>CM035429.1:160884780-161484780 GCA_020310875.1 Ceratopteris richardii | reverse complement strand
TAACCAATGTTTTGTATGTTCCCACAATACCTAAAAACTTGATTAGTGTGGGACAGATAGTTGAAAAAGGTTTTCAAGTCAGGTTTACAAATGAAGGAGTATTTGTTGAAGATCCAGAGAATGGATATAATCAGATTGTCTCTGGTAAGAAAGAAGGTAGACTCTTTACTTTAAGAGTACAAGGGAACATTGGTCAAGCTTTGCTCACACATGGTGAAGGAGTGATTACAGAACTTGATCTCTGGCATAAGAGATTAGGTCATTTCAATGAAAGAGGAATTAAAGCTATGGTTGCTAATCAGTCTGTACTAGGATTACCAAATGTGTAAAGTCAACATATGGTTTATAAATTTGAAGCATGTCAAATGGGAAAAGTACACAGGTTACCATTTCAGAAGAAAGGATTCAAACATGATGGAGTACTTGAGCTCATTCATACAGATGTATGGGTACCAACAAAAGAAGGATCTATCAGTGGCTCAAGGTATTATGTTCTTTTCATTGATGATGCTACAAGATGGATTACTTTATATGTCTTGAAGGAAAGATCAGAAGTGTTTGGAGCTTTCAAGCATTTTCATGCATATGCAGAGAGAGTCACATGTCAAAAGCTTAAGAGACTGAGGTCTGATGGAGGGTGAGAATACTTCTCCCAAGAGTTCAATGATTATCTTTGGAATGCAGGTATTAAGAGAGAAATAACCTACATGTATAAACCACAACAAAATGGTGTAGCAGAAAGAAGGAACAAGACTTTGGTTGAGTTTGCTAGAGCTATGCTAAAGGAGAAAAATTGTCCAAATTATCTTTGGGCTGAGGCTGTAAATACAGCTACATATCTTGTGAATAGATTACCATGTGCAGCTCTCAATGGAATGACTCCATATGGAGCTTGGTGGGGTAAGAATCCAACACTAGATCATTGTAAAGTGTTTGCATCAATTGCATATGCTTATGTGCCATCACAACTTAGACATAAAATTGAACCAAAGGCAGAAAAATATGTGTTCATTGGTTATGATGAAAAGTAGATATGTTAGAGGTTGTGGAATCCTCTAACCAAACAATTTCTTGTTTCTAAAGATGTTACATTTGATGAACAGAAAAGTTGGTATGCAGATCAAAGTCATACAGCTGAAGAATTTGAAGAAGAGGTAAGAAGATGTGAGAAAGGAAAGTCAATTGTGCAGGTAAATGAAGATGAAGGCTATATGCAAGCAAGTACATCCAGAAGTGGATTAAAAAGAAGGACTGAAGAAGCTCATATATTTGATGAAGAGGTGTATCCAGACACTTATGAAGAATGTGAACCAAGAAGGTCAAGCAAGACTAGAAGACAACCATAAAGGTATTCTTATGATACTTCTTACATAACTCAAAAGAACTATGCATATATGGTCAAAGATGATGAAGAACCTCATAATTATGATAAAGCAAAAGGTAAGAAGCAATGGGAAGAAGCAATGAAGGAAGAGTTCAATGCACTGGAGGAGAACAAGATGTGGGAACTTGTTCCTAAACCAAATGGTAAGAAAGTAATTGGAAATAAATGGATTTATAAAAAGAAGAAGCTTGCACATGGAAGAATAGCCAGATACAAAGCTAGACTGGTGGTGAAAGGCTATGCCCAAACCTATGGCATAGATTATGATGAGACATTCAAACCTGTAGCTAAGATATCAACTATAAGGACAATTATTTATATTGCAACTTCAAAAGGATGGACCCTAAGTCAATTGGATATAAAGAATGCATTCTTGAATGGATACATATCAGATGAGGTATACATGGAATAACCTCAAGGGTTTATAGATTCCAGGTATCCAAATTTTGTTTGCAAGTTGAGAAGAGCACTCTATGGATTGAAGCAAGCTCCACGAGCATGGAACTATAGACTGGTGAAGTACCTCAATGATCTTGGATATCAAAGTTCAAAAGCAGATCCAAGTCTACTCATCAAAAGAACAGAGGAAGGTACAATCTACATTTGTATTTATGCAGATGACATTATAATCACAGGTACTTCAGATGAAGGAATCAAGGAGGTAAAGAGATTGCTTGAGAAAGAGTTCAAGATCAGTGACCTAGGAAAGTTATCATACTTTCTTGGAATGGAAGTCACTTATACAGATCATGGCATATATGTATCACAAGAAAGGTATCTTCTGAATCTATTGAAGAAGTTTGATATGGAAAATTGCAGAGAAGCTTCAACTCCACTTGAAGTTAATCACAAGCTCAGTAAATATGATGGTGCAGAATACAAAGATATGAGGAAGTATCAATCTCTTGTGGGTAGTTTGATTTATGCTACACTAATAAGACCTGATCTTAGTTATGCAGTGGTAGTTTTGTCACAATTCATGCATTGTCCAAAGGACCCACATTGGATTGCAGGTCAAAGAGTTCTCAGATATATGAAAGGAACTATAAAGGAAGGATTATATTATCCTTTTACATCAGATTTGAAGTTGAGAGCCTATAGTGACTCAGATTGGGCATGTAACCAGGATGACAGAAGATCAACTCATGGCTACATGATATACATTGGTGATAAGCTTGTAAGTTGGCATTCAAAGAAACAACATACAGTAGCATTATCATCAACTGAAGCTGAGTACAAAGGACTTGTGGAAGCAGCTAAGGAGGTCATATGGATGCAGACATTGTTCAAAAGCTTGGGCATTGATCAAGGTATACCTACAATACATGGAGATAATATGAGTTCACTTTATCTTGCAGCAAATCCAATATTTCATGCAAGAACAAAACATATAGAGATACATTATCATTTCCTGAGAGAAAAGGTAATGGAGAAAGAAATTGAAGTGGAGTACATTTCTACAAAAGATCAGATAGCAGACATAATGACAAAAAGCTTGGATGGTGTGAAGACCAGCAGATTCAAAAGCATGGCAGGAGTAAAAGAAAGAAGATGATATGAAGAAACAAAGAATGTCAATTAGTGATTGAGGGGGAGCTGTTGGAGAAAACAATCACTAACTGGACATATATTTGAAGGTCAAAGCTTTAGAAGAAAACAACATGCCTATGTGAAGGGACAAATTCACAAGTGTATTATATTTGTAAAGTTAGTTCACTTTAGTTCTAGAAGTTTTTTTAAAATCACGAGAATAAGAAAATCGATATAAGTTAGTTTGTATTAGCTGACGCAAAGAGGAAGACAATGAGAAAGTGAATTAGTACTCATTTTGTATAACTGAGAATAGTCGGGCTTCTCTACGTGAGAAAGCACCTGTGCATTTCTGAGGTTTCATAGTTATGGAAAGAGTTTATTAAACTTCTGTGTATAAGTCTTCTTCTTCCATCTCGAGAGTTTGTCTTATGTGAAATGATTTCAAGAGTTGAAGTTTTCCAAGCAAGTCGATGCCTGACATCGAATCTTAGCTGATAAGTCCTTGTCTTCATATCTGACTTTTATCTGCTGCAAAATCTTCTTGAAAAGATGAAGTTTATGGAGCAACTTGATGCCTGGCATCGAGTTTCAACATAAAGTCGATGCCTGGCATCGACTTCTAGCATAAAAGTGGTCTTGCTCATGTCTTGTGTTCATAGGGTAATTCTGGCGCTAAAAAAGTGGCTAAAAAAGCTCAAAGTCGATGCCTGGCATCAACTTTTGGTTGCAAGTCGATGCTAGGCATCGAATTTTCATTTTTAGACACTCAGAATTACTAAAAGAGGCAAAATTTCTAGTTTTGGAAAGTCATATAGGGTGATCTTGTGAAGGCCATAATTTGAGTTCTAGAGATCCGTTTCTTGCATATCATAGCTTGTTGGAAAGCTCTACTCTTCTAAATTGATCCACCAAAAGATCTTGGACAAATAATATTTGACCTAAGAGAAATTAGCAAAATACTGAAGGTATGTCATTTTAGTGATTGGAAAGTTCTGAAGAAATAAAGTTCTTGGTTTTGGCTATCATTTCTCAAAGTTTGGAGTGGCAATGAGTTAATGGTGACCATAGAGGTGTTCTAGTGTCACATTAATTCATTTCTTGTGGTGTTTCACACATCAACAAACTTTACATTGTGGAGGAAGAACTGACCAAAACATTAGCATCGAATTTTGCGCCTCCTGCAACTTCTCTTCTTTTCATTTACACATGTAAATGTTCCTACACTCAATTCTCTCAGCCTGATCACAATTAGAAGCTGAAAATTTGTACAGAGGTCAATCAACTATAGACTTAGACTTTTCCAAAAGCATTTCACAAAAGATTCAACACAGAAGGAGAACTCTCAGAAATATCGAGCGCAACTTTTCTTCATTTCTGGAAAACTTTACATCTAAGTGATGAGAGAGATCTTACTCACTTTTAAAGTGTCTAATGATTCATACAACTTCTAATTTCTCTATTCACATACTCTCTCATATTTGCCCCAACATTTTTCTTGTATATATAGGAAAATATGTACAAGATCATAACCATACAAAAGTATAAGTGAGCTATCTCTGAATTAATGTACATATGTATACACATCTTCATCCTTTGAACATATGCTTCATATCTTGATCTTTTCTTCAATCCTTGACTTCAAACCTTCATCAAAACTTCAATTGTTGATTGCCTTGCACCAACAACAGATGCATATCCATATATTGAATGGGATATACCTTTAATGAGGTGTCCCATATTAGGTACACCTAATCGTGATATGTCAGATAAGGATTGGAACCCCATTATTCCATTCCCTTTGGTCAATGTCCATTTTTGCACCTTGCATGCCTTCATGAGAATTTTCTATAGACTATTGAAGCTCCATAGAGAATATGCATTTGCCATGAAGCCAGTTGATAAATCTATTCAAGCTATAAAGAAATTGGAGGATTGGAAACATAACTCTAGTTGTTAAGAAAGTTGGAGAATCTCAAGATAGTTTACAAGTGTCAATGACAAGGAATAAAGCAAGACATTTTTTTAGAAGAGGTACTAGCACTCAAAATAATGAACATTATGAGCTGTGGAAAGACCTATGCATGATCACAATAGACAATGACTCTCAAGTTGATCTTTGTAATAAGAGAAAGAAGGTTTGGTCAAGCTTTGATAAGTTGGTAGGCTTAATGGGTCTGACTAGGTCTAGTGCAATTCAACGTCAATTGTTTCAAGAGACATTAGTGGAGTTCACCAAGCGTTTCATCCAATCTTGGGGAGAGCAATATAACACGCTACATTCTGAGTGTATTGTTCTTCTAAAAGTGCTAATTGCACTTACTTTTTCCAATGCACTTAACAATTTTTAGCATATTTTATTTGCACATGGAGCTTATTTCATGCACTGATATGGGTCATTAGAGATTTTTAGTACCCAAGGAATGGAAAAGTCACACTACAAAGCGAGGGGTGTCTACTTCAAAAACACGCAACATGGTGGTGGTCCAATGTAAGCAAACTACATGGAGGAGATGTTTAATTGGTTTTAATGCACTACATTCTCGAGAAAGTTTTTTGTGGAACGAGTTAGGGAATCACAATTGGAAAAACTTGCGAGAAGGATGCAACATAACATTGCCAATGAGAAATGGAAGTCATCATTAGGACCTCTCCATCATGGTCAATGGCATGATAGGAGACTACGAGAATGCTCATCTTGGAAGTAAAGTGAATTCGTTATTTCCCATTATGTGGTAAATCTTAGGATTATTGTAATCTTGGTTTCAATGTGTCAATATTTATATTATAATATTCTATATGTTTTTAAACATGTTTTGCCCATTCTAGTGTGAACAAACAGTTTTAAAACAAACTCTATAAATAGAGAGAACTCACTTCATTTCACACTTTTGCAACTCAAGAGAATGGCAGGCACAAAGCAAACTGCAAGGAAAGATCGTGTGTTCTTTCCTAGCCCTCATCTAGGGATGCAACACTGAACAAGTCTTAATGCCGCAGGAAAAAGTGGTTTTACGAGACTTTATTCGGTTTAAATCCCTCAGAATCGGTTCATTTGGATTACCTAGAGTCCATGATTATCTCAAAATGGATTTTTCTTATGGCTATTCACTAACTCATAAGTTCCCGGCAGACGCACCAAAATGTTGACACTCTTAGTCCAAGGGAACGTGCATACACAGAAGGATATTTCATCTAAACTTCCTGATTTTAGGCCAAGTTCCCAATTTCACTCCAATGTAACCTTGGAGAGGATGAAAAATAAGTGCAAAAATAAGTATCCAACCCCAATGATAACTTCTAATAACCTCCCTGTCTCTCACTCCTGTGCTACATGTGGTCTCATGCCCTCACATGCACACACTTCCTCTTCCTCTCTCTTTGTCTGGCACTTCCCCCCCCTAGCATGCATACACCCACTCATGTACCCGTGTACGTTTCCAAGGACGAAGCTGAGGATAGAAGCCCGTTCCATCAGAATCAATTTAAACCAGCTTCAGTGAGCGGAATCCAAATACCAAAAAATAAGATGCTTTCAGCGCAAGAATGTCATGAAACTCAGCGATTGAATACGACGGGAGGAGGTTCCTGGGTTTAGGTACAGAGGAAAGCAAATAATCCTTTCGATCTGCATGGTAGAGGAACATACGCAAATAAGATGTGGACATTGGCTTGGTGTGTGGTGAACACAAACGGGCATGGACATCTATGTCGAATGTGGTTGAGGCATTCCGTCGAATGGGACAGTAATATTCGCTGTAGTGAACGTGTGGAGAAGGTAAAGGTTCGAGCAGAGAGGCAAAGTGAATATAGCTTCGGATCCAGGAGAAAGCAAGGAAACTAGCACACAAAGAGAGGCAGAATGCAGGAAAGGGAGCAGGGAGAAGGTGCCGATGCGTGCATTGCACCCACCCACACACATTCTACTCTATCTTCCTTTGTTTTTTTTTTTCTCTGGCTCTCTCCCTCTTACTTGCTTACCCCTTCTGCACACTCCATTTTCAGACGCTTACATGCACCTAATCTCTTTGTTCTTTATACTATTTTGTTACACACACACGCTGAGCCCAGTTAGCATCTTTCTCCACATAGAGGTCTCTCTCTCTTATCTCCTTGAGTTTGACAGCTAACTATATATCAATGCACGGTCGAGAAAGGGAACCTCACTCCACTTCATATAAGTGGTTTGGACAATCCACGAAATATTGTTATACTGTATGATAGTTTTCTAGTTTCACAACTACGGTAAATGCCATGGTCGAGGTATACATCTGATATGCCAGAATTTCACCACATGCACTCTCAGATGACCCCTCTTTCCCCCCTTTCTGTGAGAGGTTTTCATCACCTCACATGTGTTAGGAAGGACATTATAGACAGGCAATTGAATACCTAAGTAGTTTCAAACAGCTTTTTCATCATCGAACACTATAGTTTCCTGCGACTACTCATAACATAGAAGATGAATGCTCCATTATGATAAGGTCTCGGTTGTGAACTAGGATTCCTGTAAGAGAAGGGACGAGGGCGAATAGTCCAGACAAGGAGAGGTTCATGTAGAGGAACACATTGCTGCACATGTCAGGGATCTCATCTTTTAGGACCTTCGCGCGCAAGATAGATGTCCTTCAGTAGTATTACTCTTGTTTGGGAATCCCCTTTGTGCTCCCCAATACATGAAAATACATCAGCATTCCACGGGATGTTAACATCACAATGGTGAGCTTCCTTATTGCGCTAGTTATATCAGAAGTACAAATACTTGAGCTCCCAAAAAAATTGGCAATGTTTAGAATATGGTCAAATCCCGATTATTCTATCAGAGGAGGTTTGAAAGACGGGAAGCAAAAACAATCCATCAATTCTCAAAGTCACGAAACTAGAGCAGTTCATTTTAATCTAAAACTCAAAGTACATAGATTGTCGTTAACCTTCTACACACATCGCTCCCTGCAACATCTAGCATATGCGCCAGTGGCAAATATCAACGACCAAACTTCAAAATGCTCTTTCAATATTCCATTCCTAAAGCAGGAGAACAGAATGTCACGATGCCAAGACTTCTACCCATACCTCGGTGTCATTCCCAAATCTGCCTTTCATTCGAAGATATTGTTCTCCATCCTCTTTACTTCAACCCCTGGAAGCAAGGAGTTTTAATCCGAAAAGAACGTTGTCCGTTGTCCCCTTCTTCCTTCTGTTGCCCAGCAGAAGCGCCTTTGCCCGTCCTCAGCTCCAGCAGCTCACGGTTCCCCTCTTCTCCTCTGCTGCTCCCCGGATGAAAAGAAGCATCCCTCTTTTTTCCCAGAATGCACATACAGAAATTAAATACATATACACGGTCCTCATTCCATTGTGCAAGTTGTCCAACTTCAGCTACACGCCCATGCTACCAGAATTCTCTCCCAACAGAGAAGCATGATGTTGCAGCTGGGGATAGCTGTCGTTGGGGTTTTCCCAAAAAAAAAATGGACCAGTACTGCTGCCAAGGTAATGAGGAGAGAGAGGACGAGAGGCGTACATCCCCCAGCGAACCACATAAAAACCAAAAAAAAACCTCCCCTCTTTTCTGTTTCGTTTTTGTCAGAGAAAAACGGAGTTGCCACGTTTTTTGTGGCAAAAAAAACGGAAAGGGCCTTATGCTGGGATCCGATGCCTTCAGCGACTAGGGGCCGAAGAATGGCAGTAAGCAGACGAGCAGAAAAGATCTTGCCATTCCACTTGAGACATGACGACAAATGTTGCTGCCAATTGTATGATGTTGAAAATGAGAGTTGCCAATCTATTGCACACATCCAAGTCCAATGCACTTTGATCAGTCGATGCACGGTTAAGTGTACGACCTGCTGGTGTTGCATCGAAAAAAAGGACATTGGCGCATAGAACACAGATCGTAACATGTTCACAAAGAACTTTTCTGCCGTCTTTAGTGCTATAAATGCAAGCAAAAATGATCTTGAGAAGATGCATAGTGTACTTGCAGCTGCCAGGCCTAAATACACACCCAGAAGAATTTTGTTGGAAACTTTTAGGCGTTCATCTGAGTTCACTGGAACAGCCCATGCCATCCAATAATTACTAAGAATTTGCAGAGCCTGAAACAAAATTTGTGCCAAAAGCAACAATGGTACAAGAGATCCTCCATAAACAGCTGTTGCTAAAGACCAGTAAACCTCTGAATCAACTTTACCAGTCTCCCGCTCCTCCCTCTGGACAAGTTGTTTATAATCCTTCGAACCTCTTTGAACATTAGAATGTACTAACTGTAATAAATGATCTTGAACCTCTCCCTTTTCTTCCTGCAATTCACTGTCAGATTCCATAAAATCTTCCTCCATTGTCTCTACTTGATTGGCGTACTCCACATTTTTGAGTGCATTGAAGTGAGCTCCAATCAATTTCGAAAAGTTTGCACCGTACATGACGAGGTCTTCATATCTGCCAGCTTGAACAATGGCCCCATTCTCTAGAACCAGTATGTTGTCGGCTGCTGGCAAGAACTCCAACTGATGTGTGACATATAAAACAGTTTTCTGCTTTAACAGCTCCAAAACACACCTCTGAAAAAGGTGAGATCCTGTATGTGCATCAACTTTTGCCTATCCATTGGCTTTCCAAATAAGATGTTATCTTGAACCTTTCCGCTTTGAATCCATGCAGTTTGTGCAACATAGGCCATGCTTCCATTAACCTGTACTGTACCTGAAATTTTTGAAATTTCCCCAAGGATGCATTAAGCTCTCTCCCAAAGCCGATGCGATTCCCCCGCATACAAACTCTCGCCATGCTTCAGCTCGAACAAATGGAATTGGACCATTGTGCGAACCCGCCATTTTTCCCAATTTTGCGGTGACCCCTGAATCTGCATTCTCCAAAGAAATCTTTTCTAACTCCATTTGCTCCAGGCCTCATGTCCGTAGGAGAGCTCTACGCGCTCCAAATACTTCTCCCCTATCATCAAATCCACTCTTCAAGTACCTGAAATCAAGCATATTTTCCTGCCAAATAGAACCACATTAGTGCATCAAAATCAACCATTTTTGGGGCTAACATACTTCCCTCTTCTTATTTGCGAAGTCGTCCTCGACGAGCCAATATTGCTGCAATCTAATCAAAACAGCCATAGAAACATCAGTGCACAACTAGTTTGCATACCTTGCCATCGAGCCGATACTCCAACTGAACCTGCACTCATCGAAGCTTATTAGTGCTCAAAAATCACTCATAAATACATTCAAATCAGTCACTTCCAAAATGATCTAAGAACATGCACATATACGCAATCCCACTTCAGCCATGCATCAATTTGCTCATACATTCCATTAGGAAAAAATGGTCTCAACCAAAATAATACATGCATACCTTTCCATATTTTACACATGCAACTACCATTGCGGAAAACAGAAAGGAAAATACTGAAATAAACAACAACAACTGAAATGAACACGATCGGAGATGCAAAAATACCCAAAATGCATACCCCATTATTGCATCTACTATTCGCTATGTACAATCATTCCATGACTAGACGTTCTCGAAGGATCCCCATCGTCGTCCTACAAAAGCCATCGAAACTCGAGTACAAGTCAAGCCCTACATCAGAACCCTGGAGTGTCCCACACACTAGAAAAACCCTCAGATAGAGCACACTAGTTATAAAGCACTACCGTTGCATCACCTCGCTAAAGCCTCATCCATAAATACATATAGAGTCTCCGTGCCTTCAAGAATGTTGATTCAAAGTGAGCTGATCTGTCGCAAGCCAACACATACCAATCACACAAGCAAATAACGTTCCCTTCCAGGCGATCATCGCCCTCTCCTCTCTTTCTCTCCCCCTCAGGAGTGGGGAATAACTTCATATGAAAATTTTATTTTAATCACACGTTGGCCTACATTGACACTGGATGCGACTCGTGGACCTGACCACCCGATCAGGTTGATTCCACCCATCTACCAACGCAATGCAGCGCACAACACACAAACACAAAATGATCACATAACAGATATCAGCTAGCCCATAACGAAGCTGGATGCGGCTCATGGTCGTGACTACCCAGCCACGATGGCTCCACCTACCTACCAACCCGTTATGGCGCGTAGCTAAGACACAATCACATACATCCCCAAGCCTATGGCGAAACTAGCTGCGGCTCGTGGTCCTAACCACCCGGCGAGGATAAATCCACCCACCTACTAGTCCACCATAGCGCATCGGTACGATCACAGTGACGCAAAATTTTTTCTTTTCTTTTCCTTTTTTCGTTTTTTTTTTTCATGATTAATTGGTTCACCCAAGTCCTGAGAATTAGGGAGAGGAAGAAAGGGACTTTTCCCACCGTTCCCACACATACATGCAAAACAGATACACTCTAGCCTTTGATAGATCAACCACCTCTTCACTTCATTCTCTCAACTACAGACACTGCATATGTATTCATCGATTCAACTTTTCACTTGGTAACTACAGCCAGCTATGCCTTAGTCCCTCGTATACCTATCCCTAGGTGTCCTAGAATGTGAGTCCCCGGAATGTCTCATGTAGTCTCACATCGTACTCGAATCCCGACAACTTCTCTAAGGCGAGTCAGGCTCATCTTCAGGAGCTCCGTCATCACTTCCTAGCGTTAGCACATCTGCCCAAGCCCACGTGATATCGTTTTCCTCGTTAGGCATTTCCCTCGAAGGATCAAAATAGTAGTATCGATCTCCCGCCCATCCTACATGTCGAGCTAGGTATTCCTCAAAACACTCAATGTAAAATGCAACACCCAAATCCTGGTTTATAAAGCATACCAGCCAATGCGCTTCCTCAACATCGTATTCCGTCTCAAAGTCGTCGACATCTATGTCCATGCGAGCGAACGTTTGGTCCGAGAAATATATCCTTAGCTCGTACAAGTAGAGTTGCGTAATTTGATCTGCCATTTTGTTACTTAACTCCTAACAGTCTCTGCATAACACAAAAAATATTAGAAGTCCAAATGCTTGAGCTAGCAAGGAATGATATTTATGACACACAAATCATAGATCACATATGCGCATATATATATAATACTATACATGTATGTACAAGTAGTCTACTTCGTCATTCATTTGGATCTCGTCTGGCTCTTCCCATCCTAATCATCACTTGAAATATGGTTTAAATCGAAGCGCGTTAACCTTCACGGGAGCATATTCTTCTCCTAAATCTTGAATTTGCATGGAACCATTGGAATTGAGTTCCACCACCTTAAACGGTCCCGCCCATCTTGTCTGCAACTTTCCTGGGAATTTATAATATTTACTATCATAGACTAGTACCAAATCCCCTTCCTGAAT
This sequence comes from Ceratopteris richardii, assembly GCA_020310875.1. Classification (NCBI taxonomy): domain Eukaryota; kingdom Viridiplantae; phylum Streptophyta; class Polypodiopsida; order Polypodiales; family Pteridaceae; genus Ceratopteris; species Ceratopteris richardii. The sequence continues at coordinate 161,472,542 of CM035429.1, read as the reverse complement.
CACATAGGTTTTGAGATTTTTGTCATGCCTTTCCTTACGTCTTTTCTGAATAGCTTCCAAACTTTGTTGTGCGATGAGTCTCTTTTCTTCCAGCTTCACCAGTTGTATGTACCTCTCCTTTAATGACTCTTTTTCGCCCAACCTGGCTTCAATGGCCACTCTTAATGTCGGCACTTCTTTTTCGATAGGGAAAATGGCTTCCTCGCCATATACTAGAGAGAACGGAGTGCTCTTAGTTGTCACTCGGTAGGATGTTCGATATGCCCACAAAGCTTCCAAAAGTCTCTCATCCCAGTCTCGCCTATGCACAGCTACTGTCTTTGTTAGAATCTGTTCAAGGATTTTGTTGGTGACCTCCACTTGTCCATTTGCTCTCGGGTAATATGGAGTGCTCTTTCTATGTTTGATCTTATATAATTCCATTAATTCTTCTATTAATTCGTTGACAAAATGTGTCCCTCTATCACTTACTATTTCCAATGGGCATCCAAATCGAGTGATAATTTGCTCATACAGAAATTTAGCAACATCAATAGCTCGGTCAGTCTTCAGAGCTTTGGCTTCTACCCACTTGGTAACATAGTCAGTACAGACCAAAATATACCTATTGGATCTTCGTCGCGAGGGAGGATCAATAGGCCCCACAAAATCAATTCCCCATTTCTCAAACGGCTTAAGAGCCAACACCGGCGTAAGAGGAGCAGCATGTGATAATGTGGGTTTGCCCATTCGTTGGCATTTGTCACATTTCTTACAATATGTATGTGAGTCCTTGAACAACGTTGGCCACCAATACCCTGCTAACAAAATCTTTCTTGCCGTCAATTCCCCAGCAAAATGTCCACCGCAAGGTTCGTCATGCAAAGCCCTCAACACTAGATTTGCTTCTTCTTCCTTGAGACACCTCTGATAAATGCTCTCATGAACAAAATATCGATAGAGTTGCCCCCCAATGATGCTATGGTGCTTTGCCAATGCTAACAGTTTTTGTTTCTCTCTCTTGCTTGTTCCTGGCGGATATTTAGTAGTGCACAAGAAATTCACCAAGTCGGCATACCAAGGTACTTTAGCATCAGCCTGGAATAGATGTCCATCCGGAGCATCGTCGGGCACACCAGAGGTTGGCTCCTCATTAACAATTCGAGATAAATGGTCGGCCAATATATGTGCTTTGCCTGGTCTGGTTACCACTGTAAACTGAAATTCTTGAAGAAGTAGCATCCATCTCATCAGTCGCCCTGATAACTCTGGTTTATTAATGATGTACTTAAGGGCTTCATGATCCACATAAAAAGTGAAATGCTTTCCCATCAAGTAATGCCGATATTTGTTCACCGCAAAGATCATTGAGAGACATTCCTTTTCCGTAGTCGTATAGTTCCTCTCAGTGCCATTCAAATTGCGACTTGCATAGTAAATAGGATGGTCCAACTTCTTCTCGTCGGCTTGGCATAGTACTGCTCCAACTGCAGTATGAGAAGCGTCGGTATGTACATGAAATTCCTTCGTCCAGTCAGGTGCTACCAAAATCGGTGCATTTATTAACCTCTCTTTGATCGAGTCGAATGCGACTTGACACTCTCCCGTCCACTGGTATTGTTGGTCCTTCCTCAAGAGATTCGTCAGTGGTGCCGCTATGGATGCAAAATTTAATATAAAACGTCGATAATAATTCGCATGACCCAAGAATCCTCTGAGTTGTCGCAAATTTTGCGGAGGTGGAAGTTGTCCAATCTTTTCCACTTTATCCTCGTCAACCGCAATCCCTTTTTCGGAAATAACATGTCCCAAAAGCAATCCTCTTCGTACTCCAAATGTACACTTTTTAGGATTCAATGCGATGCCTTTTTCGATGCTTCTTCTTAAAATTGCTTCGATCCTCTCCATCATGTTCTCATCGTCGCCTCTGATTGCAAAGTCATCAAGAAATATCTCCATCCAATCCTGCAGGTAGTCTTGATATGCAGCTATCATTGCTCTCTGGAATGTGGCCGGTGCATTGCATAATCCAAATGGCATCACCCGATATGCATACGTACCCCATTCTGTCGTGAAAGTAGTTTTGGATTGATCCTCTTCATGGATTTGGATCTGGTTGTACTCACTGAAACCATCCAAAAATGAGTACAATCTATGGCCAGCCACTCTATCCAAGATTTGATCAGTAAATGGCAAGGGGAAATGATCCTTCTTCGTGCGCTCGTTCAACTTCCGATAATCTATGCAAATACGGATTTTCTTATTTTTCTTTGGAACAACTACAATTGGTGATACCCATTCACTGGATGCGATGGGATATATGAATCCTGCTTCCAATAATTTGGTCAATTCCAACTTGATCAATTCCGAGTAGACTGGATTCGTTCGCCTGAGTCGTTGGCATATTGGTCGTGTGCCTTCTTCCAAGTCTATATAATGTTGGCAGATTTGGGGATCAATTCCTCTCAGATCACTGTACGACCATGCAAAGGCCTCGCTGAAATTTTTGAGTGTCGTTTTAATACAATCTCGTACTCCATCTGGTAGCTCTGACCCTACACTCAAGAACTTTTCTGGAAAGACTTCCCATTTTTCCAACTGAGCTTCTCGCGAATAATCCTTATTTCTCGATGACACTGTGATTGGAATGTGCTCTCCGATCAAGCGTGCATGGTTGGCCAGTAAATCATTGTCTTGTTCTCTTTCAATTGAACCTAGTTTCTTCAATTCAGCTTTTGCAATGGCTTCCGACACTTTAGTCTTACTCTTCGCTTCTTTTTCCGATTCTCGACTTTTCTTTAGAATCTCTGCTTCTAGCATTCTAAATCTTTCTCTCAACTGTTGCACTTCCATCGCCGGAGCTAACTCTAGTTTCAATTCTTCTTTTGAAGTTCCCTTCTCCAGGGATTGAGTAGCTTTGTTTTTACTTGAGTCTATACTCAACATATAACAATCAAATTCACTTGTATGCGTCAACCATCCTAGCAACTCCTGATCCGAATCGTCGTTATAGAGCAATGGATTTTGATACTCTCCCATCTTCGTGTCTTGATTCTTAAAGAGCTGCAAGTTGAACCCGTCTTGAAGCAGATTCTTGTAGGTGTCCGTGTTCAAAGAAAACCTAGCTCGTGCACTCTCGTGCCTTGCTTTCTCCTTTTCTTTCTTTTCCATCTCATCGACTATTATTATCTTCTTCTTGTTGTTCGAGGGTGGGGATACTTGCAACTGAATCCGATCAGATTTTGGCCCTATTGAAATAAAACCTGTGCGCCAGTCATGCACACATTCGGCTTGCACCAACCATGGCCGTCCAAGTAGGATCGAGAAGGTAGCCTCTGAGGTCCTTGGTCTTACTATCAGATAATCAACTTTAAACTCTAGACCGCCCACAACTGTGCTTACATTCTTCAAAAGACCCGCAGGCTTCACTTGTGTTTGGTCTGCCATTCTCAAAGACATCGGCGTCTCTTCCATGTGGTTGAGGCCTAAGGCTTTCATCATGAATTCGGTCATAAGGTTGACTGCGGCTCCACTATCTAACTGAGCACCAAGGACTGCATACCCTTTAATTTCGATCGTCACAGCTGGAGTGTTCGAATCAATTTGCGTCGTAATACTTTGAATGATTCCTTGAACATCCTTATCTTGTCTATTTTTATCTCGAGCTTTCCTCGGCTTCTTAATATATTCGTTATAGAATTGTTTCCTATAAACAGGTGAGCATTTCAGCAATGTGCCAATGTCCAGCGTGACTTCCGTATCAGCGAGCAACTTTACAATATCTACTTCTTCCGAACTTTGTCTTTCCTTTCTAATCTTAGGAGCTTTCAATCTTTCAGGGAATGGTGCTATGCCCGGCACAAACTCCTTGGTCACTGGTGGGAGAATCTCAACCTCTTCCCCATCCTCAAGCTCTTGCCGCTCAACAAATCCTCTAACTTGGTTTTCTACCTCTTCGTGTTCAGCTATCCTCTCTTGACTCCCTTCTTCACCTTCGCCTCCTAGATTCTTCTTCGAGTACTCTTGAGTCCTTGTGACTACTGCCACAGTTGGATCTTTGTGTGGTTTCTTGGCCTCGTAAGCATCCACAAAGTGCATCGATGAGCTAGAGCCTTCTTGAGGGTTCGGTGTCTTGAACACTACTCCAATCGTAGGAACGTGCTCTTGAGCTCTTGATGTGGGATGCATCTGAGTATCAACATAGTTCGAGGATCCTACTGGTCCTTTTTCCTTGCCGGCGGCAGCTCTTCGTTTTGGACAATCTTCATCAAAGTGGCCCTCCCCACTACAGTACCTACATAGCGGGGTATAATCAATTGGCTTCTTTTCGTTTGGACATCTAGATTGGGTATGGCCAAAGCCATGACATCTCCAGCACTGGATTGGACCATCTCTTCTTTGATCACGCGGAGCTCCTCTTGGATAGTCTCCTCCCTGACCCTGAGCACCATATCCATAAGTCGGTCTGTTTTCCCAACGAGATGTAGGTGGTACACTTTGAGCGGGCAATCCCGTGTAAGGTCTCTCTCTTGTATCTCCTGATTTCATGGTCCTTTCTTCATAGGCTCTCTTGTTGTAACATCAGTCCTCTGTGTGATTTGTTCTTCCACAAAAAGTACAACGCATCCTAGGTGGCGATCTATCTGTGAATACTCTCGAGACTGTGGGGCATTCTGAAGCCAAATGGCCGTAACCATGGCACTTTCCACACCATGTATTTGATCGAAACACTTGATTTGGGTTTGTTGTGACCTCTGGTTTTACTGTGTACGTCTCTTGAGTTATCATGGCAGCTTTAATAGCTTGCGTGACCAACTCCAATATTCGTTCTTCCGTTAGCGCAGGTTTTACCTCGACTGGCGTGCTAGTGGTGGCTACAAAAGCTGGGGTCGTCAATGCGGGACTTACTTGGCCAGGATCTTTCATCGGTATGTTTCCTGGGCCTCCCATAGGCTCGTATAAGAGCTCCATCTTCCTTTGTTGGCATAATTGTACTTCCTCCCAAACCTTGCTTGTTCCTTAGCATCCATTAAGGTCACAGGTCTTGTCAGGCTGATATGCTGCTGTGCCGTAGGGTCTCTCAATCCCGAAATGAATCTTCGTTTCAATGTCTCATCGTTCAGGGCATTCACGCCCATCTTTCTTACCAAAGTTTCCATTCTCTGAATATAGTTGTCGATGCTCTCATTTACTCCTTGTCGCAAATAATCCATTTGTTGGGCCAATCTGTCTTGGAAGCCTTGTCGTCGAAACTTTGCCAAGAAGGCTTCCTTGAGCATCTGATAAGTTCCACGTTCTTGTGGTGTCAGATTTCCATACCAATTGGCTACCTCATCACGGAGAATAGCCGGAAAAATTCTCAACCTTTGATCCTGGTCAACTACATCATTGGCCTCACAGGTGACCTCAAACAACTGGATAAAGCTATCTGGATCTTCGTCCCAAGTACCTGAAAACTTGGTGAAGTCCCCCAAGTGAACTGAAATCCGCTGAGCCATTTCGAACAGAGGTGTGATGTCGATATCACTTCGATCCCAAAAATTTAGCACACGTGGCTTCAGGATCCCTCCTTCAAATTGTCGTACTTGATTCGCGACCCTCCTACGGGAGTACACGTTTTTGACCGATTTCTTTGAACCAATCGAGGTCCACTCACCTGGCGGTTCCCACCTTCTTCTTTCTCTTTCAAGGGCTCTTCTCTGAGCGCGTTCCTCTCTTTGAGTTTGTGTTGCTCCTGACGATGAGCTCCCCTCGCTCATGTACTAGATCGTGGGGTCCGCAAGCTCGGCCAACCTGTGGCGCTAGGCGAACCTATGGCACTCTCTTATAGAGACGTACCAAGCTTTTCCGGGCAGACGCACCAAAATGAACAAGTCTTAATGCCGCAGGAAAAAGTGGTTTTACGAGACTTTATTCGGTTTAAATCCCTCAGAATCGGTTCATTTGGATTACCTAGAGTCCATGATTATCTCAAAATGGATTTTTCTTATGGCTATGCACTAACTCATAAGTTCCCGGCAGACGCACCAAAATGTTGACACTCTTAGTCCAAGGGAACGTGCATACACAGAAGGATATTTCGTCTAAACTTCCTGATTTTAGGCCAGCTTTTATCATCCGAAGTTCCCAATTTCACTCCAATGTAACCTTGGAGAGGATGAAAAATAAGTGCAAAAATAAGTATCCAACCCCAATGATAACTTCTAATAACCTCCCTGTCTCTCACTCCTGCGCTACATGTGGTCTCATGCCCTCACATGCACACACTTCCTCTTCCTCTCTCTTTGTCTGGCACTTCCCCCCCCTAGCATGCATACACCCACTCATGTACCCGTGTACGTTTCCAAGGACGAAGCTGAGGATAGAAGCCCGTTCCGTCAGAATCGATTTAGACCAGCTTCAGTGAGCGGAATCCAAATACCAAAAAATAAGATGCTTTCAGCGCAAGAATGTCATGAAACTCAGCGATTAAATACGACGGGAGGAGGTTCCTGGGTTTAGGTACAGAGGAAAGCAAATAATCCTTTCGATCTGCATGGTAGAGGAACATACGCAAATAAGATGTGGACATTGGCTTGGTGTGTGGTGAACACAAACGGGCATGGACATCTATGTCGAATGTGGTTGAGGCATTCCGTCGAACGGGACAGTAATATTCGCTGTAGTGAACGTGTGGAGAAGGTAAAGGTTCGAGCACAGAGGCAAAGTGAATATAGCTTCGGATCCAGGAGAAAGCAAGGAAACTAGCACACAAAGAGAGGCAGAATGCAGGAAAGGGAGCAGGGAGAAGGTGCCGATGCGTGCATTGCACCCACCCACACACATTCTACTCTATCTTCCTTTGTTTTTTTTTTTCTCTGGCTCTCTCCCTCTTACTTGCTTACCCCTTCTGCACACTCCATTTTCAGACGCTTACATGCACCTAATCTCTTTGTTCTTTATACTATTTTGTTACACACACACGCTGAGCCCAGTTAGCATCTTTCTCCACACAGAGGTCTCTCTCTCTTATCTCCTTGAGTTTGACAGCTAACTATATATCAATGCACGGTCGAGAAAGGGAACCCCACTCCACTTCATATAAGTGGTTTGGACAATCCACGAAATATTGTTATACTGTATGATAGTTTTCTAGTTTCACAACTACGGTAAATGCCATGGTCGAGGTATACATCTGATATGCCAGAATTTCACCACATGCACTCTCAGATGACCCCTCTTTCCCCCCTTTCTGTGAGAGGTTTTCATCACCTCACATGTGTTAGGAAGGACATTATAGACAGGCAATTGAATACCTAAGTAGTTTCAAACAGCTTTTTCATCATCGAACACTATAGTTTCCTGCGACTACTCATACCATAGAAGATGAATGCTCCATTATGATAAGGTCTCGGTTGTGAACTAGGATTCCTGTAAGAGAAGGGACGAGGGCGAATAGTCCAGACAAGGAGAGGTTCATGTAGAGGAACACATTGCTGCACATGTCAGGGATCTCATCTTTTGGGACCTTCGCGCGCAAGATAGATGTCCTTCAGCAGTATTACTCTTGTTCGGGAATCCCCTTTGTGCTCCCCAATACATGAAAATACATCAGCATTCCACGGGATGTTAACATCACAATGGTGAGCTTCCTTATTGCGCTAGTTATATCAGAAGTACAAATACTTGAGCTCCCAAAAAAATTGGCAATGTTTAGAATATGGTCAAATCCCGATTATTCTATCAGAGGAGGTTTGAAAGACGGGAAGCAAAAACAATCCATCAATTCTCAAAGTCACAAAACTAGAGCAGTTCATTTTAATCTAAAACTCAAAGTACATAGATTGTCGTTAACCTTCTACACACATCGCTCCCTGCAGCATCTAGCATATGCGCCAGTGGCAGATATCAATGACCAAACTTCAAAATGCTCTTTCAATATTCCATTCCTAAAGCAGGAGAACAGAATGTCACGATGCCAAGACTTCTACCCATACCTCGGTGTCATTCCCAAATCTGCCTTTCATTCGAAGATATTGTTCTCCATCCTCTTTACTTCAACCCCTGGAAGCAAGGAGTTTTAATCCGAAAAGAACGTTGTCCGTTGTCCCCTTCTTCCTTCTGTTGCCCAGCAGAAGCGCCTTTGCCCGTCCTCAGCTCCAGCAGCTCACGGTTCCCCTCTTCTCCTCTGCTGCTCCCCGGATGAAAAGAAGCATCCCTCTTTTTTCCCAGAATGCACATACAGAAATTAAATACATATACACGGTCCTCATTCCATTGTGCAAGTTGTACAACTTCAGCTACACGCCCATGCTACCAGAATTCTCTCCCAACAGAGAAGCATGATCTTGCAGCTGGGGATAGCTGTCGTTGGGGTTTTCCCAAAAAAAAAATGGACCAGTACTGCTGCCAAGGTAATGAGGAGAGAGACGACGAGAGGCGTACATCCCCCAGCGAACCACATAGAAACCAAAAAAAAACCTCCCCTCTTTTCTGTTTCGTTTTTGTCAGAGAAAAACGGAGTTGCCACGTTTTTTCTGGCAAAAAAAACGGAAAGGGCCTTATGCTGGGATCCGATGCCTTCAGCGACTAGGGGCCGAAGAATGGCAGTAAGCAGACGAGCAGAAAAGATCTTGCCATTCCACTTGAGACATGACGACAAATGTTGCTGCCAATTGTATGATGTTGAAAATGAGAGTTGCCAATCTATTGCACACATCCAAGTCCCATGCACTTTGATCAGTCGATGCACGGTTAAGTGTACGACCTGCTGGTGTTGCATCGAAAAAAAGGACATTGGCGCATAGAACACAGATCGTAACATGTTCACAAAGAACTTTTCTGCCGTCTTTAGTGCTATAAATGCAAGCAAAAATGATCTTGAGAAGATGCATAGTGCACTTGCAGCTGCCAGGCCTAAATACACACCCAGAAGAATTTTGTTGGAAACTTTTAGGCGTTCATCTGAGTTCACTGGAACGGCCCATGCCATCCAATAATTACTAAGAATTTGCAGAGCCTGAAACAAAATTTGTGCCAAAAGCAACAATGGTACAAGAGATCCTCCATAAACAGCTGTTGCTAAAGACCAGTAAACCTCTGAATCAACTTTACCAGTCTCCCGCTCCTCCCTCTGGACAAGTTGTTTATAATCCTTCGAACCTCTTTGAACATTAGAATGTACTAACTGTAATAAATGATCTTGAACCTCTCCCTTTTCTTCCTGCAATTCACTGTCAGATTCCATAAAATCTTCCTCCATTGTCTCTACTTGATTGGCGTACTCCACATTTTTGAGTGCATTGAAGTGAGCTCCAATCAATTTCGAAAAGTTTGCACCAGACATGACGAGGTCTTCATATCTGCCAGCTTGAACAATGGCCCCATTCTCCAGAACCAGTATGTTGTCGGCTGCTGGCAAGAACTCCAACTGATGTGTGACATATAAAACAGTTTTCTGCTTTAACAGCTCCAAAACACACCTCTGAAAAAGGTGAGATCCTGTATGTGCATCAACTTTTTCCTATCCATTGGCTTTCCAAATAAGATGTTATCTTGAACCTTTCCGCTTTGAATCCATGCAGTTTGTGCAACATAGGCCATGCTTCCATTAACCTGTACTGTACCTGAAATTTTTGAAATTTCCCCAAGGATGCATTAAGCTCTCTCCCAAAGCCGATGCGATTCCCCCGCATACAAACTCTCGCCATGCTTCAGCTCGAACAAATGGAATTGGACCATTGTGCGAACCCGCCATTTTTCCCAATTTTGCGGTGACCCCTGAATCTGCATTCTCCAAAGAAATCTTTTCTAACTCCATTTGCTCCAGGCCTCATGTCCGTAGGAGAGCTCTACGCGCTCCAAATACTTCTCCCCTATCATCAAATCCACTCTTCAAGTACCTGAAATCAAGCGTATTTTCCTGCCAAATAGAACCACATTAGTGCATCAAAATCAACCATTTTTGGGGCTAACAAACACCCACCATGGTTTCCCCCAAAGACCTCGAAGTGATTCCCAGGGCACGTCTAGGCTTGTGTCACATGATGGCACACCAACACGGAGCAATCCATCACGAGAACATGAAGTGTTTAATAAACAAGGGCATTTCACTCCAAGATGACCAGACTCAGATTCAGATGATGAGCCACCAACAAGGACACCCATCAAGGCAAGAGCCAAACAAAAGACGATGAGAAGGGTTGTATTAGAGAGCGATGAGGAGACATCACCAAATGACGAAAGCAACAACCAACCACCATGGAATGATATGCACATTCCAACGAGCCATAGGGTGACACATGGAGCCAAGACAGTTCCACAAGGACAAGGGCAAATACCAATAGAGGAGGAAAGGGAGCAAAGTCAATAAACACGTCAACAAAATAATGTGGAAGATGAAGCTGGACCCTCACATCGTGTACATCGAAGAAAGAAAAACTATCAACCACGACGTAGACCTCAACGACACCCTAACATACCTCCCAATGCAAGAGCTCCACAAAGACGAAGGAGGCACTGCAGGGCTTTCGCAGATATATGACACTACCAAAAGTCCATTGAACTACTCATACCACGAAGAGCTTTTGCAAGGGTAGTAAAAGAAGAACTACAAAGCTACTGTGCAGGTCTATGAATACAGGGGATAGCACTTGAAGCGCTTTAAGAGGCAACTAAGGCCTACCTCATCTCCATGCTTGAGGACTCTAACCTATGTGCTATCCATGCCAAGAGAGTAACCATACAACCCAAGGATATTCAGCTAGCTGTTGAGATATCAAGCTCAACATGTGATGATCCAGGATGACACGTACCAATTTTTTGTTTCTCTGACATGTATAGTGGTCATACCGATATATATCAGGGATACTTCATTGAGATTTATTAGATTTATCTACCGAGAGTGATGGCACATTTGTTTCTTGCCAACTCACTCATTTGCGGACATTAGGTTTTTCCTTATGTACTGGTGTTTATATATTGCACTTGTTGTATTCTTGTTTTTATGTCATTCTTGTACATTCCTTTTACATAATAGAAGAAGAAGAAGAAGAAGAAGAAGAAGAAGAAGAAGAAGATCATTCTTCCTTGCCTCAATCTGTGTGTGTGCTTCTCCTTGAGAGTGAGAGTGTGTGTGTGAGCTCTCTTCCTTATCTCCTTCCTCGTGACATGGTATCAGAGCCAGCCTGGCTGTAGAGAGCTCGTGGAGAAGGCGACGGTGAAGATTACGCAGCAAGGCATGGAGAAAACGCGATTTCACAAACGGCCTCCATTTGCTACGAAAATCACCGTGAAGGTAGAAGACCTCAAAATATTTTCGCGAGTTACCCCTTTAGGGTCACTCGTTTTTGTCAGATCAAAGTTTCGGAGCCATCTCAACCTCCGTTTCGAGCCTGCAAGGTGGGGCCCATAGAAAACCCAGGTCAGTTTCAGAAACTGTAACTTGCATTGTTTTCGGCAACACTTATATATTCCAGATCCAGAATTTCAAGCGATTCCGTGTACTGTTGATACACGAAAACTGTGTTTTTCTGAGATCGAACTGTCACATCATAGTGCGACAGTGTTCAAGCAGAAGTGCTGCTTGTAGTGTTTTGCAATGTTGTGAATTGTTGCAGAAATGGCAAACGTAGATGGAATGAGTCAGCTTATGAGCGATAAGCTGGACAAGAACAACTTCCATGCTTGGAGATTCAGAATGATGAATTTCCTGATGGGAAAAGGCTACTAGAAGTACATCGAAGGAGAGAATGAAAATGCTCCGCAGTTACCAGAAAGGAATCGGACTGCAGATTAGTTAAGAGCATATGAGGAATGGAATCAAGGAGCATGAAAGGTAATGTATTGGCTATCTGTTAGCATACAGGATAGCATGTGTTGGAGTTAGACGTCTGCGGAAGCACGCGAACAGCACAAGGAAGAAGAAGAAGCTTGGAGCACAACACACAAGACTGAATGTATTACTAGAGAATGTACAAAGATAAGTAGCCCATTAGGGCAATAGGCGTATATACAAGCCGGGGGAAAAAAACCTCCTAAAGAGGGAAAGAAGTGCCCCGGCGGTCCTAGAGTGTTCACACACATCACTACCTAAATATATCAACAAATCCCCCCTGGGAGTGATGCGGTGAACAAGGAGCTGGCACTCATGTATAAGGAAGTGCCGAGCTATGTGGAAATCACTCCACAAAAGGAAGTAAGCCCAAAGCTTTGCGGAAAGCTTCAAACTTCTCCCTAGGCAAAGCCTTCATGAAAAGGTCTGCAATGTTCTCCTGCGTGGGCACATATGCCAAGCTGATCTCCCCAGCAGAGAACCTCTCCCTGACATAGTGATAATGCACCTCAATGTGCTTAGTGCGAGCATGGAACATAGGGTTCCTCGCAACTGCCAATGCGCTCTGACTATCAGTGAAGATGGTGGTGGCAGAAGACTGGCCAACACCCAAATCAGCCATAAGGCGTCTGAGCCACACACACTCAACAGTCGCTGTGAAAGCTGCCCTATACTCAGCCTCACAACTGGAAGTGGCCACATGTTGCAGAGCTAAAGAGCGCACAAAGCAGAGAAAAAGACGGGCCCCAAAATTTTTCCGATTTGGACACACAACTTTTGTATCATAACCACTTTTGTATATAATTTCCGTTGTAAATGCACTAGAGGAGTCCTCTAGATGCATTCCCACAGAAGATTAGTGATTTACCCATGTACAATAGTAGGAAATTAGTCTTTTAGGGAATAAAGTGCCGGTCTCTTGTGTGAAAGGACCAAACTTAGGGCACTAGTATATAAGTCAAAAGTGACTCATTGTAAAGGACTTCTTGTCATTGTGAAGAAGGAGCACTTCTGAATTTTTGAGTTTGCCTCTTTCTTGCTGATTTTGATCTTCATTTTGCTCTTGAATGTGTGTGATGCTTGAAATGCAAGTGTAGGACTGTTGTCTACCCCTTCCCCCTTGTTTTGAGCTGCTGTAGTGCGTGCGTAAGCTAGTAGAAGCTGTGGCGCGGGTGTTTGTGACTCCCGTAATTCACTGTTTCTGCCATAACTTGAAGCAGAGTAGTCAGAATTGAGTGAAACCACCACCGTTGGATTCGTCTCGTCGAGAGCTTCGAAACGAGTACCCTATTGCCTATGTTCGGAGTTCTAGGCTGGGAGAAAACCTCAAAATACCAAAACTGCTGAAAAGAGGCTTGCGGCAACACTTTCAGTATTTCAGTAGGTGTGGGAAGTAGTAGTCTTTTCTCATTTGTGGATAGCTAAACCACTTCATTTTCTATCACGTGTGCACACGTCTTCATACACTTGGCGAGTCACTCCTTAGGATTGACATTTAAAGGTGTGAAAAGAATCCCACTATATGCACTTGTATGGCAATTGAGGTATAGTCTCATTGGTACAAGTCCTTGAGTCATCGTGGCTTAAGTACACACGTTTTTGGCACCGTTGCCGGGGAGTCACTCCACCAAGGTGCCTTCGTGATAGTTAAAGAGCGAGTGTGATCGAATCGTACTTGTAAACGCAAATTTGTCCATTGGCAAGTAGTCCACCATTTCAGCACTTGTCACTTCTCATCTTCGAGGTGTGTGTGATAAGTTTTAGGTTTAGGTTTAGGAGGAGGGAAGAGAAGGAGGAGTTAGGGTTAGGATAGAAAGAGAGGAGAAGTGAGGAGAGGAGGAGTAGGAGTAGACCAAAATTCTCAGAAAATCACCAAAAATCCCAAAATTTTAAGTTCTGTCAAAAAAAGGTATAAAAACCAAAAAATTGCTCATTTGACACTTCACTGCTCACTGGTATCGTCTGCGACAGCGACTGGTATCGCCTGAGTGGTATCGTGCAGAATAGAGCCTCAAAGCGTGTGCAAGAACTCCAGAAGCAACCTAGGTAGACCCAATGTGAGATCCCTTTAAGATTCAAAACCAAAAAAACTCTTTAACTTGCACAACAAATGATTAAAAAGAATGCGCAGTATCTCGGGGGGGAAAATCTTTGATTAGTTGTGTGTTGGGTGAGAGACAGAGGCTTGGCAGTGAGGAGAAGGGTGAGAGGTGCAAGGGGGTACAAAAATTTTTAAGATTGGAGATCTTTTGGCTTGAGTATCGCGATCGGTTGAGTTTTGGTATCGCGATACCAAAATTCCCTTGCATCGCGACACTCGCCAGAAGTGTCGTATCGCTGGATATCTGCCTTGGTATCGCGACACCATTTCGGTATCGCGACACTGAGTCGGTATCGCGATCGCGCTCGATCTCTGGTATCGTATCGTCCGGTACTAATACTTGGTATCGCGACACTGTTGTGGTGTCGTATCGCCTAAGGCTTAGTATCGCGACCTCACTTTACCGGGTGGTATCGTATCGCTTGATACTGTGGTATCGCGACACTACTTTGGTATCGCAACACTACTTGGGTATCGCGATCGCGCCCTCCCCAAGTGTCGTATCGCTGGTCACATATCTTGGTATCGCGACACCATAGTGGTATCGTGTCGCCAAGACTGGTATCGCGATCGCACTTATCTCGGTGAGATCGTATCGCCTGATACCTCTGGTATCGTATCGTCAGTACTTGTGAGATCGTGTCGTCCCTTGAGATTCTGGTATCGCGACACCACAAAGGTATCGTATCGCCTGTTCATCAGGGTAGTATCGCGACACTGTCATTAGTGTCGTATCGTCGAGCCTTTCAGGTATCGTATCGTGCATACTCGAGGTGTCGTATCGTTTGTCTTCCAGTATAGTATCGCGACACCAGATTGATATCGTATCGTCTGGGTGTCTGGTATCGTATCGCGGTCAGTGCAGTATCGCCGAGTGGGGTATCGCCAGTAGGTGGTATCGCCCAGGTTCAAACCTTTCTTTGGACAGACTAATTGAGACATTGAGAGAGTTACTTAAGGGAAATCTAAGAAGCATAAATAGAGGTTGCGGAGAGTGGATGAACCTGAGATCCGGAAGAACCCTAGGAAGCCGAAGAAGTGTGATTTCTTCTGTAGGGAGTGTAGCCGAGCCAAGTAACCGTTCACACTATTCTGAGACCTCTAGTGAGTCAGAAGGAGAAATTCCCATGGCTTCAGAGGATATGCAAAACACTGTACCCATGATTGGCATGATGTCAATCATTGAGGGAGAATACAGAGCCTCCTTGGAGTATGTGAACACAAACCACAACGAGATCCCTATCTATTTGGATGGTCTAAACAGATCAGTGGCAAGACTGAAGAAGGCTTCAGAGGCTTACATTGTGCCTAGACCAGCAGTTAAGTACATAGGAGGACTGTACATGGACAAACAAGATATTCAATACGTGGTCACAGAACACCCGGAAATCATTAATGAGCATGGTGAGGAAAATAATGCTTCAAGCTTAAATGGAGGTGGAAACGAAGAGCAAGTAACTACTCCTAGCGGGAGATCTACAATTACTAAAATTTGGAGAGGAGACCTAATTCCCCAGGATGATACTCTAATAGATGTGTATTTGATCAACGGAATGGAGCACCTGCTCAGAGCCCATTCCTCTATATGGGAAGCTGCTCCTAATCCAGTTACCATCTATGAGTTACAAGACCCTGAGTTCCCCACCATCATCACATATTTGGATAAAAATCACAGAAGATATTGGCCAATAACAGAATTAGAGAGAGCTGAGTTGAAATATCAAAATATCCCAGTGTTCCCTCCTAGGGACCAAGCCACTACTTCACGGAACCCACTTGGAACATCCCAGAATGATTCATATCAACAGTCGGGACAAACACAACAAACACAACAAAACCAGATACCAGTCAAACCACATGTGCAATTTGCAATGCCTGCAATTAACCCGAACTACCGGCCTCAACCAGCTATTGACCCAAGACATGGAGTTCATGCTCCAGTCAGACCACAGGTAGTGAGAGGACCAGGCATACCAATAGGAAGACCCATTTTCCCAGTAATGCCTAGACAACCTGAAGCAGGAAGACGGCTAAGGCCGATCCAAGTTGCCAAGTGCATGAGAAATCACTATGATGGCTCTAGTGAACCTTACAATCACATAGCAGAGTTTAAACAAGTAGTTAGAGCCGAGCAGGTAGATGACTTTCTGATTCAGTATGAGTCTTTTGGCCTTACCTTGTCAGACACAGCTTTGGCCTGGTTTCAACCATTGGACCCGAATACCTTTCAGAACATGGAGCAGGTATATCAAGAAATGATCGAAGAATTTACCAAATCAGGAATTAAAAATAATTCTTCGTCATTAATCCACAGCTTCAAACAAGTCCCTACCGAGTCAGTGAGATTGGCAGCAAGGAGATTCAAGCAGTATGTAGATAGATGCCCGGTGGAAGAGAGACCGACGCAAAACAAAATGGTATCATTGTTCTTGGAAGGACTGTTGAACGGAACCTTGAGGTCATTAGTGTATGTAAAGAGAGTTCAAACCTTGCAAGAGTGTATGAAGGAATGTATAGACTTAGAAGATAACCTTGCAGAAGACTTGAAAATACCTCCAGGTAGTTTGAAAAGTGAAGAATCAGCCAGTAGCACATCAAACTCCAAAAACAATGTGGAAGAAATAGCAGATTTAGTAGCAAAAAAACTGAACATTCAAGGACAGAGGAATTATCCCACTAATCCCATGAGGATGCCTATGCTTAGAAGATGTATGCAGTGCGGAGGAGATCATTCTTCTCATTTGTGTACTAGGGGAGTAGTCCCACCACCTGCCTATGCTCCTCATAGACCCTCTGTTCCCGGACCGCTACAATATTGCAGTATAGAGCAGAGATACACAAACCATAGCACCGAGAACTGCCCTTACAATAGGCAAACCAGACCCACCCAACCTTATGTGAGACCATATGGATACCCGCAAAATCAGCAGGGAGGTGAAGCCTTTAGATATCCCTCTTATCAGCTGCAGGCACCAGCACCACGACCATACGCATATCAGGGATATATGCAACCACAGCCAGTGCTAGGACAACAACCGCCCCACCCTCAGAACGTTGTCCCAGTCAAGATTGCACAACCAGAGGAAAATCTAGAGAGGGCTATAGTGCCAGCCACACCTTTGACTAGTAATGAACCATATGACTCATTTTACGAACCTAGTCAAGGAATATACCCTGGTTATGAAAGCGCGATAACAGAATATGGGCAACAGTATGACCCATATGCTTATGGCATGGAAATACTGGACAGTTCATACGGACACGAGCAGGATTATGTGCCCTTAATGTACACAGCTCCTAGAGCAACCATGCCACCTCGACCAATGAATAGACAGCCTGTACCCAGAGGACCATGCTACAGATGTGGAGGTGACCACTATATTAGAGAATGTACATTACCAAACCCACCACCACCACAACGAATTTGGGAAGGCTACTGTAGCGATTGTGGGAAGGAACATCTTTTCAGAGATTGTCCTAAGAACCCCAACAAAGTCACATCTAACGTGCAGATTAATGTGATAGAAGTGATTGAATCATCAGGGAGTGACAAAGAGTACACTGTACCTTTAAAAGCCATAACAAGAGCCAAGGCCAGAGAAAACCCTGATAGAACAGACGAGAATGATCAAAGTGACAAAGAGGGGAATATACCCGTCCCTCACAAAGTAGAAGACTCCGAAGAACCAGAGAAAAGTATCGCCAGTAAAAGGTCACAAAGATGGAAGAACCGGAGAGATAGGATTAAAAAAAAAAAAGTTATTACAAAAAAAGGAAAATGAACAGAGTAAACAGAAACCAATGAAGGAACCGCAAGTGGAAGAAGAAAACAAAAATGAGAAGCGTAAGAAAGAGGAGGTAGGATCAGTATTAGCAGATCCTATGCCTGAAGAATTAGCCATGTGGATTCAGGCATATAAGGCACGAATAAAAGCAGGACCTACCATAGAGCAACATGAGAGAGAATATCCGAGAGGCGACTTAGAGAAAGAAAGACTGGAAATCTGCAAAAAACTGATAGAAGCTGCCCAACAAACCTTAGAAAAACCCGCAATACCTTTACCAAATAACCGAATTTCTGAAGAAAAATTCCAAGAGTGCCTAAACACTCAGGAAAAGCCTGAAGTAAAGAGACCTCAGAATGAAGAACTTGGTATTGAGAGAAAGGAAGGATCCATAGTCCCTGAAGTAGAAGGAGACTGGACTAAGGATCTATGGGCACGAGTTCAAGAGGACAAGTGGAAAAAGGTAGAAGGAATGGAACCGCCCTTTGAAGAATTAGAAGCAGAAAACGAAATAGAGGGTTCAATACCTGAACTAAATTCAAAAGAAATTTTTCCGATGGATGCAAGTGACAAGGAAGATGTAAAGGAACTACCCAACTACACAGGGGAGTACGAACACAACTCGAAATTGTATCGCATTCCATCAATAGCGAGACGGGAAACGAACCCATCAGTTCAAACATCTGAGATCATACAACGTCTTAGAGAGGTGAAAATCCCATGTACCCTAACATTCGAGGAACTGTTAAAGGTAAAACCACACTTAAAAGAGAAATTGATCAATCAATGGGAAGTCAAGGAGGAAAAGAAAGAGGTAGCTGACGAAGTGAAAACAGTGAGAATTCCAGTGGATAAGGTAGGAGACTTTAGTGAAGGAGATGAAGGAAATACCTGTCTTCCAATCACCTATAGGGGCTACACTACCAAAGCCATACTAGATTCAGGAGCTGGTGTTGGCATTGCTACCAAAGAAATTTGGGAGAAATGGGGACAACCAGCATTGAGACCAACGCGCATGAAAATACAAATGGCAGATGGACATACGGAGAGACCCTTAGGATTGTTGGAACGAGTAGTCTTCATCACGTGTGGAGTAGAATTTGAACATACTTTAGCAATATGTCACTTTGAAAGGCCAAGCAATTATGAAATGATCTTGGGAAGGCCTTTCATGAGACAGCTAAAGGTCGTACAAGATTGGGGAAAATATGCAGTGTACCTACAACACGCAGGAACCACCACTAGGATAAACCTACATACATACACTTATCAAGATGTGCCACCTCTACAATGGAATCAAATCCACAAAGAGGAAGACGACCAATCTGTTCATAGTGCAGGTTCTAGTGATCAATCCTGGATGAACGAGGACACTCATCTATGGATATGTCAAGCTGCAAAGAAGGAAGAAGAGAGAAGAAAAAGTTGGCAGCAGAAACAAGGAATAGTGAGATCTGTACAAGATCCAGCCTATATGCCACAAGTATTTCCGGACGAAGAATTCGAACCTCACGGTTGGATGGAAATCTTAGCTACTCTCGACGTCTGTGTAAACGAAGAAGTAGTGACCATGAACGAATGTATCGATGAGGAAGGTTATGATGTTAGTCTGTATATGGTAGTCCTTCAGGAGGCAGAAGAAGGAGAAGTGATCGAGAAAGACTGGAAGGAGGACTACGAGAGCATCGAAATGGAACCAGAACCCATGGATCTAGGGATTAGTACCACCAACATAGATATCACCACCAATGAGAAACACCAAGAACTTACACAGAAAGGGGAATTAGAAGTTGAAAGGGAATTAGAAGATGAAGAAAACAAACTTCAAGACCAATTTGAGGTACCAGCCCATTTTAAAAAATATGAAGTGGAAGAGAGGAAAATTGCTATTCAAATGCCTAAAAGAGAAGCACAACCTGGAATAGCATATGATAATAAGGAACAAACCAAAAAAATAGTTGTAACTATGGAAGGAGGAGAGGAACGATGTACCTTCATAGGACAGGATGTCTCATTAGAAGAAGAACAAGAGTTAATTCGACTCATAAGAGAATACCGGGATGTCTTCGCTTGGACTTATAAGGACTTAAAAGGAGTAGATCCATCTATATGTGCGCATAGAATCCCCATGACTTCCGAAGCCAAACCTTCAAAACAGAGACCATATACTTATAATGATGTGTATTCAGCCAAGATAAAAGAGGAAATAGATAAGTTATTAGATGCTGGTTTCATCCACGAAATTGAGCACACGGAATGGGTGTCACCCTTGGTGGTCGTACCAAAGAAAAATGGAAAGTTAAGAGTGTGCATCAATTTGAAGAAAGTGAACGCCGCAACCATAAGGGATAGCTATCCCTTACCAATCACTGATCATCTCTTGGAAAGGGTAGCAGGGAAGGAAGTTTATAGTTTTCTGGATGGCTTTTCAGGGTATAATCAGGTAGCCATTGCTCCTGAGGACCAACATAAGACTGCATTTGCAACTGAATGGGGAGTATACGCCTTTAGAGTCATGCCTTTTGGTTTAACGAATGCCCCAGCTACTTTCCAAAGATTGATGTGTCATGTGTTCAAGGAATTTCTGAGAAAAAGCATGGAGGTATACGTGGACGATCTGTGTACATATTCAGCTATACGATCAGAGCACATCCCTGAACTAGAAAAGATCTTTTCTAAATGTCGACAATATCGAGTATGCCTCAATCCTGAAAAATGCGTCTTCATGGTGCGACAAGGGAAAATCTTAGGACATATTGTCTCTAGGAATGGGATTTCAACGGACGAAGACAAAATCAAAGTAATTTTGGATTTACCAAGACCTAAAACTGCTAAAGAAGTTCAAGCATTCATGGGACATTGTGGTTACTATCGAAGATTCATACATATGTACGCCATAATTGCTAGACCTCTTTATGCATTATTGACTCTATTTAATTGGACCGAAGAATGTGAAAAAGCTTTTAATGAGTTAAAGGATCGATTGAGTTCAACACCCATTCTTCGAGTCCCCAACTAGAATAAACCGTTTCATATTCATGTTGATGCTTCCAAGTTTGCCATTGGTTGCATCTTAGCTCAACCAGCTGACACAGGAAAATTAGACCACCCGATAGCCTATGCCAGTAGACAGTTAAATCAAGCGGAACGCAATTATACTACTACAGAGAGAGAAGGCCTAGGGATGGTATACGCAGTCAAGAAATTCAGACATTACTTACTGGCAAACAAATTCAAATTCTTCATTGATCATCAAGCCCTATTGTACTTAGTCAACAAGCCTTGTAATACAGGACGACTAGTACGATGGCTTTTATTGCTAATGGAATTCGATTTTGAGGTAATAGTCAAGAAAGGAAACACCCACATCAGAGCAGACCACTTATCTCGTATGACTCATGGAGAACCATCCATAGGAGTACCCGATGATCTGCCAGATACTTATCTTTTTAACCTGGAAGTATGTCCTCAATGGGCAGAAAAATTGATCCCAATACTTACACATGGACCTAAAGATGGGATCACGCCAAACCTAACGCAAGATCTCTGGAGGACCAAAAACCTTCACATCATTGCGGGAAGTTTGTATCACCAGGATTCAAGCGGATTGCTGATGAGATGCGTGGAAGAAGAGGAACAAGAAATGTGGCTTCAGAAAGCACACATAAACCAATGGAACACTCATTTGAACGCAAATGGAACGTGGCAAACACTCAAGAGATTTGGCATATATTGGCCAACCATGCAAAGAGATGCACATAACTATGTGTCAACCTGTCAAACCTGTCAAGAACAAACCCCAGATGAGAACTCTACATTATGCTATTCCACAATAGCACCAAGGTGGAGCATGCCTCTAGTAAAGTTCTTGAAAACTCGAGAGTACCCTGACGGAGCTACTTTAGCAAGGAAGCGTGCTCTTGAAGAACAGAGTAAGGATTATGCCATCATAGGAAAACAACTCTTTAAACGCGGGAAAGATAACCAATTAAGAATGTGCATACATGAAAATGAATATCTATCTGTCTTGGAGATGGCCCATACAGGAGCTGCAGGAGGACACTTCTCTGCAGACAAAACAACAAAAATGATCCTCTTTGCTGGAATGTGGTGGCCAACTCTACATCAAGATGCCATAACATATGTGCAACGGTGTGATACTTGTCAACGAATGAAATATCCTATTAGAAGAGATGAGATGCCACCTAGACCCATGATGAGTGCTAGAGCTTTCACGAAGTGGGGAATAGACTTTATAGGACCTATTAGCCCACCTGCAAAAGGTTCACATGCCGAATACATAATTGTAGCCACAGATTACCTGACCAAATGGGTTGAAGCAAAAGCAACAAAGAAAAATGACGCGAGAACTACAGCCAAGTTTCTCTTCGAGAACGTCTTCACTAGATTTGGACTACCGATAGAGATTGTGAGTGATAGAGGTACGCACTTTGTTAATGAAGTGATAGAAGCCTTATTGAATGAATTCTTAGTAATTCACAAGAAATCTGCTCCTTATCACCCACAAGCAAATGGACAAGCAGAAAGCTCAAATAAAATCTTGTGTACTGTTCTCACTAAAATCGTTAACAACGGTAGATCAGATTGGGATAAGCAGTTACACCATGCTTTATGGGCATTCCGAGTAGCCTATAAAACCGCCATAGGCACTACTCCTTTTAACTTAGTATATGGACAAAACGCTATTTTGCCAATTGATTTCTTGATTCCCACTCTTAGAGTTGCAACTACTTATGAGTGGACCGGACATGAATTATCAGCACAATTGGACCAAATAGAAAAACTTCATGAAACTAGGTTACAAGCAGTAGCGGGTATTTATGCTGCTAAAAGACGACAAAAAGCCTATTTTGATGCGCATATCAAGGACAAACAATTGAAGGAAGGAGATTTAGTTTTGGTATACACTTTGAAACAACATGCTAAGAAATTGCAAAAGAGAGGATATGGCCCATTAATCATTAATCGTATATCTACAGGTGGAGCCATCAGCTTAGCAACTCTGGATGGAGATGTGTTACCAAACTACATCAGCGGGTGTAGAGTAAAGAAATACCTAGAACCATTAACTGACGAAATTATGTCACGATTACTCAAAGGTAAAAATAGACGCATAGAAGAGGAGAGAATACGGGAAGAGGCGAGACAAGAAGCATTGGAAAGGATAAAGAAACGAAAAGAGTGGATGAGAGAGCGAGATGAAATATATCGTCAAGGAGAAGAACTCATCCCGATGGCTAATTTTAGAGCCACTCAAAATCTGGGATCGCAAAGAACACAACCCTACCTAAATTTGGGAGCCGGAAAAACGGAGTATCACTTGGTAAATGCGCTTATTGATACAGGTGCCGCTATAAGTTGCATTAAGTTTTCTTTGACTCAAAAACTCAAAGAGACAATACGCCCATCAATGGCCCAATTGATAGGAATAGGAGGAACAATTACTCAGTGCATAGGAGAGATCACTTTACCGTTGCATCTTGGTAACAATACTATGGAACAAAAGCTATTAGTATGTCATGACCAAGATTTACTTGAGGAAGTGGTGCTAGGTCAAGATTGGATTTACGAATACGAGGTGACCATTCAATTGGCATTAGGATATATTTCAGCCAGAATAGGACATCGCGAAGTATTCAGTCTGCTAGATGAGCGACCATTAAAATCTGTGAGCATGGAGCAAACAGTTCAATCTAATGAACAAAGCCCTGAATGCATGATCTCCAGCACTATAGCTACACCTTCATCTAGTACTATATGTGCGGACACATTGAATTCTGCTTGCACACCCTGTTCTAGTCTAGCAAGTATTGAGAGTATCAGTCAAACTGAAATCAACCTCACTGGAACACAACGCACTAGAGAGACTAAGCCTCAGAGTAATTCAAAATCTGTCACCATTCAAATATACCCTATTCCTTACTCAAAACAAGCATGGATAAAGAAAGTCCAAGTAGAGGAGTATTATCGTAGACAGAAGCACAACCGACATCAAAAGGAACAATCAAAAAAGAAATCAAGTCAGTCTGAACAACGAAGTCATCGACACGCTGCTACAATTTGGATTCCAAAGAAAGTCGTAGCTGCTCAACGGGATCGATCGCAAATATGGGTTCCGAAGTCTTGCATTCCAAGGAAAATAAACCGAAAGGATGATCCCCAAAACAAGAAGGACCAATACAATCCACAGGCAAAACTACCGCAGAAAAAGAGATACTGGAGAAAAAAAGAGTCTGTAAAGGCAGCCCGAGAAGTGCCAAGAGTCATAGATCATATGAAGCAGACTTACAACAAGGAGAAAAGAGCCACATCCAGTAGACGTGGGCAACATACAACGAAGCCCAACACAACGAAACAAATCTGGAGGCCGAAAGACAAACGGGACAACATGCATACGCCAACGGCTTCCAATTGCACACATATGGAGTGGTCGAGATCTAAAATATGCATGATAGGGCCACATTACAAGGCCACGCATTCGGCACAGGATGTACATTATCAAACTAGTGGTGCACGATCTCCAAGTGAGACTAGATCTTAGCTTTAACCGGATAAGAATGGACATACTATGTACATAAACTATGCTTCGGCTATACTAACGATTGTCTTATTTCAGAAAAAATATATAAAAAGAGGCGGTAAGAAATCCTACTCTTGCAATAATGGGGAACGGAGTGACGCGCTACCATAATCACAACAATACACTGTATGGTCTCAGAAAAGCTTTTCAAGCTAATGCACTTTTCCTTGTAGGTGCAGATGGCTTCTGAAGACTCTGAAGCTACAATCCAAGAGGAGGTCCAAGAATTTCCTCCCCAATGTCTTACGAAAGCAAAAGGCCACTGGTTCAGAGAGGAGCAGCCAGTGGAAGAGTATCTTTTCTTGGCCAACATAAAGATCATGGACACGGAGCACCACTTTCCGATCATGTCCCAGGACTTCAAAGTTTTACATGGAATGCCATCGACCATCGATATCATGAAGAAAGCAGGAGTTCATAAGTATTTTGAGCTACCTATCTACAAGCCGGACTTCCAACGCTGTACACAGGTCATGAACACTCTACGACCGGCACTACATGATCCATTGGTGCCAGAAGCCAATGTAATGGATAAGAATGGAGAATGGGTATTCATTCAATTTTCCCACGAGTTAATTAAAGAAGCGTTTGGATGGGAAAAGGATGGTGTCAACACGGTCAAGGAAGAAAGTCGTGGAGCAAAAACAAGAACTTTTGTCGACATTAATAGGGTGGATATCGAAGAAGAAGTCAGGTTGATTCATCAACATTTTTGCTTCCCTAGTATGAACAGATACACGGCCCCTCAAAAGATCATTGTGCAATTATTGTCTCATGCCATAAAACAGATCGGAAACCAGGTAAATCTTACACCTTATGTGCAAGAAAGATTGTTCGAGGCAAAGAAGAAATGGGAAAATAAAAAATTCCTTAATGGGACCACTGCCCTTACAATTATGATTTACCACGCATTGGGCATGCGCGAGTACTTGAAGGAGATGCCATCTTCAATGGAGTTGGCTCAATTTGTCAAAGCAGCTACTGTACCGAAACAAAAGAAAGGGAGCAAGCAAGTAGAAGAAGCAGAAACAAGTTCGCAACCCCGGATGAGAGGCACGATGCGAGGTACAAAACGACCTCGAGAAGTCCTACAAGCAGAAGAAGAAGCACCAAAAACAAAGAGAGTACATGTACTCCCTACAACCACCACTCAAGGACCCCGAAAGATTACGGAAGAAGAATTAACCCAAGCACTGGAGGAGACTCATAAATATACAGAAGGCCAAATCAATTTGCCAGTGCAGGGTCATCATTATCAACAGTCCGCAAAAGCTAAAGGACCAAAAGGCAAACTCACAAAGGTACATAGATATCGAGAAATTGGGCTAGACAATTCAAGTTCCGGATCCGACGACCAAGAGAAGCAAACTACATCATTATTGGATGTAGATATTCAAAGTGAATCGAAGGATGATGGCCAGTGGGCCGAATTAAATGAAGTAAACTATGGCGAAGCCCAAGCTGACGACAAGGAAAAAGGTCAATCACCGCTGGTAGACCAAAATACAACCACACAGAAGGCAGAAGAAGAAGGGCAACACCCCATTCAACCGAAGGATGCCTCCACCACCCACACAAAGGAGGACAAATCTGATGCTGAGGTGCATGCAATGATATCAGAGGATAAGCCTCAGGAAGAAGAAAAAGAAGACGAAGAACCTTTCACCCCACTAAGGGTTGTGGCAGAACCGTCCCCACTGGATGTCACATTTCAAGGGAGCGCCACAAAGGTTCGTAAAGTGGTCGAAGATGAAGCAGAATTGCAAGTACAACTACAGGTCCGACAACCACATAAAGAACTGATCCACGTAGCAAAGGGACAAGACGTACAAACAGGAGAAACCCCCGATATACCAAAGACATGGCTAAACGTGGACATAGCTCAGCTCAAGCCTGTGGTGCAGGATATGATTCGCACGGCACTAGACACTCAACAGTTGATGCTTGATGCTGATGAAGATTACGACCAAGCCATGCTCGACAAACAGGAGCTTCAGAAGGAAGGTATGAATCTGGCTAAGAAACTATCTAAAGCAGAAGCTCAAATTGCGAAGAAACACGAAGAAATAAAGACAACCAAAACACAGTACAGAATATTAGAAACTGAGAATGCTAAACTAAAAGAGCAAGTTTTGGAGCTCACGAAGAAACTAGAGGTGACTGAAAAAGAGCAAACAAGAATCCATGCACGTAGCAAAGTACTTGAATCACAGCTCAAGGTGAGCATGGAAGAAGCCGACCACTTACGGAACAGTAACAAGGAGCTCATGACAGCTCTCCTCAGTGATCAACCACCAACTGATACTGACAAATCAAATGAGGATATAAAAGACATGGAAGAAAAGTTGACCAAGCTGGCAGATCAGCTCAAACAGGAGCAAGAGACCATCGCAGAATGGGAACAAAGATACATGAATGACACTGCAGCTCTACGCAAAAAATGGAAAAAAGCAGAGAAAGATTATTTCCGACAGTGCAAAGAAGACACAGATCACATGCATATAGTGGCACAGGAATTAATCAAACATCAAGAAAAGCTTACAAAGGCTGAAGAAGAGCTTAAGAATAAAGATGATATCATCAAACGGCTTCAGGAGCAGATAGAGCTAACAGCAAAACAGGGGACACCAGTAGTTCCTCTAGAAACAACGGCTACTGTGGAGGAAGAGGTACGTCCTCTCTCTCCCCCCTTGTATCATTCACCAATAAGGGCGGAAAAGGAGGTTCCATTCGAACCTAACACACGAGACATTGCAGAACTGAGCAGACCAGAAAGGGCACTACTGGTGTCCCAGCTCACTGCTGATTTTGAAGACCAAATAATCCAAATAATGAAAGAAGCTCGAATAGACAACAAACAGTTAGATCAAATTTTGAAGCCATTCAATGTACCATATGGTCTACTTAAAGAACAGACGCGGATGTATATAAAGACTACCATGAATAAAGATCCGGACCACAACCTTCAATTCCAGCATGACACTTTCAAGTATACTCAAGAGGAATTTGAGAAGGCGGATCCGATATGGCGAAGAAAAATTTTGGAGAAGAATCCGACATTGCGGGTACAGTGGGAAGCATCACCCTATGCGCTTCAGGTAAATCCCTCTTTTTGTCCTGTACCCCGCAGACGCTCTTGGACGCAATTTTGGGAAGCACAGCGTCAAGGCACTATCAATAATCAGTGGCTAAATTATCCGTTACTACCTAGTCCGCCACATAATTACCTACCTACCGAAGAATATATGGTGAAGACCATGGAATTTTGGATTGCAAGGTATGCTACAGTTCCGGACTTAGCAGTCAAGATGACAAATAAAATATTTAGCATGCTCATTACAGTATTGAAGGTGTTCCAGCACGCTAAGTATACATTTTTGAATTTCATCGGCATTACGCAAGGGTCGGAAGCTCTTGTTTTTGATTTATCGACCATTCCGAGCCGACTCACTATTATGGCGTACTATTCTCGCCTTATGTTTTTGCCATCGACATATATGCAGACTTTCGAAGAAGCATTCTTTACAGGCTTCTTTGAAATGGATTCAGAGATTTTTGTGAAAATGACTTCAAATTTAAATGCAAGGTTGGTGGCCTATGAAACAAGTTTCTTTGCTGATCATAGACAGGCGCCAGAAGACGGAGTGAAGTCAAGGCAATGGAAGGAATTCATGCTATGTCATGCCAATCTGCTGAACCAACGAGAACAAACCGCTATTCAAACATACACGCGTCGCCTCAGAAAGCCTGTCGAGGACGACAGAGTTCAGGAGGAGGGACGTGTAGAGGGACAATCAAGCAAAAAGAAAAGAAGAAGAAAATCAAAGTCCAGAACAATTCATTAAGAAAGGAAAAAGAATATATCTCTGCAGGAAGCCCCGCAGGGGCGCATTACCCACCTCTGCACAGAGCCCCGCAGGGGCACGCATCAAGCAAAAAGAGAAATTATCCAGGTCATGCACGGTGGAAAAGAAGTAAACAGCCTCAAAGCAATACAACAGGGTCAGATGTGTACAACCAAGACAAATCAGAGGACCAAAAGTTACAAAGGGGTAGAGGCTGAAAAGTTTAAGAGGATGACTAAGAACAGCACATTCCTAGTCACTGGTGGCATGCGTGGCAACCCAAGTCAACAGGCAAGACAACTACATCAGGCTCTCGAGTTGTAGAGCTTGAATCAAGAAGGCCATCGAATCTGCATGTCTGTTTAACTGCAGACAATACTGACCAAGGGGAGCGTGTGGAGAAAAACTGAAGCGCCTCTAAAACGTAATGCAAGATCAAGAATCAGGCAACCCTGCCCACGGGACGCGTTCGCGAAGCAAAGTCTGTCAAGGGACGACAGAGACGAAGAGGGGGAGAGTGTTGCAGAGCTAAAGAGCGCACAAAGCAGAGAAAAAGACGGGCCCCAAAATTTTTCCGATTTGGACACACAACTTTTGTATCATAACCACTTTTGTATATAATTTCCGTTGTAAATGCACTAGAGGAGTCCTCTAGATGCATCCCCACAGAAGATTAGTGATTTATCCATGTACAATAGTAGGAAATTAGTCTTTTAGGGAATAAAGTGCCGGTCTCTTGTGTGAAAGGACCAAACTTAGGGCACTAGTATATAAGTCAAAAGTGACTCATTGTAAAGGACTTCTTGTCATTGTGAAGAAGGAGCACTTCTGAATTTTCGAGTTTGCCTCTTTCTTGCTGATTTTGATCTTCATTTTGCTCTTGAATGTGTGTGATGCTTGAAATGCAAGTGTAGGACTGTTGTCTACCCCTTCCCCCTTGTTTTGAGCTGCTGTAGTGCATGCGTAAGCTAGTAGAAGCTGTGGCGCGGGTGTTTGTGACTCCCGTAATTCACTGTTTCTGCCATAACTTGAAGCAGAGTGGTCAGAATTGAGTGAAACCACCACCGTTGGATTCTTCTCGTCGAGAGCTTCGAAACGAGTACCCTATTGCCTATGTTCGGAGTTCTAGGCTGGGAGAAAACCTCAAAATACCAAAACTGCTGAAAAGAGGCTTGCGGCAACACTTTCAGTATTTCAGTAGGTGTGGGAAGTAGTAGTCTTTTCTCATTTGTGGATAGCTAAACCACTTCATTTTCTATCACGTGTGCACACGTCTTCATACACTTGGCGAATCACTCCTTAGGATTGACATTTAAAGGTGTGAAAAGAATCCCACTATATGCACTTGTATGGCAATTGAGGTATAGTCTCATTGGTACAAGTCCTTGAGTCATCGTGGCTTAAGTACACACCACAGTAGGCTGCTTCTTGCTCAACCAAGATATACATGAGCTACCAAGCATGAAGCAAAAACCACTGGTGGACACACGAGTGTCATAGCAACCAGCCCAATCTGAGTCAGAAAAAGCATGCAAATCTGGCGGTAGTGATCCCCCCTTGGGATAAAACAACCCAAGTAGCCGAGTACCACTCAAGTAGCGAAAGATGCGCTTAACCGCTTTCCAATGCGTGACTCCTGGGCAATGCATAAACCTGCTCATCTGTGAGACAGCAAACTGAATATCTGGCCGAGTAATGCATAAGTAAATCAAGCATCCAACAGCCTGCTGATAGAGAACAGCATCAAATGCATCTCCAGCATCATGAAGACTCAATCGTAAACCTGTCTCCATAAGAGTGGCAATAGGCTTACAGTCTTCAAGGCCAAAACGCTGCAATAATGTGTCAATATATTTCGTTTGACACAAAGCCATTCCACCATCAACTTGCATAAACTGAATGCCCAAATAGTGATGCAAATGCCCCAAATCAGACATCTCAAATGAGGCATGCAAATCAGCCTTGAAATCAGCAATATGCTTCTCAAGAGGACCAGTGAGCAGCATGTCGTCTACATAGACAACAATGATCAAAAGCACATCATTAGCACGCTTAACATATAAGGTGCTTTCAGTTGGACTGTTCTCAAAACCATGTGCAATCAGATAGGCATGTATTTTCTCATACCAAGCACGTGGTGCTTGCTTTAAACCATATAACGCCTTCTTTAACCTGCACACCTGGTTTTCATGCCCTTTCTACACAAAGCCACGGGGCTGAAAAACATACACTTCTTCATGCAAGTCACCATTCAGAAATGTTGTTTTAATGTCCAACTGATGTACATTCCAACCATGATGGGCTGCAAGTGCACAAATGCTCCGAACAGTAGTCATACGGCATGTAGGTGCAAAGGTCTCATCAAAATCAATGCCTCTTTCCTGCGCATAACCCTTTGCAACAAGCCTAGCCTTATACCTGTCAACTGTACCATCAGGTTTACGCTTCAGCTTGTATACCCACTTAGTGCCAATGGCCTTCTTGCCAGGAGGCAAGTCACATAAAGACCATGTACCATTCTTCATTATAGCATCATATTCAGATTGCATAGCAGCCATCCAATTTTCTGAATTTTGTGCTTCATCAAAAGAAACAGGCTCATTCTCATCACAGAGACTAGATGCAGCCATAGCATAGCAATCTGATGCAAAGGAGGTACTATGAGAGCCTGAACGAGTACGATATGACAAAGGTGCCTCTAATTTGCTGTCACGCAAAGTCTGCACCAGCCATTTTGGCATAGTTTTTGCCTGTTCAATATCAGCTCTCTCATCAACAAGTGCATCATGTAAATCTGCATCAGAAATGGAATGATCTGCATCATCATATGAAACCTGCAAAGGCTGAGAAGTTGCCTCATTAGGACCAGCGCTAGCCTGTCCACCTGTAAAAAGAGGCATCAAAGTATCATACACGTCTTTGGAGCTAACAGATGTCTCCTTAGTACATGAAAGCAATGGCTGAATAGCATCTTCCACAAAGACAACATCACGGCTAACTAGAATGCGTTTAGTTTGTGGATGATACAGACGATAGCCTTTACTTTCAGAACTGTACCCAACAAAAATACATTTTACTGCCTTATCATCCAATTTTCTGCGATGTTGTTCAGGCACTAATGCATATGCCAAACAACCAAAAACACGCAGATGAGCAACAGATGGCTTGCGGTCATGCCAAGCCTCATATGGAGTGATAGACTGCAACGCTTTCGTGGGACACCTGTTCAGTACATATGCTGCACACATGACAGCCTCAAGCCAGAAACTATGTGGTAAAGCCTGACTTTTGACCATGCACCTCGCCATCTCCATGAGTGACCTGTTCTTTCGTTCAGCAACTCCATTCTGTTGAGGTGTATACGGCACTGTACACTGGTGTTTTATCCCACGTTCAGCCAGAAATGCATTAAAATCTGAAGACATATATGCCCCCCCTCGATCAGAACGGAGGGTGCCCATTTTACATGCTGACAAGTTTTCAGCCAAAACCAAAAACTGTTTGAAGCACATGAACACTTCGGACTTTGCTTTGAGTAGATATACCCATGCATTCCTGGAAAAATCATCAATGAAAGTTACGAAGTAAAGGTAATTTCCAAAAGAGGGTGTCTGCATAGGACCACAGACATCACTATGTACAAGCTGCAATTTCTGCATAGCCCGAACTGAACCATCTTTTGGAAAGGAAGAACGCTGCATTTTGCCCAAAATACAACCTTCACAAACATGTTTTCCAGGTGCCTCAAGTTTGGGCAAAGAGGACACCATTTCAGATTTCTGCAGGCGTAACAAACTAGCAAAATTCAGATGACCAAAGCGTGCATGCCAAAGCTTTGCATCTGACATAGCCTGAGAATCATGAACTGCACATGCCGAATCATTCACAGATTTTTCATAGTCTATGAGCTTATATAGCCCACGACATAAAATGCCAGAAGCAATAATCACATCGCCATTTGAGAGATCATGGACTGTACACCTGTCATCAACGAATTTCACAACCAAGCCAATCTTGGCTAATGCAGAAACTGATAACAGGTTCTTTTTGATCCCTGGCACAAATAAAGCATCTGACAAAGTGAAAGAACTACCATCAGCAGTAGTCAAAATGATCTTACCAACTCCCATAACAGGATAAGAGGAGTTATTGGCGCATGTGACAGTATTCCCTGTAGGGGCAGGCTCGAGTGAAGAGAAGAAACTGCGCTGCGAGGTAATATGTTTGGTCGCCCCACTGTCAAAGTACCAAACATCTGAGTCTACTGCAGACATGCACTGATCATGAGAAGATGGGTCAAAACTGCAGACAGTAGTAAACGCCCATTCTTCTTCCTGCACAAGATTTGCAGACTCTGTTTTTGGTGTAGAGGCCTCTGCAACAACCATTCCAGCCTCTTTCTTCTTTGCCTCTTTAGCAGCCAGTTTTGGACAGTTCTTTATAATATGATCATTTCCTTTACAGTACTTGCAGAACAATTTCTGCTTTTCTGATTTCTTCTCATCTTTATCCTGGTTCTTCGATTGTGCAGCATTTGCAGATTTCTGCTTACTAGTAGAAGAGCTCCATTTTCCTTTGCCCTTCTGACTAGCCAGGAAAGCTTGATCTGCAACACGCATAATGGACCTGTTCTGCCTGGACTGATCTTCCTGCAATAGAACAGAGACTAATTCCTCAAATGACAAGGCATTCGGATTGCCTTTCATCATCAATCGAAGAGTAGAGGCAAAACTCTGATATGAATCAGGAAGGCCATTCAGAACGGTCTGCACAAGTGAGCTATCTGGTATAACCTCATCAGCAGAAATCAATTGTTCCTTCAGGTCTTTGATCTTTGTAAGAAAACTATCCATCGAATCACCTTCATTCATGTGCTCACTCTCCAACTGTTTTCGGAGGTAAGCAACACGAGCCTCATTCCTAGCCTCGTACAAAGTGGTAAGTGTATCCCAAGCATCCTTTGCTGTTCTACAAGAGCGAATGTGAGGAATAATGGCACGTTTGACAGACAAAGCTATCAATGCATGTGCCTGGGCATCTCTGCCATCCCAACGAATCTGCTCTACAATAGGTGCAACAGAAACAGCAGCACGAACAGGAATCTGCGGAATATCATCTTCGACACCATCTTCATCAGCTCCAACACCTGTATTTGCAGTACCTGTCGTTACAGGTGTAACAGGACGTCTTTCAACACCCTGTACAATGTTCCACAATCCTTTTGCAACCAGTACATGTCGCATCATATAAGCCCATAATGGGTAGTTGGTACCATCCAACTTATCCTCAACAGCCAACATACGGAATACATCACTGCTTTCAGCCATGGCCGGTGACTAAAATACCTTGATGCAGAAAATTGACTGTATCTCAAAAAGTTGAACAGAACTGCCCAGACGAGTTCTACTAGACCTGTAGCAGACTTTGAGATGCTTAAACTGGCGAACAGAAACTAGTATATACCTTTGGCACAAAAGGACGAAATAGCCTGCACAAGCACTGCGATAGTGCGTTCGGAGGCCGAAACGAGCTCAGATCGCGATTTCGGCACCACAGAGCGAAGCGGTTTTGATCTTGGAAACACCCTGAGTATGCTCACCAAATTTTGTGCGAATCTGAGACTGCAAACGGAGGAGTGTCGACGGCGCCCTAGAAGAAGCAACGACCTGCTCTGATACCAATTGTTGGAGTTAGACGTCTGCGGAAGCACGCGAACAGCACAAGGAAGAAGAAGAAGCTTGGAGCACAACACACAAGACTGAATGTATTACTAGAGAATGTACAAAGATAAGTAGCCCATTAGGGCAATAGGCGTATATACAAGCCGGGGGAAAAAAACCTCCTAAAGAGGGAAAAAAGTGCCCCGGCGGTCCTAGAGTGTTCACACACATCACTACCTAAATATATCAACAGCATGATTGGACACATACAGGATGCCAAGACTCCAAAAGAGGCTTGGAACAGCTTGGTCACTTTGTATGAGACTAATACAAAGGCACGAAAATTGCAACTCAAAAACGAGCTGCATACATTGGAAAAGAAGAGCATGTCGGTAAGTGACTACACTCTTAAAATCAAAGGCATATGTGAGTCACTTGCATCTATTGGCGTGAATGTAGATGACGATGATAAGGTGGAAGTGTGCCTTCGTGGTTTAGGAGGTGCATATAAGCAATTCAGAACTTCTATACAGACCAGGGAAAATATTCCGAATTTTGCTGATTTGATATCTATGCTGATTATTGAAGAAAAGAATCTTGGTGAGGATTCAAACTCCCAAGGAAAGCCCAGTTCTGAGCAGGTATTCTACTCTGGCAGAGGAAGAGGCAGAGGTAGAGGTTTTGGAAGTGGAAGAGGAAACAATAACCAAGACCAAGGTCAACAACAGAATCATGCAAGAGGAAGATGATAGTTTCGAGGCAGGGGAAGTCAAAGAGGTCGCAGAAATTTCCAAAGAAATGATTCAGGTAATGATAGTAAAGGATGCTGGAATTGTGGTAAACCTGGACAACTTTGAACGTGATTGCAGGTTGAAGAATCAAAATAACAGAAGGCAGCAAAACAACTATGCATCCACAAGTGCAGATGATTCTGAGAAGCTGTTTATGGTTCAACATCACATGTTGAATACGATGTCTGCTGGTGTTTCAAAATCAAATGATAATGTCTGGTATGTTGATTCAGGTGCTTCAAATCACATGACCAATCATGCAGAATGGTTTAGTAGTTTGTAGAAAATGCCAGTTCCTAGATATGTTGAAACAGGTGATGATACATCGCATCCTATTGAGCATACAGGAAACATAGCATTGTCTATGGAGGACGAAAAGGTAAAACATCTCACTGATGTGCTGCATGTTCCAAATATAACAAAGAATCTGGTTTCTGTCGGACAAATGGTTGACTAGGGATTACAAGTCAGGTTCAATGCTGATGGATTATATGTAGAAGAGTACAAGCAGGATGGACGATTGGTTGCCAAAGGAAACAAAGTGGGTAAGATGTTCACCTTAAAAGTGAAGATTCCTGAAATGAATGCAGCCATGTTTGCAAAAGGTGCAGGAGTTATTGCAGATATAGAGATATGGCACAAACGGATTGGACATGCAAACTTGCAAAGGCTGAAAATGATGCAGTCAAAGGAGATTGTCCATGGACTACCAAATTTCAAAGTTGCAGAAATGCAAAAGGTATGTGCAGCATGTCAATTTGGTAAACAATCAAGAGCATCATTTCCACATGACAAGCATGTTAGTGAGAATGTACTAGAAGTAGTACATACAGATGTTTGGGGTCTAGCAAAGACCACATCTATGGGCGATTGCAGGTTCTATGTTACCTTCATTGATGATCATACACGCAAAGTATGGGTATATTTCATGAAAGAGAAGAGCGAGGTGTTCACTCACTTCCAGATTTTTAAAGCTATGGTGGAAAAGCAGACAGGGAAGTACATTCAAACATTAAGATCTGATGGAGGAGGTGAATACATGTCAAATGAGTTCAGCAATTTTCTAAAAAATCATGGAATTCGGCGTCAGTTTTCATGCAGGTACACACCACAATAGAATGGTGTTGCTGAACGCAAAAACAGACATATTGCAAAAATAGAAAGAGCCTTAATGGCTGAGAAGAATATGCTTCATTGTTATTTGGCAAAAGCTGTGCATACTACTGTATACATCATGAACAGAACTTTGACTGCTGTTGTACATCAAGTTACACCTGAAGAGAAGTTTACAGGTAAAAAGCCAAACTTATCACATCTGAAAGTTTTTGGCTGTATTGCATATGTACATGTCCCAGATGAATTGAAGACGAAGCTTGATCCAAAAGCAGAAAAGTGTGTCTTCATTGGATACTCCCTTGAGCAAAAGGGATATAAATGTTATAACCCACTCACACGACAGGTAAAGGTGAGCAGAGATGTGGTATTTTATAAAATGTCAAGCTTCTATGCAGATGCTAAAGAAGGACTGAATCTTGAACCAAATGACAAAGAAAATGCTGAAAAATCTAGTGCAGAATCTCAAGTTTTGAGTGGACCGGATGCATCACCAAGCAATAGTTCCAACTCAAATCCATGGAGTGGAAGATTGCATGGAAATTTCAGTCCAACAAATTCATCAAATACATCCAAGAAAGGTAAAGAAAAGCTTTCTGCTAGTAGTAAAACAGGTGCAGGTTTTGAAGGTGTAGATGGAGATTCAAGTGGTTCAAAAAGTATTGATGAGGAACTTGGATTGCCCTCTGTGAAGACTCCAGGAGTAAGAAGGGCACATGCAGATGATACAAGGAGAAGTGACCCAGGACCAAGAAGATCTAGGAGGATGTGTATTGACATATGATAGTTACATGGCTCGCCATTGTGCCTACATGACAAAGGTAATACAAGATGCTGAACCTTCTTGTTTTGAAGATGCAATTGGTAATGCACATTGGGAAAAAGCTATGGATAAGGAGATGGCTGCACTTTATGGAAATGATACATGGAAGCTGGTTCCATTGCCGCAAGGAAAGAAACCCATAGGATGTAAATGGGTTTACAAGGTAAAGCATAATGCTGATGGTAGCATAAGCAGGTATAAAGCACGATTGGTAGCTAAAGGATATGCACAGACATATGGCATTGATTATGAGGAAACATTCAGCCTTGTAGCTAAAATGTCTACTGTTAGGACACTTGTTGCATTAGCTACAGCAAAAGGATGGACTTTGCATCAGATGGATGTGAAGAATGCTTTCCTACATGGTGAGTTACAAGAAGAAGTATATATGACCCAGCCACAAGGATGTGAAGATTCAAAGCATCCAGAATATGTTTGCAGGTTGCAAAAGGCTTTGTATAGGCTGAAGTAAGCCCCTTGTGCATGGCATGCAAGGATTGCTGATTACTTAACCAGCATTGGGTTCTCTATGTGTGATGCAGATCACTCACTATATGCAAGGAAGGCTGATGATGGCATCACTATTGTGGCTATTTATGTTGATGACCTAATTGTAGGTGGTGATAATGAAGAAAGCATCAACGAGGTAAAGAAACTTCTTATGCAGGAATTCGACATGAAAGATCTTGGTGTGCTACGCTATTTCTTGGGCATTGAGTTTATACATACAGAAACATGTATATGGATGTCGCAAAGGCAATATGCCTTGAATATGCTACAAAAGTATGGTATGGCTGATTGTAAGCCAATTTCTATGCCTTTAGATCAGAATTTGAAATTGGATACTACATCAGGTGAAGCATTGGAAAATGCTACTATGTATAGGAAAATTGTGGGAAGTCTTATATATCTTATAATTACAAGGCCTGATTTAAGCTACAATGTTGGGCTTGAAAGTGAGTTTATGCAGGTTCCCAGGAAGCCACATTTGGATGCTCTGAGGTGCACTCTACGTTATGTGAGTGCTACTTTGGATTATGCATTGTTTTATGAAGCTGGTGTAGATTTGCAGGTTCATGGATACACCGATGCAGATTGGGCTGGTAGTACTCCAGATAGAAGATCTACTAGTGGCTTTCTTTTCTCACTTGGAGGTGCAGCTATTACATGGAGCAGTAAGAAGCAACCCACTGTTGCTTTGTCGAGTACAGAGGCTGAGTATAGAGGTGCTGCAATGGCAGCATGTGAGGCATCATGGCTGGAGATGTTACTTGTAGATTTAGGTGTGGAAGTGCAAAAGCCTATCACTAGCTATTGTGATAATCTTAGCAGCATACAGTTAGCATGGAACCCTGTTTTCCATGCTAGAACAAAGCATATCGAGGTACATTATCACTTCATCAGAGAGAAGGTATTAGCAGGTGATATTGATCTTGTTTATGTGAGAACAGATGAGCAGGTTGCTGATATTTTCACCAAAGCACTTGGAGCTGAGAAGTTGAAGAAGTTTCGAGAGATGCTTGGATTACAGGATATGGCATTGAGCTTGAGGGGGAGTGTTGAGATATCAAGCTCAACATGTGATGATCCAGGATGACACGTACCAGTTTTTTGTTTCTCTGACATGTATAGTAGTCATACCGATATATGTCAGGGATACTTCATTGAGATTTATTAGATTTATCTACCGAGAGTGATGGCACATTTGTTTCTTGCCAGCTCACTCATTCGCGGACATTAGGTTTTTCCTTATGTACTGGTCTTTATATATGACACTTGTTGTATTCTTGTTTTTATGTCATTCTTGTACATTCCTTTTATGTAATAGAAGAAGAAGAAGAAGATCATTCTTCCTTGCCTCAATCTGTGTGTGTGCTTCTCCTTGAGAGTGAGAGTGTGTATGTGAGCTCTCTTCCTTATCTCCTTCCTCGTGACACTAGCAAGAAGAATTAGAGGAAATAACCCATGACATTTGTATCTTCTACCCTTTGAGAGGCATACTTTGCGATGTAATACAATGATTAATAGAAAATTTTGTTTTTACCTATATGTTGTTTGTGTCTTTTTTTTTCTCTCTCACTATCTCTATCTTTGAATCTCCACCATAAGTGTATAGAAATAACTTTTGCCTCAGTCAGTTATATATGGAGTCCTCAAAGGCACTTTGTGAATGAGTTGAACCTACATGCATTTGCCTCTTGTTTTTTGACTAGATATGTATAATTTGAACCTAATATGCCCCCAAAGGTCATTTACATGCAAAAAAAACCCTAGCCACATGGGGGATTCAGCCTTGCAATTTTTTTTGTAGGGCTGAATCTCGCGTTTGTGTGGCTAGGTGTTTTTTGCATTTTATGGCCTTTTCAATGCCCCCTATGTATAGATGAGATGTATAGAATGTATAAAATAGATGGTTAGTCACTCCAGGTACTCTTTGGCTTGCTAGGTCTTCAATGTAAAGTTGATGCCATCCATAAGCAAGAGACTTTGAACCTCTTAAACACTAAAAAAGGCCAAAAAATCCCCACGTTTCTCTGGCTGGGGCTTTTTTGGCCTATTTCATGCTAATTTAGATACCATAAACCATATACATCACTAGATGAAGCGAAAAACTTAAAATTACATAGAATTTGTGGATACAAAGCTTCCAACACAAGACTCAACTATGATACCACAAATCCAGCATCAAGTAATTGTACGACACTACTATTCATACACATAACACCACCTTTCCATAATTTATAATGTTGATTGAAAATTTTGCACAATGATTTGAATTCTGCCCACAAACCGATGTAGTGATTTAAAATATTTTTGTGCCTTCCCTTTTCCATTGACAAATTTCTGACGACCAATAATCCGATAGAGCACCATCCATGCAAACAAACATCAATCCAACATTTTCCGAGTGAACAAGGTCCAATTGAGAAAATTTCAAACAAGAAGGATCCGATAGACTAGCTTCTGAAATACCAAGATCCTTTAATTCTTACAAGTAAAATCCGATTGAGCAAGATCCGATGTAGAAAATTTTAGATGGTATCACCCTAAACCTCAAATTAGCATATGAAGACCAATGTATGCTTAAGAAGGTACTTAATGTAATCTTAAACCAACAATTTCCCAAAAAACATGAGACCACTAAGAAAAATGTAGACAAATAGGCCTTCTTACTTCTGTGATTGCTAATGTTGCTAATTTGATTATCAGAATTAAGCATCAGTTGCACCAAATTAGATGACAACCAATCCATATGCGATGGCTTCCCTTGAAATTTCTTTAAACCAAATCCATTGATTGGTTTTTCCATTCTCGTTCCAAACACATTAGCTACCAGAAAAGTCCCTTGACCTAAATCCTGAACAATTTGATATGGACCTTTATACCCCAGGGTGAGCTTTCCTGGATGTGGCCCTAATTTAGAGTTGTACACCATAACCCAATCTCCAACTGTAGTTCAAGCGTAAGCACCACCTCCTTTACTTGTCAATCCGCGGAGACGTGAGGACCGGTATGAAGACCACGAGCAAGTGAAGGCACAAGTGCGTGAGTGAAAGCACACAAACATGCACACACATACACACACACGCGCACAAAGTAAGATCAAAGAGAGGAACAATGGAAAGCTTAGATTGCAAAAGAGTTCTCTTACAAAAGCTCTATTCTCTAACAAGCTAGCCTCAAAAATGAGCTCTCTAGATCTTTTTATAGTTTTTTGATTAGTTTTGGCCCTGTCCAGACCTAGTGTCCGGCCTAGTTAAAAATTAGGTTCCAAGGCTTATTTGAGGGCTCAAACGGAGTCTAAAAATTATGAAAATTGGTAGGATGATAGTTCTAATACTCCTCAAGCTCAAGGAATCCTTGGCTTGAACAAAATGGAGTTAGAAAAATAGAAAATGGTATTTACAATGGTTTTTAGTGATGAAAATCACTATTTTTGTAGGGAATTCTTGTGAAAATTTGACATACACTTCTTGGAGCTCCCTACTTGCTCCTTCTTCTTGTGTGTCCACCTCTTAGATGTGTTCCTATGCTTTGTCCTTGACCTTCAGCTTCAACACTCCCCCCCCTCTAGAGTTTGTCGTCCCTGACAGACCCTTGTTGTAGTGGTTGTTCCATGTAGTGCTTGGGAGGTAGTATCCATTCTCTATGAACAAGAGCCGTCTATCTTCCAAATTTGGCGGTGTTGGTTGTCCGGTCCTTCATTTGTCACTGCATGCCTTTGCAAGTCGTAGTCCCTTGGTATGTGCTTCTTCCGTGGATTCCCGCATGAATGCGTATCAAGATTGAGTTGGAGCAACTGCTAGCTTCGAATGGCTTCCTAGGTATTGATGTTGCCCCAGGATGTCCTCTAGCGCTTCTAAAGATGATGTTCAGAGTAGTCATGCCAAGTACTCATAACCCATAGTGAATGATGGGTAAGTGTGTATGTGCATGGGTTGAAAAAAGTATGTGCCTTGTGCATGGCCTTGTAATGTAGCCCTACGCATGCTTACTTGGAAAATGCATTGGAAGAAGTATGGTGCAAAAATTGCGGGTCTTGAGCTAAGTGCTCAAGGGTATGCTGACGAAGAGGTTTCCTAATCTATCATGGTTATGATGTTGCCAGAGTAAAGATACTTACCGCGGTGCAGGGTTGATTGATGTCTATCTCTTCATGTTGTATACCCGGCATTTGTGATGGAATATTGTCGATGAATGTCCATGTTGCTGGTCCACCGAAAAATTTTTTGAGTGCCTGGTTCTGTCTTCTCTTTTCAAAGCAACGTTTGCCAAATACTGAGAATTGAATTTCTTTATATTCTTTGACAAACAACACTGGGTAACTACACCAAGCTTAGTTTCACATATTCTCTTTAGTTCACCATAAGCAGGAGTCTGCTCATCTAGTATACAGACAAGGATTTGCGGGGTATCAAACAAACTCTTGCAAATATCTCCTTGGATGCTCTCATACATGCAGTAGTTAAGCATCACTCAAGTTGTGGACCTTCAAGATCTTCACTCCCACCATGGTAAGGGGAAACCATAGGTGTGGATGCCATGTTCATGCTAAGTTCTTGACATCTACCAGATAAGGCAGCAATTACATCATCTGCTAGCCGAGACACACTTCTATCCAAACTGATAAATGTCCAGGAATCGATGGTTCAATCTTCAACTAAGCATGACTCATTCATGTTCCATGAGCGAAACCTAGGAACAAGTTCTTTCCCTCTCTTTTTTTTTTTTTTTTTTTTGAGGAATGTCACAAAACAAGAAGGCAAAGTTTAGTATCAAAAAGTGGTTTACATGTGTCAATGTGCTCTAGTGCATGGGACTCTCAATTGTGTCTATGCACGGCCATGTAATGTGGCCCTATATAATGCATACTTTGGAAATGTATGACCTGAATGGTGCAAAAGACAGGGTTGTGCAAGGAGCACATGGTTGTCGCTCGTCGAGGCCTGATGTCACTTGCAGATGATGACGTCATCTTTGTTGGAGGTATCCATTGGATCTCGAGATGACCACTGATCCTTCCTCTTGATGGGGATCCATTTTAGAACAGCATTTGGCACTGTAGAGATTACTTCAGGCGTCTTCCTTGTTGGATGCTTTCTGAACTGTGGTATCTAGTTGTGGTTGGCTCTTTGGTTCGATGGAGGCTACTTGTACTTTTGGCTTCCAACCCCATATCCTTTTTGCGCGTCTTCCTACTATTGTTGAAGAGCTGATTTGATCTCCTTTCGGTCTCTGTACGTGGTTCTTACCCTCTTCTCCTTTTGGCTTCTGTGTTGAGACCTTTCGCATGTGGGAGAACATAGGTTGTTGTAGATGTAAGGGCTTCTTAGGTACCCACATCTGTAATCGCCCTTGTTGAGCTACAGCTAATTTCTTAGGCACCCAAATTTGTCGGAGATCTTGTGGTTGAGCTTGTCCGATCTTCTTCCTTCGTCTTCTGGCCTGGTTGACTTGTCTGGATGGGGTTTGTGGGGCCAAGGGTGATGGCTGCTCTCCTTTTCGTATCCAGATCTGCTTCATGCTCGGCACTACCTTCCTTTGGAAATCTCGTTGTCTATTTGATATAGCAGTTGTTCTGTTCGGTTGTGCTTGCTTTGTTGGTTGAGTTGTTGTGGTGGCATTAGTCCCTGCCCCAGAGGAGAAGTCCGCTTGTTGTTGAGCCTGTTCTTCCACGATTGACTTCTTCTGCATCATAGAGCTTTTGATACATACATCTTCTTCCATATGATTAGTCTTAGAAGAACTAAGAGAGTGTGTGGTGCCATGATCTGGGAGCATGCAGTTCTCTAATTCTATTGTAATGCATTGTTCATGTACCCAAACTTGAAGAATTTGACTTCTTAGGTTTAAGTTTACTGCATGGTCATAAATCCAATCTTGACCCAAAACAAGTGGTTCTGTAAGGTTGTCATCTTGACACACTAGCGCTTTGACTTTCATTCGAACATCTTGAAGGTAGATGGGAAGTTCCACCTCACCCAAACAAGGGGTTTCCACACCTCCCAATCCTATGAGATAAACTTCTATGGGATTGATGTTCAACTGCAAGTCCTGGCAGTAGGAAAGTCTAACTGCACTACTTGTTGCACCTGAGTCAATTAATGCTTTCACAATCCTTGCATCCTCCCCTTGTCCTATCTCTATGGTCACAAAGGGTCGTCGGTCAATGACTTGAGAAGTCGCTATGCCTGATTTTTGGCACATATCCATGTGATATTTTGGGGCTTTTGAGTTGACATCTAGGCCTAATCGCCGTAACTTATTTCGCCTTATGCGCTCTCTAGCCTCTGCTTGTGCTTCTTCTCTCGCCCTTGACTCCTCTTCTTTTCTCTTCTTAGCATTGTTGAGTCTTGTAAGCATATCCTTTGTAAGAGGTTCTTGGTATAACTTGACTCTACATCCACTAATATAGTTGGGCAAGATATCTCCTTCTAGAGTGGCCAACTGAACTGCACCACTAGTGGAAATTCTATTAATGATCATGGGTCCATATCCTCTTTTTTCCAACTTGCGGGCATGTTGTTTTAGTGTATAAACCAACACTAGATCTCCCTCTTTCAGTCCCTTATCCTTGATGTGTGCATCAAAGTATGCCTTTTGCCTTTTCTTTGCAGCATAGATACCTGCTGCCAAGCGTTCTA
This sequence comes from Ceratopteris richardii, assembly GCA_020310875.1. Lineage (NCBI taxonomy): Eukaryota > Viridiplantae > Streptophyta > Polypodiopsida > Polypodiales > Pteridaceae > Ceratopteris > Ceratopteris richardii. Next base: position 161,428,887 of record CM035429.1, on the reverse strand, counting down.
GATCAAAGACCCTAGAGGACAACTCATGTCCATTCCACTCATGCTCTTGTGCTACTTTTAAAGCTGGAATTAGGAAATCCAATGGTAGCACAGCATTCTGTCCAAAGACCATCTGAAATGGGGTGGCGTTGAGTACCGTTTTGTAGGCAACTCGATAAGCCCAAACAGCATGATGAAGTTGCTTGTCCCAATCAGAGCGTTTATTATTTACCAGTTTTGTCAATACGTTACAGAGGATCTTATTGGTGCTCTCGGCTTGTCCGTTAGCTTGTGGGTGATAGGGGGCAGACTTCTTATGTATCACCAAGAATTCTTGGAGAAGATTTTCAATGACTTCATTCAAGAAGTGTGTGCCTCTATCGCTCACTAACTCTATTGGTAGTCCATATCTCGTGAACACATTCTCGAATAAGAACTTAGCCGTCGTCTGAGCATCATTCTTTGTTGTGGCTTTGACTTCTACCCAATTTGTAAGGTAATCTGTGGCTACAATGATGTAGTCTGCATGGGAGTTTCTAGCTGGGGGGTTAATAGGACCTACAAAGTCTATACCCCACTTTGAGAATGCACGTCCTCCCATCATGGGCCTCAAAGGCAACTCGTCTTTTTTGATAGGATATTGCGCACGTTGGCATGTGTCACATTTCTTCACATAGGTATGTGCATCCATATGAAGAGTTGGCCACCAAAGTCCTGAGAATAGAATGGTCTTGATTACTCGATCCGGACCAAAGTGTCCACCTGCAACACCGATGTGTGCAGTCTCTAAGACCTTTAAATAGTCTGATTCATGAAGGCATAGTCTTAAGTAACCATCTTTGCCTCTTCGGTATAGGTTGTCCCCTACTAAGGCATAGCCTTGAGCCTCTTGCTCCATGCTTCGTCTTCTTGCTAGACTAGCCTCTTTGGGTAATCTTCCCGATCTCATAAACTCTACCAATGGAGCACTCCAATCTGGAATTAATGACACTTGATAAAGGGTTGCATGCTCCACCGGGGGTCTCTCTCTGCACATTGGACAATTCTTAATCCACTCATGTATTTCTTTGTCCATGCTAGGCCAATACACTCCTAAACGCTTCAGATTCTGCAATGTTCGTTGTTTAGAATAGTGATTTCCTAGCAATCCTTCATGAGCTTGTTGCAACCAACTACTATGTTCATCATCCTCGACGCAACAAGCTAATACACCCTCAGTATCTTGTTTGTACATGCTTCCTGCCAATATGTGATATTTTTGTGATTTTACAATTTCTTCTTGTGATGTTTTCACATTCTTATTTGCAGGTCCGAAGGTTAGGACTGGTACCAACTTATTTGCCCAGTTAGGAACAACTTCTAAATTGAACAGATAAGCATCGGGTAATTCATCAGACAGTCCTTGCGGTGACTCTCCTGAAGTGATGTGAGAAAGGTGATCTGCCCGAAGGTGGGTTCTACCTTTCCTGACAACAACTTCAAAGTCATATTCCATTAGTAAGAGGAACCATCTTACTAAGTGTCCAATATTACAAGGTTTATTGACCAAATATAACAAAGCTTGATGATCAGTGAAAAACTTGAACTTGTTGGCCAATAAATAGTGTCTAAACTTCTTCACAGCATATACCATGCCTAAGCCCTCTCGCTCAGTTGTGGTATAGTTTCATTCAGCTGCGGTGAGTTGTCTACTAGCATATGCTATGGGCAAGTCTAAGTTTCCTTCACCTGTGGGTTGTGCTAGCACACATCCTATGGCATGATTGGATGCATCCACATGTACATGGAATGATTTATTCCAATCAAGAGTGGTCAATATTGGTGCTGTGCACAAACGTTTCTTCAGTTCATTGAAAGAATTCTCGCATTCATCGTTCCACTGAAAATTAGACAACAAGGCATAAAGGGGTCTAGCTATGATCGCGTACATGTGGATAAACCTACGGTAATATCCACAATGGCCCATAAAAGCTTGAACCTCTTTAACATTCCTTGGCCTTGGCAGCTCTGCTATGGCTCGTACCTTATCTTCGTCGGTTGAGATTCCATTGAAACAATATGACCTAAGATTTTACCTTGACGCACCATGAACACACACTTTTCTGGGTTCAGACACACTCGATATTCTCTACACTTGTTGAAGATTTGTCTGAGTTCAGGGATGTGAAATCTTCTTTCTTGGGAATGAGCACATAAATCATCCACATATACTTCTAAGCTCTTTCGCAAGAACTCTTTGAAGACATGACACATGAGCCGTTGGAATGTTGCAGGTGCATTTGTGAGCCCGAATGGCATAACACAAAATGCAAAGAATCCCCACTCTGTGGCAAAAGCTGTTTTGTGTTGATCTTCTGGGGCAATGGCTACTTGATTGTAACCTGAAAATCCATCAAGGAAGCTATAAACTTCCTTGCCTGCAACACGCTCCAATAGGTGTTCTGTGATTGGAAGTGGATAACTATCTTTGATCGTAGCGGCATTAACTTTTTTAAGGTTGATACACACTAGCAACTTCCCGTTCTTCTTGGGCACCACTACAATCGGGGACACCCATTCAGTATGCTCAATCTCATAGATAAATCCAGCTTCAATCAGCCTATCAATTTCTTCTTTTATTTTGGCTGCATAGGTATCATTATATGTGTAGGGCTTCTGTTTGGTGGGCTTGGCATCAGCAGTCATGGGGATAGTATGAGAGCAAATTCTTGGATCTGCCCCTTTCAAGTCTCTATAGTGCCACGCAAACACATCCCTATATTCCCTTAATAGAGCTACAAGCTCCATTTCTTCTCTTGCACTTAGGTCATCTCCTATATATGTGCATCTCTCTTCGTTCTCTTTGATGGTCACTACAATCTTCTTGGTCTTTTCTTTATTATCATATGATTCTCCTATGATGGCCTCTCTCTTAGGCATTCGTACCAAAATTTTGCGGTCGTCAACTTCATATTTCTTGAAGTTTTCTGGTACTTCAAACAATGATTCCTCCTCTTCTTGTTTCACAACTTTTCTTTTCTTTTTCTTTTGACTGCTCTCACTTCCATCCTTTGAATTTACCGTTTTAATACTTGTGAGAGGATCTTCTTCTTTCTGGGTGAACACTCCTATATCTTCTAGATAGTGCTGCTTTGAGTTAAAGCAATTATCCATCACAATGGACTCTATATCATCGTCATTCTCTTCTTCTTCTATGACATCACTAGGATCACATTCTTCTAGCAAGGGCTGACACATGAACACTGAGATATCATAACCCTCCTCATCACAATGAGGTGTCCATTGTTCTTCATTGACAGCAATGTCCATGGTGGCTAAGATTTCTAGCCAGCCATGAGGCTCAAATTCCTCATCTGGAAAGATCATCGATGTATAGGCTGGGTCTTTAATTGGTCTATCTCCTGGCAAAGTTCCTTCTTCCCTTGCCTTTAAACGTTTTTCCTCTTCCTCTACAACCTTGCACATCCACAAATGAGTATCTTCATGCAGCCATGATGGATCCGGTGAACTTTCAGAATGCACAGAGATGGAATCTTCTTTCGCTTTGTGGATAGAATTCCACTGTAGGGGTGGTACATCTCTGAAGGTGTAATCCTTCAAATTGACCTTGGTGGTGACCCCTAAGTGCTGTAAGTACAAGGAGTTAGTTCCCCAATCCTATACTAGTTGCATTTGTCGTAGGAAGGGTCTTCCTAGGATCATCTCATAGACGTTATTTTTCGCAAAGTCACATATAGCAAATGTATGTTCAAACTCCATGCCACAAGTGGTTAGAGTTATCCCTTCGAGCAATCCTAGAGGTCTTTCAAAATGACCGTCGGCCATTTGAAGCTTCATTCTATTTGGTCTTAATGTGGGTTTGCCCCATTGCTTCCACAAGGAGGTGGTCGCAATAGCAACACCAGCACCGGAATCTATGATTGCTTTGGTTGTGTAACCTTGGTAGGTGATTGGAAGATAAGTATTACCTTCTTCACCCTCACACATGTCCCCTATTTTGTCTAGAGGTATCTCTGGTACCCTTTGCTTAGAGCTGCTTTTGGCATGTTGGAATCAAGTTCTGGAACCTGATCCTTCACATGATTCCATAGCTCAGGTTTTGCTTTGAGCAGCTCTTCTACAGTGAGATGACACTGAACCTTAGTGTTCTTCACGACATCCGTGTTCCTTGGAACCACTGAGTCTTCATTTCTTACTAGTATTGTGGGAGCTCTAATCTGGAGAGATTCAGATTCCCATGGGCCTGGAAATTGAGGCAGTTCTTCTAAGGTATTAGATTCAAAATCTAACCTTTCGTCTTCTTGTTGTTCTGCTTCATCTCCGTAAATAGACGGAATGTCTTGGGGAAATTGATCATGAAGATCATCAATCTCAGGAATAGGAGGGGAGTTACCCTTCTCCTTGGCCCATTTATCTTCTTGTATTTCCCGCAAGAACTCTTGAGAGTATTGTTGAATTGAAGGAGGTATTCCGACATCCGTGGAATTAGGAACATAAGCTCCCATTGGTGGTGAGCTTCCTCTTTCAATAACTGGTTGAGCCTGTGGAGGTAAAGAAACTTGTGGTTTGTTTACCAATTGCTCTAATCTTTCTAGTAAGCCTTGGAAATGCAAATCAGGTTTGACAGAGTTTGTCTGATTGAACTTTTGACTAGTCTCGAGTATAGCTTGAGCTTGTTCTACCATTTTCATGTACATTTTCATCCGTTCAATCTCTAAATCTGCTCTAGGGTAACTCTTGTCTTGGTTTGCAGCTGTTGGCCCTTCTTAAAGTCAAGCCTGGTAGGCCTTGAACATCATGTCCAAGCCTTCTGGGGTTGGATCTGCAAGAACAGACCCTGGTTGCGGTCTATTTACAATGGGTGGTGGGGTGGGATGAGGTGGAGTGGATGGAGTTTCGGCATGCGAGGGGCTTTGAGATGCAATGTATTCTATTTTTGTTTTTGCTTCTTTTAAGCTTTCTTCTAGTTCCGATAACTTTTTATTCCACTTGCGATTGGCCTTCTCTCTGGTATCCTTCCATGTTCTTGTTTTCCTCTTACTAGGCTCTCCTGATTCACTCGACTCTGATTGTTCTGCTGGTTTATCCTATTTTAAGGCTTGTGCTCTAGTGACAACTTATATAGGAGCCACATTGCTACTACTTGAACTTGAATCTGCCACTAAGCCTACCACATTAATGGGTGTAATCTTGGGTGCACTGGAGGGGTTTCTTGGACAATCTCTGGGGAGATGGTCTTTGCCACAATCAGGACAAAAAGCCTATATTGTGATAGCCTGTCCTTCAGGCTATGTCAGATGCAAAGCTTTGGCATGTATGTTTTGGTCATCTCAATTTTGCTAGTTTGCTACGCCTACAAAAATCTGAAATGGTGTCCTCTTTGCCCAAACTTGAGGCACCTGGAAAACATGTTTTTGAAGGTTGTATTTTGGGAAAAATGTAGCGTTCCTCATTTCAAAAAGATGGTTCAGTTCGGGCTACTCAGAAATTATAGCTTGTACATAGTGATGTCTATGGTCCTATGCAGACACCTTCTTTTGAAAATTATCTTTACTTCGTGACTTTCATTAATGATTTTTCCAGCCATGCATGGGTATATCCATTGAAGCCAAAGTCCGAAGTGTTCATGTGCTTCAAATATTTTTTGGTTTTGGCTGAAAGTCTGTCAGTATGTAAAAAGGGCAACCTTCATTTAGATCGAGGGGGGGAATATATGTCTTCTGATTTTAATGCATTTCAGGCTGAACGTGGGATAAAATACCAGTGTATAGTGCCATATATGCCTCAACAGAATGGATTTGTTGAACGAAAGAGTAGGTCACTTATGCAGATGGTGAGGTGTATGGTCAAGAGTCAAGGTTTACCACATAGTTTGTGGCTTGAGGCTATCATGTGTGCAGCATAGGTACTTAACGAGTGTCCCACTAAAGCGCTGTAGTCTATCACTCCATATGAGGCTTGGCATGATCGCAAGCCATATGTTGCTCATCTGTGTGTTTTTGGTTGTTTAGCATATGCATTAGTGCCTGAACAACATCGCAAAAAATTGGATGATAAGGTAGTAAAATGTATTTTTGTTGGGTACAATTCTGAAAGTAAAGCCTATCGTCTGTATCATCCACAGATTAAACGCATTTTGATCAGTCATGATGTTGTTTTTGTGGAAGATGCTATTCAGCCATTGCTTTCATGTACTTAGGAGACATTTGTTAGCTCCAAAGGCATGTATGGTACTTTTTTGCCTCTTTTTACAGGTGGACAGTCTAGTGTTCGTCCTAATGAGGCAACTTCTCAGCTTTTGCAGGTTTCATGTGATGATGTAGATCATCCCATTTCTGATGCAAATTTACATGATGCACTTGTTGATGAGAGAGCTGACATTGAGGAGGCAAAAACTATGCCAAAATGGTTGGTGCAGACTTTGCATGATAGCAAATTAGATGCACCTGTCTCATATCATACTCGACCCGCAATACTATGGATATACTATGGATATGAAGGATATGACAATGTCTACGGACCAGAGGTGGCAACACTAATGTACACCATACCCAAAGCATTGGTACCCGTAAGACCACCCATCAGACCACCTATGCCAAAAGGACCGTGTTATAGATGCGGAGGAGACCACTTTATCAGAGAATGTACTAGACCATACAACCCACCACCCCCTAGGACTTGGGAAGGGTATTGCAATGATTGTGGAAAGGAACATCTCTTTAGAGATTGCCCAAAAAATCCCAATAAGGCTCAGGACACTGCACCTATTAACATGATTGAAGTAATTGAATCAATAAGAAGTTAGAAATAATACACCGTACCACTAAGGAGAGAAAATGAGTAGATTCAGAGCAAGGAAAGAATGATGAACCCAGGATACAAGTGGTGGAAGATTCCGAAGACCAAACAACAAAAAGCCAAAAATGGAAGGATAGGAGAGGAACAATCAAGCAAAAATGGATGAAAAATAAAAACAAGGAAGACAAGAAGCATACGTGCGGTAATAAGAAATCTAAAGAATCTGAAGTTTAGGAAGAAATTTCCATTACACCACAGACTCGAGAGCCAGAAAAGCCAGGATCAATTCTAGCCGACCGAAAACCAGACGATTTAGACATGTGGTTGAAAGCCTACCAAGTTAGAATAAAGAATGGACCGAACGTAGAGCAGCATGAAAATCTTTACCCACAAGGGGAGTTGGAAAAGGAGAGGCTAGCGATATGTAGAAAACTCATAGAGGTAGCTCAGGCCACCCAAGAGAGGACTATCCCAGCCCTCCCCGAGACAAGAATATCGGAGGATCAATACAATTATTGTATCAAAGCCAAGGATCAAAAACCAAAGGTGAGGAATGATGAGCCAGAACTACTGAAAACCCAAGACAAACCTATGTGCACAGTCTCGGATTTAGATGTTGACTGGCCAAAAGAGTTGTGGACTAGAATTCGAGAAGATCAATGGAAAAGGAATGGAGTTGCAAAACCTCCTTTTGAGGAATTAGATGTGGAAGATTTTCAATCAATGCCAAACATGGAAGAAAAATATGAGGAAGTTTCTAGACTAGACCGAAATAGGGAGGAGACCCAAAGCATTTCGACCCTACCAAACTACATGGGAGAATACGAAATAGAATTTAAATCTTCCATGCTCCCACAGTACGAGGAAAAGAAGAGGGAATCTCATATAAGAACTCACACAATCTAACAAAACTTAAAAAGACCAAAGTACAATGCCAGTTGACTGTGGAAGAATTACTTCGTGTTAAACCGCAATTATGGAAACAATTAGCAAGACAATTGGAGTTAGAGCAGGAGAAGAACAAAAAGGAAAGCAAGGGAAATGAAAACCCATCTAACGTACAAATCCCAGTTGATAAGGTTGGTAACACATGTCTACCTGTCACGTACAATGGATACATGACCAAGGCCATACTAGACACAGGAGCAGGAGTAGGTATTGCCACCAAAGAAATTTGGGAGAAATGGGGAAAGCCAGCCCTACAACCAACTCGAATGAAGCTTCAATTAGCTAATGGTCATGTGGAGAAACCATTAGGAATATTAGAAAGGATCAAATTAACCACATGTGGAGTTGAATTTGAGCATACCTTAGCGATCTGTCAATTTGGAAAGGCAAATAATTATGAGATGATATTAGGACGAACTTTCATGAGACAGCTTAGGGTAGTGCAAGATTGGGGACGAGACTCATTATACCTTCAACATCAAGGAAACACTACCAAGATAAACTTGCATACCTTTGCGTACCGAGATGTACCTCCACTACAATGGAATCCCATACATAAGGGAGAAGATGATTTGTCTATCCATAGTGCCAGATCAAGTGATCAATCATGGATGCATGAGGATGCTCAATTATGGATGTGTAAAGAGGCTAAGAAAGAGGAAAAAAACTACAATTATGACCCATAGGACATCAAAATTATCAGCCCATAGAGGACCCAATGTACATGCCTCAAATCTTCCCTAATGAAGCATTCGAACCGCATGGTTGGATGGAGATTCTAGCAACCTTGGACGTGTGCGTAAATGAAGAAGTATTGACCATGAATGAATGTGTGGATCAAGAAGGCTACAACGTAAACTTGTACATGGTAGTCCTTCAAGAGGTAGAAGCCAGAGAAATATTAGAAAAGGAATGGAAAGAAGAATACGAGAGCATAGAAATGGAACCAGAGTTTGATTCAGAGGAACGATATCTAGAAGCCATTCAAGCAAAAGACCAGTGTAGAACAACAAGAGTGTTAGCAATAAAGGCTGCTCCTATAGTACCACATCAAGAGGAAAGTGTGATTAAGACCGAACCAACCCCTGATCTTTTTGAAGTATCGGAACACTTCAAAAATATGAAGTAGAAGAAAGAAAAATAGCTATTCAGATGCCTAAGAGAGAGGTAGGAGAAGGAGAGGTGTATGACAACAAGGAACAAATGAAAAAAATCGTAGTAACCGTAGAACATGGAGAAGAAAGATGTACATACACAGGAAAGGATGTGTCAATGGGGGAGGAAGAAGAATTGATACGATTGATCCGAGAATATCGAGATGTATTTGCTTGGACCTACAAGGATCTCAAAGGTGTGGAACCCTCCATTTGTTCTCATAGAATACCAATGACACCGGAGGCAAAACCATCAAAACAACGCCCGTACACATATAATGAGGTTTATGCTACAAAAATAAAAGAAAAAATTGACAAACTATTAGCAGTTGGATTCATTTATGAGATAGAACATACCGAATGGGTGTCGCCATTAGTCATTGTACCCAAAAAGAACGAGAAACTAAGAGTGTGCATTAATCTAAAGAAAGTCAATGCAGCCATGATTTGTGATAGCTACCCATTACCTATCACCGATCACCTTTTGGAAAGAGTTGCAGGAAAAGAATTCTATAGCTTCTTAGATGGATTCTCTGTATACAACCAAGTAGCTATTGCTACTGACGATCAACATAAGACCGCATTCGTGACTGAATGGGGGGTCTATGCTTTCACAGTGATGCCTTTTGGACTCACTAACGCCCCTGCTACTTTCCAGAGATTGATGTGTCATGTGTTCAAAGAATTCCTAAAGAAAAGTATGGAAGTATATGTAGATGACCTATGTACATATTCAAATCGGAGACAGGAACACATTCTGGAATTGCGAAAAATATTTGATAAATGCCGACAATATAGAGTCTGCCTAGATCCTGAGAAGTGCATTTTTATGGTGAGACAAGGGAAGATTTTAGGACACATTGTGTTGAGGAATGGAATATCTACAGATGAAGACAAGATCAAAGTGATTCTAGAACTTCCTAGACCAAAGAATGCCAAAGAAATGCAAGCATTTATGGGTCATTGTGGATATTATCGTCGATTCATCCACATGTACTCTATAATTGCCAAACCTTTGTATGGATTCTTGACTCAATTCACGTGAATAGAAGAATGCGAGAGGGCATTTAATGAGGTAAAGAAATGGCTTAGCGAAGCTCCCATTTTGAAAACACCCAAATGGAACAAGCCTTTTCATATTCATGTGGATGCTTCCAATTACACAATAGGATGCATCTTAGCTTAGCCGACAAACGAAGGAAAGTTGGACCATCCAATTGCCTATGCAAGTAGACAACTGAATCAAGCCGAGAGAAACTATACGACTACAGAGTGAGAGATCTGTGTGTGTGTGTGTGTGTGCACAAGACAATGCAGGTTGCAATTCGGTTCACGCATGTAGGTTCGACAGAAGACAACCAATACTCAAACATGCACAAAAATGTTCAATTTTGCTCTCGGGTTCCCGATATGTTTAAAACTCCGCCTCGGTATGCATCTCAGTATGGGCATCAGTATGGGCGTCAGTATGGGTATCGATAACTTCTAGTAAATTATCGATGCTTATACCGATGCTCATACCGACACCCATACCGACGCTTATACCAACGGTTGCGGAACACACCGATGATCTATTTTAAACGGTCATACCGATGGTCACTTGACCGTCGGTATCTTTAAGTGGACTTTTTTAACGTTTATACCGACGTTGAGAGTGATCGTCGGTATAGGTAGCATGGGTATGCCCCTTATATGTTGTAGTGAATGAATACATGGACAACATGTTCATTTATTACATAACAATGCATGAGCTACATTCAAACTATGAGTTCCTCAATATGAGTGGCACAACGATACTCTGTGCATAAGTGCAACATTATAGAATAGTGATGCATATGCCAAGAAGTGATATACACATTAAAGAGAGAGAGGGAGAGATGCAACGGGGCAGATAAACAGCAGATATGCCATGAATAAAATAACATCGCCCAAACATTCTATTATCTAATGTTGTTTATATACAAATGTTGTTTATATACAAATGATGTTAAGCTGCAAAGTTCACCACAAGTATGTTTCTTTCTAAAAAGAACGGTGGGTTGATTTCCTTGATTTAAGGAGTTATCATGCAAGTTGCCTACTATGTAGGAAGTTATCCGTTTTTACTTTATCTTTTGTATACGATTATATGTATGGCTCTACGGGTAGAGTCATATGAAAATACTTTTTAGGACTATGGTTACATGGGAATATTTTGATTAGCTTTTCTTATGAAAATGAGGATTTGGATATTGTTTGCTCCAACAGTATGGACATTGAGATGAATAAGTACATAAATCATCTACATAGACCTCCATACTTTTTCACAAAAAAATCTTCAACAACATGGCACATCAATCTTTGGAAAGTGGTTGGGGCATTTGTTAAACCAAAAGGCATAATCTTGAATGCATGCACTCCACATTCTATAGTGAAGGCAATTTTATGTTGATCTTCAACAACAATTGCTACTTGATTATGCCCTGAAAATATGTCAAGGAAGTTATACACTTCCTTGCCTGCTACTCTTTCCAAAAGATGATCTATAATGGACAATGGATAGCTATCTCAAATGGTGGCTGCAATAACCTTTTGAGGTTAATATAGGCCCTAAGCTTTCCATTTTTCTTTGCTATGACCGTTAAGGGAGAAACCCATTCAGTGTGCTCTATCTCATATATGAATCTGACTGCCAACAATTTATCTATTTCTTCTTTAATTTTTGTTGCTTAGACATCATTATAGGTATACAGTCTTTGCTTAGATGGTTTAGGATTAGGTGTCATAGGGATTGTATGAGAACATATGAAAGGATCAAAACCTTTCAGATCTTTGTAAGTCCAAGAAAATATGTCCCTATACTCTTGTAATAATGATATGAGCTCTTATTCCTCTTCGAAGGACACATATTTACCTATATATGTGCATCTCTCTTCAACCCCTTCTAGGGTACTAAAATTTTCTTTGTTTTCTCTTTGTTATCATATGCAACTCCCTCTTGTGCCTCTCTCTTAGGCGTTTGAATCACTATCTTTCTTTCCTCTAGTTTATACCTTTTAAAATGTTCATGTTGTAAATTTTCTTCCTCTGTTTCATTACTCTCCTTCCTAAGGTTTTCTATGTATCCTTCCATGGAGAATATTTCTTTATTTTTCTTGGATGCTTCCATTTATACTCCTTTTAGGTATTATTCTTTTGAGTAAAACTCAGGCTCCATTTCTATGCTTTCATAATCTTCTTTCCATTCCTTTTCTATTAAGTTCTTCTTCTTTGCCTCTTGGAGTACTACCATGTACAATCTCAAATCATATATGTCTTCATCCATGCATTCAGTCATGGTTAGTGCTTTTTCGTTTACACATACATCCATTGTTGCTAAGATTTCCATCCATCCATGTGATTCAAATGTTTCATTAGGAAACATCTGAGGCATAGGAGGTTTTTTCCCCGGCTTGTATATACCCCTACTACCCTAATGGGTTACTGATCTTTGTACATTCTAGTGGTAATACATTCAGTATTGTGTGCTATGCTCCAAGCTTCTTCTTTTTCCTTAAGTTGTTTGCGTGCTTCCGCAAACCTCGAGCTCCAACAATTCGTCTCAACACAGGTCGCTGCTTCATCTAAGGCATCATTGACACCCCTCCGATCGCAGTCTCAAAATCCCACCAAATTTGGTGAGTATACTCAGGGTGATTAAGAGATGCAAACAACTTGCTTTGTGGTGCCAAAATCGCAATCTGAGCTCGTTTCGGCCTTTGAATGCACTATCACAGTGCTTGTGCAGACTATTTCATCTTTTTGTGCCAAAGATATATACAAGTTTTGGTTTGCAAGTATAAGCGTCCCAAAGTCTCCTACAAGTTTAGCAGAACTCATCAGGGTAGTTTTGCTCAACTTTTTCAAATATGGTCATTTTTTTGCATCAGGATTTAGTCAATGGCCATGCCTGAAAGCGATGATGTATTTTGTATGTTGGTTGTTGAGGATAAGATGGATGATATGAATTACCCATTGTGGGCTTATATAATGCATCATGTATTGGTCACAAAGGGACTGTGGAATATTGTGCAGGGTGTTGAAAAACGTCCTATTATACTTGTAATTACAGTACTAAAGCTGATTCAGATGGCATTGAAGATGACAATATTCTTCATGTTCCTATTCAAGCTACAATTTCTACTACACCTACTTGATTCGTTGGGATGGTAGAGATGCTCAGACACATGCATTGATAGCCTTGTCTGTCAAACGTGCCATTATTCCTCACATTCACTCTTGCAAAATAGTTAAGGATGCTTGGGATACACTTACCACATTGTACCAGGCTAGGAATGAGGCTCGTGTTGCTTACCTCCAAAAACAATTGGAGAGTGAGCATATGAATGAAGGTGATTCTATGGATAGTTCTCTAACAAAGATCAAAGATTGGAAGGAAGAGTTAATTTCTACTGATGAAGTCTTGCTTGACAGTTCACTTGTGCAGACTATTCTGAATGGTCTTCCCAATTCATACTAGAGTTTAGTTTCTACTCTTCGTTTGATGATGAAAGGAAATCCAAATACCTTAACATTTGAGGAGTTAGCCTTTGTTCTATTGTAGGAAGATCAGTCTAGGTAGAATAAGTCCATTATGTGTGTTGTAGATCAAGCTTTCCTGGCTAGTCAGAAGGGCAAAGATAAATGGAGCTCTTCTACTAGTAAGCAAAAATCTGCTAGTTCTACACAATTGAAGAAGGAAGACAGAGAAGAGAAGAAAACAGAGAAGCAAAAATTGTTTTGCAAGTACTGTAAAGCAAATGATCATGTCATAAAGAATTGTCCAAAACTGACTGCAAAAGAGGCAAAGAAAAAAGAGGTTGGAATGGTTGTTGCAGAGGCCTCTACACAAAAAACAGAGTCTCCTAATCTAGTGCAGAATGAAGAATGGGTGTTTACTACTGTTTGCAGTTTTGACCCATCCTCTCTTGAATAGTATACGTTTGCAGTAGACTCAAATGTTTGGTACTTTGATAGTGGGGCAGCCAAACATATTACCTAGCAGCACAATTTCTTCACTTCACTCGAGCCTGCCCCTATAGGAAATACTATCACATGTGCCAACAACTCCTCTTATCCTATCATGGGGGTTGGTAAGATCATTTTGACTACTACTAATGGTAGTTCTTTCACATTATTGGATGCTCTATTTGTGCCAGGGATAAAAAAGAATGTGTTACCAGTTCCACCTTTAGCCAAGATTGGCTTGGTTGTGAAATTTGTTGATGAAAGATGTACAATTCATGATCTATCAGATGGTGACGTGATTATCGCTTCTAGCATTTTATGTTGTGGACTGGATAAGCACATAGACTATGAAAAATCTGTGAATGATTTAGCATGTGTAGGACATGATTCTCAGGCTTTGTCAGATGCGAAGCTTTGGCATGCACACTTTGTTCATCTGAATTTTGCTAGTTTGCTATGCCTACAGAAATCTGAAATGGTGTCCTCTTTGCCCAAACTTGAGGCACCCGGTAAACATGTTTGTCAAGGCTATGTTTTGGGCAATATCAGCATTGATCCTTCTCAAAATATGGTTCAGTTCGAGCTACTCAGAAATTATAGCTTGTACATAGTGATGTCTGTGGTCCTATGCAGGCACCTTCTTTTGGAAATTATCTTTACTTCGTGACTATCTGGCATATGCATTAGTGCCTGAACAACATCACAAGAAATTGGATGATAAAGCAGTAAAATGTATTTTTGTTGGGTATAGTTATGAAAGCAAAGGCTATCGTTTGTATCATCCACATACTAAATGCATTTTGGTTAGTCGTGATGTTGTTTTTGTGGAAGATGTTATTCAACCTTTACTTTCATGTACAAAGGAGACATCTGTTAGCTCCAAATATATGTATGATACTTTGCTACCTCTTTTTACATGTGAACAGTCTAGTGTTGGTCTTAATGAGGCAACTTCTCAGCCTTTGCAGGTTGCATGTGATGATGCAGATCATTCGATTTTTGATGTGAATTATATGCGCCTTCAAAGTGAAAAAAGAAGCACCATAGCGGCCCGAGACTCCAAGAGTATATGGAAGCTATGGAGGGGCCCGATTGTGGCATGTGCACAAATGCAGAATCACAATCATCAATGCATTTGGAAACTCGGGGAAGATGACGAAAGACATAGATGATGGCTATTTCATTAAGAATGTAGTGAATCAAATAGCAAACCTTAATATCTTCTCAGAAATGGATAATACTATGTGTCAGAGAGCATTTGATAGGCTGAAACATTAATCTGACATATTTGTTGGAATACATGGCTGCCACGTTGTACCCTGGGGAGGATCCATTATAGTGACTCCCAGAGAGTCCAATGTTCCCTAATCTTGTCAGATCTATCATAATCCTTTGCAGCCCTCGCCTTTGCTCTTTTCTTTATCTGGATATCAACATCCTCATTGTGTTCTCTCTCTCTTTTGCGCACACAAAATGTTTCTACTTTCTCTACTTCTCTCTCTCTCTCCATCATCTTTGCGTGCTTCTATCATGGAAGTATAAGAGGATATGGAGAGAACACGATATACCACACACAACAAACTAATGAATGGTTATCAATATTTTCTTTCTCTACTACACACAAAGCATAGAAAAGAATGGTAACAAGAAGTTTTTCTCTTCCTCTCAGACTTTGTAATAATGTACAAATGAATCTTCATGGAAGCATGATAAATAACGAACAAGAAAAGACAAGAAGCATACCTGGAGAGAATTCGTGGGGAAAACCAAATGGGCATTGGACATCTATTTATAGGTTTCCCCTAGGACTTCTCTCTAGAATCTTCTAACCTCCCTTTTTTATCCTTTCTATTTTTAAAATCTTCTTCCATGTTCTTTTTCTATTTTTGGAAATTTGCCTTTTGTTTCTATTTTGGTCTATGTACAAGTTTAATTAAATTAAAGGGTTAAACTTAGGGTAAATGGCAATTATAAGATTCCAAACTAGGATTTTTAATTGGGAAAAGTTAGGATTTACCTATGATTAAGGTCAGGCACATCAATTAAAGGGTTTATTTACACTCATGGACTAAAATCCTAGGGTTTCTAAGGGTCAAACCTAGGATTTCAAGGGTTTTCAAGGGTTTGCAGTTGTTTTTTTTTAATGGGTTTGCGACGTATTTCTAAGGGGTTAATGATAAATATACAGTTTTAATGTACAAATGAAATGTCTTCATTACTAAATCGGTCTAATCAATGAAGCATTTAAACACTTTACAACTATTTTTATCAGTCTATAATCAAAACATCACTTCATAGCCAAAAAAACATTGAAATAAATTTGGAAAAAAATTCTTAATGTACACTTCTTTGATGGATCTCATCCTGACATCTCCCCCACTAAACCTGCACATGGTCTCGATGGGGCAACCTGCAAAATCCAACCGCATCATATCATGATTCTTTTGAAAACTCTTTTTGGTTTTTATGTTTTTATTTCTTTCAAATTTTGAAACATGGTTTCATGCAAATTTATAAAGATTAGTACAAATTTTAGCAAATAAAGCATATGCAAGCTTCACAAACATCTTACTATGTTGCCCCTTCCAGAATCAGAGAAGTAATCATATGAATAAATCGCAGGCTTTGTAGATCTTTCGTTCGTTCACTCATTCAAATCCAATAGCTCATCCTAAGTACTAGCATATCCTAAGCTCTACTGACTCAGTTTGTAGAATTATGCCCTGATTCCCCTATTTATCTGTGACTGTTTAACTCTCCATCAGATCTTTTCTTTTCTTCACTTTTTTTTTTGTTTTTCTTTTTATTTTTCATTTTCTGTTTCACTTCATCCCAACTCAACACTTTTTCTTTTCATCTTTATTTTCACAAGTTGGCCCATGCCGAAATCAAGTATGACTCATGCACTTGTCTGCCTGGCCAAGTTTACCCTACCTATCTGCCAACTCGACATAGCACACGACACACAACATCAACCCTACATGAAATCGATGTGAGCTCATGACTTTGACCACCCGGCCAGAGTGACTCCACCTGCCTACGATGATAGGTATGACAACAGATATGTCATGCCTACGATGAAACTAGCGTTAGCTCGTGGCCTTGATCACCCGACCAAGGTTGTTCCACCCACATACTACCCCATCGAAGTGTACTTATAACACAAACACATACATACATAGTTGGCTTGAGTATGAAGGTTTTTCTTGAATCATGATCTATCTAGAGGTAGGATCTCGCAAAAAATAAATAGTAGGATCCAAAGAATCCCACTTACTAAGTGTTCAAATCTATCAGCATATACACACACTCAATTTAAGTACGCCATCACATTCCCAAGCTTTCATTCCCAAAAGTCTCTAGTCTGCTAACTGATTCTATTCATATTATTTCTAGTCCTTCATGCTTTACACAAAACCATAAGAGATGTTTGTTATCTTGATCCCTACTTAATTTTCTTAAACTTGTTCAGATCTCTAACACACAAAAATGTTATACATATATTTTCTTCAAAGAAAATAGAATTTAAATTGGAAACATTTCACATGATCGTTTTGATTCATCTTCAATGTTGTTCTACCCAGCTTTTCTTCAATTTCTTGATCTATTGTTCTTCATCAACATCAGCATCCTCCAATGTCATCATCATCATCAAGCATCATCATTCATTGATCATCAACCATCATCATCAATCATTATCATCAATCATCGTCATCAATCATCATCATTCATCATTCATCATTCATCATTATCAATCATCAACCATCATCATTCATCATCATCAATCATCAACCATTATCATCAATCATCAACCATTATCATCAATCATCATCATCAATCATCATCATCAATCATCATCATCAATCATCATCATTCATCATCATTCATCATCAATCATCAACCATCAATCATCATCATCAACCATCATCAACCATCATCATCATTATCAATCATCAACCATCATCATTCATCATCATCAATCATCAACCATTATCATCAATCATCAACCATCATCATCAATCATCAACCATTATCATCAATCATCATCATCAATCATCATCATCAATCATCATCATCAATCATCATCATCAATCATCATCATCAATCATCACCATTTATCATCATCATTCATCATCAATCATCAACCATCAATCATCATCATCAACCATCATCATCAATCATCAATAATCATCATTCATCATCAATCATCATCATCATTCAATAGCTCTTGATCATTCTCATACGTTTTCATTATGATTCTTCTTCAATCATCCTTCAATATTTGCAAATATATCTTGAAAGGATAAATTTTACTTCTCTTGTTCTTTTTCAAAGTCTTAGAAGGCTTTGAAGTCGTCCTTACATTTCCCTAGATTTGTTTGATAATATAATCAAGCAACTGTTTCTCTACTTCGTTAACTTCTTTATCATATTTTATCTTGAGTTTCTTCTTTACTCTTTTCTTATTCAATATGTTTATCAAAGTTTAATTGGGATTGTAATTTCATAACTTTCTCTTGATCGAATAATTTCTCATTATTGAAAAGTTTTGGATCAAATGAGACACATACATCTTGATCTTTCTTTGATTTCTCTTGAATTTCTTTATCAGGCTCTCTTTTATGATATGTTTCCATTTGTTCTTTTGATATCTGCTCAATGTTTTGTATTTCAATCTTTATCTATCTACTTTTGTTTTCTTCAATATGTTTCTCTTGACTCTGAATAGATAGCATAATCATTTGTTCATCAGATCTACTATTCTCATGTGTTTTTGGTTTCCATATCTTTTGAAATGATTTTGGTATACTTTTGGTCTCCTCAAAATATTCCTCCATTCCACCTCTTCCTACATTCAAATGTAAAGGTGTTCGATCTTGATATTTACAAATTTTATTTTCATGTTCACTTACTAGTTTATGTCTACATGCACTCTCATATGCCAAGAAATCCCAGAATATATGTCCATATTGATTGCACCAAAAGCATCGTATAGGTCTCTTCTCAGTCCAATTCGATTTTCTAAGTATCACTCTAGGGATGGATCTTCTAAGATCAAATGACTGTTTATGTGTAGATATGCCTTGGACTTTTTGTAGAGAGTACACGCGCGGAAGCAAAATGAAAGGAAGAGTGTACTCACAAAACAAAGAGTGTGTGAGACCCAAAATGAGTAGACCATGAAATGGGTAACTTACTCATGTGGATTAGAAATGAGCTTGCCAAGAGCATGGAGTAGGCTCATCAATCTTCTAACCAAGTACAAATGGGGGGAGAGGCCCGCCTTATATAGATTTGGGAGGGTCTCTCCAAAGTACATCTCATGTGGGATAATTCTCCTGAAAGGAGAATGAATACAATTGGTAGAAGCACATGGTAAGGTACCGAAATACAAAGGAGATACAATATAAAATGGAAATAAACTTGAAATGAAGTGCCTTCTAGATCCAAAATGGAGATCCATTCATGTAGATACAAATGTAGATGAAGTAGGAGCAATCATGTTGTCAACACCCCCTCTGTAGCTCCATTTTGGAGCAACTGAATGCTATAGAGGTCCACCAAGCACTGGAGCGGGACTGGAGGTAGAGCTTTCGTGAACATGTCCGCAAGGTTCTCCTGAGAGGCACATTGCTCTAGAGTAATCTCCTGAGACACGAGCTTCTCGCAGATGAAATGGTACCGGATCTCGATGTGCTTCATCCGAGCGTGGAACACTGGATTCTTTGCGATGGCCAAGGTTGATTGGCTATTCGTGCAGATGTGTGTCAGAGTATCCTCCAAAACACCAATGTCAGATAATAAACATCGAAGCCAGATGGCCTCACATGCTGCAAAGCTGGATGCTCTATATTCGGCCTTTGTGGATGATATAGAGCAATTGTAGGCTGCTTTTTACTTGCCACAGAGATAGGTGTTGATCCAAGCAAGAATATGTACTCGAAAATGGACCATCAAGAATCAGGATCACTAGCCCAATCTGAATGTGAATATCCGATGAGTTTGATGCCTCTGTACCAAAGACCATGATATTGGGTGAGGGCAAGGTATCAAAGTAGTTTCTGAGCAACATCCCAATGTGTTTGACGAGGCTGATGTGCAAACTGATTGAGTATACCAACTACATAGGCAATATCTGGTCTGGTGTTGGCAAGGTAGAGTAATAAGCCAACAAGCTATTGATAAGTATGCACATCCACAAGTGATGATGAATCCCCAGTGTAAGCTTGATGTTTGGATCAAGTGGTGTAGATACTGAGCGACATTGGTCCATGTTATATCTGAAAAGAAGATCAGATCAATACTTCTTTTGTGATAGGAATATGACTTCTTTTGTTTGCCAAACTTACATACCTAAGAAGTAGTGGAGGAGGCCAAGATCTATCATAGAATAATCGAGGTGAAGCTGTTGGTGATGAATTGGATGCATTCTTCATCTGAACCTGTCAAGATCAAGTCATCTACATAGAGGATGATGATGGCCACTAAGGACTTGTTCTTATGGATGTATAAGTTTGCATCAGCACTGCTCCTTTGAAATCCCTTATCTTCAAAGAACTTGTGAATCTTTTCATACTAGGCCCTGGGAGCTTGCTTGAGTCCATAAAGTGCTTTGTGAAGTTTGTATACTTGATCTTCCTTTCCTTTTATCTTGAAGCCTTCAGGTTGTTCAACATATACTTCTTCTTGAAGATCTCCATTGAGGAAAGCACTTTTGACGTCTAGCTAGTAAATGGGCCACTTATAGTGAGCACTTAGTGCTAAGATGATTCTTATGGTTGTGAATCTTGTAGTAGGAGCAAAGGGTTCTTCATAGTCAATGCCATGTTGTTGCTTGTATCCCTTAGCTACCAACCTTGCTTTGTATTTGTTTAATGTGCCATCTGACTTGTACTTAACTTTATAAAGCCACTTAACTCCTATGACTTGATGATTTGTGGGCTTAGGTATCCATTTCTACTTGCATAGCTTCTTCCCACTCAGGTTGTCCTTGAGCTTCTTTGTAATTAGAAGGTTATGGGATTTGTTGATGGATCAAGGCATAATTGACATAATGACTTTGTTCTCATTGTCTCTTGTCAATAAGTCTTTGAGATCTTCTTGGATGACTTGAAGTACTTGCTTCTGATGTTTGCTTTGAAAAGACTGTGTCCCCCTTTGAAGATGGGTGGACACATACTTGT
Source organism: Ceratopteris richardii (assembly GCA_020310875.1). Classification (NCBI taxonomy): domain Eukaryota; kingdom Viridiplantae; phylum Streptophyta; class Polypodiopsida; order Polypodiales; family Pteridaceae; genus Ceratopteris; species Ceratopteris richardii. Next base: position 161,407,838 of record CM035429.1, on the reverse strand, counting down.
TTTTGGATCTTTTGTGGAATATATGGAAGCTTCATTAAAGATATATGGATATTTTGAAACTGTGATGGAGTGATTGTCGAGATCGTATAGTCTATAGGCTTTTGATTGTTCACTATACCCTATGAAGACATGCTTCTTAGACTTGGATTGCAACTTGTTGCGATCTTCTTTGGGCACGAGGACAAATGCTTCATTTCCAAATACTCGAAAGTAATGCACATTAGGCTTTCTTCCATAGTATGCTTCAAATGGTGTCTTTTTGTGCAATGCACTCGTGAAGCCTCAATTAAGTATGTGAGCAGCGGTATGCATTACTTCTACCCAAAACTTGTAGGGTAAGTCTTTGTTATGAAGCATAGTTCTTGCAATTTCCATCACGCTGCGAATCTTCCTCTCAGCTACTCCATTTTGAGATGTGATCCATTCACGAAACTTAGTAAAGGTGTCTGCCTTGGATTTCAAGAAATACAACCAAATGTAACGGGAGTGGTCATCTAAAGAAAGAAAGAAGTAGAGTGATCCACTAAGAGACGGGGTGTTCATTGGTCCACAAAGGTCCATGTGGATAAGGGTTAAAGGGTTCGTAGCTCTTGTCAATGCTTCTTTTGGAACTAGGGCCCTATGTTGCTTGCCTTGAGTGCAAGCCTGGCAGACGTCATTGAGTTGCCCAAGCTTGGGCAAACCTTTCACTATCTGTGGTGAAGTGATTCTTGGTAAGTAGGAGATGTGTCCATATCTTTGGTGCCACAAACTTGATAGTGATTCGTTGGATAAAAAGCAAGATAATTTATATAAACCTTTCTCTTTGATGCATTGGGCAATTATGTCTTGCATATGAGGATCAATGACTTTGACAGAGGTGTTATCAAACAACACTTGTTTGTTATGATCGGTAATTCCTTTTACTGACAGCAAGTTCACGCATAGCTTGGGAACAAATAACACATTTGAAAGTGATTTGGAATCCCCTTGAGTATTGGTGATCTTCACTTTGCCCTTCCCTTCTATAGGTAGATTTTTATTATTGCCAAGCTACACTTCACGTGTGTGCTCTTCAAGTTCTTGAAAAGAATCCTCATCTTTACACATATGTGAGGTCGGTCCATTGTCAAAGATCTGTTCGTGAGGGGAGATAGATGTAACTAGAGCATTTTCCTCGGTAGAGATAAAGAGTTCTTCGCTAGAGTAGTGTGACCTGTGTTGTGAGGGTTTGGATGAGTTCTTGGAACTAGAAGCCTTCGAGGTCTGTTTCTTCTTATAGCAGAATTTCTCTAAATGACATGCTTTTCCACATAAGTTGCAAGTATACTTCTTGGAGGAACTAGCCCATCCTGGCTTGGGTCCATTCCTTGTATGATTACTAGTATTTTTGCCTTTGTTAAAGGGCCATTTGGCTTTCATTGTAGTCTCTTGGGAGGAGGTCGACTTTGCTCGTGAGTCGTGAAGGAGCAGAAGATGACGGACTTCTTCCCAAGTGAGGACTTGCTCTTGATTGTACAAGGTCATTACAAAGGTCTCATATTGCCTAGATAGTTTGTTAAGTAACCTAATGGCCATATCTTCAACTACCGGCCACAAAGAGCTAACTTTCGTTGGTAGTCTTCAAACTGAGCTATGACTTTTCTGATTGTTTCTTGCGATCAAATAGTTAGGTTATGGAATTCTGCTTCTAAAGCATAGATCTTTGACGATGTTTTATCTTTGTATAAGGCCAATAAGGTGTCCCAAGCTTCCTTGGATGTTTTACATGCCGTGATGTGCCCTTTGGTCAGTTCATCACAGGCTAGAAGTAGTTGGCCTAATGGCCTTTTTTCTTTCGTATTCCAGATATGCCATGATTCTAGGTTGTTAGCCTTATTGGGCTCAGGTGAAGACCCGTCTACTACATCATGAAGGAGGTTGGTGTATGTATAGATATGCTCTCATTACATCCTTCCAATGATTATAGTTTTGCCCATTTAATCTTTCATCCTTGGGCATGAATATGGGTGTGAAGGAGGGTTAAAAATTGGCCATAGATGAGGTGCTAGCTTCACTCTTAGACATTACAAGGTTTGAGTAAAGTTGAATTCAGTGAGTTTGTGCTTTGCAAGAGTAAGTCTCAAGTGTTTAGAAACACGTTCAAAGACCCATGTGTGCGAAGAAAGTACTTGAAAATAATTGCAAAAAATGTTGAATAGCTTGGCACCACTCTGGAAATCTTTGGGGGGAGGGGGGGAGAGGTTGGGAATAGCCTGACTCTTGCTCAACAATTGAAGTAGATGCCTTGGAGAGAGGGGGTTGGGATGGGCTTAAAGTAGCCCGTTGCACACGGATTGAGCCTTAGAGTAGGCTTAGAGACTTGGAGAGAGCTTGTGGGTGGGTTTAGACTAGCCTTCAACCCACAAGTGTGCACACACACAACACTTCTTCTTCTTTATATGTTTGATAGTACAAAATTGGGCACTTAGTGCCAAATAATGTGCGTAAGTAGAGTCAAAGAATAGGGTTCATCCTTATAGAACATACAAAGTGACTCCTTTAGTGATTACAATGGGTGCCAATGTTAGGGTTGAAACCCATGGGAAAGTGCAAAGTAACCCTAAGGGAGAGTACAAAGTGGCCCCTTAGGTACAAGGGTTGGAGCATTGGTTGTAGAATACAATCAATAATTGGGATTAATTTGAGGGTCAAATGGTCAAGCCAATATGGGTGCCAAGTGATTGATCAAACTTAAGGTCCTATCCTCAGGAGATTTGAAAGTTGATAATCAAGGTGTGACCATAAATCAAATGGCACGCTCAAATGAAAAAATCGCATGTGAGCATGCAAAACTTCATGAGAATCTGCCTTGAGCCACAAGGTAGGAGGAATAATACAATGTATGTGAAGTGCTTGAATCAGAGGAATTGCCTAGAGACTAAATCAACTATGTCATATAAGAAAACTCGTATCAACAATAGAGAGATGAACTCGTTGAATCACGTGAAAAATTTCGCAAAGAATACAACATTATCCACTTAATTCAAACAAACTCCTCCCAAAAATAGAAAAGAGGGAACCAATCGGTTAGTAATTTTTGGCGCAACACCTATTTTTCTCTCTCTACTGATAGCACTAGTTTATTCTCTCTCTTTGCCCGACAAAGAACCCCATTGGAGGCAGAGAAGCTAGGTGCCAACTTGCAGGTACGCCATCAGCAGGACCCCGAACTGAAGTGCAATTAATCCAGTGTGAAGGAAGCATACTAAAGATGGTGCTACATTGACTGATCACAAGCCATGATCCTTGGCAATAGAGACTCCAGCGTGTGCCCTTGCCTGCCAAATAACTGGACAAAATTGGCAATGATGCCCTGCCAAATGCACCAAATGTGTAGAGAAGGATGCGTGCTAACTTTTAAGACATGTGTTGGCCAGAAATCACAGAAATGCACACATAATCAGTGATGTCTTAGTCTCTCTCTCTCTCTCTCTCTCTCTCTCTCTCTCTCTCTCTCTCTCTCTCTCTCTCTCTCTCTCTCTCCGTTTCTCTCCAGAAAGCTTAATGCAATCTTATGCTTTCCTATAGGATTGGAGCTACTACTAGAAGCTGAACTGTATGCACATATCGGCCAAAAAGGAAGTAGAAGTCACTTCGTGTGAGAGAAGAATTCCACAGAGAGAGTCTTCTCGATGCCAAGTTCTGCTACATGACTCACGTGCCATTCACATCATAAAGACTACGCACGAAACATTGATCACCATTCAAGATGTTTGTGGTCATTGTTGGCAGATGTGATGCCATAGCCCAAATCCGTCACTCTCTGGACTTTGCTTTCTTCTTGGTGTATGAGTTGCAGAGTGCACTTGCTCCTGTCTAAACTAAAACTTTCATTGTTGTGCTCTCTTCAATGCATGCGGTCGGCTTCTTCTCGTGCTCCTTCTGCTCAGCTCCTTCTCCTGCAAGTATCGGCTCAGAGAGAAGTTACAGAGGTCCTACACAAAGCACAGACAGCCCGAATATTAAAGCACAACTCCTCTGTGGTAGCGGAGCATCACACACTAGATTCTATAGCTGTTCGCCTTCAGGGGCCGATTGTGATCACTTCTATTATGGATAAAGAGGTGTTGTAGCTCTGATGAGTCTGCTCGTGTTGGTGGTGTTGTACAAGAGAGAGTACAGGTATGGAGTAGGATGTGCTTGTGCTCACATAGTTGAAATATTGAATGTTATGGTGTGTGCAAAATGCAATTTGTAGAGGGTCAAGCACAGAAGACACTTTGTTGTGATCCGATGCCATAACTTGGAAAGTACGCTCGAGTAGACTCAATATGCTATTAGATGCAACATGATACACACACTACACTTGAGAGACAAAAATGATGTTACAGCATATAGTGTTGATAAACATCGTTAACAATAAGAACCATTGTCAATTCCACATAAATCTGCTCCAAAATGGCAAAATATCACACTCTAACCACAAAGAGGGATGGAAGGGAGGGGAAAATGAAGTAAAGGTGAACAAATCGATGAAGAAAATGGGTGGGAGGGTGGGCAAATGGGTGAAATGAATCCTCAAAGAGTAAAGTGATGGCAAAATGCTTCTCCAAAATGAGTGGAGAGCAACACCACCAAACTCAAGCAACACCGCCACCAAAATCAATGCCAAATGCACCACCAAGACCTCCACCTAGCACTCTCATACCATGTAGAGAGTACACACGCGGAAGCAAAATGAAAAGAAGAGTGTACTCACAAAACAAAGACTAGTGTGTGAGACCCAAAATGAGTAGACCATGAAATGGGTAAACTCATGTGGATTAGGAATAAGCTTGCCAAGAGCATGGAGTAGGCTCCTCAAGCTTCTAACCAAGTACAAATGGGGGGAGAGGACCTCCTTATATAGATTTGGGAGGGGCTCTCCAAAGTACATCTCATGTGGGATAATTCTCCTGAAAAGGAGAATGAATACAATTGATAGAAGCACATGGCAAGGTACCCAAATACAAAGGAAATACAATATAAAATGGAAATAAACTTGAAATGGAGTGCCTCCTAGATACAAAATGGAGATGCACTCATGCAGATACAAATGTAGATGAAGTAGGACCAATCATGTCGTCAACACTTTTACCTCATGTTCATGGTCACATTTCAATACTTGTAGATCCTTAACTTGGTTGATCAACAAGTCAATCTTATGTTTCAATTCTAAAATCTCATAATAGAAAAGTGCACCTCCGTATGATCTAAATTTATGCAAAATGTGGATGATCAAACTCAGATAGAAAAAAATAAGTCCTTCTCTTTATGTGTGTGAAACAATGCAAATATTCAAAGAACTTTAAATGTGAATACCTGGAATATATCATCTGATGCCAAGAATTTTGTTTCGCTTCTGAAGGTGTGGGTGGCAAGTCGAGGATCTCCAATCACCAGGGCAACTGCCTTGCTTCATGTCGGGTTCAAGTGTCGAGAAGACAAGGAGGTCTAAGGGAGTGATGCGAGGTTGGATCAGGCCCCGGTGTGGGTCATCCCCTATCCGACGAGTGGCATGTTGGGCACCTCGCCCTGGCACTATGGTCTCGTCGTCGTAAGCCCGAGCCTCAAAAGAGGAAACAAAAGCATTCAGTCACGTGAAATGAAGTTGTAGGGCGTATGCATCATGAACGGGAAAGAGAAATACAATGCTAAAATAGAAATCATCAGACTGGATGTGCCAAATAAATGACTATGCTCAATAACTGTGATCAATATACAAATGGGTATCATCAAATGACTCTGAATATTACAAAATATTCTGCTACATTGTGGATCACTCAATACAAAATACACTTCTCGGTTACAGTGCGAGAAGACGCCCACAAACTTCTCTTTGGTCTTTGCCATAGTACTTTGCTTCACTTCGGGTCTTCCGTTTTCACTTCACTTCGAGTCTTCACAGTAAGAACTTTGCTCCTCTTTACTTCAAATCACACAATAACCTAGAGAGAACCCATGGGGGTAAACTTTTTAGTTCGGTCTTCAAAACTTTTCTTCACTACTGTTTACTTCAAATCATGAGAAACGTGGAGAGAATCTCTGGAAAAAAAAATGTTATTATCTTTGACAAAATAAAAGACACTCTCATGAAAAAAACTATTAGACTTGTGAATCTTAATAGAAAACATATAATGATCTCGTGACCTATTCTTTGCATGTTATTGTAAATTCAAGAACAAAAAATTCAACTTAATAGTAGCTCAATTGAATTGTTTCGATTAACATACATTTTAGTGACAGAAAAAGTATCTATTCGATATCATCATAATTTCTCCAATACCGATATGGTAGAACTAATTTTTGTTCTTCTAAAACACATTAACTGAAGTTTACAACAAACAATACGTAACTATCATGCATAGTGAAAAGAACTTTATAGAATTTAAATGTACACAACAAACAATACGTAACTATCATGCATAGTGAAAAGAACTTTATAGAATTTAAATGTATATATCGAATATTAGCCTTCTCCTATCAGTTTGTTTTGATGAAGAGCTCCTGATAATCCTTCTCTTGCATAAAGTCTAACCGATTTTCCTCTTGATCATGGTACTCATTCCTATTATCAAAAAAATATACGACTAACTTTGCCGGTTTTTGTTAGTCACATACTTTGATTCCACCAACACTTCATATCTTCCACTTATGTCTTCTCTATTGGAACTCTCTCCTTTGTAATGAAGAAAGTCTACTAGTGAAGTTATATACTATAAGATTTGATGTAGATCATCTAATACAGTTCGATATAAAATTCAAGTTCTCAGAGCTTAATGTTGGTCGATCAATTCACTAGCCTTGCCAACCCTTCAGCTTCTTCAATATTATATATTGAATCCAATGTTGTCCAAGTCCCGAGTCTCTAAGCTTCCATGAATTTAAGGTTCTCTATGTTCTTCGACTAGTTCCTTCTATCAATGTCCGCCTTCCTCCAGTTCAACGCCCAATTCGGGATTCCCTTATTAATCTCTCTGTATGAGTGAAGGGTTGTAAGAAGGATCATTCACCAAAATAGATAACGCTGCTTCTACAGCTCTCTCTCTCTCCCCTCTCTCTCACCGTTCACATGTCTGCGCTTGTTGGAGCAAGTTGCTCGAGCTAGAACAAGCGCTCTCCATTGCTGTAATTGCTATCATTAAGAGTATGATGAAGAACGCCATGACGATGACACCACATCGAGGGCAGTAGTTGTTGCTGTGACTTCTGACAGCCATCTCTTTCTCTCTCTGCATTGGCTCCCTAATTTGTTGTGATCTGTCAATTAGCACGCTCTCTCTCTCTCTCTCTCTCTCTCTCTCTCTCTCTCTCTCTCTCTCTCTCTCTCTCTCTCTCTCTCTCTCTCTCTCTCTCTTGCCATCACCATCTGTAAGTAACTTTGAATTGAGCATCACATGTCTCTGCATAACCGCTTCTCTCTCTCTCTCTCTCTCTCTCTCTCTCTCTCTCTCTCTCTCTCTCTCTCTCTCTCTCTCTCGTGCGCACGCGCGTGTCATAGCTCTATGCCTCATCAACCTCGAATCTCAGCCTCGAGTCTTGGCCTTGAATTATATGCGCCTTCGAAGTGAAAAGAGAAGTGCCATAGTGGCCCGAGACTTAGAGAGTATATGGAAGCTACGGAGGGGCCCTATTGTGGCATGCGTGCAAACACAGAATCCCAATTGACAATGCATTTGGAAAATCGGGGAAGATGACTAAAGACATAGATGATGGCTATTTCATTAAGAATATAACAAATCTTAATATCTTCTTAGAAATGGGTAATACTCTGTCAGAGAGCATTTGATAGGCCAAACCATTCATCTGACATATTTGTTGGAATACATTGCCGCCACGTTGTACCCTGGGGAGTATGCATTACAACAACTCCCAGAGAGGCCAATGTCTCCTTGATCTTGTCAGATCTATCATAGTCCTTTGCAACCCTTGCCTCTGCTCTTTTCTTTATCTGGATATCAACATCCTCATTGCATTCTCTCTCTCTCTCTCTCTCTCTCTCTCTCTCTCTCTCCTACACATAGAATGTTTCTACTTTCTCTGCTTCTCTCTGTGTGTGTGTATCTCTCCATCTCTGCATGCTTGTATCATGGAAGTAATAAGAGGATATGGAGAGAATACGATATACCATAGATAGTAAAATAATGAATGGTTATTGATATTTTCTTTCTCTACTGCACACAAAGCATAGAAAAGAATGGCAACAAGAAGTTTTTCTCTTCCTCTCAGACTTTGTAACAATGTACAAAAGAATCTTCATGGAAGCATGATATAGAATGAATAAGAAAAGACAAGAAGCGTACCTGGAGAAAATATGCGAGGAAAATCAAATGGGCATTGGACATCTATTTATAGGTTTCCCCTATGACTTCTCTCTAGAATCTTCTAACCTCCATTTTTGATCCCTTCTATTTTTATAATCTTCTTCCATGTTCTTTTTCTATTTTTGGAAATCCACCTTTTGTTTCTATTTTGGTTTTTCTCTTTTTATTTTTCCAATTTTTCTTTTTCTATTTTTGTTTCTTTTTCTTTTTCTCTTTTTATTTTTGGACGAAGGTTTTCATTTGATTTCATACCTATGAACAAGTTTAATTAAAGTAAAGGCTTAAACTTTTGGTAAATGGCAATTCTAAGGTTCCAAACTAGGATTTTTAATTGGGTAAAGTTAGGGTTTACCTATGGTTAAGGTCAAGCATGTCAATTAAAGGGTTTATTTACACTTATGGACTAAAATCCTAGGGTTTCTAAGGGTCAGACCTAGGGTTTCAAGGGTTTGAAGTTGTTTTTTTTAATGGGTTTGGGACATATTTCTAAGGGGTTAATGACAAAAATATAGTTTTAACGGACAAATAAAATGTTTTCATCACTAAATCAGTCCAAGCATTCAAGCATTTAAACACTTTATGACTCTTTTTATCAGTCTACAGTCTAAAGATCACTTCATAGCCAGAAAAATATTGAGATAAATTTGAAAAAAAAAATTAATGTACACTTCCCTGAGGGATTTCATCCGGACACTGTACTTATTCAAGCTCTCATAGCATCAGATTGCTATGCTATGGCTGCCTCTAGTCTTTGTGATGAGAATGAGCCTGTTTTGTTGATGAAACACAAAATTCTAAAAAATGGATGGCTTATATGCAATCAGAATATGATACTATCATGAAAAATGGTACTTGGTCTTTATGTAACTTGCCTCCTAGTAAGAAAGCCATTGGCACTAAGTGGGTATACAAGCTGAATCGTAAGTTTGATAGAACAATTGACATGTATAAGGCTAGGCTTGTTGCAAAGGGTTATGCATAGGAAAGAGGTATTGATTTTGATGAAACCTTTGCTCCTACATGCCGAATGACTACTATTCGTAGCATTTGTGCACCTGCAGCTCATCATGGTTGGAATGTAAATCAGTTGGACATTAAAATTGCATTTCTGAATGGTGACTTGCATGAAGAAGTGTATGTTTTCAACCACATGGCTTTGTGCAGAAAGGGCACGAAAACCAAGTGTGGAGGTTGAAGAAGGCATTATGTGGCTTAAAGCAAGCACCACGTGCTTGGTATGAAAAAATACATGCCTATCTGATTGCACATGGTTTTGAGAATAGTCCAACTGAAAGCACCTTATATGTTGAGTGTGCTAATGATGTGCTTCTAATCATTGTTGTGTATGTTGATGACATGCTGCTCAATGGTCCTCATGACAAGCATATTGCTGATTTTAAGGCTGATTTGCATGCCTCATTTGAGATGTCTGATTTGGGGCATTTGCATCGTTGTTTGGGCATTCAATTTATGCAAGTTGATGGTGAAATGGCTTTGTGTCAAACAAAATATATTGACACATTATTGTAGTGTTATGGCCTTGAAGACTATAAACCTATTGCCACTCCTATGGAGATAGGTTTACGATTGAGTCTTCATGATGTTCGAGATGCATTTGATGTTGTTCTCTATCAGTAGGTTGTTGGATGTTTGATTTACTTATGCGTTACTCGGCCAGATATTCAGTTTGCTATCTCATAGATGAGCAGGTTTATGCATTGCCCAAGTGTCAAGAATTGGCAAGCAGCTAAGCACATCTTTCACTACTTGAGTGGTACCCGGCTACTTGGATTATTTTATCCCAAGGGGGGATCACTACCGCCATATTTAGATGCTTTTTCTGACTCTGACTGGGTTGGTTGCTATGACATTCATGTGTCCACTAGTGGTTTTTGCTTCATGCTTGGTAGCTCATGCATATCATTGTTGAGCAACAAGCAGCCTATTGTGGCCACTTCTAATTGTGAGGCTGAGTATAGGGCAGCTTTCACAACGACTCTTGAGTGTGTGTGGCTTAGATGCCTTATGGTTGATTTGGGTGTTGGTCAGTCTTTTGCCACCACCATCTTCACTAACAGTAAGAGGGCATTGGCAGTTGCGAGGAACCCTATGTTCCATGTTCGCTCTAAGCACATTGAGGTGCATTATCATTATGTCAGGGAGAGGTTCTCTGCTAGAGAGATCAGCTTGGCATATGTTCCCATGCAGGAGAACATTCCAGACCTTTTCATGAAGGCACTGCCTAGGGAGAAGTTTGAAACTTTTTGCAAAGCTTTGGGCTAACTTCCTTTTGTGGATTGATTCCACATAGCTTGGCACTTCCTTATACATGAGTGCCAACTGGGCACTTTTTCCCCTCTTTAGGAGGTTTTCCCCCCCGGATTGTATATACACATACTACCCTAATGGGTTACTAATATTTGTACATTCTAGTGGTAATACATTCAATATTGTGTGTTGTGCTCCAAGCTTCTTCTTCTTCCTTGTGTTGTTCGCGTGCTTCTGCAACCCTCAAACTCCAACACTTTTTTCCTCTCGTTGAGCTTCCTTACAAATCCATAGCTAGCTATCTTCATTCATCCATGATGGGTCACTAGATCTAGCATGATGGATTGATACATCATCCTCCTCTTTATGTATAGGATTCTATTGAAGGGGTGTAACATTTCTATATGGGAAATTTTGGAGGTTTAATATGGTTGTAGTGCCTTGGTGTTGAATACACAAAACATCTCTTCCCGAGTCTTGAACTACTTTTAGTTGTCACATGAAAGGTCTTCCTAGGATCATCTCATAGTTGCTTGCCTTGCAACATGACCATCTGCCAATTGTAACTTCATCCCAGTTGTTTGGAGGGCTAGTTTTCTCCATTTCTCCCAAATCTCTTTGGTAGCTTTTCCTACTCCAGTTCTAGTATTTCCTTCATCACCTTTACTAAATTCTCCAACTTTATCCATAGGTGTTTTGATAGTGGAACTTCTATCCTCCTTCTATTCCTTAGTTGATGTGCTTTATTCCTTCATATTCAACTAATTTGCCAATTTCTTCCATAGATGGGGCTTCACTTGCAAAAGTTCTTCTTCTTGCATTATAGAACATTGACCTTTTTCTTTCTTCAACTTTTGTAGAGTGGTCGACACTTCTTCTAACATTCTCTTCTCCTTGCATCCCATTGTTGGGGCATGAAAGAAATCTGATTTTCGCTCATGTTCACTCGTATAATTTGGAAGTGATGGGTAGGATAATCTCTCAAAAGGATTGAGGGGATCGAATATGAAAAGAATGGTTCATGAGTAAAATGGTTCTTGAAAAGAGTGGTTTGGATCTAAAGAAATCCAGTTCTCAAAAGCTATTCAATAGAATAGGTTGGATGGAAAATGTAAGTTGTTTCTTGTCTTGGACTTTCACACGTTCAAGTGCTTTTTAAGATCAACTCTTGAAAGTTATGAAGTGATTGGAGTAGTATATGCTCATATACTTTGAATGAATCTCAACTCTTATAAGAGAGGTTGCTTTGGACTTCTTTATCAACCTAAGACTCTTCATACTTTAATCCCTTACCCTTCATGTGCTCTCTTTGGTATTCATGGTTTGTAAGTATGCTTACTTTCTATCTATAATATTTCATAATTTTGTACTTTTATTTTCATAAATTTATGCAATAAATTTCATGAGTTATGTTTTCTTATCAAGTCATTAGTTTCTTTATAGATTCATAGTTTCTCTTTCAATTCTATGAGTGTATACTCACACTTATAATTCTAAACTTTAATTGTAATTCAATTCATAAATCAAAATCATCTATTTCTCACGCATCCATTAGACATAAAGCAACTCACATACACAAGCACCCAACATACCAACCTAGAACTTTTCAACATATGTGAACTCGAAATGAAACATGGTTGATTGTTGTGTGTGGTTTGCTTATTGTTACTAACTATTTTGTGAAGTAAGATTGAATTCATAGGATGTTGGAGTGGTGCTTGAGACAGTTTGGCATATGCCATGGACTTATCTTCATCAAGAGGAGTTCCAAAAACTTATGACATCTATATAAATTTCATACAAAAATTGGGTTATTTGCATGTACATATAAGAAAGTGGCGACAAATTTAAGAGCATTGAGTTTGGAAAATTATTGATGCTATTAAAGTTAATTAAGGGGATTGAATGGTATTAATGTGATTGTTTATCTTAAGTATTCTGAACAATTAATTCAAAATATGGTCTACGTAAATGAGAGATATTAAAGCATATATCACAAGGCAATACATCTGACTATAGATTTATGACTGCTCATATTACTTGGGATGACTATAATATAGAATTGCTGATAGAATTTTCACATGAGGATTGTTGTAAGAATAATATCATGCTTGCTTTCTTAGATGGGATGGATATATTCTCCTAGGGGTGATATGTACATTGCACACTGTTTGATTGAGGTTGAAATAAAACATTCACAATTGCTTGAAAGTGAAAGAAGAATGATTGAGTGAGAAAAAGTAAAATATATTTTCTAAGAGCAACTAATAGAACCTTACGTGGAGAGCTAGAGACACCTTTAGAGGATGGAGCTAATGCAAATGGGTTTACAACTTTTTGGGACAATGTGTGCAACGTAGTCCATTGCATTGTTCAAAGACAAGAAGGGGAATATGATGATATCCAGATGTCCCAAAAAATCGATGAAAGAGTACATTCCTAGAGGTGATCTAGCTCAATCACCATATGAGAGACTTGATCCAAAGATATCACAATTGGAATCCAAGATGATTTCCTTGTTAAAAACACTGAGACTATAGTAAGTGAGTTTGTTTCTCTTAAAAGAATGCACGAGTCTAGAACTAAAACTCCCAAGCAAGAAGAAAATCTAATTTGAGGACCTCATTGAGGACATGTACTTCTTTCAAGGAAGCAAAATGAATGAAATTTGGTGATTGAAATTTGAGGACCTCATTGGACATGTAATTCTTTCAGGGAAGCAAAATGAATGAAATTGGTGATTGAAATCTATAGACAAATTTGTGAGTATACCGCTAAATGTCCTAGATAATGGATTCGTTTTAGTTTGAATATGCTAACTTGTCATAATGAGCAGATTGATATGTTTTTAGTTTATGCACATGAGTTTAATATGGATGAGAAGAGAGAGAGAGAGAGAGAGAGAGAGAGAGATGATGAGAGAGATGGGGGTAAAATAAGAGGGTAAATAGATTCAATCAAAAGAGAGAAGTGGAAATAAAAGAACATGAGAAGAGAAAAAAATCAAGATAAAGGATCAAGGATGGAAACTAAAATTTTGGATAATGAAAGTGTGTTTGCTAGGATATATTCTCGTGATGACATGAGGCTAGGAACATACGTATGCAAAGTAAACTCCTCATAATTACTCCTTATAGGGGTAATAGATTCCAAATCATAAGCTAACCAAGAGTTCATTTATGATGCACGTGAGTTGTATTGAGTATCAAAATTTGTCTCAAAAAGTGGATTGAAGGATTTAACACACATCAATATTCTTTGTTTTTAAAGTGGATTTATAATTTCCGTAAAGAAATAAATGAATTTTTGAATTGTAAAATATCTAAGATTTTCGTAGATAAAGTAGTTTGGATTGTGCATCGACTCGGATATTTGTGCTTGAATGAAATAGAATCGTGGCTACTTTTTGCGACATGGTTTCTATGATGTTTGTTGGAGTTTGAGTGTGAGACAGGAAATACAAGATTGAAGATGGATTTTGGAGCTATGGACAACGAGTGAAAAGTTTCAGTTCTAGGTGAGATGAAGAATATTATGAAATTGATGATGTGCTTCAAGAAGAGGGAATCAATGATGAAGAGAGTGAAGATCAAAGATTTTCTTTGCACCTTTCATGAAAACTCTATCTTTTTTTTGCACCATGATGATCTGTTTGCATCTAAAGTATGCATGTTTTGTTCTTTTAATATCTGCTCAATGTTTTGTATTTCAATCTTTATCTATCTACTTTTGTTTTCTTCAATATGTTTCTCTTGACTCTGAATAGATAGCATACTCATTTGTTCATCAGATCTACTATTCTCATGTGTTTTTGGTTTCCATATCTTTTGAAATGATTTTGGTATACTTTTGGTCTCCTCGAAATATTCCTCCATTCCACCTCTTCCTACATTCAAATGTAAAGGTGTTCGATCTTGATATTTACAAATTTTATTTTCATGTTCACTTACTAGTTTATGTCTACATGCACTCTCATATGCCAAAAAATCCCAGAACATATGTCCATGTTGATTGCACCAAAAGCATCGTATAGGTCTCTTCTCAGTCCAATTCGATTTTCTAAGTATCACTCTAGGGATGGATCTTCTAAGATCAAATGACTGTTTATGTGTAGATATGCCTTGGACTTTTTGTAGAGAGTACACACGCGGAAGCAAAATGAAAGGAAGAGTGTACTCACAAAACAAAGAGTGTGTGAGACCCAAAATGAGTAGACCATGAAATGGGTAAATTACTCATGTCGATTAGAAATGAGCTTGCCAAGAGCATGGAGTAGGCTCCTCAATCTTCTAATCAAGTACAAATGGGGAAACGAAGAATATTATGAAATTGATGATGTGCTTCAAGAAGAGGGAATCAATGATGAAGAGAGTGAAGATCAAAGCTTTTCTTTGCACCTTTCATGAAAACTCTATCTTTTTTTTGCACCATGATGATCTGTTTGCATCTAAAGTATGCATGTTTTGTTTTGATGTGTACATTTTTCGATCCATAGATGCACGTCTTATTGCACTATTGCATGAATTTTGAAGAACATTAAACTTATAAAATTTGAAATTCTATCAATCTATCTATCTACGGAAAATTTCTAAGAAATGTTTGCATCTAGAGTTGCATAAAGGAACATATTTGAAATTCTATCGATCTATCTATCTACGGAAAATTTCTAAGAAATGTTTGCATCTAGAGTTGCATAAAGGAACATTTGATTTTTGAACTTGCACAAATCCATTGCAGATAATTTCCAAGAAAAGGTTAAATACATTTGAATCAACAACTTGAATAAGCTTCTCCAAAAAAAACCAAATACCTTTTGTATGCACCATCTAGTTTTGTATGCACCTGAACTATGCATGATAGGGCCACATTACACAATCATGCATAAACATAATTTTTTATTTCCCATGCACTCAACGAGTATGAAATAAAACCTTGGGTTGTCAAACATTATGCAAAAACAAATGCAAGAATACGACTAACCCATTTAGAGGATGCACGGAATTGGAGGGGATGAATGCCATATAGATTTCAACTCTAAAGACAAATACAAAATTGCATTGTCGGATAAAACCCAGAATCTTTTATATATTTCGTATATGAAATAAGTCTTCAATCATACTTGCATATGAAACAAAATATATTAAGATAGAGAGAGAAGTGAAATTGTATATACTTGATGTGTGTGTTTCCATATATGTGTTTGTCTGTGTCTTGTTTATGTGTTTGTAATTGTGTTCATGTGTGTGCATGCGAGTGCAACCATACGTATGTGTAATGTTTTGTGTGTGCATCCAAGTTGTGTATATTTTACGTGTATGTATGAATTTTCATGTTAGTAATTGTGTATGTGTATATGTGAATGACCCAAAAGTATGTAATTGTGTGCATGTATATGTCTATACATGTTTGTGTTGACTTTCGGATTCCGCAAATGCACATATGCAGAGGATAGTACAGAAACAAAATCACACAAAAGTACCCAGAGAATAGAAGAGACAAGAGACTTGACACCAGATTGGGTACAATCTCCTCCCACATACTCTGACAGACGAGTCTATTATAGGAATTTCTTATTACGTCCTAAATAGAACCTACATGAGAGCAGCACTTCAAAAAGCGTGCTTTTTACAAAAATCTACTTTATTTACAAAATCATGAGTTTCTATTCTTACAAAAACATCGCTTTCGAATGTGATCTATTATTTTTACAAAAATAACTAAAAATACTATGTTCTAAATATTTTTCTAAATAACTTCAAAAAATATCTGAATGCATGTGTATTTATAGGAATTTCTTATTACGTCCTAAATAGAACCTACATGCGAGCAGCACTTCAAAAAGCGTGCTTTTTACAAAAATCTACTTTATTTACAAAATCATGAGTTTCTATTCTTACAAAAACATCGCTTTCGAATGTGATCTATTATTTTTACAAAAATAACTAAAAATACTATGTTCTAAATATTTTTCTAAATAACTTCAAAAAATATCTGAATAAGTCCATGCGCGTTCACACCCTCATGAATCTTCACCTGATAAATCAAAGCACAAAACACATTAAAAACCTCAAGGCATTAAAATCCATTTAACATTCCATTATTCCATAAAGTATAACATGCCTCCCAGTTGACGAGCAACTGACCTTAGTTGATAAGAATAAAATAGACATGGATGGTCAGTAAGTCACATGTCCCATCACTAGACAATCATAAGCATGTTCCATGCAAACACACATGTACGAAACTAGAAAACTGGAATTTAGTGTGATTGTGAATGATAAGAAAAAATCAAATGGTCATAATGTGGAGTTAATGATGTCTTATGAATCCATTGAGATTCTTGAAGTGAGTGACTTTTATATTTAACTAAATATCTATGATATTTGTTACTTGTGCATGTAGTAGTAACATCATAATCAAGTATTTTCTCTGGAATTAAAATTTCAGCATCCTCTTCTAATAAAGGAGGATCATCTAAAATCGGAGTGAGTGGTAGAGTTCCTTTAAACAATTTCAATAAACTGATATGAAAAGAATTATGTATATTCCAATGAGAAGGTATGTCTAATCTAAAAGCATTCTCATTAATTTTTTGAATAATACGAAAAGGTCCATAATAATGTGGTGCAAGTTCAACCTTAGGATGTTGTGAAATATTTTTCAAACTTCTTTTAATTATTCGTAAACATACAAAGTCATTTTCATTAAACTGTTCCGCTACTCGTTTTCTTATTAACATTATGCATGTAATGTTCTTGACTCTTTTTAATGTGCTCATGAACCCCATGAAGTGTAGAAATATGATCTTGTGCAAAAGAATCAGCCATACATATATCAGTTTGAGTGAGAGTCATGGGAGTGGGAAGCTTTTTAGCATAAACAATTTCATATGGTGCACATCTAGTAGTGGTATGTGTTGTGTTATTATATGAAAATTGTAGTAAAGAAATTTTCTCATCCCAATTACTTGGATTATCTAAAGAAGAACAACGCAGTAGATCTAAAATAGTACTATTAGTAGCTTCACTTTGCCCATTACTTTTAGGATGAAATGCAGAGCTAAACTCTATTTTAGAACCTAAATTTTGAAATAATGCAACCCAAAAGTGATTATAAAAACGAACATCTCGATATGAAAGAATAACTTTTGGAAAACCATGATGTGGAAAAATACATCTCATAAATAACTTAGCAGCTTGAGGTGCAAAATGGTTCTTTTTATAAGGAATGAAATACGCTTGTTTACTAAACCTATCAACAATTGTCCAAATCATATCATTATGTGATGAAGTTGTAAGAAGTCCAGTAATAAAATCCACAAAAATTTGTTCCCATGGTCCATTAGGTATGGGAAGTGGCATTAATAATCCAAATGCTTTACCATGATGTCGTTTCACACGTTGACACACAATGCAATGGGAAACATACTCTGCAATATCCTTTTCCATATTAGGCCAAAAGAAAAATTCTTTACATGTAGAAATAGTAGTTTGTATGCTCCTATGACCCATA
This sequence comes from Ceratopteris richardii, assembly GCA_020310875.1. NCBI lineage: Eukaryota > Viridiplantae > Streptophyta > Polypodiopsida > Polypodiales > Pteridaceae > Ceratopteris > Ceratopteris richardii. The sequence goes on along the minus strand of CM035429.1, from coordinate 161,389,734 downwards.
TACGGTGTTTTATGCATCTCTTTCATAATAAATTCTTAAAGACCTTGTGTGATGCATAACTTGTGTTGGAAATACAAAAATCCATTATGAAAAGTGTAGTGTTTCTCACTAAATGTTGTATAATTATTCAAAGCATTCCATGTTTGTGAAAAAATACAAATTAGATGCATAATTAGGTATCATGTCATGAAATGAATGAATACGAACAATAGAAATATTATGGATTGAAACAATATTTGTTTGTGGGGATGGGAAACGACTAAGGGCATGAGCAACAACATTAGCTTTGCCAGGTTGATATTGAATCATAGACTAAAAAATTTGTATGAATGAAGCCCATTTAATGTGTCTGTCAAAAATCAATGGTTGATTTAATAAATGCTTAATAGCTTGTTGGTATGTTTTGATTATAACTTCAGAACCCATAATGTGGTGTTTCCAAATTTTTAAAGAATGCACAAAAGCTAAAAGTTCCTTATCATATGTACTATAGTTCTTTTCAGAAGGTTTAAGTTTCCTACTTTCAAATGCAATGGGATGATTATTTTGCATTAATACAACACCTATACCTGAACCACTAGCATCTGTAACTACATGGAAAGGTTGTGCAAAATCTGGTAATTGCAAAATAGGTGCATGGGAAAGCGCATGTTTCAGTTTTTCAAAAGATTGTTGTTGTGCTAATCCCCATGCAAATTTTAACTTTTTCTTCAATAATAATGTGAGTGGAAGTGCTAAATAAGAAATCTTGTACAAACTTTTGATAAAAACTAGCAAACCCAAGAAAAGAGCGTACATCATTCATAGATTGAGGTACAAACCATTCTTCAATTACTTTAATTTTCTTTGGATTTATATGAACACTTTGACTAGAAACAATATGTCCTAAATATTCTAATTATGTTTGAAAGAAATGACTTCTTTTCAAGATTGGCATAAAGTTTGTTTTTGCATAAAAAATTAAAGATTATTGTTGTATGATTTGCATGGTCATCATTGTTCTCACTATAAACAAGTATATCATAAAAAAAAACAAGAACAAAAGCTTGGTACTCAAGAAAAATGTTATCATCATATTTATGTGCATCAGGAAGTGTATGTGTGTAATCAACTATATTATTGACAAAGACATACATGAATTGTAACCTTTCCTAAATGCATGTTTTACTTGAGTATGACCAATTAATGGAAATGGTTGGAATTCATGCATTGCAAACAAAGAAATATCTTGATTGTTAAACTTAAAACTCATGGTGTGTGTATGATAATCAATGCATGGGTTATAATGATGATGAAAAGGCATACCAAGTATAACATCATATGACTACAAAAGAGCAATTAAGAATGTGTGTTCATCTACATATGAACCTATACAAATCTGAATGTTATGCACTTCACTTGTAACATTATATCTATTTCCTTGAAATGCATCCTTAACTTTATACATAGAAGGAAGTGGGTTTAATTGGAGATTTTGCACTAGTATATGAGAAATAAAATCATGTGAACTACCATCATCATGTAAAATATTAACAACTTTACCATTAATAGTACCTTGCATGCAAAGTAAAGAATGAATAGAAATTGTGTTACCCAAGGTACTTAGATCCTTTTCCAATGCTTCTTTGGTCCAATTAGGTTGAATGTCTTTAGGAACCACCTCCTTGTTGTGTACTTGAGCTCCGAAAGACTTCATGTTATTAGTTCAGAACCTACATTTAGATTTATTATGACCAAACTTACCACAATGCCAACAAGTGATATGGGGCCTCTTTTGTTGAGCATCCATCATCGTAGTTTGAAGAGTTGGAGGTTTGGTAGGGTGTAAGGGGTTTGTCTTGGGTACTAGTGAGAAGTTGGATTGAGGAGGGCATTGAAAAGTAGGTGAGCATTGAAAAGTAGGAGAACAAAAAGTAGAAAAAGGATGCTTGAAGGCAAAACTGTGCTTGATTGGTTGTGGTCATTGACACGTTTGTTGTAAGCGAATGGACTTGGTGATGGATTGAAACTCTTTCTCAACATCATGTGTAAAAGAAATAGCTTTATAGAGGTTTGCAGGACATAGCGTGTTGAGTTTGGCTTGGATTCCCATCTCCAAACCATCTTCATACTTTCTTTGCAAGGTATCTTCAGGAATCATTTCAAGCAAATGAATAAGTAATAATTGTTACCAAAAAGGTTTAGTATAGGTAGATACAGTATCTCCATCTTTCCACCCAAATCTTGTCCATGATCGACAAGCATGTAAGTGGAATTGAGGTGGAAGGACTCCTTGATCTTTTCTTGAAATGCGGTCCATGTGGTGGGGCGGTCGGTGCCATGGCGCAGAACATTCCACCATAACTGGGCCTTACCCACCAAATGAATTTCACTTTCTCACTTTCAGAATATGATTCATCCGAATAAAAATCATCAAATTGAGAAAGCCATGAGAGAACAGATTGGGCATCTTTTTGTCCATCGAGTCGTGAATATTGGAAATTTTTAGCACTAGTCTTGGACTGTGTGCCTTGTCCTTGAGTGGTGATAATGGCCTTCACCACCCTAACTAGATTATTGTCATCACTTTACAATTGTTGGAGTGTAGCATTGCATTGTTCTAAGCATTTTGGAGTTCTTCATGCAAAAGTTCCAACTGTTGCTCAGGCATTACCCCAGGTAGGGATGATGTATAAAAATCCTCGGTGTTATGGGTAGGGTCCATGGCCTTATATAGAATTTGAACCTAGGACTGGACTAGACGATTGAGACAGTTGCTGATTAACGAGTGGATACCACAAATCATGATGTACACCTCCGTAGACGTGCCTTGGCTATGATACCACTGTTGACCTTCGGATCTCGCAGATGCACGCATGCAGAGGATAGTACAGAAACGAAATCACACAAAAGTACTCAGAGAATAGAAAGAGACAAGAGACTTGACACCAGATTGAGTACAATCTCCCCCCACATACTATGATGGACGAGTCTATCAGAGCATGTGTAATTACAAGAATTTCTTATTATGTCCTAAATAGAAGATACATGAGGGTGGCGCTTTGAAAAGCGTTCTTTTTACAAAAATCTACTTTATTTACAAAATTGCGATTTTCTATTTTTATAGAAATATCACTTTCTAAAGCGATCTATTATTTTTACAAAATATATGAATAAGTCCACTCGCATTCGCACACTCATGAATCTTCACCTGCTAAATCAAAACACAACACACATTACAAACCTCAAGGCATTGAAATCCATTTAACATTCCATTATTCCATAAACTATAATAGTTTGTCTGAATGTGTATATTACATGTGTGTGTGAACACATGTGTGATATAAATGAGAAATAAATTTTGTAATAAAATTCAATATGAATGAAAGAATAAAATAAAAAATAAATAAAATAAAAATGAAAAGAAACTATGAAGTGGAAAAAGAAGCAAAATAATGATTTAATAAGCAATTATGTAATCAATGCAAAGAAACTAGAATTAGATATCCTGCACCTATTTAAATGGTTATTTGTGTGCAAATTATGTTATGTTTAGGGTTTAGGGTTTAGAGTTTGGTGTGGAGCAAGAGCTTTGGTGACATGGATAGTGTTAGAAATTTTATTCCTCAGATGAAGGGTTCAATCCCTTTGCACCTCTTGCATAGGGGTTTACAAATTTCATTTGGGTCTTCATTGGTACTGTAAGATCAAAGGCAAGTACATATGTTAAGATGATTGATGTTGTGGTTACAACATGGCATAAGCTTCTACGAAGTAACGAGTTCAAATCTTGCTAGGTGCTATTTTTATTAGATTCTTTTTACACAAAAAAAAACTATCATGAATGCTAGTATGAATTTGGGAAGAGATTTTCATTTATAGATGAACAAAATCAATCCTTAAGAGTGCTCCCATGCACATATGCAATGAGAAAGACATGAAGCTTAAGAGTATCACTCTTGTTCATACACATAGCTTTGAGTTCAAGTGAAAGAGGAGGAGTCGTTTTGAGAGGGAGCTGCTCAATTCTTGGAAGACATGGAGTGCCTGGAGTAGTGTATGCTCATACACTTTGGAGGAATCTCTACTCTTATGAGAGAGGCTGCTTTGGAATTCCTTATCAACCTAAACCTCTTCATACTTTAATCCATCACTCTGCATATGCTCTCTTTGCTATTCATGTGTATATTTCTTAATTTGTATCTTGGATATTCATAATTTTCAAGATGTAATTTATGCGATATAAATATTTCTCATGAGTTATGTTTTCTTATCAAATCATTAGTTTCTCTATGGATTCATATTTTCTTTTTTAATTATAGGAAGGCATAATTACATTTATACTTTTGTCATGTACTTCAATTCATAGATCAAAATCATCTCTCTTGTGCAAACCCATTAGACTCTAAGAAACTCACATTGACTTGAGCACCTGACATGCTGGCCTAGAACTATTCGACAATAATGACATAGACTCTATATTGCCTACATCCAAGACACTAGAGGTTCCTCCTTGTGTGGATCATATGGAGTCTTGATACCATTCATGAATGGTGACGATCTCTAGTGAGACTCAACTTCATGGTTATACCTCTCTACTGGATTATCTATGGAGCATCCAATGAGCCCTTATGTATGACATTCTTTAGAATACTTGGAGGATGCATATGGTGGACATCTTTTAGAGTTTAGGGAGTCATTTTTCATGGATTTTTCTCTCACTATTGCTACTCTAATGTACCACATAGTCTTTTTGGATCACATATGTGCCCTAGTTCATGGCTTGGTAGATCTCTACAACATTTGATCTCTTCAAAATGGAGTTATAGAGGTGGTGTTGAAGAAATGACACTCCACTATGAAATTTCTAGCTCATTTGTGCATGATTCCATCTCCATTTTGTAGCATTGTAGTTGTATTTGGGAACCCTTGCGATTCATTTCGTGCTCGATCAGAAGATGAAGAGGTCACTCCATGCTCTTAGAAAGCTCACAAGGTAGGCACTCTGCTCTTGGGTGAATAGACAAAGCCACATAACATCCAATGAATGGAAGATCATTGGAATTTTTTAGTTGCTTGCACCCTATCTAAAACCTGCCTAAATAGTCCAAATGGGTTTGGTGTAGCGGATAGCATCGAACGCCGCGGGGCTGATGGCCTGGGTTTGATTCCTGCCCGGCTGGACATTTCAATTTCATTGTCATTTCAACTTTCCTTGTACCCTCAAAAAAAAAAAAAACCCCTGCCTAAATATCATGCCTTTCTCTTCTAGGTCACCAACCAAACATAGCTTAATCGTGGGGAAAACACTTTTGTGACAAATGGGTGACGTCGAGAGAAGCCTTTCCTTCCTTATCCTTCACCAATGCATTACTGATTTGTGAAACTATCGATGCCAATCTTGACTTTCACAATCTGAATGACAAAATAATGCCGTGAATGACAAAATAATGCCGAGTTGTATGCCTTGTTTTTTTTTTGAGTCTTCTCGACGGCACCACTCGGCGATTTCCAAATTTCTCTATACTTGTATTATTATGCACGATCTGGAGAACAATGCACGATTTGGAGAACAATGCACATTTCCAAATCCGAAATTTCCTCCATAAGAAACCCAACGGGGCGATTGACGGCGCTACACTCTCAAGGGTAGTAAATCCTTCACAAGTACTTGTCTTGAAACAATCGGGACACGGAGTCAGGTTTCTTCAGTAAGTATTTGCACTACTGATCGGAAGAAGCAGAATGGTGGCGTTAGACAACGGGATTGCGGGCATTGACCGCCCGACGAAAGGGTTGCGGCTGCATAATACCTTGCATGGGTCCAAAGAGCGTTTTTTCACCAGGGATGGCTCCCGTCAAAGTAAGGTTCCATTTTTACGCATACGACTGTTTCATTTTTCAGAGAAGGGTTTCTGCATATTTGCGCTGTTGTGTTCCTTATGATGAACAAGAAATGGCTGAGCTCTCCCGTAATTTTATGAGACATTTTTATTTTCCAATTTGCTGGAGTCTTTACTGCTGGATCTTAGAGCTATCGCAGTGAAAAGCCTGAGATCTTTGGATATAACGTTCGTTCATCTTATTCAAAGGGGGCCAATTTCTTGTGGGTAGATCCTAGTAAGTCGACATGACTCAAGCTCGATGTATTCGAACTGGGTGCAACTGTTTTTGATGAAACTGGGTTCATAATTTCAGCTACAATGGTCTGTGAATTATGTTGTGCATCTGAAATCAGAACGAGGAGCTAAAACTTGGACAGATTACTCAGTAATTTTTGTCTAGGACTAACACAATGTGTGTATGACAGTCACGTGGTACATATGTGGACCGACAGTTTATGATTCATCTCATCTCGGCCATGCTCGCAACTATCTGAGCTTTGACATTCTCAGAAGAGTACTCGAGGTTTGTTAGAAGATCAATATGTGGGTGAATAGAGGCTTTTTCAGTAGAGCTGAGCTGGTTGTGTTTTTTTTAGGGCTACTTTCACTACAATGTGCTGTATATCATGAATGTCACTGATGTAGATGACAAAATAATAAACACAGCACGAAGGAACCACTTGCTCAGCAAATTCTTGGAGAATGTGGAAGACACAACTCAGGTACACAATGCATTATCCAACATTACGATTGCATATGAGTTTTATGAACTTGTAAAAGTCACATAAATTCTATCTTTCACCTCTTCATATTACCGTGAATGCACTTTATCTCTCTTGTATGTGCGCATGCAAGATTGACTTCAATCCATGTTTCACATCTTTACAACTATCCTCAATGCGAGTTATTTTGACTGCACATGCATTGAGAGTGGATGGACCTGATATGATGTTGATCTAGTTGAATGCAAATTGTTGAAGAGAACACTATCACAACTGTAATCAATCAATTGAATGATTTTTTTGGATGATAATAAAATTAGTTATACATGGTATGAGCTATCGATAGTCCCTTCAGTCTCCAATAAGATTGGGGCTTCCCATAGAGCATTGATAAATAAGGCATGAATTTTTGTGTTGCTATCGTGTCCATGTATTTAAAACACTTGATTGAGATCATTCTTATGAATCAAAACATTTTTGGTTAGTTTCGTTCCACGTAATATATGTAGAAAATAGAGGTCACTTTTGGCTTGAACTTTAGGAATTAGATAGAGTTGATACTGAAAATCAAAATAAATATTTACACAAAGGCTGATATTTTTTATGCTTCCAAACTGTTTTAAACCCAAGATGACAGCTCAAGTTGACACAAGATGGAAGGAAAAGAAAAGAAATTGCTTTCATTATTCTTCCAAAAAACAAGAGTGGATTTGCAATGAGGAGAAGCAAGGCGCTCTATACATATGTATTAAAAATCAACTAAAGGCCATCCTACATGATCATGCCCTTTTCTAGGGCAAGATTATCATGGATGTCATGATACCTACACAAACAGAACATAGATGGAGACGAATCCGGTGGAGGATGTTGCCTTTGTTGGTAGCCCTCGAGGTGCTTATCATATGCTGGTAGCTCTATGGGACATCTCCCCCACATCACTACAATGCATAGTTGTGCTTGAAGATGGTATGTGGATACACCTGACATATTGAGCCTCTACGGGATCACAATTGGGTGAGTAACCTTCTCCATTGGGTATGGGGGTGAGTCTAATGTCTGGCTTTCTATGTTCTTGAATATGGCTTTTGTCGTGTCTTGCATTGAGGGGCTGATCTTGGAGGGATCTAACAAGAAGCATGGGAAAGTTTAGAGCATCTATTCTCTTCTTTCAATATAGTGAGGATTTCACTTTTAAGAGGAGAGTTAAATATTCTGAGGATATGTGGTCAAGGTATGCAGATGCGAGAAACCCAATGGAAATTCAAGACATCATACAATAGTAGGTCACTATTGATGGACCGATTGATGATCATAAGCTTGTCAATATAACTCTCAATTCATTTCTATATATATATATATATATATATATATATATATATATTTATTTATTTCATTCCTTCATTGATGTTATCATGGTAGGAATCAAGATCCATTTACTTTTGGAGGACTTTAGGGACTTATACTTCAACAAATCAGCTATTAGATAGTATCCTATGCATAGTATGCATTCTAAAAGCACTATATAAAGGAAAGCAAAGTTTAAAGTCTTAAAAAGAAGAATCACTTTTGTCATCTGGTTATGTAAATAGTGGCAAACGTTGCTTCTATCCAATATTAACGAGGCATGTTTTTCTTAGTCAAGTAAGCTTTTGTTTTTTTTGGCAATATATGTATTTTTGCATTCAATGAGACCATTTTGTTGTGGTGTATACTTGCATGAAAATTGTCTTCTAATCCCGTGATTTCTCAAGAAATTATAGAAGTCATTTGAGGCTGTATGATCTTGATATTTGTATACTTTTTGACCATAGCTTTGGAATTTTGAAGGTATGTAATATTTTCACTTTTCTCCTTTATGAAGTAGACCCATACTTTCCTAGTATGGTCATAAAGTATAATTGACATGAAACTTGCAACCTCTTATCAAGGTGGTCTTTGCAGGGCCTTGAATTGATATCTGGTGGTGCAGATGCATTTGGAGGATGAAGACAATGAAGAGTGTTCCATTGTTGAGATGATGGCATTCACCATAGCATACTTCTAACGCTACTATGTGGCGATGGCACATATGATAGAGAAAGGGAAGGGTGAAATCTATGGTTGTATTGATGTGTGTGTAGCTTTGGAGATGGGGGGGGGGGAGAGAGAGAGAGAGAGAGAGAGAGAGAGAGAGAGAGAGAGAGAGAGAGAGAGAGAGAGAGAGAGAGAGAGAGAGAGAGAGAGAGAGAGAGAGAGAGAGAGAGAGAGAGAGAGAGAGAGAGAGAGAGAGAGAGAGAGAGAGAGAGAGAGATGGTATTCTAAGGTCTGAATACCATATGTTGGAAGTGGTATGGGCCCCAATAATAATAAATCACAGGTTTACAGGATCTCCCAATAGATGAACCTTAACATACACACCTTAAGACTCAAAAATAGATGAGTGAGAGATAGAGAGAGAATAGACAAGATTTCAAGTGTAACGGTAAGTTATGAGGCTAACCTACACTAACTTATATTTGAATGTCAAATTACAATGTGTGTATATGATACAAACTGACAATATCTATATCTAGGCAGAAATAGGAACTAGATACAAGAGATTGTGTGCCTAAGAGGTATGAAGAGTGTGTGTGTGTGAGAATATGGAGAATACGAACAGTTTAGAATTGTTTTACAGCAAACCCAAATTCTGATCAACCTAAATCAGAAACGAGTGACCTAACAAGTAAGAACGGAAATAGACTTGCTACTCACAGTAAATCAACAATGGATGTTGATGGTAAGCTGGCAGAATCTCCTCCAGATAATCACCAAGATGTAGACCACAACTCCTCTAAGAGTGTGAGAACTCCACCTCAAAGATGGCCTCCAAAATCTCCTCCTAGCTTGAGAAGATTGATTACCTCCTCCAAGTTCTTCTCCAAGAGCTTGAGCTTGTTGACTGATGAATATGAAGTGAGCCAAGCTCCTTCTTTTATAGCTTTAGTGTACATCTAAAGGCATTCTCCCAAAAGAACTTTCGTTCGCGCCTTCCATTGGCCATACTTTAAAAAGCTTCGCAACGTGCCGACTTCAATGGCTTTTTCTAAAAACAAAAAGTTTATTGCGACCTTGCGTTTTTGTAGCCGTTGTCTACGGGAATTGAACCTGGACCAAATTGTTGGGAAGTGTATGGCGTAGCTAACTTGCCTGCCATCCTTTGTTGAAGCAAATCAAACAAGATAAGACTTATGTTTTTGAAGCCATGCGGTTTTGAACACAAGTGGCATGTATGAGAGCGTGTTGTTGTAGCCATGGCGCCAATTAAATCAAAACATAATCATCATATGTTATAAACTTTTGAGTTTTTTGACCATTGTTGGACATTGATTCCAACAATCCTCCCCTTCAATGTCACAATGGTACAAGGTTCAATGACTTGCAAAACTTCTGATGTCTGCAAATATCTTTTAACTGATTTCCACTAAATCTTGAGTTGACTCTGTATGAACCTGGATACTTGAAAAACTGCAAACTTAATGTCTGGACGTGTATTACATAAATATATCAAGCAACCTATCGATTGACTATATAGCGTAGCTTCAAATCCTTCTGAATCTTCTACCGACTGTAATGACATGTTGACATCCATAGGTGTCTTCATAGGCTTAGAATCTGTCATCTCAAACCTTTCCAATAATTTCTCAATGTATTTTTGCTGTGTCATGTAGATACACTCATCTCTGTACTTAAAGTCAATCCTGGGACATGTGATAATCACATCACTTTGTAGTGCATCTATTCTCAACTGACGTAAGAGCTAAAACATTATGAATCTCAAAATGTTATGCATAATGTACCTGGTCTCTTTGTTGTCTCTTGGTTTGACTTTTTTCGTGTGTATTCCTTTATACCATTGTCCTTCCATGTTTGATATAACCACTTTGGTGTATTCTTGAAAAGTGGTGGTATATTTTCAGGTTCTTCAATATCTCTTTCTTCTTGAACTCTAGAACCTTCTCCAACTTCATAAGTCGGAACTTCAAGAGGTACTGATGTAGGACTAGGCACTGGTGTAGGTAATGAAATTCTCTCTTCACCTATCTCTCTTAGGGTTTGAGAGGGTTCATCACCCCCCTTGTATGGCTGAATGTAAGTATCCAAATTTCTTCTGAAAAATGCATAGTCATATGCCTTTATAAAATCTGGAATCTGCTCTGATACCAAATGTTGGTATTCTAAGGTCTGAATACCATATGTTGGAAGTGGTATGGGCCCCAATAATAATAAATCACAGGTTTACAGGATCTCCCAATAGATGAACCTTAACATACACACCTTAAGACTCAAACATAGATGAGTGAGAGATAGAGAGAGAATAGACGAGATTTCAAGTGTAACGGTAAGCAATGAGGCTCACCTGCACTAACTTATATTTGAATGTCAAATTACAATGTGTGTATATGATACAAACTGAAGATATCTATATCTAGGCAGAAATAGGAACTAAATACAAGAGATTGTGTGCCTAAGAGGTATGAAGAGTGTATGTGTGAGAATATGAAGAATACGAACAATTTAGAACTGTTTTACAACAAACCCAATTTCTGATCAACCTAAATCAGAAACGACTTGCCTAGCAAGTAAGAACGGAAATAGACTTGCTACTCACAATAAATCAACAATGGATGTTGATGGTAAGCTTGAAGAATCTCCTCCAGATGATCACCTAGATGTAGACTACAACTCCTCCAAGAGTGTGAGAACTCCACCTCCAAGATGGCCTCCAAAATCTCCTCCTAGGTTGAGAAGATTGATCGCCTCCTCCAAGTTCTTCTCCAAGAGCTTGAGCTTGTTGACTGATGAATATGAAGTGAGCCAAGCTCCTCCTTTTATAGCTTTATTGTACATCTAAAAGCATTCTCCCAAAAGAACTTTCGTTCGCGCCTTCCATTGGCCATACTTCAAAAAGCTTCACAACGTGCCGACTTCAATAGTTTTTCTAAAAACAAAAGGTTTATCGCGTCCTTGCGTTTTTGTAGCCTCTGTCTACGAGAATTGAACCTGGACCAAATTGTTGGGAAGCGTATGGCGTAGCTAACGTGCCCGCCATCCTTTGTTGAAGGAAATCAAACAAGATAAGACTTATGTTTTTGAAGCCATGCGGTTTCGAACACAAGTGGCATGTATGAGAGCGCGTTGTTGTAGCCGTGGCGCCAATTAAATCAAAACATAATCATCATATGTTATAAACTTTTGAGTTTTTTGACCATTGTTGGACATTGATTCCAATGCGAGAGAGAGAGAGAGAGAGAGAGAGAGAGAGAGAGAGAGAGAGAGAGAGAGAGAGAGAGAGAGAGAGAGAGAGAGAGAGAGAGAGAGAGAGATGAAAAAGAAGAAAGCACATAGCGAAGGTTTTGGTGTGGATTTGTATCCTAAAAGAAAAGGTGACGAGTCAAAAATTTTGAGGCCAATTTATTTGGGGAGTATTTTTGTAGAGGAAAATTTTGGGATGACATGAAATTTTGGGGATACAAACCACAATGCTAGAATTTCTCCAACAACACATTATGGGGGGCAGTGCAACCCTCAAGAAAGTATTGAAGCAATTAATCATCTATATATGATGATACAAGGGGAGGGTCGCATTGACCTTTTGTTAGAAAAATGTGTCTAATGACCCATGGGGCAACCTCCACTACGGACCCACTTGCAAATTCAAATAATAATGGTTAAAGTTTGGTCAAACGGATGGTTCAAATTGATCAAAACGGTCAAAAGCTAACTAAAATTTTTATTACATAATGTGACAATACTTTTTCAAATTAATGTGCAAAGCCCTTTTAATGTGAAAAGCAAGTCTGAACACTTGTCATAACCTTATTGAACATATTCAATGGCTATTATTAGTTCATGTGGCACTTCCAAAAACAAACAATAGCTTTGTAAAAAGCATTGGCATAAAATCGAAAACCCAATATAGCTTTTTCAGTAAAGCAATTCCGATAGCAGCGTTTAGGCTTTTGTTAGCAGTTTTTCGCTAGAAAATGTTGGAAAACAATGTCCTATTGAGGATCTAAATCTTAATTTCCAGCAAACCATAAATTTCAGAAATGGTCAAAATGATCAAAGATGTTAAAAATTTTTTATTGGATATTCTTATGGTACTCTTCAAGAGCTTTCTATTGATATATAACATATCACCATCTAACACCTAAAACCCATCCAAAACTGAAACCCTAATTTCTGATTTATGAGCTTTTCAAAGCAAGTTACCTCAAATGACTCATGATGTATGGCAAAGACTATCGCAATATTTATGTGTGAAAAAGCTAAAATTAACAAATCTAGTCATTTAATTTGCATAAAAGAGCTTTTTAGGTGATTTCTACAAGACTATCACTAATGAAGGTGGGCACACAAAGTGATCATGTACATTATGTTCCACCAGTGAAGGTGCTGCTCCTTGAAGGTCTTTCTTTACACACACTGTGTAGCTGCTATATTTTGTTAGTTCTTCTATCCCTGCTGCCGTACTAGGTTTTCCTACCTAGTAAGTCAAGAGGAGAAGACTGTGTGGCTGCTTATATCAGAGAAGAAACCCTAAATTCTGTTAGGGTTGCAGAAATTTACTCTACTTACAACACAGAGACTGTTTTTCCTAAAACAATCCTATTTTCTCTTCATATTCCAACACACTTTCAGTTTCTTTAACTCTTAGGCACACCTCTTTTCAATTTATATACCTAGGTCCATATCTATATATTCAGCTTATTATTTAAATTTTATCATACACATTGTATAGTTATTATTTCATCAAGTACATTTAGTTTGGAGTAGCCTATATCTACTCATTTCATATCTCTTATCTCATTTCTATTTTTGCTATCTTATACAGCTCAAGGTGTGTATGTGTGCAAGGGTTTAAGTATTGAGAAGATCATGTGGAATGATTATTGGGTCTATCTCGCTTCCAACATTTGATACCAAAACTCTTGTTGCATGTTGCACATACATACTTAGTTCCCAAGATGAGTGATTATAGAGATACATTGGAACAAGAAGACAAACTTGATGGAATATCTAACTATCTTATGTGCAATTTCATGATGATGAATTTTCTAGTTTCCAAGGACTTGTGGAATATTATCAATGGAAAACTTCCAAGACCAAGGCCATTGATTGAGAATGTTGGCTCTGCCACCAAGAAGAGTGCCTCGTTTTTTGCTAACATACAAAGGAAAAAGAAGAAGAAGTCGTCCCATCATCCACATACAAAGGGAAACAGATTCAACCTTTTGAAGAGCAATCAAGATGGGATTCAAGAGATGCTCAAGCACTCTACTATTATAGCTATGGGTGTGAAGCATCACATAATTCCTCAAATTAGGTCATGCAAAACCTCTCATCAAGTTTGATTGGCATTCTAGGATCTCTATCAATGTAGAAAACTTGCTAGAAAGGCTATCTAAGGAGGCAATTAGCCAATGCTCGCATGAAAGTTTGTGAGTCAATACAATCTCATATTTTGAAGCTCAGGGGCATTCGTGATCAACTTCTTAATGTTGGAGTTGACATTTCTAATGAAGAGATGGTAAACACACCTATCAATTTACTTCCATCTATGTATCGTTCTTTTGTTACTTCTCTCTTTCTATAAGAGGGAAAAGTTTCATTTGAAGAGTTGGAGTTCTTGTTACTTCAAGATGAAAGATTAGCATAATAATATGGATGAGGATGATGAAGTTATGGTGTCATCATCCAAAGGTAAGAAGAAGAAAGAGATTAAGAAGAAGTAGGAAACTCAATAATCAAAGAAGGAAAGTAAGTCATCTTCCTTCAATTGACTTCTTCAGCTACTTCATCTACAATTCATCTACAAGTACTTCCATCACTAACGAACTCTACAAGTAGAAGAGTGATCATTTAGATGGTCATGATTTGGATGTTGGTGGTGTGGGAGAAGTCCCAATTAAGTCAAGAGAAGGTGGTAACTTCACTATTTCTAATGTTTTGTATGAACCAAAGATTAAGAAGAGTTTGCTCTCTTTCTCAACGTTTCTAACAGATTGCTATAAAGTGAATGTTTAAGAGGATTCGTGTCAAATCCTTATACCTAATGAAGAGCATTGTCTATTACAAGGTGAAAATAGAAATGGCATGTTTGTTTTGTCCAAAATAGGCCATGCTAATCTTGGTAAGTCATCGACCTATCCAAAGGAAAGTATGAAGTTATGACATGCAAGATTTGCTCTCATTGCCAACTTTTGCTTTACTAGATAACACGTATTCTTGTGAAGGATGTCCTGAAACGAAGTTAGATAAGCTTCCATCCAAGAAACATGGATTTATTACCGTCACAAGAAAACCCTATTGAGACTAGGAATATGCTAGATTCTATCGATTCTAGAGCCTGTTGCTAATGAGTTGGAAAATTGAAGATGAGGTAGAGATTGGCTCAATGATCCCGGTGGTAGAGGAGAAGTGGCTAGAGTACTTATGTGATCAAGCGTATCTAGTTGTAAAGCAAAGTCAAAAGTTTTTGAGACTTTCAAGAAGTTTGTTGCTATGGTTGAAAATGAGATTCACTTTAAAATTCAGATTTTAAGTAGTGATAGAGGAGGAGCTTATGCCTATTTAGAGACCCATGAGAACATGCAAAAAATCACCTAAAAAAGCCAAAAAGCTGTTTTTCATATTTCTCGAGAGAAGTTCCACGACAATTTCGGGGATTAAGTTTTTTTGCTCAAAGTGATGATTTTAAGTGCTATTGCTTATGCCGATTTAGAGATTCATGAGCTCGTCAAAGTGGTGGTATAAGTGCTATGGCTTATGCCTATTTATAGACCCATGAGAAGTTGAGAACATCCCAAAAATCGCCTACAAAAGCCAAACAATTGTTTTTCGTAGTTCCCAAAAGAAATTCTGCTGCAATTTCCAGGATTTATTTTATTTTATTTTATTTTAGTTTTGTCTCTTTTTGATGATTTAGATTCCAAGATGCGTACATGTCAGCCTTTGGATCATATGCACTAGATTTTGACATGTGGCATTACTTTTCACATTAAAACTCTGCTTTTCATCTTTAGCCAAAATTAGGGTTTACCTTTTGACTTGGATATAGATGCCAAACACATAAGTGTTATACATGGTTCGATAGCTCTCTCTGAGCTCTATAAGAATATTTGAAGTTTTTGACTTGAAGGTTGACGATTCCCCAAAAATGGGACCATGTCTGACCATTTCTATGTGCTAATATTATCCATCTTGTGAAAACTTGCAAGTAGGGTTTCCCTAGTGGAAGGTAGCCCATTTGATATATTTGCGAACATATTGAATGTGCATGATTTAGTGATGCAGATTGGGTAGGTGATAAAGCATCAAGAAAATCTATTAGCAGATTTGTTTTTTCCATTGCTGGTTGTGGTATTTCTTGGTTAAAATTAAAGCAATGGGTCGTTGCTTCGTTATGGGTGAAGTCAGATATCATGCCACATTTACAACTTCTATAGAGTGTATTTGATTGTAATAATTATGTTTCGATAGAGGTACATATCTTCTTATAAAGAGCAGATATTAACAAAAAAGATCAACCTTATTTATACATGAAGTTTGAAATGATAATCATGTGGCATATATTTTCATCAAAGCTTTACCAATAGAATATTTTGATTTTTTATGTCAGAAGTTATGCTAGAAACCCTTTCTCAATTAGTGTTCAGGAGAGGAATTCGGAGAACAATGCAAATTGAGTTCTTTAAAATGCATTCTTGGTTGAGAGTAGTCAAATTTTGGTCAGAAATTAGAGTCCATCCAGGGAATGAAGATATTTTTAAATATTTCTATTTTCAATGAAAATTAAGTGGACGATTGTCACAAGTGTGTGGCTGTGATTTAAAGATGATAAATCATCTTAAAAATAGTGGGCTGCTTCGATATCACCATAAAAGTATTGGACATGGTTTAAAGTTGGCAAAATGGTTACTTTTTGCTTTAGAAACCCCATGCAACCCTAAAGAAATCCTTGCTCATTTTTTTCTGACTAATATTGAGTTTCTTGGCCAGTGCCCTCTACTCTCAGTCCATCGAAGCTATAGCAAATGAAGCAGAATTCAGCAATCCCTTCCTCTTTTGATCATCTCTTAGGCTTACTACAGCCAATTCACATAACTATTTTACATCACTTAGGTGTTGTCCTATAGCCTTATAGTGTTGATTTGCTGTCTTTGTTCTGCATGTGCAGACAATCTCTGCAATACCTTCATATTTATGAAGTCCCACAGTTCTGAGTTCTTATTTTCTAACATTATCCTAATCTTACTCTTTATGCATTGTTGTCATCATATTTTCTAGTGTATCTATTTTTTGTCTTTTTCCTTTTGTTGACAATATGAGGAAAAAATTTTACTTACAGAGGTCTGTATGTAACACCATGTAGAAAAATAGCTGACGGGAAATTGTGTACATACGAAAAGACACATGGATGGGAGCTTCTACAGCTAAGTTACTCACATTTTTTGAATATAACAACTGTTGGATTTTTCACAGGTATTTCATGAGAGAATAAACAGATGTTAACAATAAATAGATAACATGGAAGTAGAAACATCAAGAGATGAATGAAAAGAAAGTATGAAATCAACTGGATCATAGAATTATAAATTGTACAATCATATTCAAATGAATACAAAGGTTCTCCACATAGTTTTTCCTCAAGAATGTAAAGCCTGGGCAGATGGTGCAGGCGGATGTATAAGGCCGAAATAGAGCTGTAAGTGAACTGATAGCTGAAGTTGAGATAAAAGCTGAAATGCAAGTCTGATATGGTATTGTGAAGTCAACTACTTGCAAAAGGTTCTTCTGACAGAGGTGCAACTGGATCCTTGCTGAAATCTCTCCAGATAGATGCTGAATAGAGGTATGAGTGGAGGTATGAAGGCTGATGTAGAGGATCATAAGGCTGAAGCAGATTGAAAATTGAGTGCCAGCTGTGATCTCTTCAAGGCTGTGCCAGCAGTCAATTATATAAAGCAAAGTAAAATAATACATCTAAAAGTAGACGTTTTTTGAGCTTTTGATCTTTGCCACATGTCACCAGCCAATTATATAAAGGGAAGGTAAAATAGCGAACAGCATCTAAAAGTAGACGTTTTTTGAGCTTTTGATCCTTCATGCAGCTGAACCATGAAGAAATAGTTCTCAGAATATTTATTCATCAATTTGTGTTCTCTCTCTCTCTCAGGGTATGTTTTCAGTTTTGGAACTATAAGATGCTTTCTATGCCCATCTATTGCATGCATACATTGAACTATTATTTATGCAATTTGATAGAACTTTCCTCCAGCAATGGAAGATGTAGAAGAACCTAAATGGAATCAGATCATTCATACCCAATGCCCATGCACAGCTGAGTATCTTATTCAATAAGGAAGGAACTATGAGAAAATCTGCAGCTACGTAATCAGAGCACTCATTTTTACGTGCATACATTGGATGGGCTGAGGAAAGACTTGCTAAAGATTGAAGATATAGAATTTCAGGAGTGGGTTATACCTTCTTTGTGATCCTTTGGTAGTGAAGGTGGCAGCCTCAAGGGACCAGGGGATATGGCAGCCAGCTTTGTGAAAGACTATCTTCCCATGAGAGAGGTAGCCTAAGGGAGTGGTTTTTTGTGGTCAGCATGAGGATAGGCTGCCCACTTCAACGATCAAAGCACTTGGAGAAGGAAAAGTCATAAATAGAATTCAGTGTGAAAGTTCATGATGAAGGAAATACATCTGCTTCGTGAGATTCTGTTTCTTCTATGTATTTCACATTTCTGATATGCCGTATGGAGGCAATTAACATCATACGTGATATTTTTTCCAGATATTAGTTTCATTCTGAAGTGCCTAGGGAAAGATAATGATGGCTTGTAGTTTGTACTTCAAGTTTATATGCCTTTTTTCTTTATTTTTTTGTTTACTGTTGTTCTTCTTTTGCTTCGTACACTTGTGTTGTGCTCAATATTTTCGCAAGCTTTATTGGAAATCAATCTTATATCTTAAGGAGGCTATTTTTCACTGAATCTTTTTGATCCAGGTCCTAGCAGAACTAGTGAAAGCTTTCGAGGAGGAAAGGAGAAAGCAAGACAAGAAAGTAAACTTTCTTAAAAACTTATTGGTATTCTACTTAACATATTTTTGTGTGTCCATAATTTGTGCTGATGCTATGATTTTATTGCTGACCAGGTTGAGGAGGCTAAACTTGAACTATGCAACGCTACTTCAGCTCGACAACGCCAGGACTTGGAAAATGTGAGATATGTTTTTAAAAATCAAGTGTTCTGATATTCTAATGTCTTTTATTGGGTTATTGGTTTTTGCAATGAATTTGTCTACTTGGTTGTATGACTTTTTGCCTTACTCAAGCTACAAAGTTCCAATTTTCATGGCTTGAATGTAAAGAGAGGTATAAGACATGTATTCATATGTTCTCTTTTTGTTCTTCTTGCTTGCCCTTACATTCTTAGAGAAAGGATAGCTTGATGTAGACAACACAATGAACAGGAAGCAAATAAAACTTTAAGGACTTCTCTAAAAAAGTGAAATTTCTATTTCACAGTGAAAATTGTGCTTATTCATGCATGCTTCATGCTATCTTTCTTGCAATTTTCATTTTGTGGGTTTGAATTTTGATTTCATGGGACATATTATGTTTAGCTTATATCATGCCATTTGATATGGACTTTTTAATAATAAGAGTTCAGTATATGATCGTTTTATTTCAGGTTTTTCTTGTTGCAAGGATTTGATATAATCAAGTGTAGTTTATCCTAGAAAGTTTACTTTATTATATATAGGATAGTGGTTATTGTGCATTAATTGCTGAAAATGTTTTATACTGTCTGGATTGAAAATAGACATTTGTTGCAAACACATGCATGCGCGCACGTTCACACACACACACATAGAGAGAGAGAGAAAGAAAGAAAGAAAGAAAGACTTTTTAACGTCTATTAGAGGCCAAAATCGGCCTATGAGACAAAACATATACATCAGTATGATCCAATCCACTGTGATCCAAAACGAAAATAAAGTGCGAGTACTGCAAACGGGTATAAAAGGAGGGATAGTAGCTGGTATCAAGGGTGTGGGGTGCTATGGGTATGCACTCTATATGCTCAATGGGTACAAATATGATATGCATAGGGAGGGGAGGCTCGATGGTATCACAACCCCCTAAATGCCTGGAGTGGGTGTAGGATGTAATGCATCGGTGGGTAAGGCATCATGGCGATCCTCAAAATGCTCTGGGCGTCCAAATCGATAGGGGTGCGCTGCTGACGTCTCTGTATCTCCATGTCATGGCGTGCGTGAATCGCCTGAATCTCTCTCTGATGTGGACGAGCTCTCCGGACAAGGGGTCTCGGTCGTCGACGCTGTCGTCTAAGCTCCTCTGCTCTGTGTAATGTGACACCCCGCATCGAGCTGGGCCCTCGAGTGTATGTGGGTCTGAAAAAATCTGTAATATAAGTCTGAGGGGGGGGGGTCAGGTGTATCTCCATCTGCTGCTGGAGGAGTGATGTGCGACGGTGCTGGAGCTCTACTAGGAAACGACCTAGAGGGCGCTGGTCCTCTGTCCCCAATAAAGCCCTGATCTCTCTAGGCCCCCTGAAGAGCTGTGGGTAGCGGTCTCTGATGTCCTCATATGCCTGGCATCTACATGTGTAGTGCTCCTCGTCCTCCACCTCCTCTCTACATATCCTGCATAATCGCTCATCCCTGGGGGTATGTGTGGCTCGCCCAATCTCAATCTCGAGCTGGTGTGATGATACTCTGAGCTGCCCAATGGCCACTCTCTCAGCTGGTGCCATATATGTATCCATGTATCGTGGTCTCTGAATGAAACCATCCGCTGTCACAGTCAGGAAGTGCTCTCTGTAGTGTTGCCTCTTTGTGGGAAGAGGCTCCCGTGGTGCTATCCATGTCTCCCTGACGTGTATCTGTAGTAGGTCCTGACGGATGATCCTATTCCTCTCCGAACGAGAGAGGGTAATGTGGGGGGAAGAGAGGTCATACTGAAAAGGGGGGAGATCCGTAATGCTCATGCCATGGTCTGCTAACCATCGGTAAGTCTGTGCATACCATACTCTCTCATGCCCTGTCTCTGCCAAATGTCTAGAGCTCTCAAATGCAAGCCTGGTGAGTCGGCTAGTGGGGAGCTCTCTGACTCTCAGAATAAAGGTCACCAACTGGAAGAGGGCCTCCACTAGCATCGGTGGTGTGCCAAGCTCAGCTCGTATAATGTCATGTGGAACGGAGGGCTTGCTGCGCAGCAAGCGTGATATCATGGTGATCTGGGGCCTCTCAATCTGCGTCCACATCGCCTCTGTGATCCCTGGTGCCCATACTGCTGCTGCGTACATCAATGCGGGTGTCACTAGAGTGTCAAAGAGCCACCCCTTAGTCCGGGGCTCCTGAAAATGTGTCTGAAAGCAGCGTCTCTCCAATCCTGCAAGTGCCGCATAACCTCGCGTCAATCTATCTCTCGCAGCCTGTGCCATGGAGAATACCCCTGTGCTGCCCGAGAAGGTGATACCTAGGTAGACGTAGGAGTCCACTACCTCTATCTGTCCTCCAGCTGCTGTGAAAGAAGCGCGATGGCGTACTGTCCTGGAGGTATGGAAGATCATGACCTTGGTCTTGCCAAGGTTCACTGTGAGTCCTCTCTCCATGCAAAAGGTATCGAGCGCCTGTAAATGTGACTGCAACCCCTCCTGTGACTCTGAGAGCAAGACAATGTCATCAGCATATAATAGGATATGTACTGGCGTACCTCCGAGGTCTCCTCCTCGCCCTCCTGCTCGCTGTATATACTCCGTGATCTCGTCGATGTAGAGACCAAAGAGAGTGGGTGAGAGAGGGCAACCTTGTTTCACACCAATGGTGCTAGCAAGGCTGTCTGATAGACCGCCGGGGCAGCGTACCCTGCTTGTGACTCGTGCATACAAAGCGTGGATGGCCCATAGCATGTCTGATGGAAGCTGTAACTCCTGGAGCCTCCGTAGTAGTCTCTCTCGAGGGACCATGTCGAAGGCTTTGCGGAAATCCACAAAGCAACAGTATAATCTCTGCTTCCTCGCCTTCGCGCTCTCAATCAAGCAACGAAGCACGAAGATGTGGTCGATGGTGGAGAAAGTGCGGCGGAAGCCTGCCTGGCCGGGTGCTCTGATCCCCGCTGCCTCAGCGTGTGTACTGAGCTCTGCCTCTAGTACTGCCCCATAGATCTTGGCCAGGATATGGCCTATCATAATAGTCCTGTAGTTCCCTGGGTCCATCATATCGCCGGACTTATGGATAGGCGTAATGGTATGCATAGTCCATGAGTCGAGTAATCCCTCAACCAAAGCACGGTTGAAGAGATGGGCGATCAAGTGGGAAACTACATCTGTTGCGTATATAAAGTGCTCTCCCTGTAGCCCCGTGTGGTCTGCTGAACGGCCATGCTGTAGCCTATGGATGGCCTGTCGTACCATGCCTGCTGTGAAGAGGGTGGATATCACCGGACTCGGTGTGGAAGGAATCGGTAATGGTGGCTGCCCTGGGACGTCATATAACCTCTGGGCGTAGGTGTGCCAAGTCGAAGGATCTGCTATGGGTGTAGGTGGACGTGGCTCACGTAGTGCCCTCCACGCGGTGGCACAATCCCTACTCATGAGAAGGTCGATCAACTCTGCCTCCTGTCGCTCCTCGAAAGCTCGCCGCTTCCGGCGTGTGAGGGCTCGCATCTGTCGTCGTGCCTCCCTCTCTGTGATGGATCCCAAGATACTCTGTGCTCTGAGATGTCGGTATAGTTGCCTACACTCCTCATCGTACCATCTATTCTGGGGTGTATGCCCCAGCCGTGTCGGATGTGCAGTGCTGTGGGTGGTGTATGGGAAGTTGAGAGTAGCGGATGTATGGAGGATCGAGGAGAAGTGGGCGGTGAGGGTGTCCAAGGAGGCAGAGGGATCAAGGGAGTAGATGCGCTCTCGAACATGGGAGCTATAGATATGTGCTAACTCATGTCTAAAGTGAATGGTGGTACGGGCTCGTGGCTGTATGGTGACGGTTTGGGGTATGCGTGGTGAGCCGCGAATGGATAGGGCAAGATATGCGTGATCAGCTCCAATCGGTAAGGGTGGGATAGTGAATGAGGTGATCAGATGTGTCGCCTCCGGAGGTCCGATAACATAGTCTACCACACTGCCCCCCTGTGGTGTCGTGGGTGGAATGCAGGTGAGACCGCGCGAGGTGGGCCAGCTCTCCATCCCATTATATATAACGAGACGGTGTGCTGCTCCCAGCTGGAGTAAGTGTCGGCCATATAAGGTGGGTGTGGCGGTGTCGGCTGAGGCTCTGAGTGTAGGCATGTCCTCTATGGTACGAAGCATCTCAGGGTCGTCAAAGTCGTAGATATCACACTGGTGGCTCTGAGTGCGGGCATTGAAGTCTCCTACAAGGAAGACTTCACCCATCCCGGTATACTCCATAATCGTGTCATTGAGGCAGTCATATGGCGATGTGGTGTCTGGTCCCTCCCCTCCTGATATTTGCTCAGGGGAATGTGTGAAGCGTGAACCAATGGGTGCAATATAGCATACGGCGAAGTACGCTGCTCTCTCCTCTGATAGCTGCAAGCGTATCCACATGAAACGTGCCTCTGGGTCTCTGGCTACCACCTGTACCCTGTGCTGTAACGACTGTCTATAGAGCACGGCTACTCCTCCTTATCCCCGTGTGGTGTGCTGTCTCATCTGGCGGCGGTGAGCTGACTCCCATATAGCCCTCAATCCTCGGTAGGCTCCTCCCCGGGCTCTCGTGTGTCTCTGTCAAGAAGATAATGTCTCTGCCCTCCATCACCTCCTCGAGGCGCCCTGGATGTGTCCATAAAGATCCATTGCAGTTCCAGACTGCAATGTGCACCTCTTGGTGTGCTGTCTCATAGGCCGCGAATCCCTAGTCAATGGGCCGTCCATCAATGATGATCCGACCGTCTCTGTAGAGGGCACGATGTCCCTCTCGTCTGGCCTGGAGGACACGTGGCATGCATGCCCGTCTGTGCTCTACCTGCATCCGTGTGAGGTCGTCATCCAAATAGATGGGGGTGCCCGGTGTAGTGCGTAGTACCGCCCGTCGTCTGAGAAAGTCTCTCCTCCTGGCCTCATCTGAGAACTGAAGGATAAGTGCTATGCTCCGTGTGGTGTCCCTTCCTGCTCTCCATACTCTGGTGAAAGGGAGAGGCTCATCCGCGCAGTATCCAAGTAATGTGCACAAGCGACGCCCGTCCTGCTCTGGTGATCCGTCTGTCTCTGTGAGGCCGGAGACGCGAACATTGAGCCTGCGGGCCTGTCGCATCCGCTCCTCGTCAATGGTGGTATGCACTATGTGGATCTCCTCATGGTGGTTGTTCTTCTTTGCCTCCTGTCGAAGGTTCTTTTTGACAACCTCGACCCATCCATCTTTCTTAGTCTCAAGCTCGTTCTGCACCACCTCCATACACTCCGTCTTGATAGTCACCCGAATGTCCTCTAGATGTGGAGCGATCTCCCCCTCCTCGTGCATGCTGTCCAGTTTCGTTTTCATATCAGTAAGCGCAGTGTGCAACTCCTCCAGGTCCCGTGAGTGCTGTTTGCGGGTAGCGAGAAGCTCTTCCCAAAGGGATTCGTTTTCCTTCTCCAAGGTTGCCACCTTGGCTTCGAGGGCGACAACTCTACGGGTAACCCCGTTCAGTGCAAAATCTCCTTCTTTCTTGTGTTTTCCTATCAACTCTCGGAGGGCATGCTCTAAGGTGGCCAACTGTTCCTCCAGCTTGGGAGCCATGAGAGAGAGAGAGAGAGAGAGAGAGAGAGAGAGAGAGAGAGAGAGAGAGAGAGAGAGAGAGAGAGAGAGAGAGAGAGAGAGAGAGAGAGAAAGAAAGAAAGAAAGAAAGAAAGTGTTTTTACGTCTATTAGGAGGCCGAACTCGGCCTATGAGACAAATCGATGTACATGGGTGTATCTTCTGTCAATCAGAAAAGATAAAAGTGCTGAAAAGAAACTGGTTAAGCTGATATAGATCTCCGTAGTGTGCATGTGGGGATACCCATGAAAGTGGTGGGGGGTGTATGGAGTGCGATGTCTATGATAGTCTATATGCAAAAGGGTAGTACAACAACCATGAGAATGCATCTAAAACGACTAACTAGCTCCATCCTGTGCTAGTGGGTGGGATGTAATATGTGATACATAGGTGGAGGTGGAGTCAAGGCCACTCTGATGGCTGCAACGGGATCGGCCATCATCTGGGATCGTCTCTCCTCCATGGCGCGATGGTCACAAGCCTGGATCTCCGCAATCTGGTGTCGGTGAAGTCTCGGGGCCCGATATCCTATATCAGGGGGTCGTCTCCTAGCTCGAGATATCTGAGCCTGCTGAAGAGTCACCCCGCTCGGTATGTGGGCTGAGGGGGGGAGGGCTGCAGCACGTCGTGGAATAAAGAAGTCAGTGAGCTGACTCTGTCTCCCTCCTGTATGGAGTGCTACAGTAGGCTGGAGTAGGGAATCTCTGTGACTCTGTATCTCTAGTAAGAATCGCCCGAGCTGTCGCTGGTCTCTAGAGTCCATGATCTCTCGGAGGGTGGGCTGCCCTGCAAACAGAGTCTTGTATCTGCCTCTGATGCCATCATATGCGCTACATCTGCATACAAAGTGCTCCTCATCCTCCATCTCTACTCTGCATACTCTGCATATCCGCTCCTCTCTGGGAATGTCTGCGGCTCTGCCCGTCTCAATCTCGAGTCGGTGTGATGAGACTCTCAGCTGGCCAATCGCTACCCTCAAGCTATGAGGCATGTGAGTATCCATGTAGCGTGGTCGCTGGATGAAACCGTCAGCTAGTATGTCTATGAACTGGTCTCGATAGTGCGATAGTCTCGATCCCATGTGTGGTGTGTGCCATGTCTGACTAATGTAGAGCTGCCAGAGATCTTGTCTTAGCACAACATTCCTCTCACGACGAGAGAGGTGGATGTGAGGTGAGTCTGGGTCATACTGAAAAGGCGGCAATCTGTCCATATCAAGTCCATGACTATCAAACCAGACTCTAACCTGAGTGTACCAAGCTCTCTCATATCCTAACTCTGATATCTGTATAGATGCCTCAAGAGCTCTGTGTGTGAGTCTATCTGTAGGGAGGTCCCTAATCCTCTGAATAAAGCAGATAGTCTGGAATAGTGCCTCTACTGCCATGGGTGGTGCAGCTAGCTCTGCCCTGATGATGTCATGTGGCACCGACTGTTTCCCACGAAATAATCGCGAGATCATACGTACCTGTGGCCTCTCGATCGCACTCCACTGGGTGACTGTGAGACCTGGGGCCCAAACCGTCGCAGCATACATCATAGCTGGTCTGACCAGTGTGTCAAATAGCCAGCCCTTCGTGCGGGGCTCCTGGAAGTGTGCTTGGTGACATCTCCGCTCTAACATGGCTAAAGCTGCATATCCGCGTGTGAGTCTATCGGTGGCTGCCTGTCTCATGCTGAAGGGGCCAGGCAAGCTCGTGAATGTGACTCCGAGATAGACATAGGAAGTGACCACCTCAATCCGTCCACCACCAGCTCTGAATCCTGCTCCATTCCTCACCATGGGGGAGGTGTGGAAGATCATGACCTTGGTCTTGCCAAGGTTTACTGTCAAGCCCCTCTGTGTACAAAACTCATCCAGGGCCTCAAGGTGGCGCTGTAATCCCTCGGGTGACTCTGAAATCAAGACAATGTCATCGGCATATAATAAAATGTGGACATGTGTACCTGCGAGGTCTGCACCCTCTCCTCCAGCTCGGAGAATGTAGTCCTCAATCTCGTCAATGTAGAGACCAAATAGAGTGGGAGAGAGTGGGCAGCCTTGCTTAACACCGATGGTGCTAGCAATGGCCTCAGACATACCTCCTGGACACCGTACCCTCCCAGTCACCTGCTCATAGAGTGCATAGATGGCCCAAATCATCCCTGATGGTACTCCCAAGCTCTGGAGGCGTTGGAAGAGCCTCTCTCGCGGCACTGTATCAAAAGCTTTGCGGAAGTCCACAAAGCAGCAATATAGCCTCTTCTTCCGCACCCTTGCCCCATCAATGAGGCAGCGCAGAATGAAGATGTGATCAATAGTAGAGAAAGCTCGTCGAAAGCCTGCTTGGCCTCGTGCTCGTAGCCCCTCAGTCTCTGCATATGAACTGAGCTCTGCCTCAAGTATGGCACCGTATAGTTTGGCCATGGTGTGGCCAATCATGATGGTCCTGTAGTTCCCTGGATCCAGGGTGTCGCCAGATTTGTGGATAGGCACAATGGTGTGCCTAGTCCACTCCTCTGGGAAGCCCTCTCCTATAGCCCGGTTGAAGACATGTGCAATCAACGGGGCTATAGTGGAGGCTGCATATATGAGATGCTCGCTCTGCAATCCTGCGTGGTCTGTCGAACGTCCATGTCGAAGTCGTCGTATGGCCCTCTCAACCATCTTTGCTGTGAAGAGAGAAGAACTAGTAGGGCGAGGCTCAAGTGGCTGGGGAATGGGAGGCTGCCTAGGTACCTCATATAACCTCTGAGCATAATCATGCCATGTGTGTGGGTCTCCAATAGGTGTGGTCGGGCGTGGCTCTCGTAGGCTGCGCCATGCTGCAGCACTGTCCATACTCATAAAGAGATGGTATAGCTCAAGCTCCTGTGCCTCCTCAAAGGCTCGCCTCTTTCGACGTGTGAGAGTCTTCATCTGTCCCTTGGCCTCTCTCTCTGTGATCTCTCCCAATGCTCGCTGAGCTCGTAGTCGGCGGTAAAGATCTCTGCAATCCTCATCATACCAACGATGTTGTGGCATAGTCCCGGGAGGAGGTGTGTGACGAGAATGGATGGTGTGTGGGAAGGAGCTGATGGCTGATGTCTGAAGAACTGATGCTATCTGAGAGGTGAGTAGGGATAGTGGAGTGTCAGGATGAAGTAAGAGAAGACCCTGCTCGACTCGAGCCGCATATATGTGAGCTAGCTCGTGTGTGAAGTGGATGGTGGTGTGTGGGATGCGTGCTGCGGGTATGCGTGTAGGGGTGTCTCCCTTCAGGGAGAGTGCGAGGTATGTGTGATCGGCCCCAATGGGTATGGGTGGGATGGTGAATGAGGTAAGTAGGTGGATGGCCTCTCTGGACCCCATGACGTAATCTACTGTACTTCCCCCGCCATCTGTGACTGAGTGTGGTATGCATGTCAATCCTCCTGAGGTAGGCCACTGAGTCATCCCGTTATAGATAACGAGATTATGTCGAGAGCCTAGTCTGAGTAGGTGAGTGCCATAGTGAGTGTGTGTAGCGTCAGCTGAAGCTCGAGCTGTAGACTCATCCTCTATGGTATGTAGTATCTCCGGGTCTTCTGGGTCAAATATCTCACACTGATCATTGCCTGTCCTGGCATTGAAGTCTCCCATAAGGAAGACTTCCCCTAATGCAGAGTACTCTGTAATCTCTTCTGACAAGCAAGTGTATGGTGAGTCCTCCTCTCGATCTATGATAGCGAAACGCGAGCTAGAAGGAGCAAAGTAGCATAATGCTATGAAGATGGTCCGCTCCTGCGAGAGCTGGAGTCGAATCCAAAGATATCTGGCCTGTGAATCACGTGCGACTATCTGTATCCTGCTCTGAAGTCCATCTCTAAAGAGTATGGCTACTCCTCCTGATCCTCGGGTGGTGTGCTGACGTGTACACTCTCTGTATGTGGACTCCCACTGAAAACCGTGGACACGAGGTAGGCCCCGGTCCGGGCTCTCATGTGTCTCTGTGAGCATAATGATGTCTTTGCCTTTGCGCACCTCTTCCAATCTCTCTGGGTGTGTCCATAGATCTCCATTGCAGTTCCAAACTGCAAGGTGTATCTCCTCGAGTGTCTCACAGGCCGCGAATCCCTATGGGATGGCCTTGCCATCAATGATGACACGACCATCTCACAGGCCGCGAATCCCTATGGGATGGCCTTGCCATCAATGATGACACGACCATCTCTGTATGAAGCCTTCTTTCCTTCTTTGCGAGCTTGATGTACTCTCGGCATGCATGCACGACGGTGTGCTACCTGCATGGGTGTGAGATCATCGTCAAGGTAGATGGGGGGGCCATCAAGTGCTCTCAAAATCACCCTCTTGCGTAGGAAAGTAGATCTTATATCTTCGGAAGGGAAGTGTAGAATGAGAGCTCTCTTCTTCGTGGGGTCTCGTCCCGTTCTCCAAGACTTGATGAATGGGGGGGACTCCTCTTTGTAGCCGAGTATCTTGCATAGTGTCTTCCCATCGGACTCGGGGGTAGAGCCTTCTTTTTCTTCAATGCCCGTGATGCGTACATTGAGACGGCGGGCATGTCTCATCTTTTCTTCCTCAATAGTGGTGTGCACGATGAGGGCTTCTTCCTTTTGTGCTTTCTCTTTGGCTTCTTTTTTGATGTTCTTCTTCACTATGTCGATCCACCCTTCTTTGGTAGCTTCTAATTTGTTTTCCATGCTCTCGGTCAAGGATTTGGTGAGTTCTTCTTTGAGAGCTTCTGTCTTGTTCATATTAATCTCTCCTTCTTCGGGTGTAAGAGAGACCATTGAAGCTTTGAGGAGCTCCAATTCCTCTTTCATGTTTGCCCTCTCCTTAGCCCATTCTTCTTTCTCTTTCTGCCATGCTTCCCTCTCCTTATGATATGTTTCTACTTCCTTCTCGAGCTTTGAGAGGCGGCTGATGATGGCCGTGATAGTGGAGTCCACCATCTTCTTGTTTTCTTTGATAGCTATGGTCAGTTTGTCCTCCATTTTTGTCAAATCGTCCTTCTTAGCCGTAGCGCTCATTGCATTCGAAGATGAAAAAATGCTCAGAGTACTGAGCCTAAAGACTTGCGATGAAGACGGGAGCGCGCCCGATGCGCGATGGAGCAAGGGTGGGAGTGGCTAATAACTGTAGGAAACAGTTATTAGTCCGGGCCAGGGAGGACTTAGGCTAGGTGGAGGGTTTGGGGTTAGGTTTAGGGAGAGAGAGAGAGGGTTTCAGATTGGTGTTAAACTCTAGGGTTTCTTTTTAGGGTTTCGGATTTTCGTTTTAGGGTTACGGTTAGTGGGGGAGATAGAGTGGCTAGGGTTAGGGTTTTTGTTTTCCATATCCAATCTGTGCATGGTTCGGTTCAGGTGGTTCACGTCACCGTCTCATGTGTGAGCCCTTAATCTGAAGTTGTGCTCGCTTCAGAGTCTGAACCAACGGGCAGGTGTGTGTCAGGTGTCGTGTCAGAGGGTGGGCAGGGTGCACGTCAGAGGATGGACAGAGAGGCGGCGGTTGGGGGGAGATGCAGGAGGCAAGGGCTGCAGCAGGTCGGCGGTCCGAGGGAGCAGAGAGGGCGCGTGTCACAGGGCGGGCAGAGAGGCGGACAGAGGGCACAACAGAGCTTCTGCGTCAGATTAGGGTTTCGGGCTTCTGTGTCAGATGCGTCAGATTAGGGTTTCGGGCTTCTGCATCAGATGCGTCAGATTAGGGTTTCGGGGGGAGAGAGAGAGAGAGAGAGAGAGAGAGAGAGAGAGAGAGAGAGAGAGAGAGAGAGAGAGAGAGAGAGAGAGAGAGAGAGAGAGAGAGAGAGAGAGAGAGAGAGAGAGAGAGAGAGAGAGAGAGAGAGAGAGAGAGAGAGAGAGAGAGAGAGAGAGAGAGAGCTCTTTGCAGGCATAGAACTGTCTGGTGGACTAGAATATGTATCCAGAAGAGAGAGAGAGAGAGAGAGAGAGAGAGAGAGAGAGAGAGAGAGAGAGAGAGAGAGAGAGAGAGAGAGAGAGAGAGAGAGAGAGAGAGAGAGAGAGAGAGAGAGAGAGAGAGAGAGAGAGGGATTGGGCTTGGGTTAAGATTGTGGTTGGGGTTTAAGGTGTTGACTTAGGGTAGTTGGGAGAGTAGATTCGGGTTAGGGTTTCAATATGTGAGCTTAGGGTTTGGGTTTGGGATTAGGGTTAGGGTTTCAATCTGTGAGCTTAGGGTTTGGGATTAGGGTTAGGGTTTGGGATTAGGGTTAGGGTTAGGGTTAGGGTTAGGGTTAGGGTTAGGGTTAGGGTTAGGGTTAGGTTTGGGGGTTAGGGTTTTGGGTAGCGCATCGAAGCTGTTCATACCTATGGTTAGGGTTTCCATAGCGCATGGGGCGGGTTAGAGTTTCGGCAAGGGCGGCAGCTGGGAGGTGTGACAGGCGGCTCTGACGGCGAAGTTGGAGGCGGGGAGGTGACGGGGCTGCAGAGGGGTGCTGGGCAAAGGTGGGGCTCCGCGCTGCAGAGGGACCGACGGAGGCTGCTGGACAGATGGGTGTTCGACGCAAAGGGCTGTAGGCAGGTGCTGCAGAGGGCAGAGGGGCGACGGCGGCTGCTGGGCAGAGGGGCGACGTCGGCTGCTGGGCAGAGAGGCGACGGCGGCTGCTGGGCAGAGAGGCGACGGAGGCTGTGTGTGTGAGAGAGAGAGAGAGAGAGAGAGAGAGAGAGAGAGAGAGAGAGAGAGAGAGAGAGAGAGAGAGAGAGAGAGAGAGAGAGAGAGAGAGAGAGAGAGAGAGAGAGAGAGAGAGAGAGAGAGAGAGAGAGAGAGAGAGAGAGAGAGAGAGAGAGAGAGAGAGAGAGAGAGAGAGAGAGAGAGAGAGAGAGAGAGAGAGAGAGAGAGAGAGAGAGAGAGAGAGAGAGAGAGAGAGAGAGAGAGAGAGAGAGAGAGAGAGAGAGAGAGAGTGTTTTTACCCATCTAAGCTCCTCTGCTCTCTTCAATTTGACACCCTGCGTCTAGCTGGGCTCTCGGGTGGCCGTGGGTTTGAAGAAATATGTAATATGAGTTTGGGGGGTCGGGTGTATCTCCATCTGCTTGAGAAGTGAGGCATGGCGGCGCTGGAGCTCTACTAGGAAACAACCTAGAGTGCGTTGGTCCTCCGTCTCCAGTAATGCCCTGATCTCTCTGGGTCCCCTGAAGAGCTGTGGGTAGCGGTCTCTGATATCCTCATATGCTTGGCATCAACATGTTTAGTGCTCCTCGTCCTCCATCTCCTCTCGACAGATCTTGCATAATCTCTCGTCCTTGGGGGTGTGTGTCACTCGCTCGGCCTCAATCTCGAGCTGGTGTGACGATACTCTGAGCTTCCCAATGGCCACTCTCTATGTTGGTGCCATGTATGTGTCCATGTATTGTGGTCTCTGGATGAAACCATCCGCTGTCATTGTTAGGAAGTGCTCTATGTAGTGTTGCCTCTTTGTGGGAAGAGGCTCCCGTGGTGCTATCCGTGATGTGTATCTATAGTAGGTCTTGATGGATGATCCTGTTCCTCTCGAACGAGAGAGGGTAATGTAGGGGGAAGAGTGGTCGTATTGAAAAGGGTGGAGGTCGGCAATCCTCATGCAATGGTCTGCCAACCATCGATAGGTCTGTGCATACCATACTCTCTCATGCTCTGTCTCTACCGAATGTCTGGAGCTCTCAAATGCAATCCTTGTGAGTCGACTGGCGGGGAGCTCCCTGACTCATCTGTGTCCACATCGCCATCGTAATGCCTAGTGCCCATATTGCCACTACGTATACTAGGGCGGGTGTCACTAGAGTATCAAAGAGCCAACTCTTAGTCTGGAGCTCTTGGAAATGTGCCTGAAAGAAGCATCTCTCCAATCCGGCAAGCGCTGCATAGCCTCGCATCAATCTGTCTCTCGCTGCCGGGGGCACGGACAACATACTTGTACTGCCTGAGAAGGTGATACCTAAGTAGATATAAGAGTCCTCTACCTCTAGCTTTCCTTCTACTGCGGTGAAAGAGGCTCGACGGTGTACTGTCCTTGAGGTGTGGAAGATCATGACCTTGATCTTGTCAAGGTTCATTGTGAGTCCTCTCTCAACGCAGAAGTTATCGAGCGCCTTGTAAATGTGACTACAACCCCTCTTGTGACTCTGAAAGCAAGAGAATGTCATCAACATATAATAGGATGTGTACTGGCGTACCTTCGAGGTCTCCTCCTTGCCCTCCTTCTCCTTGTACCTACTTCGTGATTTCGTCGATGTAGAGACCGAAGAGATTGGGTGAGAGAGGGCAACCTTGTTTCACACCAATGGTGCTAACAAGGTTGTGTGATAGGCCGCTGGGGCAACGTACCTTCCCTGTCACTCGTGCATGTGTCTCTGTGAGCATAATGATGTCTCTTCCTCTGCGCACCTCTTCCAACCTCTCTGGGTGTGTCAATAGATCTCCATTGCAGTTCCAAACTGCAAGGTGTATCTCCTCGAGTGTCTAACAAGCCGGGAATCCCTATGGGATGGCCTTGCCATCAATGATGACACGACCATCTCTGTATGAAGCCTTCTTTCCTTCTTTACTAGCTTGGTGTACTCTCGGCATGCATGCACGGCGATGTGCTACTTGCATGGGTGTGAGATCATCATCAAGGTAGATAGGGGGACCATCAAGTGCTCTCAAAATCACCCTCTTGCGTATGAAAGTAGATCTCACGTTTTCGGAATGGAAGTGTAAAATGAGAGCTCTCTTCTTCGTGTGGTCTCGCCCCGTTCTCCAAGACTTTATGAATGGCGGGGAGTCCTCTTTGTAGCCGAGTATCTTGCATAGTGTCTTCCCATGGGACTCGGGGGTAGAGCCTTCTTTTTCTACAATGCCCGTGATGCGTACATTGAGACGACGGGCATGTCTCATCTTTTCTTCCTCAATGGTGGTGTGCACGATGAGAGCTTCTTCCTTTTGTGCTTCCTCTTTGGCTTCTTTTTTGATGTTCTTCTTCACTATGTCGATCCACCCTTTCTTTGGTGTGTGTGTGTGTGTATATATATATATATATATATATATATATATATATATATATATATATATATATATATATATATATATATATATATATATATATATATAGATAGATAGATAGATAGATAGATAGATAGATAGATAGATAGATAGATAGATAGAGAGAGAGAGAGAGAGAGAGAGAGAGAGAGAGAGAGAGAGAGAGAGAGAGAGAGAGAGAGAGAGAGAGAGAGAGAGAGAGAGAGAGAGAGAGAGAGAGAGAGAGAGAGAGAGAGAGAGAGAGAGAGAGAGAGAGAGAGAGAGAGAGAGAGAGAGAGAGAGAGGGAGAGGGAGAGAGAGAGAGGACTCTATCTTCCCCATCTATTAGCCCCAGATTTCAATCTGCCATTAGCTTTAGCTTTTCATCATGGGTAGAACTGCGGACATCATCCGTATCCATGTGAAAATCCACATTCTTAGCTCTTGGAAATGCAGCTATTGCAATGGTGTTTATGGTGTTTCTGCCTCCGGCAAGAAGGCTCATCTCCTTGGGTTGAAAGTTGAAACATAGATGCATTGCAACATGCCCAGCCATCCCTCAAAGGATCGTGGAGAACTTGATTATTCAACTCCAATTGAGTCAAGGGATGGTTTATGCCTATGTCATTGAGACTCAGACCATTCAAGGTAACGAGGGTATTGATATTGAAGATGTGTCTCATAATCATCCTCCATCTAAAGTGCAATGCACAAATGCCACAAGCTCAATTGGTGCCTCCACTAATGCTTTACTTGAATCGTGTTCAGATCCAAAGATCGCTAATAGCATGTATTCTCTTCAATGAGGTAGTATATGAAGTTTTTTGTGTGTTTTTATTACCATTGTAACCATGGATTATTGAAAAAAAATGCTGCGTAAAAATATAATACATGTATTTTATGTTTATTTTCTTAGTGCTCCGCGTACTAAACATTTTGAAACCAGTCTCTAGAACTCATTTTTACAACTCTCGTAATATGTACATAAAAGAAAATATTATTGAATTGATATTTTTATTTGCAATGTTCATATGTATATTGGTAAGTTCAGTAGAGTTGAGGACCTCATAAGTCCACTTTTGTAGTCTGCCTTTCACTTTTGGAAATGGTAGCAACTTTTGGCGGAAAGCATTACAGGGGGTAGGAAATCCGAAAGGTATAATTTGATTGTTTTTCTCTGAGTTTTCTTAAAAAAATGTACTTTCATGTTGATAACTTTTAATGTGTTGTGTCTGCCTTACATCTTTAAGAGTTTGAAGTGGTTACAGAAGCTCAATTCGACGAGCATCCTATAAATTCATGCTTGCATGTGTATGTTTCTGTGGTGTGCATGGTGTGCATGTCTGAGAGCATATAATCATCCTTCTACATACTCCTCCTTAGCTATGAATGCTTACTGGAGATTGGATGGCGTTTGACTACACTTGGAGCTAAAAGTTTCAGTGAAGTCTTGTTGTGACCTATATTATTCGTAATAGAGCTAATGGTTTAATATTATAATCTTCTTGTGAGCATTTATTTTGATGAATATGTGCTATATATAATCTTGAGAAAAAATAGCTCATAAAAGGAGATATTTTTGCAAGGCTTCAGCGGTTGCCTATATTATTTTTTTCTTCTTATTTGGAAAGTCGCTCAGTAAGTTCCGGCCATTGTTCACTTGCTTGAGGTTTTGATTTTTTGAATTTTAAAAAACTATTTACATGTTATCAGAATTTGAAGCAAGAGGAGTTGAAGTCTGATAAACTCAGTCAGGCTTTTGCCTCTATGAAAGAGAAAGAAGCTGTTCTTTGCAAGTTAAGCAAAGAACAAGGCATTGAGATGCTACTTGAGGGTGGTTCTGCTGCTGTTTTGGCATCATTTCTCGACAACATTCAAAAAGCAGAAGTATCTGATCCAGCAATATTTCGAGCCCATGCTGCCAGGTAACGTCAAACTTTTTAATTGTTGAGAAAATGAGGTTTACATTCTTTTTCTTGAGAAATTTCATATAGGGCAGTGAATTTGAACTATTCGATTCTTGATAAGTTGGTCACCTCTGGTTTACGGTAGTATTTGGCTTTCGTTAGGTTGGGAGATGAAAATTGGTTCTTGTTTGTTTCTATATGTGATACTTGTTTCTTTGTTTTTTTGTCTTTTTTTTTTCTTTTTTTGTTTAGTTTTTTTTTTTGGTTTGTTTTTTTTTTTTTTTTGCTGCTTGAAAGCTAAGAGGTCCATCGTTATTTCAGATACGAAGAGGATTTCTTTGATGATATGCAGGCTTTGGGAGTCAAGCCTCCTAGTGTAGTTACAAGAGTTACAGAGTAAGCATGAGGCTTTCATGTATTATCAGTATTGTGGAGGGTTTGCTGATGATATGAATGCAATCTATACTTCTCTGTATATTAATGTGTTTCAGTAATGACTGACCATTTGATTGATTTTTTGATGAGACATTATTCAGGTACATTGATGTAATAATTCGCTACATTCAGAAAATTATGGAAAGGGGTTTTGCTTATGCAGCAAATAATAGTGTCTATTTTGACACAAAAGCATTTATGTAAGTAAATGACTTTTTTTGGTTCATTAGTTCTTAAGCATTGAATCTCGTTGTTGACACAGTTTTCACTTTTTCCAATTGATACGAGCAGCCAAGGCCTGATCAAAGCTCTGTAATTAAACTCAGTTTTTGTAATCCCTTTTAATGTAGCACATGCAGACATCTTTTGTATGCATGTTTGTGCCCCATATAATATCATTGCTATTTCAATATATGTCTCTGCTGTGATGCTGAATTTTGAATGCTTCTCATCAGGGATGCAGGTCACACCTATGGCAAGCTTAATCCTTCTGCTGTTGGTAGTATGGGCCTATCATCTGAAAGCGAATCAGATTTCCTGACAAAAGACAAGAAAAATAACATTGATTTTGCTCTGTGGAAGGTTGAATACAGAAACTTTTGTTTGTTCTTTACAGCAGCTACTTGTGATCAGCTGTTGTGCTGATAAGATTGTTATTTGATGTTCAGGCTAGTAAGCCAGGGGAGCCATTTTGGGAATCACCATGGGGGAATGGCCGCCCTGGTTGGCATATTGAATGTTCTGCTATGGCCTCTGATATAATTGGTTCAGTTATGGACATTCATTCTGGTGGACAGTAAGTATTCATTGTTCATGGCTGTGCCTCCAATTGGCTCATCATCTCTTTACTGAACAAAAACTTAAGTTCGCATTGGAGGGCGGTGTTTTCGGGATCTGATGAATGCATTCTGTTGCCTATAGAGATTTGATGTTCCCACATCATGATAATGAGCTAGCCCAAGCTGAAGCATATTATGATTGCTCTCAGGTATTGTAAAGCGCTAAACACAATTTGTACCAGAATTTAAATTTTTAATCTGGGTTTCACTCTATTTTTGACAGTGGGTGAACTTCTTCCTTCATTCTGGTCATCTCTCTATCGAGGGCTTGAAAATGTCGAAGTCATTGAAGAATTTTATTACCATCAAAGAGGTATATGTGTGACGGAGTCTTAGATGCTACCTGGAGAATATATCCCTTCTTGTTTTCTTTGAATCAGAAAATATAAAAAGGAGAAAGAGACTGAGTCACAGAAAACTTTTATCTAGAGAATGTTACAAGGATTTATACACAAATCTTATGTTTGGCTTCATGTTTTTTGTTTATTCTTCTTGCTGTTCTCTATCAAGTTGCAGGCTCTTTCATGGCCGAGCTCTTTTCTATTACATCCAATGTCTATAGAAACTTTTTCATTATCTTCACATGTTGATAGAAGCTGAGTTCTATGGCTGTAGTAAGCTTGGAGAAGAACATTATCAAAACCTGTACCTTTTGTGAAGTGCTTATTCTATGAGTAACAACGCTGAAGTCTTCATTGCAGGCTATCCATAATGAAGTTAACAACCTCAGGATGCAAACAGACATACATAAATACATATTAGATGCTTTATGCATGTTTTGTTACAGATTCCAGTTGACTGTGAAAATCCATTTGTTGAGATCCTGCCTCAGCTAGCAATTAGCTACTTCGTTAGTGTTTGCCAGTTTTTTCCTATTGAATCATCTTTTCTACCTTGTTTTCTTTATTGGCTATTTTCTTTTAATTAGTAAGCTCATACTTTATCTTAGAAGGCTGTTCTTTTATCCCTTGAGCAGGCATTGAAAACATACACTGCACGGCAGTTGAGATTCTTATTTGTTTATCAAGCTTGGGACAAGGTGGGTTATTGTATAATTGTTATACGTATTGAATTTCAATTTGTTTGCACATGCTTGTTATCTGTCTATGACATTGATGCTTGTTGAATTAACGTCTGATATTTTGCTCATATGGATGCAGCCATTAAACTTCAGTGAGTCTGTAATGAAAGAGGCCTTAACGAAGGAGAAGGATTTGCAGAATTTTTTTAAGATAGTGAAAAATTACCTCAGAAAGGCGGTTTGTTTCACAATACCTTCTTCATGCTCTCGGTAAGGTTGTGTTATGGAGCAGATTATGATTTCTGTTTTACAGGGTATGGATGGAGGTACATATTCAAAGGGATTGAAGGGTCCTCAGTGGTTAACTAGTGATGACAAGGAACTTTTGATGGCTCTACAAATAGCAGAATCTGAAGTATGTGTATGTTCTGCACATCTGAAATGAAATAACCTGGTTGTTGTGTGACAATGCCACATCTGTATGTGAATGGAACAGGTTCAAGAACGGTTGGAGGACAATATTGACACTGGAGGCGCCCTCCTTGCTCTTCTGTCCTTGGCAAGCTCTGTGAATTCTTACATTGACAAGAAGGTCAAATATTGAGTAGTTTTGGATTAAGTTCATGATTTTAGATGCCCTTAAACTGGGATTTTAATGACATAGTTCTATAATTTCATTCAATTACCATTAAGTTTGAGAAATTGTATTGTGAGTAATTGTCATAAGGAGAAGCCGTTTCTTATTATCATGTAGATTCTATGTTATTGTTGAACCAGATCAAGCCACCTTCCGAGTCACTCTTTGGTTCTAGCTTGGAGTAGTCCTGGTAAAGATTGCTGATGCGTAGTTGGCATTTTAGGGGGCGGGCATCACGGGTTCTAACTTCAGATGCATCAATTATAGGCTCTCAGATATTTAAACTTAAAAGCACAATATTTAAGTCTTTGACTTTGATATCTTAAGGATAAAGACTTATGGTATCGAATACGTGTTTTATGTTAATTTAACCTTTAGGCTACCCCATAGCATTTCTCTTTCTCCACATGAAGCTCCCATCAGGGTCTTCTCATTCCAAGAGATCTTATAGGAGAAGATGCATTTCAAGTTGGAATGGTTGTTAACTTGGTGCCTATATGAAACTTCATTTTCTCTTGCAAAAGAAAACTGGGGGTCAATCTATCTGTGTTTTGAGATGAGTTGTGCTCATGGATCAAACAGCTGCTTCCGCTGTAAATGGAAATTAGTAAAATAAATCTAGTTGTGTTGGATAAAAAGAGTGCCAAACTGCTTCCAAACACTCGTCTGCCCATATTCTTCTATCAGTCAACTGCTATAGTGTGATTTGACAGAGAGATGAGAGCTCCAGACCAATACTCGTGAGAAATTCAGCAGAATTCATCACAAAGATGCTGGTCATTTTTGGTGAGCAGTCAGCTTATTTAACTTATTTAGGGATTATGTCCATTTCATGAAATTTAATACTAGACATGCAAATATGGTTATTTCTGCTTTCAGGGCTTTCACATGCAAGGGATGATGAAATAGGTTTTGGCTCTGATGCCACAACATCTACTGGAAGTCAAGAAGCAATTTTGGTATGCTAGATCTGAAACAACTGAGATTAGAGGGTGGTAGCGAGAAGTTTTAAGCTTTTTTGATTTGGATTTTGTAGACTCCCTATCTGGATGCTATTGCCAAATTTAGAGAGGATGTTAGAGCTGCTGTCAAGGAGGATGTAGATATCAAAGTATGCCTAGCTACAATTTGCATGCTCATTTCTTTTATTGATGATACTTTATAACAACTAAGTAGGAAAAATAATGCAGGGGAAAGTGATGGGTATTGCAGACAGGTTTCGGGATTATACGATGGTTGATCTAGGTGTGCGTCTTGAAGATACAGCCAATGGATCTATTTGGGAGATGGTGGATGCTCAGACTCTTAGAAATCTCCGGGATGAGAAGATCCGTGAAGCTCAAGAGGCAAAGTGCAAAAGTCTACAGTCAAAGTTGGATAGAAAGGTATACTGTGTGTATTTGTAAGGGTTTGTTCTCTATGAATTTTCACATTGCTGTAGTTATTGATCTGCAGAAGAAAGATCTGGACAAATATGAAAGTGCATTGGAAGATCCAAAGAATATATTTTTGAAGCAAAAGGAGTTGTACAGTGTTTTTGATGCAAATGGTATCCCCACCCATGATATAGAAGGCAAAGAGCTTTCTAAAAAGGCGAGGAAGGTTCGTATCAATTTGAAGTTCCGACATTCATGTCGGAACAAACATGAGTTCAGATTGCACTGTCTGTTCTTTTTGCTTGTTTCTTATTCAAACTTTATTGTGTAATGTAGAAAATTTTAAAACGAGGTGCTGATCCTGTTTTTATTTGTTTTAAATTTACAATTATTGTTTTGTCTGGTTTGATAGTTCGGGTTTCTATTACTAAGAGTTGAAGTTCTTTAAATCAGATTTATTGTTCTTGAGTGTATTATGGTACTTCACTAATATAAGAAATAACAGATCAGAGAAAGTAAAAAGGATGATTGTGCTCTGAAAATAGAACTTGATTCAAGACTTGTAAATCATGTTCTGCATGGTTTTGTTTTGTTCTTTTCTTGTTATTGGACGTTCAAGCTCTTCTTTAGTTACTTTCATGCATAGTGTATTCTTAAGCTCACATAGAAAAAGGAAATATTTTATGTATTTGCTTATTTATATATAGATCAGTCGATTTGTCATTTATTAATATCAAGGCTATTTGTTATTTATTATTATAAACGTTTTTCCTGTATCTTTGTTTGGCTGATTGTGTGCTTTATTTTTTTCGTTTTCTTTCGCAACTGTGTTTCTTGCGTTTTCTTATGCATGTCTGTGTTTATCAAACCACTGTTCATAAGGTGAGATACTTTTTATAATGTCTCTATTTTTCTTGTATGTGCATGATGAGTTGGTACCACTGCAGGATGTAGAGAAACGAATGAAAAAGGCTGAAGAAGAGCATGCTACAATAAAGCGGAAGCTTGAAGCGAAAGAGATCGATCTCGATCAAATAAAATGTGATATTGTAACTTTGGAAAAACAATTGAATGAATTCTGATGCTTACTCGAATCATCCTGTACCATATGTGAATGGTTTCATGTGCCAGGCACATTCTTGTCCATTGAATGGGTGCTGATTTTGTTGAGGATGTGTAAATATATCCGGTTGCTGGAGAGAACAGGCACCCTAATATCAAAGAGAAATTAATGCTGCATTTTCCCCCTTGTGGGTGGTCCTACCATACTGTTGTGTACTGAGAGGTGCCAATTCGGCATCATGAAAGCTTATAATCAGCTTTCTGTTATTCCTTTTAAAGGACAGTAATTCATGCAATGATATATTATGATTATTTTTAGCAAAAAGATTGATCTCGACTGAATCAAATGTGATGTTGTAGCTTTGGAGGAACAGTTGAATGTTCCTCCAAAGCTTGAATCACCCTCTACCATATGCGTGAATGTTTTCATGTGCTGGCCATGTTCTTGTCTATTGAATGGGTGATGATTTTGTACGAGGATGTGTAAACATATGAGGTTGCTGAAGGAGAACATGCACACTAATATTAAAGAGAACTTAATGCTGCATTTCTGCTCTTGTGGGTGGTCCTACCAGACCGTTTGGGATGGTTGTGTACTGAGAGGTACCAAATCAGCATTATCAAAGCTTGTAATCAGATGTGGATATTCCTTTGGAAAAGACTGTA
The DNA here is from genome assembly GCA_020310875.1 of Ceratopteris richardii. Lineage (NCBI taxonomy): Eukaryota > Viridiplantae > Streptophyta > Polypodiopsida > Polypodiales > Pteridaceae > Ceratopteris > Ceratopteris richardii. Next base: position 161,348,435 of record CM035429.1, on the reverse strand, counting down.
ATCAGATGTGGTATTCCTCTTGAAAAGACCGTAATTCATGTGATGAACATGTTCATGTTCTCTTTGTATCCTGGAGGTTTTCGTTACAATGAAGATACTTGCGTTTCTGAGGCTGATAAAAGATTCCACTATTTCTTGTATTTCGGATGAAGCTATTTGGCATGTCTGTTATGGTTGTATCTCATCTGTATTCTTGAGTGCATCTCATGTCTTCATTCAGGTGTAAGTTCTAGTGCTGTTTGCCCCTTTTTTGGGGGCTTTTATTATGATTTGTACTTTCTGATGTGACATTCTAGCGTCTGATTGTCTTTTTCCTCCAAAGTCATGTATTGAACTTGGAAGAGGGCGTGTTTTGTTTTAAATGGAACTAATCGCTCCTAGAACATGCTAACAGCTTTAGGACTTGCACAGCGTAGATTTTAGAGCAGTTGGTGATGAGCTAAAGCTGCCTCTTTGTGTCCTAGTAGAAGAAAATACTTTCATAAAGGTTGGTGCTTATAGATACCACCGAGTCTCGAATTCAGTTCACGCAGTGTGAGTCACGGGTTCAAGTCTTGCTGCACATAGAAGGCTCATTTATATTTATTGGCCTGGCCTTTTCATCTCTTGTTCAGTGCCTCTCGTGAGTACCATGCCTGGCAGGTCTTTCAAAAATTTTTCGGTTGGTACAAAGATTATGATCATGGTACAAAGTAAGGATTTAAATCACAGATTTAAATCTGGATTTAAATCATTAAAATCGTAGAGATTTAAATAATCCAAGATAAACATCAAGGTTCTTATTCACCCCTAGATTTCTATCTTTTAAATTTTCACCTAGAGTATATGCAATATAGGGTAAGTACCCTTTTACATCATGGTACAGATACATAAAATATGTAGGAATTTCCATCTATCTACCTTGCATCAATCAATGATAGATTTTGCTATTCTTGTCTACTTGTCTACATATCTCTGGCTATTTATTTATTTATGTATCGACTAGTCTTCCTTCCTACCTACCCAACCATCCATCCATCTACTTTCTATGTATCTATCTATGTATCTATCTATCTATCTTTTTAATAATCTTTGTCGATCTTTCTTCTTTCTATCCATCTATTTGTCTCCTTGTCTATGGTTTATTATCTATCTCTACCTTTGCATTTACAAAATATCCATCATCATTTGACTCAAGAATACAAGAAATTTCATTTGTTGATCTCTAATGAATTCAAGAATTCAACAACAAAATGAAGAATATTTTTGAAAAGAAAAAAAAAAAGAAAATCGTTAAATTTTTGGAAAGAGATTACCTCCACATGTATGGTTTACTATCTATCTATGTATATGTGTTTATAAAAGACTCTTATCTACTTTAGTGTATCTTTCATTGTATAACTCAAGAACATAAGAGATCTAGGTCTAATAGATTTTATTAATTTATCAATCTATATTGATTGCAATAGTGCAATAACAAGTAAAGCTTTTGTTATTTAAAAAATACTGAAATCTTGATGAAAATCACTCTTGCAAATAATTGTAAGAGATTGAAAAGGATCTTTTTTTGAAAGAATTGTGAGTTCTTTTAAAGCTATGATCACGATATCCTTCATGGTGATCATAAAGGAAAATTTTGTGGCCCTTTTCTAGGCCAGATTATCGTGGTAAAATTCTTCGTTAAATTCAATTCAGCAAATTATGTTATAAAGATGATCAAGATGTTCTTGATTTTTCTAGAAAAGAAAGCCAAATTTTTGATTTAAGAAGACTCGAATCATGAGGCGCAATATCGCATTTTATTTTATGTTCTCAATACAAAAGCTTTAATTGTATTAAGAGAATAAGAGAATTATAGTGAGATGTAGAGGAGATCCATGAGCCTTTCATCCTAAGCCCGTGCGATAGACATTTTCCTTCAAGTTTGTTGTCTTGTACAACAAAAACCTTCCTATATCTAAACAAGAGTTTACTTTTATGATTCTTAATTCTTTTACCAGGGTAATTTGCGGATTTCTCTATAGCTTAATCCTCAAAAGAATCACCAAAGTTTGAATCACATCTTTCCTTCTGGATTTTTCAAAGGTGCCCATTGTATAAGCTTTCATAATTAGTTTTCTATTAAAAAAACATCAATTAAATTCTCTCCCACAATCACATTACCTTTGCATTGTTTTAATTTTGTTTCAAGATTATCCATCCTTTTGTTACATGGTATACAAGTAGAGTGGAGGTGTGAATGCCCTCCCCCCCTTTCTTCTTTTAGCCACTGCTTTAGAAGGGCTTCCACATGAGTGCCACATGTCACATGTGAGTAATGATTCGTATACAAGGTAGATGGAGAAAGAGAATCCTATATGAATGGATTGCATGATGAGGAGACCTATTTATTCATAGTCTCAATCTTTGTTATGGCAATTTGTCTGATTGATATACTAGAAATATTGTCACAATTTTAGTATGATCCCATAATAGATGTCGTATAACTGGAATCTGAGATCATACCATGTAAAGGAGAAACATCATGGCTTTCCAAAGGAAGATCAGTGTTCACATTTAAGAAGATCAAATTGAATTGGTAAATTTAAGGTCTGAGAGTACACCTCAAAAGGTAAAAATAGGTGCCAATTTAGACGAAGGATTTTGGAAGGAATTACTTATGCTTTTGTTCAAATTTAACGATGTGTTTGCTTGGAATTACTATGATATGCATGGATTGGATCCTAGATTTTATTAGCATAAGATTGTATTAAAACCAAATGTTTTCCCAGTCATTCAACAACGTTATTGCATGAACCTTAATTTTTCCAGACAGCTCAAGGAAGAGTTGGATAGACTATTGAAGGTAGTATTTATTATGCCTATTCAGTATCCGGAATGAGTATCCCCTATTGTAATAGTCCCTAAGAAGAAGAAGCTATGAATTTGTGTAGATTATCGTAAATTGATTGCAACGACAATTCTAGAACCATTTAAGCTATCCTTTTTAGATACAATGCTCGACAAAGTTACGGGCAAGGAAATGTATTCATTTTTAGATGGATTTAGTGGATACAATCAGGTCAGAATGTTAGAGTCTTATATACTGAAAACATTTTATTACTAATTGGGGAGTATTTGCATGTACAATAATGTGATTTGGTTTACAAAATGCTCCTAGTACTTTTCAGTGTTGTATGCAACAAATTTTTACCCTGTATTCAACTAGTTTCATGCGGGTATTTTTGGATGATTTTTTAGTATCTGGGCAATAAGTTGATCATCTACAATATCTAAGGTTGTGCTTCACTAAGTGCAGAGAACTACACTTGAGTCTAAACCAGGCTAAATCAGTTTTTAGAGTAAAATGTGGCAAATTACTTGGACATGTAATCTCTAGCATTGGAATCGTGGTAGATCCTGAAAAATTCAAGGTAATATTGGAATTTCCCCCTCCACGTTCTCCTAACAAGGTATTATGGTTTTTGGGACAAATCCATTGGCATGGTATGCATTTACGTTTATCTCATATTGCGATGCCCTTAAATGCTATCGCTCGTATGAAACCTACAACTTTCAAATGGACTCTGGAATATGATCTAGCTTTCGGGCGATTAAAAACACTTGTGACACAAGCACAATACTTCAAGCTCCGGATCGGTCTCAACCTTTCCATGTTTTTCTTTTTGATGCTTCAAGTATTGCTATTGGTTCGGTCTTAATGAAGAAGGCAGGCCGTTCTTGGTTTAAAACAGTTTATTATGCTAGTAGACGTCTTATGACGACGGAACTCAATTATTTAGTTATGGAACAGGAATGTTTATGACTTATTTTCCAACATTATTTGTTGGGTCATTCCTTTACTTTTCATGTAGACCACCCCGCTCTGCTTTATTTAGTGAAATGGCAAAATCTAGTGGGTAGATTGGCTCGATGAATATGATTATGATGTAGCCCATTGACTAGGTTCTTCACATATTATTGCAGATTTTTTATCACGCTTAGATAACGGTGAACCTTCGGATGGGATTGATGATTCCTTTCATGATGCAGAGCTCTTCTATGTCACAGATGACACTGAACCGAAACTAGGAACCCTACTTGGTACGATGAAATGATGTCCTTTTTGGCAACTGGTGTTCCCTCTTCACATTTAGACACCAATATATGCAAGTGACTCACATATGCTTTTGATTTTTAGGGTGTAGTCAGTTACTGACATGACCTTCTTCTCCAATGTGTGGAGCTCGTTCTTGAGTTGCAATTTCCATGCCTTTGTATTGATCTCATACAATGTGACCAAACTGTTCCAAGCCTCTTTCGGAGTCTTGGCATCTTGTACATGCCCAATCATGCTATCCTGTATGCTAACAGATAGCCAATACATTACCTTTCGTGCTCTTTGATTCCATTCCTCATATGCTCTTAACTGGTCTGCAGTCCCATTCCTTTGTGGCAACTGCAGAGCATTTTCGTTCTCTCCTTCGATGTATTTCTAGTAACCTTTTCCTATCAAGAAATTCGTCATTCTGAATCTCCAAGCATGGAACTTGTTTCTTGTCTAACTTATCGATCATAAGCTGACTCATTCCATCTGCGTTTGCCATTTTTGCAGCAATTCACAACACTGCAAAACACTACAAGCAGTACTTCTGCTTGAACACTGTCGCAATATGACGTGACCGTTCGATCTCAGAAAAACACAATTTTTGTGTATCAACAGTACACAAAATTGCTTGAAATTCTAGATCTGGAATATATGAGTGTTGCCAAACATGGCGCAAGTTATAGTTTCTAAAATTGACCTGGTTTTTCTGTGGGCCCCACCTTGCAGGCTCGAAACAGAGGGCGAGATGGCTCCGAAACTTCGATCTGATAAAAAACGAGTGACCCTAAAGGGATAACTCACGAAAATATTTTAAGGTCTTCTATCTTCACACCGATTTATGTAGCAAATGATGATCGTTTGTGAATCACGTTTTCTCCACGCCTTGCCACGTACTATTCACCGTCGCCTTCTCCACGAGCTCTCTACAGCATGCTGGCTTTGATACCATGTCACGAGGAAGGAGATAAGAAAGAGAGCTCAGACACACACTCTCACTCTCAAGGAGAAGCACACACACAGATTGAGGCAAGGAAGAATGATCTCCTTCTTCTTCTTCTTCTATTACATAAAAAGGAATGTACAAGAATGACCTAAAAACAAGAATACAACAAGTGCAATATATAAAGATCAGTACATAAGGAAAAACCTAATGTCCGTGAATGAGTGAGCTGGCAAGGAACAAATGTGCCACCACTGTCGGTAGATAAAGAGCTCAATGAAGTATCCCTGACATATACCGGCGTGACCACTATACATGTCAGAGAAACGAAAAAGTGGTATGTGTCATCTTGGATCATCACATGTTGAACGTAACTTGGATTGGGAAGATTGCTAAGTCTATTTGCTATGCCCAAAAGGAATTTATCTAATTCATACCACGTTGAGAGCACTATTCAATTTTTCCAGCAGGTGTATGTCCAAAAATAGCAAGTTTTGGGAGCTAGTCATCTTGCAACTAGTCTGTCTTGACTTAAACTTTTGGGATACATGTTCCAAAGTACTTGGCTGATATTTTGGTGGATTTAGGAATATCAAAGGGTCTACTAATCAACTCTGAAGTCTCAGTTGGCTGGTGTGAGGCAGCTTGTGGCAGCACCACGTCATCTTTGGATTGGATCCACCATCTCTCTTCACAATGGTATCAGAGCATAGTCAAGCAACATGGGACATGGATTTCCATCAACAATTGACAAATTGGATCGAAACAACTAACCGGCATGGTCTCTAAGGATGGAGGCTTACCTTCAAGGGAGGAATCTATATGGATTCATATCCGGAGATGAAGCAATGCCAACCATGAGGAACAAAGGGCAACCATCACATGAAGAAGTGGAAGGACTTTCAAATTGGTGTTCGAAGGATGCACTTGCAAGGTCCTATATTCTAAACTCAATCTATGATTTTCTTTTACCTCATGTCAAGGGATGCAAGACATCAAGAGAGACCTGGAATGCACTTGCTTCTTTCTTCTCTTCCAACACTCGAGCAAGGAAGAACCAATTGTGGATGGAGTTCACAACAATGAAGAAAAGCCTGAAGCAAAATGTGACTGATTATGTCACGAAGATGAAGGAGATTTCCGACCAACTTGGAAGCATTGGAGAGGTAATTGAAGAGGAGCAAATCATTAGACAAATCATAAATGGAATCAAAGCAGACGACAAGTGGGAGTGATTCACAACAGCCATGGATTCATACATGGATATGCATGTACCTGACCTCAACACACTCATGGGCCAACTCTTCACTCATGAAGCAAAGATTAGCAAAGGTGGTGAGTCCTCAAGAGGTAATCAAACTTCTGCCTTATATTCCGATAAAGCTAAGGTCAAGGACAAGTCAAAGAATAGGAAGAATGAAGATAAAGGTAGCTCTTTCCAAGCAGACTTTGCAGGTAGAGGAAGAGCGAGAGGAAGAGGCAGAGGTGGAAAGAAAGGCAGGGGGAGATTCCAATCATCTCAACCTTGCAATATATGTGGCTTATCTAATCATACTGCTGAAGAATGTTTCAGGAACCGAAGGAACTCAAGAGGAAGAGGATTCAATAGAGGTGGCTATGGATCAAATAGAGGCAGGTACAATGGAGGCTACAACAAAAACAACTACAAAAACAATTACAACAACAACAACTAACAAAATGGCCATAGAGGAAGAAGAGACTACAATAACTATGCAGAGGACCAAAGTCAAGAAGATTCATTATTGACTATGAATCTATCAGTGAAGAAGGGTAAGGATGATGATCACATATTTTACATTGATTCGGGATGCTCAAACCATGTAGCAGGAAATGTGGCTTTACTTTCTGATTTGGAAGATCCTCATAACAAGCATGAAGTGCAGACAGGAGATGACACAAAGCACTCAGTGGAGAAGATAGGTAATGTGCGACTTCAGATGGGAATATGAACCTCTTAAGCAAAGTCTTGTATGTCCCTACAATTTCCAAAAATTTAATAAGTGTTGGACAGATTGTTGAAAAAGGATTGCAAGTTAGATTCAACCGATTTGGAGCATATGTTGAAGACCCAAGGCAAGGCTTTCGAAGGATTTCCAAAGGAGAAAAGACAAGAAGGCTTTTCACTTTTGAAGTGGAAGATACAAAGAACATAACTTTGTTTAGCTATGGATCTCAAACTCTAACAGAGTTGGAGATATGGCACAAAAGGCTTGCTCACATTGGTGAGAGGACACTCAAACAAATTTGCAGGGACCAAAGTGTACTTGGTTTGCCTAATATATCAAGGCAACACATGATTTATAAGTGTGAAGCTTGTCAACTCGGCAAGGCTCATAGACAACCTTTCAATAAGAAAGGATATATGTATCAAAATCCTTTGGATCTAGTGCACACGGATGTGTGGGGTCCAAGTAAGGAGCCATCTATATCAGGCTCAAGATATTATGTGTCTTTCATAGATGATTGTAGCAGGTGGACCATTCTGTTTTTCATGAAGCACAAGGATGAAGTGTTTAATTGATTTAAGTGTTGGAGTTAGACGTCTGCGGAAGCACGCGAACAGCACAAGGAAGAAGAAGAAGCTTGGAGCACAACACACAAGACTGAATGTATTACTAGAGAATGTACAAAGATAAGTAGCCCATTAGGGCAATAGGCGTATATACAAGCCGGGGGAAAAAAACCTCCTAAAGAGGGAAAAAAGTACCCCGGCAGTCCTAGAGTGTTCACACACATCACTACCTAAATATATCAACAAATCCCCCCTGGGAGTGATGCGGTGAACAAGGAGTTGGCACTCATGTATAAGGAAGTGCCAAGCTATGTGGAAATCACTCCACAAAAGGAAGTAAGCCCAAAGCTTTGCGGAAAGCTTCAAACTTCTCCCTAGCCAGAGCCTTCGTGAAAAGGTCTGCAATGTTCTCCTACGTGGGCACATATGCCAAGCTGATCTCCCCAACAGAGAACCTCTCCCTGACATAGTGATAATGCACCTCAATGTGCTTAGTGCGAGCATGGAACACAGGGTTCCTCGCAACTGCCAATGCGCTCTGACTGTCAGTGAAGATGGTGGTGGCAGAAGACTTGCCAACACCCAAATCGGCCATAAGGCGTCTGAGCCACACACACTCAACAGTCGCTGTGAAAGCTGCCCTATACTCAGCCTCACAACGTCATAGCAACCAGCCCAATGTGAGTCAGAAAAAGCATGCAAATCTGGCGGTAGTGATCCCCCCTTGGGATAAAACAACCCAAGTAGCCGAGTACCACTCAAGTAGCGAAAGATGCGCTTAACCGCTTTCCAATGCGTGACTCCTGGGCAATGCATAAACCTGCTCATCTGTGAGACAGCAAACTGAATATCTGGCCGAGTAATGCATAAGTAAATCAAGCATCCAACAGCCTGTTGATAGAGAACAGCATCAAATGCATCTCCAGCATCATGAAGATTCAATCGTAAACCTGTCTCCATAGGAGTGGCAATAGGCTTACAGTCTTCAAGGCCAAAACGCTCCAATAATGTGTCAATATATTTCGTTTGACACAAAGCCATTCCACCATCAACGTGCATAAACTGAATGCCCAAATAGTGATGCAAATGCCCCAAATCAGACATCTCAAATGAGGCATGCAAATCAGCCTTAAAATCAGCAATATGTGTCTCAATAGGACCAGTGAGCAGCATGTCATCAACATAGACAACAATGATCAGAAGCACATCATTAACACGCTTAACATATAAGGTGCTTTCAGTTGGACTGTTCTCAAAACCATGTGCAATCAGATAGGCATGTATCTTCTCATACCAAGCACGTGGCGCTTGCTTTAAACCATATAATGCCTTCTTTAACCTGCACACCTGGTTTTTGCCCTTTCTGCACAAAGCCACGGGGCTGAAAAACATACACTTCTTCATGCAAGTCACCATTCAGAAATGCTGTTTTAATGTCCAACTGATGTACATTCCAACCATGATGGGCTGCAAGTGCAAAAATGCTCCGAACAGTAGTCATACAGCATGTAGGTGCAAAGGTCTCATCAAAATCAATGCCTCTTTCCTGCGCATAACCCTTTGCAACAAGCCTAGCCTTATACCTGTCAACTGTACCATCAGGTTTACGCTTCAGCTTGTATACCCACTTAGTGCCAATGGCCTTCTTGCCAGGAGGCAAGTCACATAAAGACCATGTACCATTCTTCATTATAGCATCATATTCAGATTGCATAGCACCCATCCAATTTTCTGAATTTTGTGCTTCATCAAAAGAAACAGGCTCATTCTCATCACAGAGACTAGATGCAGCCATAGCATAGCAATCTGATGCAAAGGAGGCACTATGAGAGCCTGAACGAGTACGATATGACAAAGGTGCATCTAATTTGCTGTCACGGAAAGTCTGCACCAGCCATTTTGGCATAGTTTTTGCCTGCTCAATATCAGCTCTCTCATCAACAAGTGCATCATGTAAATTTGCATCAGAAATGGAATGATCTGCATCATCATATGAAACCTGCAAAGGCTGAGAAGTTGCCTCATTAGGACCAGCACTAGCCTGTCCACCTGTAAAAAGAGGCATCAAAGTATCATACATGTCTTTGGAGCTAACAGATGTCTCCTTAGTACATGAAAGCAATGGCTGAATAGCATCTTCCACAAAGACAACATCACGGCTAACCAGAATGCGTTTAGTCTGTGGATGATACAGACGATAGCCTTTACTTTCAGAACTGTACCCAACAAAAATACATTTTACTGCCTTATCATCCAATTTTCTGCGATGTTGTTCAGGCACTAATGCATATGCCAAACAACCAAAAACACGCAGATGAGCAACAGATGGCTTGCGGTCATGCCAAGCCTCATATGGAGTGATAGATTGCAACGCTTTAGTGGGACACCTGTTCAGTACATATGTTGCACACATGACAGCCTCAAGCCAGAAACTATGTGGTAAAGCCTGACTTTTGACCATGCACCTCGCCATCTCCATGAGTGACCTGTTCTTTCGTTCAGCAACTCCATTCTGTTGAGGTGTATACGGCACTGTACACTGGTGTTTTATCCCACGTTCAGCCAGAAATGCATTAAAATCTGAAGACATATATTCCCCCCCTCGATCAGAACGGAGGGTGCCCATTTTACATGCTGACAGATTTTCAGCTAAAACCAAAAACTGTTTGAAGCACATGAACACTTCGGACTTTGCTTTGAGTGGATATACCCATGCATGCTTGGAAAAATCATCAATGAAAGTTACGAAGTAAAGGTAATTTCCAAAAGAGGGTGTCTGCATAGGACCACAGACATCACTATGTACAAGCTGCAATTTCTGCGTAGCCCGAACTGAACCATCTTTTGGAAAGGAAGAATGCTGCATTTTGCCCAAAATACAGCCTTCATAAACATGTTTTCCAGGTGCCTCAAGTTAGGGCAAAGAGGACACCATTTCAGATTTCTGCAGGGGTAACAAACTAGCAAAATTCAGATGACCAAAGCGTGCATGCCAAAGCTTTGCATCTGACATAGCCTGAGAATCATGAACTGCACATGCCGAATCATTCACAGATCTTTCATAGTCTATGAGCTTATATAGCCCACGACATAAAATGCCAGAAGCAATAATCACATCGCCATTTGAGAGATCATGGACTGTACACCTGTCATCAACAAATTTCACAACCAAGCCAATCTTGGCTAATGCAGAAACTGATAACAGATTCTTTTTTATCCCTGGCACAAATAAAGCATCTGACAAAGTGAAAGAACTACCATCAGCAGTAGTCAGAATGATCTTACCAACTCCCATAACAGGATAAGAGGAGTTATTGGCGCATGTGACAGTATTCCCTGTAGGAGCAGGCTCAAGTGAAGAGAAGAAACTACGCTGCGAGGTAATATGTTTGGTCGCCCCACTGTCAAAGTACCAAACATCTGAGTCTACTGCAGACATGCACTGATCAGGAGAAGATGGGTCAAAACTGCAGACAGTAGTAAACGCCCATTCTTCTTCCTGCACAAGATTTGCAGACTCTATTTTTGGTGTAGAGGCCTCTGCAACAACCATTCCAACCTCTTTCTTCTTTGCCTCTTTAGCAGCCAGTTTTGGACAGTTCTTTATGATATGATCATTGCCTTTACAGTACTTACAAAACAATTTCTGCTTTTCTGATTTTTTCTCATCTTTGTCTTGGTTCTTTGAATGTGCAGCATTTGCAGATTTCTGCTTACTAGTAGAAGAGCTCCATTTTCCTTTGCCCTTCTGACTAGCCTGGAAAGCTTGATCTGCAACACGCATAATGGACCTGTTCTGCCTGGACTGATCTTCCTGCAATAGAACAGAGACTAATTCCTCAAATGACAAGGCATTCGGATTTCCTTTCATCATCAACCGAAGAGTAGAGGCAAAACTCTGATATGAATCAGGAAGACCATTCAGAACGGTCTGCACAAGTGAGCTATCTGGTATAACCTCATCAGCAGAAATCAATTGTTCCTTCAGGTCTTTGATCTTTGTAAGAAAACTGTCCATAGAATCACCTTCATTCATGTGCTCACTCTCCAACTGTTTTCGGAGGTAAGCAACACGAGCCTCATTCCTAGCCTGGTACAAAGTGGTAAGTGTATCCCAAGCATCCTTTGCTGTTCTGCAAGAGCGAATGTGAGGAATAATGGCACGTTTGACAGACAAAGCTATCAATGCATGTGCCTGGGCATCTCTGCCATCCCAACGAATCTGCTCTATAGTAGGTGCAACAGAAACAGCAGCACGAACAGGAATCTGCGGAATATCATCTTCGACACCATCTTCATCAGCTCCAACACCTGTATTTGCAGTACCTGTCGTTACAAGTGTAAGAGGACGTCTTTCAACACCTTGCACAATGTTCCACAATCCTTTTGCAACCAGTACATGTCGCATCATATAAGCCCATAATGGGTAGTTGGTACCATCCAACTTATCCTCAACAGCCAACATACGGAATACATCACTGCTTTCAGCCATGGCCGGTGACTAAAATACCTTGATGCAAAAAATTGACTGTATCTAAAAAAGTTGAACGGAACTGCCCAAACGAGTTCTGCTAGACCTGTAGCAGACTTCGAGACGCTTAAACTGGCGAACAGAAACTGGTATATACCTTTGGCACAAAAGGACGAAATAGCCTGCACAAGCGCTGTGATAGTGCGTTCGGAGGCCGAAACGAGCTGAGATCGCGATTTTGGCACCACATAGCAAAGCTGTTTTGATCTCTGAAACACCCTGAGTATGCTCACCAAATTTCGTGCGAATCTGAGACTGCAAACGGAGGAGTGTCGACGACGCCCTAGAAGAAGTGACGACCTGCTCTGATACCAATTGTTGGAGTTAGACGTCTGCGGAAGCACGCGAACAGCACAAGGAAGAAGAAGAAGCTTGGAGCACAACACACAAGACTGAATTAGTACTAGAGAATGTACAAAGATAAGTAGCCCATTAGGGCAATAGGCGTATATACAAGCCGGGGGAAAAAAACCTCCTAAAGAGGGAAAAAAGTGCCCCGGCAGTCCTAGAGTATTCACACACATCACTACCTAAATATATCAACATTAAGAAGTATATTGCTCTTGTTGAAAACCAAACAGGTAGGACTTTGAAAAGGCTCAGATCAGATGGTGGAGGAGAATACTTTTCTTCTGAATTTGATGCCTTCTTGCATGAAAGAGGCATTAAAAGGGAAGTCACTACAAGGTATAGACCCGAACTCAATGGTGTAGCAGAGAGGAGGAACAGAGCTATTGTCAAAGCTGCAAGGTCCATGCTCAACGAAAAGGGATTGCCAAAGTACCTATGGGCAGAGGCTGTGTCTACATCCACATATCTCATAAAAAGACTTCCATCTAAGTCACTAGATGGAAGCACTCCATATGAAGTGTGGAATGGAAGACCTAGTCTAGAGCATTGTAAAATCTTTGGATGCTTAACTTATGATCAAATTCCTTCTCAAGTAAGAGGGAAATTGGATCCCAAGGTAGAGAAGTGTGTATTCATTGGTTATGATCAAAACCAAAAAGGTTATAGATTGTACAATCCAACCAATAAAGGATTTTCTGTGAGTAGAGATGTAATTTTTGATGAAAACAAATCATGGTTTGATGATGATAGGAAAGTGAAGCTGCCTTATGACTTGGATGAAGATTTTCCATCACTTCAACCAAAGGAGCCGAAGTAGATTGAAGAAAGTGATTCGGAGATTGACCTAGAAGACTTGGAAAGACTAAAGCTATGGAAGAACAAAGGTAAAGCAAAGATGCAGGATGCTACATATGGACCTGAGAGCTCACATCAACCACTTAGAAGATCTTCAAGGGAGAAGAAGAAACCAGAGAGGTTTGGTTATGATACTTCTTTGGTCACCAAGCACTCAATCTACACTGCAAAGGATTTCACCAATGAAGAACCTACCACATTTGAAGAAGCACAAAGCAAGAAAGCTTGGAGAGATGCAATGGATGAAGAAATGGAAGCCTTGAAGGAAAACGACACTTGGGAGCTTGTACCTAACAAGCCATCTATGAAGGTAATTGGATCTCGATGGATATACAAAATCAAGAGGAATCCAGATGGAGGTATAAATAAACACAAAGCAAGGTTAGTTGCTAAAGGGTTTGCTCAAACCGATGGTATTGATTATGAAGGGACTTTCTCTCTTGTTGCAAAAATGCCTACAATTAGGGTTCTCATTAGTCTTGCTACGTCTAGAAATTGGAATCTCTATGAAATTGATGTAAAGAATGCTTTCTTGAATGGATGGATTTCTGAGGAAGTGTATATGGCACAACCTTCTGGATAATAGGATCCACATCATCCTAACTATGTATGCAAACTAAAGAAAGCTTAGTATGGATTGAAGCAAGCTCCAAGAGCTTGGAATTTCAGATTGGTGACTTATTTGCAGGATCAAGGATTTAAAGCTAGCAAGGGAGATACCTCTTTATTCATAAAGAGAAATGGATCTGAAGTGATCTTTTTATGTGTGTATGTTGATGATATTATTGTCAGAGGCAATGATCTTGAAGGAATCAAACAGGAAAAGAGTCAAATGAAGGAGGAGTTCAAAATAAGTGACCTTGGACCACTCACTTATCTTCTTGGATTGGAGTTGATCTACATAGATGCAGGTATATACATCACACAAAGGAAGTATGTGCATGACATGCTCGTCAAGTTCAAGATGGAAAATACCAAGTGTGCAGGTACACCTATGGACCAAAATCATAAGCTTAGTGCTTATGAAGGAGAGCCAATTGAAGACATCACAAGCTATCAAAGCTTGGTTGGAAGTTTGAACTATGCAACACTCACAAGGGTGGATATATGTTATAGTGTTAGCATATTGAGTCAGTTTATGCATAAGCCGAGAAGACCACATATGGAAGCGGCCAAGAGAGTCCTCAAGTACCTAAAGGGGACCATGAATGAAGGTTTGTTTTATTCATTTACTTCAGATATTGAGCTAAAGGTCTACTCAAATGTAGATTGGGTCGGATCTAGAGATGATAGAAGAAACACATCCGGGTATATATCGTTTGCAGGTTCAAAAATCATTTCTTGGTCATTGAAGAAGCAACCAACCGTGGCATTATCTTCTACTGAAGCCGAATATAGAGGTTTGACTAATGCAACTCAAGAAATCATGTGGTTAAAGTCTTTGTACACAGATCTTGGACTTCATTCTTCAACACCTCACATTTTTGGTGACAACACAAGCTCACTACATCTAGCAACTAATCCGGTATACCATGCTAGAACCAAGCATATTGAACTCCACTACCATTATGTAAGGAAGAAGCTAATGAGCAAGGATATTCAACTATCCTATGTCTCTACAGATATGCAATGTGCAGACATGTTGACTAAAGCTCTTGATGGTACAAAGTTAAGTAGATTCAAGTTGATGATTGGCTTGCAGGAAATCAAGGACAATTGAAGACTTATTTGGAGGCGAAGCATGTTAGGCTTGAGGGGGAGCTGTTGGTGCATTTTACCCAAGCCTACATGCTTGATATGCTTGATATTATGATCATTTGTAAGTCACATGTGTAGTCATGTGAACACCTCTTGTAAAAGAGTTCATTTTTATCTCTTGTAATTGAAAAAAGAAAAGGATGGCTTACCTCATCCATGATGTAAAAGAAAACTCGTGGCTCTAACTACCTAAGACCACGAATTTTTGAGCTGAAGGAATATCTCCTAACTTTGGGGATCACTTTTAGGTGGAGCCATTCGAATTGGAATTCAAAACTCCCTCCAAGAATAGCTATAAAAAGAGCAATAAGGAAGACGCGATTAGCAAGCCTTGTACGTGACCACTTCATGTCATTTTGTAGAGATTGAAGAGCTTACTCCATAGCTCTATCATTCTACTCCCATTGTGCAAAGATTCATTGCCAATGTGGTTGTAATCATATGTGAATCTATACATTTATCATTATCTACTCTGTTTTGTTCTCTTCTATACTCACTCAGAAGAGTGACTTCAGAAGGCCATATCTCGAGTTCTACTCAACATTTTCCAATGGTTTAACATGCGTTGGATAGCTCTTATTGTCTAATTTTTGCAAATATATTTCAAGGTCATTAGACTTTCACTTTTGGAGATATCTGCATTTTACTGCTCACTGGTCTATCTCTGGAGAGTCCCGAGAATGGTGGGCATGTTCCAGAAATTGATGAATCTTGTTCTCACTGCTCAGTCCATCATTTAAAGTGTTTTAAATTGGATTGGGAAGATTGCTAAGTCTATTTGCTATGCTCAAATGGAATTTATCGAATTCCTACCAGGTTGACAGCAATGTTCAATTTTTCTAGCAGGTGTATGTCCAAACATATCAAGTTTTGGGAGCTAGTCATCTTGCAACTAGTCTGTCTTGACTTAAAATTTTAGGATACATGTTCCAAAGTACTTGGCTGATATTTTGGTGGATTTAGGAATCTCAAAGGGTCTTTTAATCAACTCTGAAGTCTCAGTTGGCTGGTGTGAAGCCGATTATGGCAGCACGAACTCATCTTTGGATTGCATCCACCATCTCTCTTCAGGGTGGTATGAGAGCATAGTCAAGCAACATGGGAGATGGATTTCCATCAACAATTGACAAATTGGATTGACAAAACTACCTGGCATGGTCTCTAAGGATGGAGGCTTACCTTCAAGGGAGGAATCTATATGGATTCATATCTGGAGATGAAGCAATGCCAACCATGAGGAACAAAGGGCAACCATCACATGAAGAAGTGGAAGGACTTTCAAATTGGTGTTCGAAGGATGCGCTTGCAAGGTCCTATATTCTAAACTCAATCTCTAATTTTCTTTTACCTCATGTCAAGGGATGCAAGACATCAAGAGAGACCTGGAATGCACTTGCTACTTTCTTCTCTTCCAACACTCGAGCAAGGAAGAACCAATTGTGGATGGAGTTCACAACAATGAAGAAAAGCCTGAAGCAAAATGTGACTGATTATGTCACAAAGATGAAGGAGATTTCCGACTAACTTAGAAGCATTGGAGAGGTAATTGAAGAGGAGCAAATCATTAGACAAATCATAAATGGAATCAAAGAAGACGACAAGTGGGAATCATTCACAACAACCATGGATTTATACATGGATATGCATGTACCCGACCTCAACACACTCATGGGCCAACTCTTCACTCATGAAGCAAAGATTAGCAAAGGTGGTGAATCCTCAAGAGGTAATCAAACTTTTGCCTTATATTTCGATAAAGCTAAGGTCAACGACAAGTCAAAGAATAGGAAGAATGAAGATGAAGGTAGCTCTTTCCATGCAAACTTTGCAGGTAGAGGAAGAGCTAGAGGAAGAGGCAGAGGTGGAAAGCAAGGCAGGGGGAGATTCCAATCATCTCAACCTTACAATATATGTGGCTTATTTAATCATACTACTAAAGAATGTTTTAGGAACTCGAGGAACTCAAGAGGAAGAGGATTCAATAGAGGTGGCTATGGATCAAATAGAGGCAGGTACAATGGAGGCTACAACAACAACTACTAGAACAACAATTACAACAACAACAACTATCAAAGTGGCCATAGAGGAAGAAGAGACTACAATAACTATGCAGAGGACCAAAGTCAAGAAGATTCATTATTGATTATGAATCTATCAGTGAAGAAGGGTAAGGATGATGATCACATATTTTACATTGATTCGGGATGCTCAAACCATGTAGCAGGAAATGTGGCTTTACTTTCTGATTTGGAAGATCCTCATAACAAGCATGAAGTGCATACAAGAGATGACACGAAGCACTCAGTGGAGAAGATAGTTAATGTGACGACATCAGATGGGAATATGAACCTCTTAAGCAAATTCTTGTATGTCCCTACAATTACCAAAAATTTAATAAGTGTTGGACACATTGTTGAAAAAGGGTTGCAGGTTAGATTCAACCGATTTGGAGTATATGTTGAAGACCCAAGGCAAGGCTTTAGAAGGAATTCCAAAGGAGAAAAGACAGCAAGGCTTTTCACTTTTGAAGTGGAAGCTACAAAGAACATAGCTTTGTTTAGCTATGGATGTCAAACTCTAACAGAGTTGGAGATATGGCACAAAAGGCTTGCTCACATTGGTGAGAGGATCACACAAATTTGCAGGGACCAAAGTGTACTTGGTTTGCCTAATATCACAAGGCAACACATGATTTATAAGTGTGAAGCTTGTCAACTCGGCAAGGCTCATAGATAACCTTTCAATAAGAAAGGATATATGTATCAAAATCCTTTGGATCTAGTGCACACGGATGTGAGGGATCCAAGTAAGGAGCCATCTATATCACGCTCAAGATATTATGTGTCTTTCATAGATGATTGTAGCAGGTGGACCATTCTGTTTTTCATGAAGCACAAGGATGAAGTGTTTAATTGCTTTAAGAAGTATATTGCTGTTGTTGAAAACCAAACAGGTAGGACTTTGAAAAGGCTTAGATCAGATGGTGGAGGAGGATACTTCTCTTCTGTTTTTGATGCCTTCTTGCATGAAAGAGGCATTAAAAGGGAAGTCACTACAAGGTATACACCCGAACTCAATGGTGTAGCAGAGAGGAGGAACAGAGCTATTGTCGAAGCTGCAAGGTCCATGCTCAACGAAAAGGGATTGCCAAACTACCTATGGGCAGAGGCTGTGTCTACAGCCACATATCTCATAAATAGACTTCCATCTAAGTCACTAGATGGAACCACTCCATATGAAGTGTGGAATGGAAGAAGACATAGTCTAGAGCATTGTAAAATCTTTGGATGCATAGCCTATGCTCAAATTCCTTCTCAAGTAAGAGGGAAATTGGATCCCAAGACAGAGAAGTGTGTATTCATTGGTTATGATCAAAACCAAAAAGGATATAGATTGTACAATCCAACCAATAAAGGATTTTCTGTGAGTAGAGATGTAATTTTTGATGAAAAAAAATCATGGTTTGATGATGACAGGAAAGTAAAGCTTCCTTATGACTTGGATGAAGATTTTCCATCACTTCAACCAAAGGAGCCAATGCTGATTGAAGAAAGTGATTCGGAGATTGACCTAGAAGACTTGGAAAGACTAAAGCTATGGAAGAACAAAGGTAAAGCAAAGATGCAAGATGCTACATATGGACCTGAGAGCTCACATCAACTACTTAGAAGGTCTTCAAGGGAGAAGAAGAAACCAGAGAGGTTTGGTTATGATACTTCTTTGGTCACCAAGCACTCAATCTACATTGCAAAGGATTTCACCAATGAAGAACCTACCACATTTGAAGAAGCACAAAGCAAGAAAGGTTGGAGAGATGCAATGGATGAAGAAATGGAAGCCCTGAAGGAAAACGACACTTGGGAGCTTGTACCTAACAAGCCATCTATGAAGGTAATTGGATCTCGATGGATATACAAAATCAAGAGGAATCCAGATGGGAGTATAAATAGACACAAATCAAGGTTAGTTGCTAAAGGGTTTGCTCAAACCCATGGTATTGATTATGAGGAGACTTTCTTTCCTGTTGCAAAAATGCCTACAATTAGGGTTCTCATTAGTCTTGCTGTGCCTAGAAATTGGAATCTCTATCAACTTGATGTAAAGAATGCTTTCTTGAATGGATGTATATGGCACAACCTCCTGGATATGAGGATGCACATCATCCTAACTATGTATGCAAACTAAAGAAAGCTTTGTATGGATTGAAGCAAGCTCCAAGAGCTTGGAATTTCACATTGGTGACTTATTTGCAGGACCAAGGATTCAAAGCTAGCAAGGCAGATACCTCTTTGTTCATAAAGAGAAATGGATCTGAAGTGATCTATTTATGTGTGTATGTTGATGATATTATTATCACAGGCAATGATCTTGAAGGAATCAAACAGGTAAAGAGTCAAATGAAGGAGGAGTTCAAAATAAGTGACCTCGGACCACTCACTTATTTTCTTGGATTGGAGTATATCTACACATATTCAGGTATATACATCACACAAAGGAAGTATGTGCATGACATGCTCGTCAAGTTCAAGATGGAAAATACCAAGTGTGCAGGTACACCTATGGAGCAAAATCATAAGCTTAGTGCTTATGAAGGAGAGCCAATTGAAGACATCACAAGCTATCAAAGCTTGGTTGGAAGTTTGAACTATGCAACACTCACAAGGGTGGATATATGCTATAGTGTTAGCATATTGAGTCAGTTTATGCATAAGCCGAGAAGACCACATATGGAAGCGGCCAAGACAGTCCTCAAGTACTTAAAGGGGACAATGAATGAAGGTTTGTTTTATTCATTTACTTCAGATATTGAGCTAAAGTTCTACTCAGATGCAGATTGGGCCGGATCTAGAGATGATAGAAGAAGCACATCCGGGTATATATCGTTTGCAGGCTCAAAAATCATTTCTTGGTCATCGATGAAGCAACCCACCGTGGCATTATCTTCTATTGAAGACGAATATAGAGGTTTAGCTAATGCAACTCAAGAAATCATATGGTTAAACTCTTTGTACATAGACCTTGGACTTCATTCTTCAACACCTCACATTATTGGTGACAACACAAGCTCACTACATCTAGCATCTAATCCGGTATACCATGCTAGAACCAAGCATAGTGAAGTCCACTACCATTATGTAAGGGAGAAGCTAATGAGCAAGGATATTCAACTATCCTATGTCTCTACAGATATGCAATGTGCAGACATGTTGACTAAAGCTCTTGATGGGACAAAGTTAAGTAGATTCAAGTTGATGATTGGCTTGCAAGAAATCAAGGACAATTGAACACTTATTTAGAGGTCAAGCATGTTAGGCTTGAGGGGGAGCTTTTGGTGCATTTTACCCACGCCTACATGCTTGATATGCTTGATATTGTGATCATTTGTAAGTCATATGTGTAGTCATGTGAACACCTCTTGTAAAAGAGTTCATTTTTATCTCTTGTAATTGAAAAAAGAAAAAGGAAAAGGATGGCTTACCTCATCCTTGATGTAAAAGAAAATTCATGGCTCTAACTACCTAAAACCACGAATTTTTGATCTCAGGGAATATCTCCTAACTTTGGGGATCACTTTTAAGTGGAGCCATTCGAATTTGATTTCAAAACTCCCTCCAAGAATAGCTATAAAAAGAGCAATAAGGAAGAGGCGATTAGCAAGCCTTGTACGTGATTACTTCATGTCATTTTGTAGAGATTGAAGAGTTTACTCCATAGCTGTATCATTCTACTCCCATTGTGCAAAGATTCATTGCCAATGTGGTTGTAATCATATGTGAATCTATACATTTATCATTATCTACTTCTCTGTTTTGTTCTCTGCTATACTCACTCAGAATAGTGACTTCAAAAGGCCATATCTCGATTTCTACTCAACATTTTCTAGTGTTGTAATGTGCGTTGGATAGCTCTTACTGTCTACTTTGTGATATCAATTTTTAAGGTCATTGGATTTACACGTTTGGAAATATCTGCATTTTACTGCTCACTGGTCTATCTCTGGAGATTCCCGAGAATAGTGGGCATGTTCCAAAAATTGATGAATCTTGTTCTCAGTGCTCAGTCCATCATTTAAAGTGTTTTAACTTGGATTGGGAAGATTGATAAGTCTATTTGCTATGCCCAAAAGGAATGTATCTAATTCTTACCAGGTTGAGACCACTGTTCAATTTTTCCAGCAGGTGTATGTCCAAAAATAGCAAGTTTTGGGAGCTAGTCATCTTGCAACTAGTCTGTCTTGACTTAAACTTTTGGGATACATGTTCCAAAGTACTTGGCTAATATTTTTGTGGATTTAGGAATCTCAAAGGGTCTACTAGTCAACTCGGAAGTCTCAGTTGGCTAGGTTGAAGCCGGTTGTGGCAGCACCAACTCATCTTTGGATTGCATCCACCATCTCTCTTCATAGTGGTATCAGAGCATAGTCAAGCAACATGGGAGATGGATTTTCCATCAACAATTGACAAATTGGATCAAAACAACTACCCGGCATGGTCTCTAAGGATCGAGGCTCACCTTCAAGGGAGGAATCTATATGGATTCATATCCGGTGATGAAGCAATGCCAACCATGAGGAACAAAGGGCAACCATCACATGAAGAAGTGGAAGGACTTTCTAATTGGTGTTTGAAGGATGCACTTGCAAGGTCCTGTATTCTAAACTCAATCTCTGATTTTCTTTTACCTCATGTCAAGGGATGCAAGACATCAAGAGAGACCTAGAATGCACTTGCTTCTTTCTTCTCTTCCAACACTCGAGCAAGGAAGAACCAATTGTGGATGGAGTTCACAACAATGATCAAAAGCCCGAAGAAAAATGTGACTGAATATGTCACAAAGATGAAGGAGATTTCCGACCAACTTGGAAGCATTGGAGAGGTAATTGAAGAGGAGCAAATCATTAGACAAATCATAAATGGAATCAAAGGAGATGACAAGTGGGAGTCATTCACAATAGCCATGGATTTATACATGGATATGCATGTACCAGACCTCAACACACTCATGAGCCAACTCTTCACTCATGAAGCAAAGATTAGCAAAGGTGTTGAGTCCTCAAGATGTAATCAAACTTCTGCCTTATATTCCGATAAAGGTAAGGTCAAGGACAAGTCAAAGAATAGGAAGAATGAAGATGAAGGTAGCTCTTTCCAAGCAAACTTTGTAGCTAGAGGAAGAGCTAGAGGAAGAGGTAGAGGTGGAAAGCAAGGCAGGGGGAGATTCCAATCATCTCAACCTTCCAATATATGTGGCTTATCTAATCATACTACTGAATAATGTTTCAAGAACCCGAGGAACTCAAGAGGAAGAGGATTCAATAGAGGTGGCTATGGATCAAATAGAGGAAGGTACAATGGAGGCTACAACAACAACTACTACAACAACAATTACAACAACAACAACTATTAAAGTGGCCATAGAGGAAGAAGAGACTACAATAACTATGCAGAGGACCAAAGTCAAGAAGATTCATTATTGATTATGAATCTATCAGTGAAGAAGTGTAAGGATGATGATCACATATTTTACATTGATTCGGGATGCTCAAACCATGTAGCAGGAAATGTGGCTTTACTTTCTGATTTGGAAGATCCTCATAACAAGCATGAAATGCAGACAGGAGATGACACAAAACACTCAGTGGAGAAGATAGGAATGTGAAGACATCAGATGGGAATATGAACCTCTTAAGCAAAGTCTTGTATGTCCCTACAATTACCAAAAATTTAAGAACTGTTGGACAGATTGTTGAAAAAGGGTTGCAGGTTAGATTCAACCGATTTGGAGCATATGTTGAAGACCGAAGGCAAGGCTTTTGAAGGATTGCCAAAGTAGAAAAGACAGCAAGGCTTTTCACTTTTGAAGTGGAAGATACAAAGAACATAGCTTTGTTTAGCTATGGATCTCAAACTCTAACAGTGCTGGAGATATGACACAAAAGGCTTGCTCACATTGGTGAGAGGACACTCAAACAAATTTGCAGGGACCAAAGTGTACTTGGTTTGCCTAATATCACAAGGCAACACATGATTTATAAGTGTGAAGCTTGTCAACTCGACAAGCCTCATAGACAACCTTTCAATAAGAAAGGATATATGTATCAAAATCCTTTGGATCTAGTGCACACGGATGTGTGGGGTCCAAGTAAGGAGCCATCTATATCCGGCTCAAGATATTATTTTTCTTTCATAGATGATTGTAGCAGGTGGACCATTCTGTTTTTCATGAAGCACAAGGATGAAGTGTTTAATTGCTTTAAGAAGTATATTGCTCTTGTTGAAAACCAAAAAGGTAGGACTTTGAAAAGGCTCAGATCGGATGGTGGAGGAGAATACTTCTCTTTTGAATTTGATGCCTTCTTGCATGAAAGAGGCATAAAAAGGGAAGTCACTACAAGGTATACACCCGAACTCAATGGTGTAGTAGAGAGGAGGAATAGAGCTTTTGTCGAAGCTGCAAGGTCCATGCTCAACGAAAAAGGATTGCCAAACTTCCTATGGGTAGAGGCTGTGTCTACAGCCACATATCTCATAAATAGACTTCCATCTAAGTCACTAGATGGAACCACTCCATATGAAGTGTGGAATGGAAGAAGACCTAGTCTAGAGCATTGTAAAATCTTTGGATGCCTATCCTATGCTCAAATTCCTTCTCATGTAAGAGGGAAATTGGATCCCAAGGCAGAGAAGTGTGTATTCATTGGTTATGATCAAAACCAAAAAGGATATAGATTGTACAATCCAACCAATAAAGGATTTTCTGTGAGTAGAGATGTAATTTTTTATGAAAACAAATCATGGTTTGATGATGACAGGAAAGTGAAACTGCCTTATGACTTGGATGAAGATTTTCCATCACTTCAACCAAAGGAGCCGAAGCAGATTGAAGAAAGGGATTTGGAGATTGACCTAGAAGATTTGGAAAGACTAAAGCTATGGAAGAACAAAGGTAAAGCAAAGATGCAAGATGCTACATATGGACCTGAGAGCTCACATCAACCACTTAGAAGGTCTTCAAGGGAGAAGAAGAAACCAAAGAGGTTTGGTTATGATACTTCTTTGGTCACCAAACACTCAATCTACATTGGAAAGGGTTTCACCAATGAAGAACCTACCACATTTGAAGAAGCACAAAGCAAGAAAGCTTGGAGAGATGCAATGGATGAAGAAATGGAAGCCTTGAAGGAGAACGACACTTGGGAGCTTGTACCTAACAAGCCATCTATGAAGGTAATTAGATCTCGATGGATATACAAAATCAAGAGGAATCCAGATGGAAGTATAAATAGACACAAAGCAAGGTTAGTTGCTAAAGGGTTTGCTCAAACCCATGGTATTGATTATGAGGAGACTTTCTCTCCTGTTGCAAAAATGCCTACAATTAGGGTTCTCATTAGTCTTGCTGCGTCTAGAAATTGGAATCTCTATCAACTTGATGTAAAGAATGCTCTCTTGAATGGATGGATTTCTGAGGAAGTGTATATGGCATAACCTCCTCGATATGAGGATGCACATCATCCTAACTATATATGCAAACTAAAGAAAGCTTTGTATGGATTGAAGCAAGCTCCAAGAGCTTGGAATTTCAGATTGGTGACTTATTTGCAGGACCAAGGATTCAAAGCTAGGAAGGCATATACCTCTTTGTTCATAAAGAGAAATGGATCTGAAGTGATTTTTTTATTTGTGTATGTTGATGATATTATTGTGAGAGGCAATGATCTTGAAGGAATCAAACAGGTAAAGAGTCAAATGAAGGAGGAGTTCAAAATAAGTGACCTCGGACCACTCACTTATTTTCTTGGATTGGAGTTGATCTACACAGATTCAGGTATATACATCACACAAATGAAGTATGTGCATGACATGCTCGTCAAGTTCAAGATGGAAAATACCAAGTGTGCAGGTACACCTATGGACCAAAATCATAAGCTTAGTGCTTATGAAGGAGAGCCAATTGAAGACATCACAAGCTATCAAAGCTTGGTTGGAAGTTTGAACTATGCAACACTCACAAGGGTGGATATATGCTATAGTGTTAGCATATTGAGTCAGTTTATGCATAAGCCGAGTAGACCACATATGGAAGCGGCCAAGAGAGTCCTCAAGTACCTAAAGGGGACCATGAATGAAGGTGTGTTTTATACATTTACTTCAGATATTGAGCTAAAGGTCTACTCAGATGCAGATTGGGCCGGATCTAGAGATGATAGAAGAAGCACATCCGGGTATATATCGTTTGCAGGTTCAAAAATCATTTCTTGGTCATCGAAGAAGCAACCAATCGTGGCATTATCTTCTAGTGAAGCCGAATATAGAGGTTTGGCTAATGGAACTCAAGAAATCATGTGGTTAAAGTCTTTGTACACAGATCTTGGACTTCATTCTTCAACACCTCACATTTTTGGTGACAACACAAGCTCACTACATCTAGTAGCTAATTCGGTATACCATGCTAGAACCAAGCATATTGAAGTCCACTACCATTATCTAAGGGAGAAGCTAATGAGAAAGGATATTCAACTATCCTATGTCTCTACAGATATGCAATGTGCAGAATGTTGACTAAAGCTCTTGATGGAACAAAGTTAAGTAGATTCAAGTTGATGATTGGCTTGCAGGAAATCAAGGACAATTGAAGACTTATTTGGACGGCAAGCATGTTAGTCTTGAGGGGGAGTTGTTGGTGCATTTTACCCAAGCCTACATGCTTGATATGCTTGATATTATGTTCATTTGTAAGTCACATGTGTAGTCATGTGAATAACTCTTGTAAAAGAATTCATTTTTATCTCTTGTAATTGAAAAAAGAAAAAAGAAAAGGATGTCTTACCTCGTCGATGATGTAAAAGAAAATTCGTGGCTCTAACTACCTAGAACCACGAATTTTTGAGCTGAGGGAATATCTCCTAACTTTGGGGATCACTTTTAGGTGGAGCCATTCGAATTGGAATTCAAAACTCCCTCCAAGAATAGCTATAAAAAGAGCAATAAGGAAGAGGCGGTTAGCAAGCCTTGTACGTGACCACTTCATGTCATTTTGTAGAGATTGAAGAGCTTACTCCATAGCTCTATCATTCTACTCCCATTGTGCAAAGATTCATTGCCAATGTGCTTGTAATCATATGTGAATCTATACATTTATCATTATCTACTTCTCTATTTTGTTCTCTGCTATACTCACTCAGAACAGTGACTTCAGAAGGCCATATCTCGAGTTCTACTCAACATTTTCCAGTGTTTTAACGTGCGTTGGATAGCCCTTACTATCTTCTTTCTTATATAAATTTTCAAGGTCATTGGATTTACACTTTTGGAGATATCTGCATTTTATTGCTCACTGGTCTATCTCTGCAGAGTCCCGAGAATGGTGGGCATGTTCCAGAAATTGATGAATCTTGTTCTCAATGTTTAGTTCATCATTTAAAGTTTTTTAACTTGGATTGGGAAGACTGCTAAGTATATTTGCTATGCACAAAAGGAATTTATCTAATTCCTACCAGGTTGAGAGCACTGTTCAATTTTTCCAGCAGGCGTATTTTCAAAAATAGCAAGTTTTTAGAGCTAGTCATTTTGCAACTAGTCTATCTTGGCTTAAACTATTGGGATACATGTTCCAAAGTACTAGGCTGATATTTTGGTGGATTTCGGAATCTCAAAGGGTCTACTAATCAACTCGGAAGTCTCAATTGGCTGGTATGAAGCCGGATGTGGCAGCACCAACTCATCTTTGGATTGCATCCACCATCTCTCTTCACAGTGGTATCAGAGCATAGTCAAGCAACATGGGAGATGGATTTCCATCAACAATTGACAAATTGGATCGAAACAACTACACGACATGGTCTCTAAGGATGGAGGCTTACCTTCAAGGGAGGAATCTATATAGATTCATATCCGGAGATGAAGCAATGCCAACCATGAGGAACAAAGGGCAACCATCACATGAAGAAGTGGAAGGACTTTCAAATTGGTGTTCGAAGGATTCACTTGCAAGGTTCTATATTCTAAACTCAATCCCTTATTTTCTTTTACCTCATGTCAAGGGATGCAAGACATCAAGAGAGACCTAGAATGCACTTGCTTCTTTCTTCTCTTCCAACACTCGAGCAAGGAAGAACCAATTGTGGATGGAGTTCACAACAATGAAGAAAAGCCTGAAGCAAAATGTGACCGATTATGTCACAAAGATGAAGGAGATTTCCGACCAACTTGGAAGCATTGGAGAGGTAATTGAAGAGGAGAAAATCATTAGACAAATCATAAACGGAATCAAAGCAGACGACAAGTGGGATTCATTCACAACAGCCATGGATTTATACATGGATATGCATGTACCCGACCTCAGCACACTCATGGCCCAACTCTTCACTCATGAAGCAAAGATTAGCAAAGGTGGGGAGTCCTCAAGAGGTAATCAAACTGCTGCCTTATATTCCAATAAAGCTAAGGTCAAGGACAGTCAAAGAATAGGAAGAATGAAGATGAAGGTAGCTCTTTCCATGCAAACTTTGCAGGTAGAGGAAGAGCTAGAGCAAGAGGCAGAGGTGGAAAGCAAGGCAGGGGGAGATTCCAATCATCTCAACCTTGCAATATATGTGGCTTATCTAATCATACTACTGAAGAATGTTTCAGGAACCCGAGGAACTCAAGAGGAGGAGGATTCAATAGAGGTGGCTATGGATCAAATAGAGGCAGGTACAATGGAGGCTACAAAAACAACTACTACAACAACAATTACAACAACAACAACTATCAAAGTTGCCATAGAGGAAGAAGAGACTACAATAACTATGCAGAGGACCAAAGTCAAGAAGATTCATTATTGATTATGAATCTATCAGTGAAGAAGGGTAAGGATGATGATCACATATTTTACATTGATTCGGGATGCTCAAACCATGTAGCAGGAAATGTGGCTTTACTTTCTGATTTGGAAGATCCTCATAACAAGCATGAAGTGCAGACAGGAGATGACACAAAGCACTCAGTGGAGAAGATAGGTAATGTGAAGACATCAGATGGGAATATGAACCTCTTAAGCAAAGTCTTGTATGTCCCTACAATTACCAAAAATTTAATAAGTGTTGGACAAATTGTTGAAAAAGGATTGGAGGTTAGATTCAACCGATTTGGAGCATATGTTGAAGACCCAAGGCAAGGTTTTCGAAGGATTGCCAAAGGAGAAAAGACAAGAAGGCTTTTCACTTTTGAAGTGGAAGATACAAAGAACATAGCTTTGTTTAGCCATGGATCTCAAACTCTAACAGAGTTGGAGATATGGCACAAAAGTCTCGCTCACATTGGTGAGAGGACACTCAAACAAATTTGCAGGGACCAAAGTGTACTTGGTTTGCCTAATATCACAAGGCAACACATGATTTATAAGTGTGAAGGTTGTCAACTCAGCAAGGCTCATAGACAACCTTTCAATAAGAAAGGATATATGTATCAAAATCCTTTGGATCTACTGCACACGGATGTGTGGGGTCCAAGTAAGGAACCATCTATATCAGGCTCAAGATATTATGTGTCTTTCATAGATGCTTGTAGCAGGTGGATCATTCTGTTTTTCATGAAGCACAAGGATAAAGTGTTTAACTGCTTTAAGAAGTATATTTCTCTTGTTGAAAACCAAACAGGTAGGACTTTGAAAAGGCTCAGATCAGATGATGGAGGAGAATACTTCTCTTCTAAATTTGATGCCTTCTTGCATGAAAGAGGCATTAAAAGGGAAGTCGCTACATGGTATACACCCGAACTCAATGGTGTAGCAGAGAGGAGGAACATAGTTATTGTCGAAGCTGCAAGGTCCATGCTCAACGAAAAGGGATTGCCAAACTACCTATGGGTAGAGGCTGTGTCTACAGCCACATATCTCATAAATAGACTTCCATCTAAGTCACTAGATGGAACCACTCCATATGAAGTGTGGAATGGAAGAAGACCTAGTCTAGAGCATTGTAAAATCTTTGGATGCTTAGCCTATGCTCAAATTCCTTCTCAAGTAAGAGGGAAATTGGATCCCAAGGCAGAGAAGTGTGTATTCATTGGTTATGATCAAAACCAAAAAGGATATAGATTGTACAATCCAACCAATAAAGGATTTTCTCTGAGTAGAGATGTAATTTTTTATGAAAACAAATCATGGTTTGATGATGACAGGAAATTGAAGCTGCCTTATGACTTGGATGAAGATTTTCCATCACTTCAACCAAAGGAGCCAAATCAGATTGATGAAAGTGATTCGGAGATTGACCTAGAAGACTTGGAAAGACTAAAGCTATGGAAGAACAAAGGTAAAGCAAAGATGCAGGATGCTACATATGGACGTGAGAGCTCGCATCAACCACTTAGAAGATCTTCAAGGGAGAAGAAGAAACCAGAGAGGTTTGGTTATGATACTTCTTTGGTCACCAAGCACTCAATTTACACTGCAAAGGATTTCACCAATGAAGAACCTACCACATTTGAAGAAGCACAAAGCAAGAAAGCTTGGAGAGATGCAATGGATGAAGAAATGGAAGCCCTGAAGGAAAATGACACTTGGGAGCTTGTACCTAACAAGCCATCTATGAAGCTAATTGGATCTCTATGGATATACAAAATCAAGAGGAATCCAGATGGAAGTATAAATAAACACAAAGCAAGGTTAGTTGCTAAAGGGTTTGCTCAAACCCATGGTATTGATTATGAAGAGACTTTCTCTCCTGTTGCAAAAATGCCTACAATTAGGGTTCTCATTAGTCTTGCTGCGTCTAGAAATTGGAATCTCTATCAACTTGATGTAAAGAATGCTTACTTGAATGGATGGATTTCTGAGGAAGTGTATATGGCACAACCTCCTGGATATGAGGATGCACATCATCCTAACTATGTATGCAAACTAAAGAAAGCTTAGTATGGATTGAAGCAAGCTCCAAGACCTCTTTGGAGGACCAAGGATTCAAAGCTAGTAAGGCATATACCTCTTTGTTCATAAAGAGAAATGGATCTGAAGTGATTTTTTTATTTGTGTATGTTGATGATATTATTGTTAGAGGCAATGATCTTGAAGGAATCAAACAGGTAAAGAGTCAAATGAAGGAGGAGTTCAAAATAAGTGACCTCGGACCACTCACTTATTTTCTTCGATTGGAGTTGATCTACACAGATTCAGGTATATACATCACACAAATGAAGTATGTGCATGACATCCTCGTCAAGTTCAAGATGGAAAATACCAAGTGTGCAGGTACACCTATGGACCAAAATCATAAGCTTAGTGCTTATGAAGGAGAGCCAATTGAAGACATCACAAGCTATCAAAGCTTGGTTGGAAGTTTGAACTATGCAACACTCACAAGGGTGGATATATGCTATAGTGTTAGCATATTGAGTCAGTTTATGCATAAGCCGAGAAGACCACATATGGAAGCTGCCAAGAGAGTCCTCAAGTACCTAAAGGATACCATGAATGAAGGTTTGTTTTATTCATTTACTTCAGATATTGAGCTAAAGTTCTACTCAAATGTAGATTGGGCCGGATCTAGAGATGATAGAAGAAGCATATCCGGGTATATATCAAAAATCATTTCTTGGTCATAAGAGAAGCAACCAACCGTGGCATTATCTTCTACTGAAGCCGAATATAGAGGTTTGACTAATGCAACTCAAGAAATCATGTGGTGAAAGTCTTTGTACACAGATCTTGGACTTCATTCTTCAACACCTCACATTTTTGGTGACAACACAAGCTCACTACATCTAGTAGCTAATCCAGTATACCATGCTAGAACCAAGCATATTGAAGTCCACTACCATTATGTAAGGGAGAAGCTAATGAGCAAGGATATTCAACTATCCTATGTCTCTACAGATATGCAATGTGCAGACATGTTGACTAAAGCTCTTGATGGTACAAAGTTAAGTAGATTCAAGTTGATGATTGGCTTGCAGGAAATCAAGGACAATTGAAGACTTATTTGGAGGCCAAGCATGTTAGGCTTGAGGGGGAGCTGTTGGTGCATTTTACCCAAGCCTACATGCTTGATATGCTTGATATTATGATCATTTGTAAGTCACATGTGTAGTCATGTGAACACCTCTTGTAAAAGAGTTCATTTTTATCTCTTGTAATTTAAAAAAGAAAATAGAAAAGGATGGCTTACCTCATCCATGATGTAAAAGAAACATTCATGGCTCTAACCACCTAAAACCAAGAATTTTTGAGCTGAGGGAATATCTCCTAACTTTGGGGACCACTTTCAGGTGGAACCATTCGAATTCCAATTCAAAACTCCCTCCAAGAATAGCTATAAAAAGAGCAAGAAGGAAGAGGCAATTAGCAAGCCTTGTACGTGACCACTTCATGTCATTTTGTAGAGATTGAAGAGCTTACTCCATAGCTCTATCATTCTACTCCCATTGTGCAAAGATTCATTGCAAATGTGGTTGTAATCATATGTGAATCTATACATTTATCATTATCTACTTCTCTGTTTTGTTCTCTGCTATACTCACTCAGAACTGTGACTTCAGAAGGCCATATCTCGAGTTCTATTGAATATTTTCCAGTTTTTTAATGTGCGTTGGATAGCTCTTAGTGTCTACTTTCTGCACATATTCTCTCAAGGTCATTGCATTTACACTCTTGGAGATATCTGCATTTTACTACCCACTGGTCTATCTCTACGGAGTCTCGAGAATGGTGGGCATGTTCCAGAAATTGATGAATCTTGTTCTCAGTGCTCAGTCTATCATTTAAAGTATTTTAGCTTGGATTGGGAAGCTTTCTAAGTCTATTTTCTATGCCCAAAAGGAATGTATCTAATTCCTACCAGGTTGAGACCACTGTTCAATTTTTCCAGCAGGTGTATGTCCAAAAATAGCAAGTTTTGGGAGGTAGTCATCTTGCAACTAGTCTGTCTTGACTTAAAGTTTTGGGATACATGTTCCAAAGTACTTGGCTGATATTTTGGTGGATTTAGGAATCTCAAAGGTTCTACTAATCAACTCTAAAGTCTGAGTTGGCTGTTGTGAAGCCGGTTGTGGCAGCACCAATTCATCTTTGGATTGCATCCACCATCTCTCTCGACAATGGTATCAGATCATAGTCAAGCAACATGGGAGATGGATTTCCATCAACAATTGACAAATTGGATCGAAACAACTACCCGACATCGTCTCTAAGGATGGAGGCTTACCTTCAAGGGAGGAATCTATATGGATTCATATCCGGAGATGAAGCAATGCCAACCATGAGGAAAAAAGGGCAACCATCACATGAAGAAGTGGAAGGACTTTCAAATTGGTGTTCGAAGGATGCACTTGCAAGGTCCTATATTCTAAACTCAATCTCTGATTTTCTTTTACCTCATGTCAAGGGATGCAAGACATCAAGAGAGACCTGGAATGCACTTGCTTCTTTCTTCTCTTCCAACACTCGAGCAAGGAAGAACCAATTGTGGATGGAGTTCACAACAATGAAGAAAAGCCCGAAGCAAAATGTGACTGATTATATCACAAAGATGAAGGAGATTTCCGACCAACCTGGAAGCATTGGAGAGGTAATTGAAGAGGAGCAAATAATTAGACAAATTATAACTGGAATCAAACCAGACGACAAGTGGGAGTCATTCACAACAGCCATGGATTTATACATGGATATGCATGTACCCGACCTCAACACACTCATGGGCCAACTCTTCACTCATGAAGCAAAGATTAGCAAAGGTGGTGAGTCCTCAAGAGGTAATCAAGCTTCTGCCTTATATTCCGATAAAGCTAAGGTCAAGGACAAGTCAAAGAATAGGAAGAATGAAGATGAAGGTAGCTCTTTCCAAGCAAACTTTGCTGGTAGAGGAAGAGCTAGAGGAAGAGGTAGAGGTGGAAAGCAAGGTTGGGGGAGATTCCAATCATCTCAACCTTGCAATATATGTGGCTTATCTAATCATACTACTGAAGAATGTTTTAGGAACCCGAGGAACTCAAGAGGAAGAGGATTCAATAGAGGTGGCTATGGATCAAATAAAGGTAGGTACAATGGAGGCTACAACAACAACTACTTCAACAACAATTACAACAACAATAACTATCTTAGTGGCCATAGAGGAAGAAGAGACTACAATAACTATGCAGAGGACCAAAGTCAAGAAGATTTATTATTGATTATGAATGTATCAGTGAAGAAGGGTAAGGATGATGATCACATATTTTACATTGATTCGGGATGCTCAAACCATTTAGCAGGAAATGTGGCTTTACTTTTTGATCTGGAAGATCCTCATAAAAAGCATGAAGTGCAGACGAGAGATGACACAAAGCACTCAGTGGAGAAGATAGGTAATGTGAAGACATCAGATGGGAATATGAACCTCTTAAGCAAAGTCTTGTATGTCCCTACAATTACCAAAAAATTAATAAGTGTTGGACAGATTGTTGACAAAGGATTGCAGGTTAGATTCAACCGATTTGGAGCATATGTTGAAGACTCAAGGCAAGGCTTTCGAAGGATTGCCAAAGGAGAAAAGACAAGAAGGCTTCTCACTTTTGAAGTGGAAGATACAAAGAACATAGCTTTGTTTAGCTATGGATCTCAAACTCTAAAAGAGTTGGAGATATGGCACAAAAGGCTTGCTCACATTCGTGAGAGGACACTCAAACAAATTTGCAGGGACCAAAGTGTACTTGGTTTGCCTAATATCACGAGGCCACACATGATTTATAAGTGTGAAGCTTGTTAACTCGGCAAGGCTCATAGACAACCTTTCAATAAGAAAGGATATATGTATCAAAATCCTTTGGATCTAGTGCACACAGATGTGTGGGGCCCACGTAAGGAGCTATCTATATTAGGCTCAAGATATTATGTGTCTTTCATAGATGATTGTAGCAGGTGGACCATTCTGTTTTTCATGAAGCACAAGGATGAAGTGTTTACTTGCTTTAAGAAGTATATTGATCTTGTTGAAAACCAAACAAGTAGGACTTTGAAAAGGCTCAGATCAAATGGTGGAGGAGAATACTTCTCTTCTGAATTTGATGCCTTCTTGCATGAAAGAGGCATCAAAAGGGAAGTCACTACAAGGTATACACCCGAACTCAATGGTGTAGCAGAGAGGAGGAACAGAGCTATTGTTGAAGCTACAAGGTCCATGGTCAACGAAAAGGGATTGCCAAACTACCTATGGGCAGAGGCTGTGTCTACAGCCACATATCTCATAAATAGACTTCCATCTAAGTCACTAGATGGAACCACTCCATATGAAGTGTGGAATGGAAGAAGACCTAGTCTAGAGCATTGTAAAATCTTTGGATGCTTAGCCTATGCTCAAATTCCTTCTCAAGTAAGAGGGAAATTGGATCCCAAGGCAGAGAAGTGTGTATTCATTGGTTATGATCAAAACTAAACAGGATATAGATTGTACAATCCAACCAATAAAGGATTTTCTGTGAGTAGAGATGTAATTTTTGATAAAAACAAATCATGGTTTGATGATGACAGGAAAGTGAAGCTGCCTTATGACTTGGATGAAGATTTTCCATCACTTCAACCAAAGGAGCCAAAGCAGATTGAAGAAAGTGATTCGGAGATTGACCTAGAAGACTTGGAAAGACTAAAGCTATGGAAGAACAAAGGTAAAGCAAAGATGCAGGATGCTACATATGGACATGAGAGCTCACATCAACCACTTAGAAGGTCTTCAAGGGAGAAGAAGAAACCAAAGAGGTTTGGTTATGGTACTTCTTTGGTCACCAAGCACTCAATCTACATTGCAAAGG
Organism: Ceratopteris richardii; assembly: GCA_020310875.1. NCBI lineage: Eukaryota > Viridiplantae > Streptophyta > Polypodiopsida > Polypodiales > Pteridaceae > Ceratopteris > Ceratopteris richardii. The sequence goes on along the minus strand of CM035429.1, from coordinate 161,313,641 downwards.
ATTTCCCCAATGAAGAACCTACCACATTTGAAGAAGCACAAAGCAAGAAAGCTTGGAGAGATGCAATGGATGAAGAAATGGAAGCCCTGAAGGAAAAGGACACTTGGGAGCTTGTACCTAACAAGCCATCTATGAAGGTAATTGGATCTCGATGGATATAAAAAATCAAGAGGAATCCAGATGGAAGTATAAATAGACACAAAGCAAGGTTAGTTGCTAAAGGGTTTGCTCAAACCCATGGTATTGATTATGAGGAGACTTTCTCTCCTATTGCAAAAATGCCTACAATTAGGGTTCTCATTAGTCTTGTTGCGTCTAGAAAGTGGAATCTCTATCAACTTGATGTAAAGAATGCTTTCTTTAATGAATGGATTTCCGAGGAACTGTATATGGCACAACCTCCTGGATATGAGGATGCACATCATCCTATCTAGGTATGCAAACTAAAGAAAGCTTTGTATGGATTGAAGCAAGCTCCAAGAGCTTGGAGTTTGAGATTGGTGACTTATTTGTAGGACCAAGGATTCAAAGCTAGCAAGGCAGATACCTCTTTGTTCATAAAGAGAAATGGACCTGAAGTGATCTATTTATGTGTGTATGTTGATGATATTATTATCGCACGCAATGAACTTGAAGGAATCAAACATGTAAAGAGTCAAATGAAGGAGGAGTTCAAAATAAGTGACCTCATACCACTGACTTGTTTTCTTGGATTGGAGTTGATCTACACAGATTTAGGTATATACATCATACAAAGGAAGTATGTGCATGACATGCTCGTCAAGTTCAAGATGGAAAATACCAAGTGTGCAGGTACACCTATGGAGCAAAATCATAAGCTTAGTGCTTATGAAGGAGAGCCAATTGAAGACATCACAAGCTATCAAAGGTTTATTGGAAGTTTGAACTATGCAACACTCACAAGGGTGGATATATGCTATAGTGTTAGCATATTGAGTCAGTTTATGCATAAGCCGAGAAGACCACATATGGAAGCGACCAAGAGAGTCCTCAAGTACCTAAAGGGGACCATGAATGAAGGTTTGTTTTATTCATTTACTTCACATATTGAGCTAAAGGTCTACTCAGATGCAGATTGGGCCGGATGTAGAGATGATAGAAGAAGCAGATCCGAGTATATATCGTTTGCAGGTTCAAAAATCATTCCTTGGTCATCCAAGAAGCAACCAACCGTGGAATTATCTTCTACTGAAGCCGAATATAGAGGTTTGGCTAATGAAACTCAAGAAATCATGTGGTTAAAGTCTTTGTACACAGATCTTGGACTTCATTCTTCAACACCTCACATTTTTGGTGACAACACAAGCTCACTACATCTAGCAGCTAATCCGGTATACCATGCTAGAACCAAGCATATTGAAGTCCACTACCATTATGTAAGGGAGAAGCTAATGAGCAAGGATATTCAACTATCCTATGTCTCTACAGATATGCAATGTGCAGACATGTTGACTAAAGCTCTTGATGGTACAAAGTTAAGTAGATTCAAGTTGATGATTGGCTTGCAAGAAATCAAGGACAATTGAAGACTTATTTGGAGGGCAAGCATGTTAGGCTGGACGGGGAGCTGTTGGTGCATTTTACCCAAGCCTACATGCTTTATATGCTTGATATTATGATCATTTGTAAGTCACATGTGTAGTCATGTGAACACCTCTTGTAAAAGAGTTCATTTTTATCTCTTGTAATTGAAAAAAGAAAAAAGAAAAGGATAGCTTACCTCATCCATGATGTAAAAGAAAATTCATGGCTCTAACTACCTAAAACCACGAATTTTTGAGCTGAGGGAATATCTCCTAACTTTGGGGACCACTTTCAGGTGGAGCCGTTCGAATTCGAATTCAAAACTCCCTCCAAGAATAGCTATAAAAAGAGCAAGAATGAAGAGGCGATTAGCAAGCCTTGTACGTGACCAGTTCATGTCATTTTGTAGAGATTGAAGAGCTTACTCCATAGCTCTATCATTCTATTCCCATTGTGCAAAGATTCATTGCCAATGTGGTTGTAATCATATGTGAATCTATACATTTATCATTATCTACTTCTCTGTTTTGTTCTCTGCTATACTCACTCAGAACAATGACTTCAGAAGGCCATATCTAGAGTTCTACTCAACATTTTCCAGTGTGTTAACGTGATTTGGATAGCTCTTAGTGTCTACTTTCTGCACATAGCCTTTCAAGCTCATTTGATGTACACTTTTGGAGATATCTGCATTTTACAGCTCACTGGTCTATCTCTGTAGAGTCCCGAGAATGGTGGGCATGTTCCAGAAATTGATGAATCTTGTTCTCAGTGCTGAGTCCATCATTTAAAGTGTTTTATCTTGGATTGGGAAGCTTGCTAAGTCTATTTGCTATGCCCAAAATTAATGTATCTAATTCCTACCAGGTTGAGAGAACTGTTCAATTTTTCTAGTAGGTGTATGTCCAAAAATAGCAAGTTTTGGGAGCTAGTCATCTTTCAACTAGTCTGTCTTGACTTAAACTTTTGGGATACATGTTCCAAAGTACTTGGCTTATATTTTGGTGGATTTAGGAATCTCAAAGGGTCTACTAATCAACTCTAAAGTCTCAGTTGGCTAGTGTGAAGCTGGTTGTGGCAGCACCAACCCATCTTTGGATTGCATCCACCATCTCTCTTCACAATGTGAACCTTCAAAATCAATTACACAGTGCTGAATAATCGAGAAGATCTAGCATATAAAGCCATAGTATTTTAGTCCACCTTAGTGAATCAAGTGGCAAGATGGATCATTGAGTTTGATCTTAATCATTTTCGGTAGTACAAGGATGTAAAGAACGCATTCCTGCAATCTTTTAGATTGAAGAAGAATGCCACAGAAATATTTGATCACTTACAAAATAACGAGAAAAAAATGAATCAGACCATGTAGGATTATGTACTCTTTTCCGCACATATTTATAGTAGTTTCCACAAGCTCATGCCAATATCCCCAATGATGTTATTACTCAATGGTTTATTAATGGACTAAACCCACAGTTAAGACAGGTCATGAGCATCCATTGTGTCGGTGGCATGACGTTAGATACAGTTATTGCAATGGCATTACAACTGGAGCATAAAGTCGGAGGATTTAAAGAAGACCTGGAATGGAAGAATTCCGGCAAAAATAGAAGTGATGACCCCTTGAAGCAGGTTTATTGTACAAAATGCAAAAATCCCAGCCATGTGGTGACCAACTATGCACTTAATCAAATTTATTGTGCCATTTGTGACACCGACAGTCACTCTACAAATGTCCTATCCATATAATGCTAAAACACAAAATAGACTAAGATTTAATGCAACACTTCAGGAACAGGGAGAACCAGCTACAATTTATGTATCATCCCATTTAGAAAATGCAGGATACATTCAATATTGTGTGTTGTGCCCCAAGCTTCTTCTTCTTCTTCCTTGTGCTATTTGCATGCTTTTGTAGACCTCAAATTCCAGCAATTGGTATCAGAGCAGGTCACCGTTTCATTGAGGGCATCACCGACACCCCTCTGGTGACAATATTAGAATCGCACAAAATTTGGTGAGCATACTCAAGGTGTTTTTGAAATCAAAACCGCTTCACTTTGTGGTGACAAAATCAATATCTGAGCTTGTTTCAACCTCCAAATGCACTATCATAACGCTTGTCCAAGCAATTTCATCTTTTTGTGCCAAAGATATATACAAGTTTTGGCTTGCTAGTATAAACACTCAAAGTCTGCTACACGTTTAATGGAACTCGTCAAGGTAAATCTGTTCAACCTTTTCAGATAAAGTCATTTTTCTGCATCAGGGTGTTTTAGTCAATGGCCATGGCTGAAAGTAGTGATGTATTTTGTATGTTGGCTATTAAGTATCAGTTGGACGGTACCAATTACCCATTGTGGGCTTATATGATGCATCATGTTTTGGTTGCAAAAGGACTGTGGAATATTGTGTAGGGTGTTGAAAAACATCCTATTTCACCTACAAACATAGTTGCTAAAGGTGATGTAGATGGCATTGAAGATGGTGATCTTCTTCATGTTCCTTTTCATGTTGCAGTTCCTGCTACACCTACTGTAGAGCAAATTCATTGGGATGGCAGAGATGCTCAAGCACATGCATTGATAGTCGTGTCTATCAAATGTGCCATTATTCCTCACATTTGCTCTTGTGGAACAGCTAAGGATGCTTGGATACACACATCACTTTATACCATGCAAGGAATGAGGCTCGTGTTGCTTACCTTGGAAAACAATTGGAGAGCGAGCACATGAACGAAGGTGATTCCATGGAGAGTTTTCTGACAAAGATCAAAGATTTGAAAGAATAGTTAATTTTTGCTGATGAAGTCTTGCCTGACAGTTCACTTTGTTGGAGATAAACGTCTGCGAAAGCATGCGAACAGCACAAGGAAGGGGAAGAAGCTTGGAGCACAACACACAATACTGAATGTATTACTAGAGAATGTACAAAGATAAGTAGCCCATTAGGGCAATAGGCATATATACAAGGGGGGGAGGGGACCTCCTAAAGAGGGAAAAAAGTGCCCCGACAGTCCTAGAGTGTTCACACACATCACTACTTAAATATATCAACAAATCCCCCCTAGGAGTGATGCGGTGAACAAGTAGCTGGCACTCATGTATAAGGAAGTGCCAAGCTATGTGGAGATCACTCCACAAAAGGAAGTAAGCCCAATGCTTTATGAAAAGCTTCAAACTTCTCCCTAGGTAGAGCCTTCGTGAAAAGGTGTGCAATGTTCTCCTACATGGGCACATATGCCAAGCTGATCTCCCCAGCAGAGAACCTCTCCCTGACATAATGATAATGCACATCAATGTGCTTAGTGCGAGCATGGAACAGAGGGTTCCTCACAACTATCAATGCGCTCTGATTGTCAGTGAAGATGGTGGTGGCAGAAGACTGGCCAACACCCAAATCAGCCATAAGGCGTCTCAGCCACACACACTCAACAGTCACTGTGAAAGCTTCCCTATACTCAGCCTCACAACTGGAAGTGGCCACAATAGGCTACTTCTTGCTCAACCAAGATATACATGAGCTACCAAGCATGAAGCAAAAGCCACTAGTGGACACACGAGTGTCACAGCAATCAGCCCAATCAGAGTCAAAAAAAGCATGCAAATCTGGCGGTAGTGATCCCCCCTTGGGATAAAACAAACCAAGTAGCTAGGTACCACTCAAGTAGCAAAAGATGCGCTTAACCACCTGCCAATGCTTGAATCCTGGGCAATGCATAAACCTGCTCATCTGTGAGACTGCAAACTGAATATCTGGCCGAGTAATGCATAAGTAAATCAAGCATCCAACAACCTGCTGATAAAGAACAGCATCAAATGCATCTCAAGCATCATGAAGACTCAGTCGTAAACCTGTTTCCATAGGAGTGGCAATAGGTTTACAGTCTTCAAGGCCAAAACACTACAATAATGTGTCAATATATTTTGATTGACACAAAGCCATTCCACCATCAATGTGCATAAACCGAATGCCCAAATAGTGATGCAAATGCCCCAAATCAGACATCTCAAATGAGGCATGCAAATCAGCCTTAAAATCAGCAATATGCCTCTCATGAGGACCAGTGAGCAACATGTCATCAACATAAACAACAATGATCAGAAGTACATCATTAGCACACTTAACATATAAGGTGCTTTCAGTTGGATTGTTCTCAAAACCACATGCAATCAGATAGGCATGTATCTTCTCATACCAAGCATGTGGTGCTTGCTTTAAACCATATAATGCCCTCTTTAACCTGCACACTTGGTTTTCATGCCCTTTTTGCACAAAGCCACAGGGCTGAAAAACATACACTTCTTCATGCAAGTCACCATTCAAAAATGTAGTTTTTATGTCCAACTGATATACATTCCAACCATGATGGGATGCAAGTCCACAGATGCCGCGAACAGTAGTCATACGACATGTAGGTGCAAAGGTCTCATCAAATCAATGCCTCTTTCCTGTGCATAACCCTTTGCAACAAGTCTAGCCTTATACATGTCAACTGTTCCATTAGGCTTATGCTTCAGCTTGTAAACCCACTTAGTTCCAATGGGCTTCTTGCCAGGAGACAAGTCACATAAAGACCAAGTATCATTCTTCATTATAGCATCATATTCAGATTGCATAGCAACCATCCAATTTTCTGAATTTTATGCTTCATCAAATGAAACAGGCTCATTCTCATCATAGAGACTAGATGCAGCCATAGCATAGCAATCTGATGCAAAAGAGGCACTATGAGAGCCTGATCGAGTATGGTATGATAGAGGTGCATCTAATTTGTTGTCACGCAAGGTCTGCACCAGCCATCTTGGCATACTTTTTGCCTCCTCAATATCAGCTCTCTCATCAACAAGTGCATCATGTAAATCTACATCAGAAATGGGATGATCTGCATCATCACATGAAACCTGCAAAGGTTGAGAAGTTGCCTCATTAGGACGAGCACTAGACTGTCCACCTGTGAAAACAGATAGCAAAGTATCATACATGTCTTTGGAGCTAACAGATGTCTCCTTAGTACATGAAAGCAATGGTTGAATAGCATCTTCCACAAAAACAACATCATGGCTAACCAGAATGTGTTTAGTCTATGGATGATACAGATGATAGCCTTTACTTTCAGAACTGTACCCAACAAAAATACATTTTACTGCTTTATCATCCAATTTTCTGTAATGTTGTTCAAGCACTAATGCATATGCCAAACAACCAAAAACATGCAGATGAGCAACAGATGGCTTGCGATCATGCCAAGCCTCATATGGAGTGATAGACTGCAGCGTTTTAGTGGGACACCTATTAAGTATGTATGCTGCACACATGACAACCTCAAGCCAAAAACTATGTGGTAAAGCCTGACTCTTGACCATGCACCTCGCCATCTCCATGAGTGACCTATTCTTTCGCTCAGCAACTCCATTTTGTTGAGGTGTATACGACATTGTACACTCGTGTTTTATCACACGTTCAACCAAAAATGCATTAAAATCAGAAGACATATATTCCCCCCTCCTCGATCCAAATGAAGGGTGCCCATTTTACATGCTGATAGATTTTCAGCCAAAACCAAAAATTGTTTGAAGCACATGAACACTTCGAACTTTGCCTTCAATGGATATACCCATGCATGCCTGGAAAAATCATCAATGAAAGTCACGAAGTAAAGATAATTTCCAAAAGAAAGTGTCTACATAGGACCACAGACATCACTATGTACAAGCTGCAATTTCTGAGTAGCTCGAACTGAACCATCTTTTGGAAATGAGGAACGTTGCATTTTGCCCAAAATACAGCCTTCACAAACATGTTTTCCAGGTGCCTCAAGTTTGGGCAAAGAGGACACCGTTTCAGATTTCTGTATGCGTAGCAAACTAGCAAAATTCAGATGACGAAAGTGTGCATGCCAAAGCTTCGCATCTGACATAGCCTGAGAATCATGTACTAACATAGCCTGAGAATCATGTACTGCACATGCCGAATCATTCACAAATCTTTCATAGTCTATGAGCTTATATAGCCCACGACATAAAATGCCAGAAGCAATAACCACATCGCCATTTGACAGATCATGAATTGTACACCTGTCACCAACAAATTTCATAACCAAGCCAATCTTTTCTAATGCAAAAACTGATAACAAGTTCTTCTTCATCCCTGGCACAAATAAAGCATGTGACAAAGTGAAAGAATTACCATGAGCAATAGTCAAAATGATCTTACCAACTCCCATAATAGGATAAGAGGAGTTGTTGGTGCATGTAATAGTATTCCCTGTGGGGGCAAGCTCGAATTAAGAGAAGAAACTGCACTACGAGGTAATATGTTTGGTCGGCCCACTGTCAAAGTACCAAACATCTAAGTCTACTATAGACATGCATTTCTCATGAGAGGATAGGTCAAAACTGCAAACAATAGTAAATGTTCATTCTTCTTCCTACACAAGATTAGCAGACTCTTTTTTTGGTGTAGAGGCCTCTGCAACAACCATTCCAGCCTCTTTCTTCTTTGCCTCTTTAGCAGCCAGTTTTGGACAGTTCTTTATGATATGATCATTTCCTTTACAGTATTGCAAAACAATTTTTGCTTTTCTGATTTCTTTTCCTCTTTGTCTTCTCTCTTCGATTGTGTAGAATTAGCAGATTTCTGCTTAATAATTGAAGAGCTCCATTTTCCTTTGCCCTTCTGACTAGCCAGGAAAGCTTGATCTGCAACACGCATAATGGACCTACTCTGCCTAGACTGATCTTCCTGCAACAGAACAGAGACTAACTCCTCAAATGACAAGGCATTTGGATTGCCTTTCATCATTAACCGAAGAGTAGAAGAAAAACTCTGATATGAATCAGGAAGACCATTCAAAACGGTCTGCATAAGTGAGCTATCTGGTATAACCTCATCAGCAGAAATCAATTGTTCCTTCAAGTCTTTGACCTTTGTTAGAAAATTGTCCATAGAATCACCTTCATTCATGTTCTCACTCTCCAATTGTTTTCAGAGATAAGCAACGCGAGCCTCATTCCTAGCTTGGTACAATGTGGTAAGTGTATCCCAAGCATCCTTAGCTGTTCTGCAAGAGCGAATGTGAGGAATAGTGACACGTTTGACAGACAAAGCTATCAATGCATGAGCCTGAGCATCTCTGCCATCCCAACAAATTTTCTCTACAGTAGGTGCAGCAAAAACCACAGCACGAACAGGAATATGCAGAATATCATCATCTTCGACACCTTCTACCTCAGCTTCTCTACCTGCAGTTGCAGGTGTGATAGGACGTTTTTCAACACCTTGCATAATGTTCGATAGTCCTTTTGTAACCATTACATGTCGCATTATATAAGCCCATAACGAGTAGTTGGTACCATCCAACTTATCCTCAACAACCAACATACGGAATACATCACTGCTTTCAGCCATGGCCGGTGACTAAAATACCTTGATGTAGAAAATTGATTGTATCTCAAAAAGTTGAACAGAACTGCCTAGAAAAATTCCTATAGCAGACTTTGACACGCTTATACTGGCGAACAAAAACTGGTATATACCTTTGGCACAAAAAGACAAAATAGCCTACACAAGCACTGTGATAGTGCATTCGGAGGTCGAAACAAGCTCAGATCGCGATTTTTGCACTACATAGCAAAGTTGTTTTGATCTCAAAAACACGTGGAGTATGCTCAGCAAAATTTGTGCAATTTTGAGGCTGCAATCGAAGAGGTGTTAACAACGCCCTAGATGAAGCGACGACCTGCTCTGATACCAATTGTTGGAGATAGACGTCTGCAGAAGCACGCGAATAGCACAATGAAGGAGAAGAAGCTTGGAGCACAACACACAATACTGAATGTATTACTAGAGAATGTACAAATATAAGTAGCCCATTAGGACAATAGGCATATATACAAGCCGGGGGAAAAAAGCCTCCTAAAGAGGGAAAAAAGTGCCTCGGCAGTCCTAGAGTGTTCACACACATCACTACCTAAATATATCAACACACTTGTGTTTTGAATGGTCGTATCGATTCATATCAGAGTTTTGCTTCTACTCTTCGTTTGATGATGAAAGGAAATCCAAATGCCTTAACATTTGAGGAGTTAGTCTTTATTCTATTGCAGGAAGATCAGTCTAGGTAGAATAGGTCCATTATGTGTGTTGTAGATCAAGCTTTCTTGGCTAGTCAAAAGGGCAAAGGTAAATGGAGCTCTTCTACTAGTAAGCAAAAATCTGCTAATTTTGCACAATCAAAGAAGGATGACAAAGACGAGAAGAAAACAAGAAAGTAGAATTTGTTTTGCAAATATTATAAAGAAAATGATCATGTCATAAAGAGTTGTCCAAAATTGGCCACTAAAAAGTCAAGGAAAAAAGAGGCTAGAATGGTTGTTGTAGAGGCCTCTACACCCAAAACAAAGTCTGCTAATCTTGTGCAGAATGAAGAATGGGCATTTACTAGTGTTTGCAGTTTTGACCCATCTTTGAAAGAACTTGGAGAAGTTTGTACAAGGTAGAAAAGTGAGTTGCGAAGCGACGAAGTTTGGTCTAGCCAACCGGCACAAGACCAACCCTTGAGCTTGTGGAGACTCAAATCGACCTTATAGGCATGCAATAAGTTCAATAAAATGCACTATGTACTTTGGAGCATCAAGGAGAAAGAGTTGATACAAAACTAGATAACTCAAAAACTTACTATCTTTGAATGAGACAATGAACTTCAAATGTTCATAGCGACCAGCGTGATTACAATTAGAAAAAATCCTTTTGTGGGAGTGATACACATAGGGTCGAGTGTATATAATGCACAAGATTATAAGGAATAAGCAAAATATGCTTTTGGAATGGACTAGACACTCAACAATGATACCTCCTATTTTTCAGGAATACATAGAGATTGACCCCAAGACAAAAAATATGAGATTTCTCCCAATCTACTAAACTAAATGTTGCAATTCTACAAGCATAAACTAGAGACTAATTGTTGTATAACTATGGGTCAAAGTGGCCAAAGACATGAGTTTTGAGGGTCCAAAACCACTTGGAGAACCCTTGGATTCTATTGGGAGAACCCTTGGGAAAGTGTCTCCAAGAGTATGGTCTCAACCCTCGAGTTGTTTGGATTTATTTACTCCCAATTGAAGGGTTTGACCCTTAGGATTGATATTTCCTAAGAGTATGATATTTAACCCTTAGGGAGGCCCCTCAAGCCTTGAGACTTGTACGTACAAGCTTGGGAGAAGTCCTTTTCGAATCCATGTGAGAGGCATGTGATTCCATGTGATTTCCAAGGTTATAAGGCCTTGGATTAGCATCCATGTGGAGAGGATACTTGGCAAGCTCTCATCACATTTCACCCCTTGGCCTTGAGCTATATATATGGGTCGAGTTGGTTGGGTGGACACGTGCATCTCTCACCCCTTGTGGGTTTGATTTGACTTAGAATGTTTAGATTGGTCTCTCTTAGAGTAGTTTTTGTTGTTCATACAACAATGGTATTCAGAGCCACTTGATAGCTAAGTTACTTTTGCGAGCTTCTTTGAACGCCACTTGCGTCCGATTCTCGAGGTGAAGTCTTGATACGCCTTTGTAAAAAGAGTTTTTAGGCCTGCGCGTGGGAACCCTCATCTAGGGAAGGGAGGATTCAAATGAGAATGGACCCTACTCTACTCCCATGTGTACGTGAGTGGATGCACGTAATAGATGGGTTCAGCCTGTCCGTGAGCACGACCTCTGCTTCTTCCTTTCAAATATTATAAATATCACGCCATTAGATTATATGTAGTCGTAAAAGGCCGTAGTTATCTTGCATGTGGGATTTCGTGTCTACAGACGGATCTACATATTAGATTTCATGCTCACTAGCGCTCATGATAAAATTTGTTTTATCTTTGTTCTGGAATACGATAGATATATAGTATTGTTTTGGCAGCCGAATAGTTTACGTGGAATTATGTGCATTGTGAATTGCAACCATGAGCTACCCATACTTAACTAATTTCCCTCTATGTTATGCATATTTGGTAGTCTAAGAGTTTAGAAGTAATGAAGAACGTCCAGAGGAGACTTTTCTCTTCATGAAACATTAGAATGGATCTAACTCATGGAGTGCATGAGGATGTATTCACTTCAACATCTATATCTTGTAGCATTATGAAGGGACACGAAGGAGCATGGGGGGCACATCAACTTTTGGAGAAGCTACAAGCAAAGGATTGGCCCTCCCCTAAACACAAAGGAAGGATGAAGCTTCCTATAAAGCTAAGTACTTTTTAAAATGTTTATGTTTGTTTGCCTTATTTTTCAATATCTTTGCATATATACATAGTTGAAGCACAATTTAGGACTTCTATTGATGGTTAGAGTCCACATGCAAAGAAAAGGTATTTTTAGAATTCCAAGAGGCAAACATGGATGGTTTGAAGGGAAATCCAGCACCTCAAGCATTTGCATGCATTGTTGCAAGGGATATTAAGAATGTATGTGCATTAGCATGATGATGCATCATAGAGAAGCACATGTCTGTGCACTAAAAGGAAGTACAAGATTATGAAAGGCATCGATGATAAGTATGCTTGAAGCTATGGATTACTAGAATCATTCATGCCATGCATGATATGTAATGAATGTATGCAAACACATGTACTTAAGTGAATAAAATTCATTCTTTTGTTTTTGAAAAGTTATGAAACCAAGTAAGTAACCATAGTCCTCAGTAGAGGGTTTACTTCTTTATGGAAACAAGGCAATTGGAAAGGAATTAAACTAAAGTACTTGCAAAATCATGTTAATTAGATTTTGCAATATAAGTATTTAGCAATGTCTTTCCAAAAAGGGATACTAATGTATCACATATTTAATGTTATGACGACACTAAATATGACTTGCCTACCAATAAAGTAAATCTAAGGGGGAAAAGCCCTTACCAAGTCCATGGCAAGGAAAAAATGAATTGAATAATACCTGAATACATCTAAGCTATTCAATAACTTAGAAAAATTATCGGAGTTAAATCTTTCAATACAATTTTTTGCCTCAAACAAAGTGTAGATGAAAGTATATAAGCTCTTTGGTAACTTCAAAAGTTTTTGAGGTGCATAATCCAAATATCATGTATACACAATTATTAGAGAACCTAGCATTTTCAATGCTAACTCTAAGTATAATAGATACTTAAAGATGGTTCCAAAACAAGCTTTTGATGAGATATCTTGAGAAGATGGCACCCGAATACTACATCAAATGTCATTAATGACATAGATGTTATCTCTCGAAAAGTTTTTATAGGGCATATTCTTACACTACTTCATAGAACCTACAATACTCCTCTATGTTTAAGACATACTTAGAGATAGTTGATTGAAAAAGATTCTAAAAGAGTTCGTCATGACGTATCCTAGATAGGATGACACTCTAGAATGGTTTCAAGAGTCTCATGATATAAAGCTCTATTAAGTTGATGCCATCAAAGACATTGATGGAATCCAATTGTGAGCAAAGAATACTTTTACCAACATGAATGGTAAAAAGTATTCAAGGCCTCATGAAAATTGAAAGCTCCCTCCTTTTGGAAAAATTTCCAATTTAATTAAAGGCTTCATTAAATAGATTTGCATCTCAGGAAAGTCAAGTAAGGTTTTCTTTAGCAGATGCAATGGTTCTTAATGGAAGGAACTTAAAGTTCTATAGGTACAATGATGAAATGGAAATATTTTTCTTATTTCATAGTACCTTCAAACCTCTTATGCTTTGATTAACATTGAAAATTAAAGCCACCTCTCCTAACACAGATAAGCATAAGCATTGCATTGTTGCAAAACATGAGAACTCATGAGCATTCCCATAAAAGTCAAGAGGAAGTGAGCAAGTTAGGATAGGTGGTCGCTTAGCTACCTCTAGACGATTTTCTAAAAGATACCAAAACTAAAATGCATTTCTAGGAAACCTTCTAGAAACTTTTCAAGTTCTAATCAAGTATAAAATTGCTTGAGTATTCCTATTATTGGGAGGAGTCATAGTATTGACTCCCTAGTTGCAAATGAAGCCATAGATTTCACAGTTTTCGGGGACAAAAACTCTTCAAGGGGGGGAGGAAAGTACCAAACTTATTAAGAATTGGTACAATTACTTTCACAAAGAGAAACTTAGAAATATAGATGATGAGATAAAAGAACATCTTTTTATATATAAGATGTTTGGCAAACAATGAGTTGCTCAGAAAGCAACTCATGGCATGCTAAATCTAGCATTGGGATCCCATCAAGATCACAAACGAATTTGAAAAAAGGTGGTTGTAAACCACGAGCTCGAATAAAGCATGCCAAAGCTTATACTTCTCTAAAGGGAAGTAAGAAGGAGAGAATATAGAAAGTACACAGTCTGCAACTTTGATAAATGATACTTAAATCTCGAGAAGGTGAAACTTGTATTCACCTATTCTTAAAGGGATTTCAAGGGAAATCCAAAAGCATTAGAAGATGCTTAGACTTAAATAGTAAATGAGATTCCTAGAAAACCCTAGGGTAGCTTTTTGAAAGCTTTGGATAAACAAAGGAATCTAAAAGGCAAAAGTAATCTCTTGTCACTTCAAGTTAGTTAAAGAAGAACTAAGTAGATCTGGAATATGATTCAAGACACTTGGAATCGCACTCAAAACCTTAGAAAGAAAGGATGGATGTTTATTCCATCAGGATGGATATTTATTTCATTAAAAGGTTTAGAGCTTCCAATATGAGTCTAGGAATAATTAGGATCATAGTGTGATCATATGTTGGAAATCTTAGAAACCCAAGCAAGATGGAAACATAGAGGTAATCCCTTGATTTCAAAAGGAATTTGAGTAAAGGATACTCTATAGTTAGATTAAGCTTCTATACTTTAAGATAAATATCATTCACACATCAGTGTTGGATACAAAGTATAGTGGTATGGGACACTATCCTTTATATTCACATTAATGTAGGAACTCCATCCCAATGGAAACTGAAACTTCATAGATAAAAATGAAGTATAAGTTGGTCAAGGATATGACCATATCAAGTAACTAAGAAAGTTCCAAGATCATGAAATGAAATCACTTTCTAGAGCTTCGTAAATATTTTTAGTAAGACTAGTGTAGTCTCTTTAAGGATTTGTAGTTCTTTATTAGAAATGCTACATGAATTTCTAGAGCGAACTTGGAAAGATCCTTTCCAGAAAGGTAACTCTAATTGACTTAATCTAGGATAAAACACTTAGTTGAAAAATACAACTAAGTGAGTTAATATCTTTTAGTGTATCAAGTGATATTGAAAAAAAAGATTGACTTAGTTATCTACGTAATTGGGGTTAGACTAAGTTACTCCAAAACATCTTGTTGATGGTACAACAAGGTAATCAGTCTCCTAAAGTAAGAGATATATACTAGACTTGGTATTCCAGTCTATAGGAGTCTCAAGAGATTGAAAACGACTAACTTCTTAATTAAGATATTTGAAGCATCATAGTAAAGTTGAACATCATCAAAACTCGATGGCTCGAGACACCAATGTTTTATACCACTAAAGTCTGGATAGATGGATGATGGTTTAACTTTACCCAATGGATCTTCTTGAGACTTTAGATTCAATCTCATAAAGATAGAAACAATGCTTCAAACCATTAGCTAGATTAAATCCTTAAAGTTTTGAGTCTCATCTGATTTGACTCAAATCATTTTAGTGTTTCAAAAGTTGAACCGATTACATCGAGTTTTGGTTCTTCCTTCTCGCTTTTCCAGACCTTGGATTTGACTTGGAAGGAATCTTCAAAGTCACTCCTAGATGAGCTTTAGCTAGATGGAATGGATAACCAAATTAAACATCAAAAGATGGATGTTTTGTATAGAAGCCTTTCAATTTCAGAAGACACTTAAGTTTAAGAGAATTCATTCATCCATCTAATATTTCTTTAAGATCAATGGATGAAGAATCTAAAAAGTTCTCTTAAAAGAGTTTGAAGTAAAACTCTTAGGAATCACTTATAGATTCTAACAGTTCCAAACAAGTCAAGGTTTTTGAGAAAGTCTTGGGACAATCATTTTGAGGTTGGTTGCCCAAAGAACTGAATAAATTATTTCCTACATTCTACCTTGACTCTAAAGTACAATGGGGCATGGTAGTCCTGTATTTGGAAAAAGGGACCAGTAGATGATGGTTAATAAGTAGAAAATAGTCAGAGACATCTTCTTTAGATGTTTTGGTCAACCTCAACAGACTTCTCAAAGTCTTGAACTAATGAGAGATCCATCTATTTTTTAGGCCCATACCCAAGTAGTGGGTAGAAATGGATCTACATAGCAAATTAGTTAGAGACTATTTCAGTCCACCTACTTCATATGTTTGTACTATGGATGCGGAGTTCGCACATAGGGAAACATTGAATTAGGTAGGGATGTTCTAATCCACCCTTATCATGTTATCCATACTTAGCATTTGATTTAGTGTTTCACATGCAAAGTTAAGTAATGATTGGGCAGGGATTAGCCCCACAAGTGGATTTCCTTCTTTTCAGATCTAGTATGAGATAGAATCTCCTTCTCACAAAGAAGCAAATCAGAGAGATGAAGAAAACCATGATCTATAGAAAAGATCATGGGGCACGAGGGAATACTCCACATAACATACCTACACACATTTTCGAGGACGAAAATGTTAAAGGGGGGAAGAATGTTGTATAACTATGGGTCAAAGTGGCCAAAGACATGGGTTTTGAGGGTCCAAAACCACTTGGAGAACCCTTGGATTCTACTGGGAGAACCCTTGGGAAAGTGTCTCCAAGAGTGTGGTTTCAACCCTTGAGTTGTTTGGATTTATTTACCCCAATTGAAGGGTTTGACCCTTAGGATTGATATTTCCTAAGAGTATGATATTTAACCCTTAGGGAGGCCTCTCAAGCCTTGAGACTTGTACGTACAAGCTTGGGAGAAGTCCTTTTAGAATCCATGTGAGAGGCATGTGATTCCATGTGATTTCCAAGGTTAGAAGGCCTTGGATTAGCATCCATGTGGAGAGGATACTTGGCAAGCTCTCCTCACATTTCCCCCCTTGGCCTTGAGGTATATATATGGGTTGAGTTGGTTGGGTGGATGCGTGCATCTCTCACCCCTTGTGGGTTTGATTTGACTTACAATGTTTAGATTGGTCTCTCTTAGAGTAGTTTTTGTTGTTCATACAACACTAATATCTTTCGAATAACTCCTCTCTAATCCAATTTGGAGCTTTGTAGAGAGAGGTGCAACCTCTACAAGCTTATTATTGTTGAAGTTGATGCAAAAAAATATAGGAGCAAGACAATGATGGCCACAAGTGTATGTATATTGCTCCTATCTTTGCTTCTTATATTCCATAGTTTGTAATCCTTTTCCCTTTCATCTTGGTCATCATCTGTATCACTTCTTCAATCTTGGACACGTGTATCATGCTTGCTTCCTAATTGATGAGAATCAAAATCAAGATCATATGGTAGAGTTAACTTTTGTTTGCCTTCATCATACCAAGACCTGTGTTCTTTAAACACAACATCTCTACTTGCAGTGAATTGCTTGTTTGAAGGATTATAGAACCTGTAACCCATCTAAGTTGAGTCATACCCAATAGACATTGCCTTTGTTGCCCTTTCATCTAGCTTACCTCTTATCTGTGATGGTACATGAACATAAGCTAAATAGCCACACCTTGCAATGTCCAAGACTAGGTTTTCTTCCATGACATGCTTCATAAGGAGTCATGCCTTGAAGTGATTTGAATGGTACTCTATTGACAAGGTACACAACAATTGAAATAGCCTCTACCCATAGATAATGTGGCAACCTCTTCTCTTCAAGCACTGTTCTGGCTGATCCAACCAATGTCTAGTGTCTCCTCTCTACAATTCCATTCCATTGAGGAGAGTACTTAGTAGTGAATTCCCTTTTTATACATTTATCTTTCAAGAACTCATCAAACTCTTTGGAGAAGTATTCTCGCCCTCCATCAAATTTGATCTTCTTGAGTGATCTACCTATATAATTCTCCACATGTGCTAGATACTTTTTGAAGCAATCAAACACTTCATTCTTACTCTTGATAAAGTATAGAGTAGTCCATCTAATATGGTCATCAATAAGTGAGACATAATACTTTGATCTTGCCAATGAAGGTTCTTGACTTGGTCCCCAGAGATCTCTATGTATTAAGTCCAATAAGTTGTTGTGGATGTAGCCTTTGTGGTTGAATGGTTGTCTTTGACGTGCCTTCCCAATCTGACATGCATCACACTTGTTGATCATGTGTTGCTTTGATATGTTTGGCAACCAAAAACACTTTGATCCCTGCATATATCCTTCAAGGTTCATTCATTCACATGAGCAAATCTCTTATGCCACACTTCAAGCTCACTTATTGTTTGAGACCCAAAAGTGAATAGAGCTATGTTCTTGGTTTCTCCTACTTCAAAAGTAAAGAGTCTACCATGCTTCTCACCTCTGACTATCTTCTTAAAACCTTGAGATGGATCTTCCACAAAAGCTCCATGTTGGGTGAAGCTAACTTGCAAGACTTTTTTAGCTATTTGGCCTACACTTATTAGGTTTTTAGTGATATTGGGTATAGAAAACCTTACTCAGAATGTTTGTCCTGTCATTGGAAGCTTTGACATTGCCAATCTTCTCCACATTCTGCTTAGTATCATCCCTAATTTATACTTCATGTCTATGCTTTGGACTTTCCAAGTCAAATTGAAGAGCAATGTTGCCTGCAACATGATTTGAACATCCTAAATCTATGTAGAACAAATGATCATCTTCATTACCTTCTTTGTGGCTTAGATTCATAAGAAGCAATGCGTCTTCATGTGGTTGATCTTCTAAATAATTGTTAAAGTCCCTTCTATTATAGCCTCTATTGTTATTATTGAAGTTGTCTTCACCTCTACCTCTATTGCTGCCATATGCACCTCTTCCACTTCCTTTATGGGTCTTCCCATTGAACTAACAATTCTGAGTGGTGTGGTTGGTCTTATCGCAAATGGCACAAAGTTGAACATTCTGTTCTTTGGCTTTGTCATGCTTTGGTCCTTTCTTCTTACCTTTCCACTTGCTCTTGCTTGCAAAGTTAGCTTGGGAAGTCTCCTCTTCATCTTTTTCCTTCTTGCCTTTTAACTTCTTATCATTCTTATTTGCATATAGAGCACTAGTTGAATTACCATGATAGGAGTTACCTTCTTTTATGCTATTGTTGGCCTCTTGATTGAAGAGTTGTTCAAGAAAGATGTTGAAGTCTGGAGTTTGCACATCCATGATGAGATCATAAGCCATGGTGAAGCATTGCCATTGCTTATCACTTTGAATCCCATTGAGAATTTTCTTCATGATAACCTCTTCTTCAATCAGCTCTCCAATGGATGCTAACTGATCCGCAATCCCCTTGTCCTTGGTAATAAACTTTGTGATGGTTTGTTTAGGTGTCTTCTTCATTTGGTTGAACTTGTTCCAAAGATGATTCCAGATACTTTTTTCCCTCTTTAAGAGGTTTTTTATCCCCAGCTTGTATATACGACTATAACCCTGATAAACCAATTATCTTTGTACATTCTCTTGGTAATACATTTAGTATTGTGTGTTGTGCTCCTTATGTTATTCACATGCTTCCGTAGACCTCAAACTCCAACAATTGGTTTCAGAGAAGGTTGTCACTTCATCTAGGCCATCATCAACATCCCTCCGGTCGCAATCTCAAAATCACATAAAAATCGGTAAGTATACTCAAGGTGATTAGGATTTCAAAATGCCATTGTTTTGTGGTGTCGAAATCATAATTTGAGCTCCTTTGATCCTTCAAATGCATTATCATAGTGCTTGTGTAGGAAATTTCATCTTTTTGTGCCAAACATATATACAAGTTTCGGTTTCGTGGCACAAGTGCCTAAAAGTCTACTACAAATTTAGCAAACCTTAACAAAGTAGTTATATTCAACTTTTTGAGATACATTCATTTTTCTACATCATGTTATTTTAGTCAATGGCCATGATAGAAAGCAATGATGTATTCCATATGTTAGCTACTAAGGATAAGTTGGATGGTACCAATTACCCATTATGGACATATATGAAGCATCATGTATTGTTCACAAAAGGACTGTGGAATATAATGCATGGTGTTGAAAAATATCCTACTACATCTACAAATATAGTTACTAACGGTGATGCGGATCACGTCAAAGATTATGTTCTTCATGTTCATGTTCATGCTATGATTCTTGCTACACCTACTATAGAGCAACTTCGTTGAGATGCCATAGATGCTCACACACATGCATTGATAGCCTTGTCTATCAAACATTCCATTATTTCTCACATTCACTCTTGCAAAACAATAAAAGATGCTTGGGATACACTTACCACTTTATACTAGGTAAGGAATGAGACTCGTGTTGCTTACCTCTGAAAATAATTGAAAAGTGAACACATGAATGAAGGACATTTCATGGACAGTTTTTTGACGAAGATCAAAGAATTGAGGGAAAAGTTGATTTCTGTTGATGAAGTCTTGCCAAACAATTCACTTGCGTAGAATGTTTTGTATGGTCTTCCATGTTCATGGTAGAGTTTTGCATCTACTCTTCTATTGATGATAAAAGCTAAGCCAAATGCCTTAACATTTGAGGAGTTAGTCTTTGTTCTATTGCAGGAAGATCCATCTAGGCAGAACAGGTCCATTATACATGTTGTAGATCAAGCTTTCCTAGCTATTCAAAAGGGCAAAGATAAATGAAGCTCATCTACTAATAAGTAGAGATCTGTTAATTTTGCACAATCAAATAAGGATAACAAAGATGAGAAGAATACAAAAAAGCAAAAATTGTTTTGCAAATACTATAAAGGAAATGATCATGTCATAAAGAGTTGTCCAAAACTAGTTACAAAAGAGGCAAAGAAAAAAGAAGCTGGAATGGTCATCGCAAAGGCCTCTACACCCAAATCAGAGCCTACAAATCTTATGCAGAATGAAGAATGGGTGTTTACTATTGTTTGCAATAATGATCCATCTTCTCATGAAGAGTGTATGTGTGCGTTAGACTCGTATGTTTAGTACTGATCATAGGGCAACCAAACATATTCGCTTGCATCACAATTTCTTCACTTCACTTGAGCTTAACCGTACAAGAAATACTATCACATGTGACAACAACTCCTCTTATCCTGGCACGGGAGTTGATAAGATCATTCTTACTATTACTGATGGTAGTTCTTTTACATTGCTGGATGCTTTATTTATGCCAGAGATCAAGAAAAAACTGTTATCAGTTTTAGTATTACACAAAAAATCAACCAATATTTTAACAAAAAATATTTTAACAAAAAGTTTCAGGTTTTTTTTCGACCAATATCACCGAACGCATAGATTGAACAAAAAATAGTACTGCCAATCAACAAAATTGATAGAATGCAATTTACACGAATTAGATGATACTCATTCGATTCATTTCAACACCATTCTTGTGTAGTTCATTGACAAAACATTACAAATGTGCCTGCGCTTACAAGGTTTGGTACATCCGTTTCTGGCGTAAACCCATAATACTAACGGGAATTTAATAAAGTGGACAATCCATTATCCTGCTGCCAAATTCTAAGAGTTAAAATGAAACAGATTACATCGATCAAGTTAGAGCAATTGGGCTTAAATAAATTCCTCCCAAGATAATCACTGAATCAAGGGATCTCCGTGGTCTGAACTGATACAATAAACGAAGTGACATCTCCTCTCTTTATCAAGTAAACTTTGCCAAGATTATTATACTCTTTACTTCCTTGTATCTCTGCTTGACTAAAGATATACTTCTTGTGGCTTTGAACGTGTTATAAACACACGCACACACACATATATACACATACATACATACACACAGACGGACACAGACGGACACAGACATAAATACAATTATATATATATATATATATATATATATATATATATATATATATATATATATATATATATATATATACACGTGTGTGTGTGTTAATCCCTAACATATCCACATGTCCCTCTTGGGGGCCCGTTTTTACAAAGATCTTCCGTTCCCTTAATTGGCTTTATTAGGAGTTCAGACAACTCTCCGCTGGAGCTTGAATTGCGACTGTGCAAAGAGAATGGGCATAGAATCCATAGCACCTCCACTATCTGACAAAGCAGGGGAAACAGACCTAAATGCCAGTTAGGAGACTGAGATTACAGTCCAATACATAAACAAACGCATAAATCTGTTTTCATCATGAAAAGGATGTTGCAGAGCTACTGCAATGACCAGACATGAGGAAGATTTCACTTGTCCTCGATCTCAACTTCTCTCAAGCACGCGTGCGATTAACATATCATTAGTGATTTCCAGAGAAACATGTGAAAGAGCGGTACAACATTCTGCAGAACAGCCAAGTAGTCCAACCGAGAGCATTCACATACATTTTTATATTAATAAGACACAAACCAAAAACCAAATATGGAGTCCCCATGTATCACTCCTGAAATATTTACCATCCAAATTCGTGGGTGGCTTAGAGACATATTTGGCAAGTTACACAATGCCTCAGACATTTTCATAGCGTACATATCACCTAGACTGTACAGTAAACATAGCATTCACGTCATTGGAGCATGACCCGAGCCAATCCCTCGACTCCTGGGAAAGGATGCCCTCCGACAGTGTGCGCACGAGTACGTCGTGTAGAGGGCACACCAGCCAGCGGGTTCTTATTCGTGGCGTCCTGAAAAGCATGGACACAACAGGAAGGCTTTATCTCATACTCCGAATTATGAGATGTGCATGATGCAAGAAAAACGCACGAGAAGAGAGAAATTTGTGTATGGATCTGCAGTCATTGCTCCCAAGTCGATGCTAATAAGAGGAGAAAGAAAATGAAAAACACATTACCTGGTAGCAATAACCGGACCAGAAATCACAGACAGGATAACTTTCAGGGCAGCAGCTTATATGGTCATCGCAGCAAACTGCGTTTTCGTACCCGCAGCAACCCCACAGAAAGCAGTGCGAGAATAACTCCAAAATGCAGCAGCATGTCTCACCTGCACTGCAGGTTTTCCAAGCATCGCACTGCACTGTAGATGGTGGAGGTGGAGGAGGGGGTGGCGGTGAAGGCGGAGGTGGAGGAGGCGAAGGGGGTGGCGGAGGGGAAGGCGGAGGAGGTGGAGGTGAAGGTGGCGGAGGAGGAGATGGAGGGGGAGGTGGGACATATGGAGGGGGCGGTGATGGCGGTGGTGGTGGCGGCGGAGGCGTTGCAGACGACACTGGATATGATGGCAAGAGGTACATGCCACATTTTCCAGTCGAAGAGCCTGTTCCTCTTACAAGCTTGATGTATCCGGAGTCTCCCCACGATGTCCCCCATGAGTTCTTCCCGATCCAATACTGTACCGAGCCTGATACACCCCATCCTATTATCAGGATCGCGTGGTCGAGATCGCTCTCCGAACTCGAACAGGTCCCATCGTACACGCCCTGCAAAGACAAATTTCAAAATGGGTTGTCTGCACAATGGGGAAAAGAGAGAGAGAGAGGGGGGAGAGAGAGAGAGAGAGAGAGAGAGAGAGAGAGAGAAAGAGAGAGAGAGAAAGATGGGAAAACGGCTACAGAGGAACAGTCATCTCCATCTCCGCCACGAAGGCCTGTCAAAAGGACATCCCGTTTCCGCATTCTTTGTCTATCCAAGGACATTTCGCATTTTCGTAAAGCGAAGGCACTACTTACCCCGCTGTAGAGCTGGAAGTCGAAGGCATCGCCGTTCAACGCGACCGTCACAGGCTGCGACGCAACTGCACAGAGTAATGCCGACTCATCGCCTGAATCGACATCTGCATAGTCATCAATGGATACCACAACATTGCTGACCTGCATGCATCATTGATAAACCTTACATCATGCTCAAGCCTGGCCATTGAAGCAGCAATCTATGAACAAGGATACACGGTGCGATACCTTAGCTTTCGAGCAACTGCCGGTGCGTCCACTTGAACTGGTGTAGGGATAGTCAGCCTCTGAGTCTATACCTCCGTTATCAATAACCCACTGGAATGCAGTGTCCATTAGTCCACCGTTGCATCCATAATCGTAACTGTCACAGCTAACAAGCTCTTGCTCCGAGAGGCTCACTAGAGTCCCGGTAGCGATGGCGTTAGCACTTTCTATAGCCCCTACGGACGCAAAAGCCCAGCAACTACCTGCATGCAAAAATCCCCTCATGGTGCATTAGGAAGTAGAAACCTCGGAATTGTGGCATTCACCATTCGGATTATGGCAAAACAGGTATGAGAAATATAAGAAACAGTATGTGGAGATACTGCAAACTGCCCTGAACCGAAGCTAACTACTTCTATTAGTACCAATAACATGGGATTTCATATGCAAATTATCATGATAACCGGATTTTTCAGGAAGAAGGTGACTCTCGTTTCTTCAATTTTTCCCAACAACAGCTCAGAGGCAGCCGACTAAAACATCCGTCGTAAACAACTTCGGTACTCCAGGGCTTCATACTCTTGATTCGAGTATACAAAACATAACGCGATCGAAATGCCAAAGGGTGTGAATTTCTTGTTAACTGAGTAATAAGTGTTCATTGATGGATCGATCTTCCTCCAAAGAGTAGGCTTGAATATCATGGCCCATTCGCCCCCTTCACCTCATTTACAGTCACATTACTGTTGATTCACGTGGAGTTGTTTAGCGATGTCTTTGAATGAACTCTGCGAATCGTTAAGCCCTCATTGTTTAGCGCATCGAAAATTTCTCGCTGAATGCTGTAGGAGGAAATCGTACATGTATCCCCACCCTAGAAGCAGCATAAATTTTCTAACATCAGAGGACTTCTGGTGTCGAGACAGATTGCAGTACCACCAGCACTCCATGAATGTCCGATAACATCATCACAACTGGACAGGCAGGATACGACAACGAAGACAAATTTGCGTGAGCTTCGGCGCGCTCCGTTCCTTTAACATAGTGGAGCTCTACATCCCCTCACACTCCAAGGGAGTAATAATTACTTAATCGCACATGAAAACGGTAAAAGAGATCTTAAATACTGACCGCAGCTGCCTTGATCCTTCACACTCTCCACTACACCCTCCTCACGCCAATCTAGAGAAGTGTCGAGCTCAGTCGTATCGCATGTCGCAAGCCTACGGCGGCCGGCATCCGAACTGCGATTCGCACGCAGAGGCACACTCCTCGGGCGTGTACCGAAATAGCTGAGAGCCTTGAACTCCTCGTTCGTGAGATCGGCGAAGCGAGTAAGCCCCAAACTGAAGGAATATGTTCCATTGCTGTTATGTTGGTGGATATGGCGGAGATTCTCCTTGAATATGCGGAAGCGTCTATCCTTCTCCGCAGCTCTACCTGTAGGGTAGAACTTCCCGTGCTTGAAGTTCCACACGTCGAACAGGGCCAAAAGCCGGCTTTCTGAGTGCAAATCGTCCTCTGAGTACGGCAGCACATGCCCAGAGACGAGCACTAGGGAAAGGAGGACCCCAAGGCACAGCAACAGCGAAGACAACGGAGAAGCAGTCCGCGATGCGAGAGAAAACGCCATGATGGAGAACTACTCCGACAGGAACAACGCAGGCAGGGCTTACTTTCGAACCTCACTACGGCGTCTCCTGACAGGTCGCCATTGGCGCAGATTATGCTACGTCGCAGGATCTCCTTCTTTTATTCTACACAGAAATTCATGTAACACTCATCATTGTGAAGCACACCATGATATTTTCTCTCGTCCGCTGCCAAATGTGAAACCAATAAAGGGTCTTGGAACAACGCTGACAAAGGCCGATCGGGGGGGGGTCACGATTGATGAGACGACGGACGCATTAAGATTCAAAATACCAAAAAACACTTAACTTCAAATTGGCCACAATGGGAACATTTACCGACTCTCTCCAGGCCCAGAAATTTTGGGCAACGATAAATCTATACTGTTTGAGCAATGGTCTCTCTCACCTTGGCTACAAAGAAATTCTCCTTGGTGTGTGGTTTAAGATGGATATGCTGCTTTGGCATTGATTAAAAACCACATTTTGTGGTCGATTTGGAAGAATAGATGCTCCAATATCTTTTCCAGCAAACCCAAAGACTTCAAATTCTTTTGTAACAATGGCATCCAGAAAATTATGTATTTATGTAACTCCTCTGTGCTACTGATAGAGACACAAGCACTCATGATGTCCTAAGGAAGAACAACTACAAGAAATGAAAAAATCTCTTTCTTAAATTGTATTATAAGAAAAGAAGTCAAATGTGCGCCCTTCTTACTGCTTTGTTGTAACCTGACCTTCTGGTTGCAATGATGTATCTTGATCTTTACTGGGGGTGATCTTCACTCTACCCCTTTGTATTTTACCTTTTCAATATTAATCTTTTTTGTTCTGTCAAAAAAATTAAAAAAACACTTAACTTGAAGGTGGGATAAGATTCAAAATAAAACACCGTCACTTGCCTCGCATTGCCACCATAAAATTCATTCATGATTTTTCCTTTTGCCTTTGGATCGAAGGGTTCATGTTTCTTTGTGAGATCGAAGGTGCAAAAGGACACTTGGTTTCATGTGTGTAGGGTGGACCATGTTGTACCATTGCAACTTTAGTATCAACTAGGATGTTGACCTAAGCTTCAACTTAGGGACTTGCGGAGAAAGAGACTATACCTCAATCCCCTCACAAGTGCATATAGTGGGGATACACGCTTTTAATTTATCAATCCGAAGAGTATACTAACCTAGCCGAGTGTATGAAGACATGCAAACGTGTAATGGTCAATGCAAAAGTATTACTCAAAAGTGAAAATGAGGAAAATACTTATCCTAACAAGCTTCAACTGTAGGTCAAGACGAAACGATACTTGGTGCAGCAGCCGTCAGTATTTTGGACTTTTCTCCTAGCTCCGAGCTCCAAACATAGCAAATAGCATATGCGTTTTGAAGCTCTCGAGAAGACGCATCCAATGGCAGTGGTTTCACTCAATTCCGACACTCCTACTTCAAGTTATGACAGAAATACTGAATCGCGAAAATACTTTCCTACGCTTCAGCACTTCCTACTCCTCGCACACACCTTTCCTACAGCCAAGAAACACTCTCAAGGATAGACAACACTCACCAGCACTCTTTCCAAGCAATACACATGCATACAAGCTCACGAAGAAGAAGATGAAGAGGGAAGAAGACACAAATTCGAATTTCTGTGCTCTCTCTTCTCACAATGGCAAAAAGTCTTTTACAAAGAGTCACATTTGACTTATATACTAGTGCCCTAATAATGGTTCTTTCACACAAGTGACCGGCACTTTATTCCCTACGAGCTAATTTCCTACTATTTTACATGGGTAAGCTTCTATTCTTCTATGGGAATGCATCTAGAGGACTCCTCTAGTGCCTTTACAAGGGAAATATATTACAAAAATGAATATGTTACAAAAATATCTGGTCCAAATCGGAAAAATTTTGGGGCCCGTCTTTTTCTCTGCTTTGTACGCTCTTTGGCTCTGCAACACTCTCCCCCTCTTCGCCTCTGTCGTCCCTTGACAGACTTCGCTTCCTTTGACAGACTTTGCTTCGCGCACGCGCCCTGTGGTCAGTATTGTCTGTTGTTAAACAGACATGCAGATTCGATGGCCTTCTTGATTCAAGCTCTACAACTCGAGAGCCTGATGTAGTTGTCTTGCCTGTTGACTTGGGTTGCCACGCACGCCACCAGTGACTAGGAATGTGCTATTCTTAGTCACCCTCTTCAACTTTTCAGCCTCTACCCCTTTCTAACTTTTGGTCCTACTCTGATGTTTGAAAAATCCACTCCTCTGGACCCCGGGGTTTAGCTTTGTAGCCTGGTGCGTGCCCCTGCGGGGCTCTGTGCAGAGATGGGTGTTGCGCCCCTGCGGGGCTTCCTGCAGAGATGTATCTTTACCTTTGTCTATCTTCAAATTTGGCTTTTAGTGAAGCTGTTTCTTTCGTTGCTTTCTTTTTTTCCTCTTCTTACTCGTCTCGCCCTCAACACTGCCCCCCTCCTGAACTCTGTCGTCCCCGACAGGCTTTGATAAGCGCCGGGCATATGTTCTGTATACTTGTTGCTCTGTGTCATTTAGCAGATTGGCTTCACGTATCATGATCTGTTTCCATTGCTCAGCTTTGACTCCATCGTTGGGCGGTTGTCTGTGATCTGCGAAGAAGCTTAATTCGTATGCCACGAGTCTGGCATTCAGATTGGATGACATCTTCAAGAATATCTCTGAATCTATTTCAAAAAATCCTGTAAAAAACGCTTCTTCGAATGTCTGCATATACGAGCTTGGCAAAAACATGAGTCTAGAATAATATGCCATTATTGTGGGGCGGCTCGGCATTACTGATAGATCAAAAATAAGTACATCTGTGCTTTGATTAATGCCGATGAAGTTCAGAAATGTATATGCCGCATGTTTGAAGACTTTCAAAACTGTAAGTAGCATACTAAGTATTTTATTTGTCATTTTAACTGCTAAATCTGGTACTGTCGCATAGTTTTGTAGCCAAAATTCTATTGTTTTGATCATGTAATCCTCGGTTGGCAAATAATTATGCGGCGGGCTCGGTAACATCGGATAGTTGAGCCACTGTTTATTAATGTTGCCGCTGCGTTGTAAAGCCAAAAATTCCGTTGGCTCCCTTCTGCGTGGTATTGGGCAAAACGAAGGGTTTACCTGGAATAAATAAGGTGCAGCCTCCCAGTGCACCCGTAGTGTGGGATGTTTCTCCAAAAATTTTCTCCTCCACACCGGCTGTGCAGCTTCGAACTCTGCTTGAGTGTACATGAATGTGTCATTCTTGAAATTGAGCTGCTCATCTGGACTTTTGTGCGTAACCTTCTTTATATATTGCCTTGTTTTCTCTTTCAGCAGTCCATAGGGAATGTTGAAAGGCTTTATGATCTTTTCCAAGTCTTTACCTTTGATTTTTGCTTCCTTCATGACCTTGATGACTTCATTCTCAAAATTTTCCGTCAATCGGGACACCACTAGTGCCCGTTCCTTCTGACTTATTTCTGCAGTGTATGGCATCGGATGATCATCATGCATATCCGCCATCTGCTCATGTATTGGAGAATGATAGATCGGTTGAGATAGAGGGCTTACCTCTACCTCGTCAGTAGGATGTTCTGTCTCAGGCACTACTGATGTCCCGATCGGTTCCGTGTCTTTCTTCTTATTCTTTAGCTCCTCAATGCATTCGTCTTTTTCCTTTATCTGCTGTATAGCTTCTCCGAGTTTTTCTTTGGTGGCTAGGAGCTCCTTACCTATGTCAGCTACGTGATCCATGTTTTCACTGTAGCTCTGTACCAGTTTGGCCTGTGCTGAATTCAGCTGCCTTTTGAGTTCATTTATTTCCTGATTGTGCTTAAGTTCTGCCTCTTCTCTTACTGCGCGCTCTTGTTTTAGTAAAGCTTCATATTGTGCGAGTTGATCTCTTAATTCATCTTCTTTACTTCCAGTTAATTCCAGTTGCTTTATTGGTTGGTCATATAACAATGATTTCGTCAACTCTTTGTTTCTATTCCGTAAAGTATCATTCTCGTCCAGATATAACTTCAGTTGTGTTTCTAGTAGAGTGCTTCTGGTCTTCAATCTTTCTTTTTCTACTGCAGTGGCATCATATACTTTCTGTAGATCCTCGAGCTGGTTTCGCAGTTGATGATGCTGAGTGCTTAGTGACTCGTATTGTGTTTGTGTTTCTAACAGCTCAGTGTTTTTGGTGGCTATCTCTTTTTGTACCTGAATTAGTTGTGCAGACAACTGTTCACTCATAACTTGAAACTGATTCTTTTCCTTCATGGCTTTGTCATAATCTGCATCTATATCCATCATTTGCTGTTGCGTATCCATGGCTGTCTGGATCATTTGCTTTACCACAGGCTTCAGTTGAGTCACATCCACATTGAGCCATGTTTGCGGTATCGAGGGTTCTGCTCCGGTAGTCACATCCTTGCCTTGAGCAATGTGTAAAGTGGTATCATGGGGCTGCCTGATTTGAAGTTGAATCCTTGGCTCGGCCCTCATGTTTTCATCCTGTCCTTGAGGTGTGTCATCAGGCACCTCGATTATTGTTTGTCCTTTTTGTGGGACCTCTCCCGCATCCATATTCTTTGGGGTTTGTTCTTCTTCTTTAATAGGTATTTTGACATGTGTAACCCCAGTAGTTGTGTCTTCCTTGATGCTTACTTTGGTAGTGTCATTCAATTGAATGACATGCTCCTGTTCCTGAGCATCAATCACCTTCTTTTCTTTTTCCTTCTGGCTGTCTGGTGTTACTTCCATTTGATTGACTTCTGGTCCTTCGTCTTCATAAGTTTCTGTCCTGATATCAGTATCTAGCGTGTCTTTCTCAGGACTGGATTCCGTATTCGTACTTGAGTCATCAATGCCCAATTCTTGGTATCTTCCAGGTTGTTTTGGAGGTGTTTCTGTACTCTGCTTTTGCTGAATTTGACTCGCTTGTCTATATTGATGTCCTTGGACATTTAGATTCACTTGCCCTTGCATGTACTGGTGTGTTTGCTCGAGGGCCGCAGACAAGTCTCTTTTTGAAATCAGCATTTGAGCCGTCGTGACCTTAGGCAAGAGATGCGTTCTCTTGGACTGAGGTGTTGCTTGGGCTTCTTCTTCTCGCAAGCGTTTTGTACCCCTATGGGCTTCTGTGTGCTGGTTCCGGCCTCTTCAACTACAACTGCTGCTTTCTTTTTCTTAGGGACAGAAGCGGATTTTGCATACCTTGCTAGCCCTTCTGCTGTCGGCATCTCTCGTAAGCAGTGTCTCATGTCTAGGGCTTCATATATCAATAAGGTCAAAGCTGAACCACCGTTCAGGAATTTCTTTTGCCCCCATTTCTTCTGAGCTTCAAACAATCGCTCTTGTACGTAACCTGTGAGATTCACTTTGTTTCCTATCTGTCTCATGGCATGTGATAGGAGTTGTACTACAATTTTTTGTGGTGCGGTGTATCTGTTCATGCCAGGAAAACAAAAGTGTTGATGTACCAAACGTACCGCATCTTCAATATCTACTCTGTTAATCTCCAGGAATGATCTTTTCTTGGGGTCATGGCATTCCTCTTTGACATTGGTAATGCCTTCTTGATTCCATCCAAAGGCCTTATTGATCAATTCATGAGTGAATTGAATGGTCTTCCACGTGCCCACCTTGTCCAAAACCTTTGCTTCTGGAACCGAAATCTTTGTAGCAGCCGGCTGCATGGTATTCATTACCTGCGTACATCTTTGGAAGTCGGGTACACATATGGGTATCTTCAAGAATGCTTCAATGCCCGCTTGAGTCCATACTTCTTCGATATGTGGTAACCCTTGTATTATGGTCTTGAAATCTTGTGACATAATAGGGAAATAGTGATCCCTATCCATAATCTTGATGGTTGCCATGAATAGAAGTTCCGAGATAGGTTGGTCATCTCGAAACCAATGTCCTCTGACCTTGGTTATTGACCCCAATGGAAGAAGTAGTTCCTCTTCCTGCTGTGTAGCTTCTGAGTCAGAAGATGTCATCTGCACTCAATATAGAGGATGGGTTAGTAACCATATTTTTTTTCAGAAATCCTCCTCCATATGTTGATTAATAATTCGATGTTGCTCCGAGTGCATGGTGCCGTCCCTTTCCCGTGGGTGTGAGAAAGGTAATACCTGAATTTTTCATGCATTTTTATATTTTTTTGCTGAAAAGAAAACATAAAAGTTAGTACAAAGCCGAAGCGATTAGTGAAATTTTTTTATTTTTATTTATTTTTTTTTTTTTTTGGAGTCATTTTTTTAAATATGTACAAGTGCTCTCCTATTTCCAAAGGGAAAATGTGCGATACTATCCGCAAGTAGAAGAAGGACGTGCCGAATGCTTGGCCTTGTAATGTGGCCCTATCATGCATACTCTGAATCTTGACAATTCCTCATGTGTGCAATTGGAAGTAGTTGCTCTATGTATGCAGCTTGTCTTGTCTTTCGGCATCCAGATTTGCTTCACTTGGGCGGAACGTACTGTATTCTCCACCTTTTTGATGAATGCGGTTCGTCTTCGGTAGTATGTCTGCTGATTCTGTTTTGGGAATCTCAGGTTGGTTTGCATTGCATCTGTGGATTCCTTCTTCCTCCAATATGTCCTTTCCCTCGTCTGATGTGTCTGTTGACCAATGTGATTATGATAGCTCTTCTGAGGATGTTCCTTGTTTGTGATGGTCGTCCTTTGGGTACGTGACTTTGGGATCCAAAATTTGGTTCGATCAGGTTGTGCAGTTATCAGCTTCTTTGGGATCCATATGCTCTTGAGTCGTGGTTGCTGAAAGTGTCCGAAATTCTTTGTCTTCTTATACAAGTGCTCATGCTGCTGTCGAAGACGTTTCTGTTGCTGGAGATATGCCTTCTCTTGATCCTTTCTTATCCAAGCTAGTGTAGAGTGTGGAATGGGGTACACTTTCACGGGTGTAGACTTCACTTCTTGCAGAGGAATAGTCTCTCTTGTGCTTTGTGGTTCTCTGT
Source organism: Ceratopteris richardii (assembly GCA_020310875.1). Lineage (NCBI taxonomy): Eukaryota > Viridiplantae > Streptophyta > Polypodiopsida > Polypodiales > Pteridaceae > Ceratopteris > Ceratopteris richardii. The sequence continues at coordinate 161,281,536 of CM035429.1, read as the reverse complement.
GCTTGGTTTCATGTTCTTGTGCACTCTTGTGACTCTCTAAACTCAAGGATGGAGTGCACACAGGACTCACAGTATTTTCACATGAAGTACTTGATGATGGGGTTCCTATATTGCTAGTGAACATACAATTATGACTTTGTTCATTAGGATGAACTTCTGGCTCTATAATAGCAGCTTTGGGTGGTCGTTCGTCTAGCAAACTAAATACTTCACGAGGTCCTATTCTGGCCGAGATGTATCCTAAAGCCAATTGAATGGTTACCTCATATTCGTAGATCCAATCTTGTCCTAACACCACATCTTCAAGCAGATCTTGGTCCTGACATACTAAGAGTCTCTGCTCCATTGTGTTGTTCCCCATATGTAAAGGTAAAGTGATCTCACCTATGCATTGAGTAACTTTTCCTCCTATTCCAATTAGCTGTGCTTTCGATGGGCGTGACTCTTCTTTAAGTCTCTGAGACAAGGAAAATCTAATGCAGCTTATTGCTGCTCCTGTGTCTATGAGAGCATCCACTAAGTGGTACTCTTTTCGTCCTGCTCCCAGATTCAAATAAGGCTGTCTTCTTTGTTGTCCGGAGTTCTCAGTGGCTCTAAAATTAGCCATAGGGATAAGTTCTTCTCCTACTCGATATCTCTCGTCTCTTTCTCTCATCCACTCTTTCCGTTTTCTGATACGTTCTAGGGCTTCCTGCCTAGCTTCATCTCGTATGCGTTCTTCTTCCTTTTTTCTACTCTGAGCTCCTAAGAGTCGTGCTAACATTTGATCCGTTAGAGGCTCCATGAATCTTTTCACTCGGCATCCACTGATGTAATTGGGAAGAATATCTCCGTCTAGTGTGGCGAGATTGACTGCACCACTAGTAGAGATTCGATTTATAATCATGGGTCCATATCCGCGTTTTTGGAGCTTCTTTGCATGCTGTTTGAGGGTGTATACTAGGACTAAGTCGCCTTCTTTCAGTCCCTTGTCTTTTATATGTGCATCATAATAAGCCTTTTGTCTCCGTTTGGCGGCATAAATGCCCGCTACCGCTTGCAATCTAGTCTCGTGCAGCTTTTCAATTTGATCTAATTGCTGAGACAACTCATGACCGTTCCACTCATATTGCTGGGCTACTTTTAATGTAGGCACTAAGAAGTCAATTGGCAAAATTGCATTCTGCCCATACACTAGGTTGAAAGGCGTAGTTCCAATAGCCGTTTTATATGCCACTCGGAAGGCCCAAATTGCGTGATGCAATTGTTTGTCCCAATCTGACCTTCCATTATTGACAATCTTTGTCAATACCGTACAAAGTACTTTGTTGGAACTTTCAGCTTGCCCATTAGCTTGAGGGTGGTATGGGGCTGACTTCTTATGAATCACTAAGAATTCATTCATTAGCGATTCAATGACTTCGTTTAAGAAATGCGTTCCTCGATCACTCACTATCTCAATCGGTAGTCCAAAGCGTGTGAATATGTGCTCAAAGAGAAATTTTGCTGTGGTTTGAGCATCATTCTTTCTAGTGGCTTTTGCTTCTACCCACTTAGTCAAGTAGTCGGTGGCTACTATTATGTACTCCGCATGTGATCCTTTCGCAGGTGGATTGATAGGTCCTATGAAATCAATGCCCCACTTGGTAAATGCTCTCGCACAAACCATGGGTCTTAAAGGCATGTCATCTCTTCTAATAGGATATTTTGCTCTCTGGCATGTTTTGCAGCTTCTCACATATGTCTCCGCGTCCATATGTAGAGTTGGCCACCACAAACCTGCAAAGAGAATCATCTTGACTGTTCTGTCTGCTGAGAAGTGTCCTCCTGCAGCTCCTGCGTGTGCCATTTCTAATACAGAGAGATATTCATTTTCATGAATGCACAATCTTAGCTGGTTATCTCTCCCTCGTTTAAAGAGTTGTTTTCCTAGGATGACGTAATCTTTGCTCTGTTCTTCAAGAGCACGTTTCCTTGCTAAGGTAGCTCCCTCCGGGTACTCTCGAGTTTTCAAGAACTTCACTAAAGACATGCTCCACCTTGGTGCTATTGTAGAATAGCATAACGTAGAGTTCGCATCTGGGATTTGTTCTTGACAGGTTTGACAGGTTGACACATAATGATGTGCATCTCGTTGCATGGTTGGCCAATATATGCCAAATCTCTTGAGTGTTTGCCATGTTCCAATCGCGTTCAAGTGAGTGTTCCATTGATTTATGTGAGCTTTCTGAAGCCACATGTTTTGTTCATCTTCTTCCACGCATCTCATCAGTAGTCCGCTTGAATCCTGGTGGTATAAACTTCCAGCAATAATGTGAAGGTTTTTAGTCCTCCAAAGATCTTGCTTTCGGTTTGGCGTGATCCCGTCTTTAGGTCCATGTGTAAGTATAGGGATCAACTTTTCGGCCCATTGAGGACATATTTCCAGGTTAAAAAGATAGGTGTCTGGCAAATCATCAGGAACTCCGATGGGTGGCTCTCCGTGTTTTAACCTAGAAAGGTGATCTGCTCTCACATGTGTGTTTCCTTTTTTGACTATTACCTCAAAGTCAAACTCCATTAGTAACAAAAACCATCGCACCAACCTTCCCGTGCTACAAGGTTTATTGACTAAATACAACAAAGCTTGATGGTCTATGAAGAATTTGAATTTGTTGGCTAAGAGGTAATGTCTAAACTTCTTGACTGCGTAAACCATTCCTAAGCCTTCTCTTTCTGTAGTCGTGTAATTTCTTTCGGCTTGGTTTAATTGTCTACTCGCATAAGCGATTGGATGGTCAAGCTTTCCTTCGTCAGCGGGTTGAGCTAGGATACATCCAATTGCGTAGTTCGAAGCATCGACATGAATATGAAAAGGCTTACTCCAGTTGGGTGATTTTAGAATTGGGGCTGTACTCAGCCGTTTCTTAAGCTCGTTGAATGCCTTTTCACATTCGTCCGTCCAAGTGAACTGAGTCAATAGACCGTATAGGGGTTTAGCTATTATGGCATACATGTGAATAAACCTACGGTAATATCCACAATGTCCCATAAAGGCTTGTACTTCCTTTACATTTTTGGGTCTTGGTAAGTCCAATATGACTTTAATCTTATCCTCATCCGTAGATATCCCATTTCTTGAGACTATGTGTCCTAGTATTTTTCCTTGTCTTACCATGAAGACACATTTTTCTGGGTTTAAGCAGACTCTATACTGCCTACATTTGTTGAATATTTTCCGCAGTTCCGGTATGTGATCGGGTCTTTGATTGGAGTACGTGCAAAGATCATCCACATACACTTCCATGCTTTTTTTCAAGAATTCCTTGAAAACGTGACACATTAATCGTTGGAAGGTAGCCGGTGCATTAGTGAGTCCAAATGGCATCACTCTGAATGCATACACACCCCATTCAGTGGCAAATGCTGTCTTGTGTTGGTCCTCGGTCGCAATGGCCACCTGATTGTATCCAGAGAAACCATCTAGGAAGCTATAGACCTCTTTACCTGCTACCCTTTCCAATAGATGATCCGTAATCGGTAATGGGTAGCTATCACGTATAGTGGCTGCATTCACCTTCTTCAGATTTATGCACACTCTCAATTTTCCGTTTTTCTTGGGCACTACCACTAATGGCGATACCCATTCTGTGTGTTCTATCTCGTATATGAATCCAGCATCCAACAATTTATCTATTTCTTCTTTTATCTTGGCTGAATACACCTCATTATAAGTATAAGGTCTCTGTTTGGAAGGTTTGGCTTCGGATGTCATGGGGATTCTATGCGCACATATAGAAGGATCTACTCCTTTTAAATCCTTATAGGTCCAAGCAAAGACATCCCGGTATTCTCTTATGAGTCGAATTAGCTCTTGCTCCTCTTCCTTTGAGACATCCTGTCCTATGAAAGTACCTCGTTCCTCTCCTCCTTCCATGGTCACAACTATTTTCTTGGTTTGCTCTTTATTATCATATGCTATTCCCGGTTGTGCCTCTCTTTTAGGCATTTGAATAGCAATCTTCCTCTCTTCTATTTCATATTTTTTGAAATGAGCTGGTACCTCAAATTGGTCTTGAAGCTTATTATCATCATCCTCTAACTCCATTTCAACTTCTAATTTTTCCTTTTGTGTGAGATCCTCATGTTGTTCATTGGCAGTGATGTCCATGTTGGTGGTACTAATTCCTAGATCCAGGGGTTCTGATTCCATTTCAATGCTCTCGTAGTCCTCCTTCCAGTCTTTCTCAAATACTTCTCCTTCTTCTGCCTCCTGAAGGACTACCATATACAGGCTAATGTCATAACCCTCCTCGTCAATACATTCGTTCATAGTTACCACTTCTTCGTTTACACAAACATCGAGGGTGGCTAAGATTTCCATCCAACCATGGGGTTCGAATTCTTCGTCTGGAAATACTTGTGGCATATAAGCTGGATCTTGTACCGATCTCTCTACACCTTGTTTCTGCTGCCAACTTTTTCTTCTCTCTTCTTCCTTTTTTGCAGCTTGGCATATCCATAGATGAGTGTCCTCGTTCATCCAGGATTGGTCACTAGAGCCTGCACTATGAATCGATTGATCGTCTTCCTCTTTATGGATTTGATTCCATTGCAAAGGTGGGACATCTTGATATGTGTACGTATGTAGGTTGATCCTAGTGGTGACTCCTGCGTGTTGTAGGTACACTGCATCTTTTCCCCAATCTTGTACGACCTTTAGCTGTCTCATGAATGGCCTTCCCAAGATCATCTCATAGTTGCTCGGCCTTTCAAAGTGACATATTGCTAAAGTATGTTCAAATTCCACTCCGCACGTAGTGAAGACTACTCGTTCCAACAATCCTAAGGGTCTTTCTGTATGTCCATCTGCCATTTGAATTTTCATGCGTGTTGGTCTCAATGCTGGTTTTCCCCATTTCTCCCAAATTTCTTTGGTAGCAATGCCAACACCAGCTCCTGAATCTAATATGGCTTTGGTTGTGTAACCCCTATAGATGATTGGTAGACAGGCATTTCCCTCATCTCCTTCACTAAAGTCTCCTACTTTATCCATTGGAATTCTCATCGTTTTCACTTCGTCATCTACCTCCTTCTTTTCTTCCTTGACTTCCCACTGATTGATCAATTTTTCTTTTAGATGTGGTTTTACCTTTAGCAGTTCCTCGAATGTTAAGGTACATGGGATTTTCACTTCTCTAAGGCGTTGTATGATCTCCGATGTTTGAACTGATGGATTCGTTTCTCGTCTCGTTATTGATGGAATGCGATACAATTCTGAGTTGTGCTCGTATTCCCCGGTGTAATTAGGTAGTTCCTTTACATCGTCTTCGGCTTCTTTGTCACTTGCATCCATTGGAAAAATCCCTTCTGAATTAAGTTCAGGTATTGAATCCTCTATTTCGTTTTCTGCTTTCAATTCTTCAAAGGGCGGTTCCATTCCCTCTACCTTTTTCCACTTGTCCTCTTGAACTCGCGCCCATAAATCCTTAGTCCAATCTCCTTCTGTTTCAGGGACTATGGATCCTTCCTTTCTCTCAATACCAAGTTCATCATCCAGAGGTCTATTTACATTAGGCTTTTCTTGGTTATTTAGGCACTCTTGGAATTTTTCCTCGCAAATTCGGTTGTTCGGTAAAGGTGATGCGGGCTTTTCTAATGTCTGTTGGGCAACTTCTATCAATTTTTTGCAGATTTCCAATCTTTCTTTCTCTAGGTCACCTCTCGGATATTCTCTCTCATGTTGTTCTATGGTAGGTCCGGCTTTAATTCTCTCTTTGTATGCCTGAATCCACATAGCTAAATCTTCAGGCATTGGGTCTGCTAATACCGATTCTACCTCCTCCTTTTTATTTTCCTTTTTATTGTCTTCTTCCACTTGTGATTCCTCTGTTGATTTCTGTTTACTCTTTTCCTTTTCCTTCTTTTGCACTAACTTTTTTTCTTTTATCCTGTCTCTCCTTTGCTTCCATTTTTGGGATCGTTTACTGATGATACTTTTTTCTGGTTCTTCTGAGTCTTCTACTCTGTGAGGGATGGGTGTATTTCCCTCTTTGTCACTTTGATTATTTTCTGCGGTTTTATCAGGGTCTTCTCTAGCCCTTGCTCTTGTCATGGCTTTTAAAGGTATAGTGTACTCCTTATCACTCCCTGACGACTCAATTACTTCTATCACGTTAATCTGTACATTAGATGTGACTTTGTTTGGGTTCTTAGGACAATCTCTAAAAAGATGTTCCTTTCCACAATCGCTACAGTATCCTTCCCAAACTCGTTGTGGTGGTGGTGGATTTGGCAACGTACATTCTCTAATATAGTGGTCACCTCCACACCTGTAGCATGGTCCTCTAGGTACAGGCGGTCTATTCATTGGTCGAGGTGGCATGGTTGCTCTAGGAGCTGTGTACATTAATGGTACATAATCTTGCTCGTAGTTATATGAACTCTCCGACGTCTCCATGCCATAAGCATATGGGTCGTATTGTTGCCCATATTCCATTGTTGGGCTCTCATAACCTGGGTATGCTCCTTGACTAGGTTCGTAAAACGAGTCATATGGTTCACTGCTAGTCAAAGGTGTTGCTGGCACTATGGCCCTTTCTAAGTTTTCCTCTGGTTGTGCTATCTTAACTGCGACAACATTCTGAGGGTGGGGCGGTTGTTGTCCTAGCACTGGCTGCGGCTGTGTATATCCCTGGTGTGTGTACGGTCGTGGTATTGGTGCCTGCAGCTGATGCGAGGGGTATCTGAAGGCATCTCCTCCTTGCTGGTTCTGAGGATATCCATATGGTCTCACATAAGGCTGTGTGGGTCTGGTTTGCCTATTGTAAGGGCAATTCTCAGTGTTATGATTTGTGTATCTCTGCTCTATGCTGCAATACTGTAGTGGTCCGGGAACAGAGGGTCTATGAGGAGCATAGGCAGGTGGTGGGACTACTCCCCTATTACACAAGTGAGAAGGATGATCTCCTCCGCACTGCATACATCTTCTAAGCATAGGCATTCTCATAGGATTGGTGGGATAATTCCTCTGTCCTTGCATATTCAGTTTTTTTGCTAGCAAGTCGGCAATTTCCTCTATGTTGTTTTTAGGGTCTGATGTGCTATTTGAAGACTCTTCACTTTTCACACTTCCTTGGGATATTTTCAAGTCTCCTGCAAGGTTATCCTCTAGGTCTATACATTCCTTCATACACTCTTGCAGAGTTTGAACTCTCTTCACGTACACTAATGACCTCAAGGTTCCGTTCAATAGTCCTTCTAAGAACAATGATACCATCTTGTTTTGTGTTGGTCTCTCCTCTACGGGGCATCTATCCACATACTGCTTGAACCTCCTGGCTGCCAATCTGACTGACTCAGTTGGAGCTTGTTTGAAGCTGTGGATTAATGACGAAGAATTGTTCTTGATTCCAGACTTGGTAAATTCTTCAATCATTTCTTGATACACTTGATCCATGTTCTGAAAGGTATTCGGATCTAATGGCTGAAACCAGGCCAGGGCTGTGTCTGACAAGGTAAGGCCAAAGGACTCATATTGAATCATGAAGTCATCTACCTGCTCGGCTCTAACTACTTGTTTAAATTCTGCTATGTGATTATAGGGTTCACTCGAGCCATCATAATGATTTCTCATACACTTGGCCACTTGAATCGGCCTTAGTCTTCTTCCTGTTTCAGGTTGTCTCGGCATTACAGGGTAATTTGGTCTTCCTATTGGTATACCTGGTCCTCGTACCACCTGTGGTCTGACTGGAGCATGAACTCCTTGTCTTGGGTCAATAGCAGGCTGTGGCCGATAATTAGGATTAGTGGCAGGCATTGCAAATTGTACATGTGGTCTGATGGGAATCTGGGTTTGTTGAGTTTGTTGTGTTTGTCCCGAATGTTGACTTGAATCATTTCGAGAGGTTCTAAGTGGGTTCTGTGAAGTAGTGGCTTGGTCCCTTGGGGGGAACACTGGAATGTTCTGATATTTCAGCTCAGCTCTCTCTAATTCAGTGACTGGCCAATACCGTCTGTGGTTTTTGTCCAAATATGTGATGATAGTGGGGAATTCAGGATCTTGTAACTCATAGATGGTAACTGGATTAGGAGCAGCGTCCCAGATAGAGGAATGGGTTCTGAGCAGGTGCTCCATCCCATTGATCAAATACACATCTATTAGAGTGTCATCCTGGGGAACTAAGTCTCCTCTCCAAAGTTTAGTAATTGTCGATCTACCTCTAGGAGTTGTTACTTGTTCCTCAGTTCCATGTCCATTTAAACTTGAAGTGTCATTTTCCTCACCACGCTCATTAATAATTTCCGGATGTTCAGTGACCATGTATTGAATGTCTTGTTTATCCATGTACAGTCCTCCTATGTACTTAACTGCTGGTCTTGGCACTATGTAGGCTTCTGAAGCCTTCCTCAGTTTGGCCACTGATCTGTTTAGACCATCCAGATAGATAGGGATCTCATTGTGGTTAGTGCTCACATACTCTAAGGAAGTTCTGTATTCACCCTCAATGATGGACATCTGGCCAATCATGGGTACAGTGCCTTGCATATCCTCGGAAGCCATAGGGATTTCTCCTTCTGACTCACTAGAGGTCTCAGAATAGTGTGATCGGTTACTAGGTTCAGCTACACTCCCTACAGAAGAAATTACACTTCTTCGGCTTCCTAGGGTTCTTCCTGATCTCAAGTTCATTCACTTAAGAGCTCTGATCAAGTCTGGTCCACCTTTAGTCTCTAGAGTTCTAAGTTATGGTTCAGAAGTCTAGGGAAACTTGGGCTGGAATGTGACTGAAAGAAAATTTCAAGTCACGATACTTGACTCTCACGACCTCTGAGAAAACGATCGCTGACAAACGATACTCGGGTGAAACGATCGCTGACAGACGATACTTGGGAGAAACGATCGCTGGAAAACGACCTTTCCCCAAACGATCTCTGACTGGGAACGATACACGACCTCTCAAAGAAACGATCTACGACCTCTGACCAAAACGATCGCTGAAAAACGATCTTTGACCACGATCTCTCGTAAAACGATCTCTAGCTGAAAACGACCGACGATATCTAGTAGAAACGATCGGCGACACTTGGGCTGAAACGACACACGATCTCTCACAAGACGATACACGATACTCGAATATGAACGATCCACGACCTTCACTAGAAACGATCGACGATACCTAACTGAAACGATACCGATCTTTGTCAAATGTCGCGATCTCCGCCAAACGATCGACGACCGACGACACTTGGATAAAACGATACACGACCTTTCACCAGTATCGCGATCTCTGGATAACGATACTTGGCCAACGATACACGATCGACGACCTCTGAACAAAACGATCTCTAGCGAAACGATCTCTAGCGAAACGATCTCTAGCGAAACGATCTCTAGCGAAACGATCTCTAGCGAAACGATCGACGACCGCTGGGAAATATCGCGATACTCAACCGCAGGAGTAAAACGATACTCGACCGCAGGAGCAAAGCGATACTTGACCCTTTTTCAATTTTTTTGTGTTGTTTTTTGAGATTTGGATGTTTCCCCCTTTCTCTCCTAGGTTCTCTCTCTTATCCCTACCCACTGTATCAATCAACAAACTACTTTTAACCCCCTGCAAGCCCAAACGACACTCAGCGCAGGTCGTTTTTTCCTTTTCCTAGGTTGAAATGCTGAAATTTTTGAGCAAGGAGGTGGTTTAGTTTACCTTAGAAGCTCCCATGATCTCTTGGTCCAACTCCTTTGCTCAGTAATCTCCCCTATTGCTTGCTTTCCTCGAAACGATCGCTGGGCTCACACGACACTCGACACAGCTCTCCACGATACTTGTTCAACAAGTAACTTGAAAAATGAAATTTTTTGGCTTTTATACTCGGGAATTCCTAGCTTGCAGAAAAATGAAAAGTCTTGAACAAACCTATAGCCTACTCTACTCTCCCCTCACTCCTATTCTACTTCTTCTACACCCTTCCCTACTCTATCAACTCACTACACACACTCCAAGAATGAGAAGTAGCAAGTGCGGTTGAACTTGACTTACCAAAGAAGAGAAGATTTCCGCTCCTCCAAGTTCTTCAAAGCAAAAAAGCTACTTACCATCACACGAATGTCTCGGTTTGATTCGTCACTCCCCGGCAACGGCGCCAAAAAGTGTGTTGACCTAAGCTTCAACTTAGGGACTTGCGGAGAAAGAGACTATACCTCAATCCCCTCACAAGTGCATATAGTGGGGATACACGCTTTTAATTTATCAATCCGAAGAGTATACTAACCTAGCCGAGTGTATGAAGACATGCAAACGTGTAATGGTCAATGCAAAAGTATTACTCAAAAGTGAAAATGAGGAAAACACTTATCCTAACAAGCTTCAACTGTAGGTCAAGACGAAACGATACTTGGTGTAGCAGCCGTCAGTATTTTGGACTTTTCTCCTAGCTCCGAGCTCCAAACATAGCAAATAGCATATGCGTTTCGAAGCTCTCGAGAAGACGCATCCAATGGCAGTGGTTTCACTCAATTCCGACACTCCTACTTCAAGTTATGACAGAAATACTGAATCGCGAAAATACTTTCCTACGCTTCAGCACTTCCTACTCCTCGCACACACCTTTCCTACAGCCAAGAAACACTCTCAAGGATAGACAACACTCACCAGCACTCTTTCCAAGCAATACACATGCATACAAACTCACGAAGAAGAGGATGAAGAGGGAAGAAGACACAAATTCGAATTTCTGTGCTCTCTCTTCTCACAATGGCAAAAAGTCTTTTACAAAGAGTCACATTTGACTTATATACTAGTGCCCTAATAATGGTCCTTTCACACAAGTGACCGGCACTTTATTCCCTACGAGCTAATTTCCTACTATTTTACATGGGTAAGCTTCTATTCTTCTATGGGAATGCATCTAGAGGACTCCTCTAGTGCCTTTACAAGGGAAATATATTACAAAAATGAATATGTTACAAAAATATCTGGTCCAAATCGGAAAAATTTTGGGGCCCGTCTTTTTCTCTGCTTTGTACGCTCTTTGGCTCTGCAACATAGGAGTTTGTCATATATATTTTGCATTATCAAAAGTAGATGGATGTGGCATAAAGCGAGCGAAAAGTGGAGGGTGTCGAAATTGAACCCTAAGAGGGACCCACATCCCAAAGTTGCAACATGTTCATCATAGGTTTATTTGAAAGATGAACTCTTCAAGAAGTCCTTCATATGATGTATTCAATTTAAGCATATTGTGTTTATTTGAAAGATGAACTCTCCAAGAAGTCCTTCATATCATGTATTGAATTTAAGCATATTATGTGCCGCTAACAGCTCTTAGGTAAGAGACCAACAAAGAAATCATTACCATATCCATGTATCACACCAGAGATTGATGTAGCTGACTCATCATCATCTACTAGATGAGTCACATGTTGACCAACACTCTCCCTCAAGTTCAACTACATCACTTGTACTTCCAACATGTCTTCAAGATTTGATATAGACCTATAAGAACATTACGAAGGCATCAACAATCTAATCATGGTTGCGAGCATGCATCAAGTCAATCTCCTTTCTCATAAGCCAAGTTTAATTGTAATGGAGCAGACCTCCAGAAACGGCTCAAACATGTCTCCTTGACCCATGTTTGGATTTCGACGTCGCACACGCGGAGTCCAGTGGGACGGTAATCGATATTAACCAATTCTGGTTTTGAAAAGCTTGAGAACTTCATAGAAGATGAGTGCATCGATGGATTGCCATCTCCTTTGCTGCCCCCTATCGTTTCACTTTAGTTTCTATGTATGACCCTAACGGGGGGATGGAGAGACTTAACACCTGGGCCTCTTTGGACTCGCTCCCCCACAACGTGCTAATTTGTGGTGACTTCAACATGGTGGAGGCCCTGCGGACAGATGGAAAGGCAAGGCCGGGTCATCGACTGTCGACAGAAAGAAATGTGGGACAAAACCGAACTTCTTGCATGAAAAAACTTGATAATTCACTAAATTGATGTTCCTCATGTCATCACAAAACGATGTGAGAGGCAAGTTTATAAAAGATTTCATGAAAGAGTTGATAATTCACTAAGTTGATGTTGCTCATGTTATCACAAAACGATGTCATAGTCTTTATATTCTCAGATTTCTCTATTATCATCTCTTGTAATCATGACATCATCCACATTCTCTTCACTATGATCGGCACATCTCTAATGATTCCCATTTATAAATTTTCAAAGTGGTTATGTTCACTCTTGAGCCATCATCGATTAATCGATTAATACTTTATTGAGAGAATGGCTTTTATAGCATATCATGATTAAAGGTATTTCATGATCTACAAAATTGATTGCTATTGATGTTACATCGTGCACAAGAGCAGGAAATGTATCGCTAGTTTATGCTCCTAAATGTTTTGATAGCTCTTTCTTGAACCCACGATATAAGGATAGTAACTCATCCAAGGGAATCTGATATAGATGTGATATAGGGTCTTTGATCAAACTTTGTAAAGGTGTCAAGAACTCCATTTGGGCTACATGATAGCTTCGATCTCTATTATAGGTTTGCAAATTGGGCACAGATTCCGATGGGGAAGTGAAGTCAGACTCAAGAACATCTATTCTTTTTGAAGGCTCTTTAATTAACCTTGAACTAGAATCTACATCCTAAAGTGGTTTAGGTATATCAAATTGCAATAGCTCCTCCCTTAACCGTTGAATGACCTTTTGCCATAGATCCTCTTGGTGCTGAAATACATACTCTACACCTACAAATGTTATGACAATAGGTGATACATGTGGTGTCAAAGATGATGAGCTTCAATTTCAGAATTCATGTATGTATGAATTTATTCCATGGGAATCCTCTTAAATTATCTCTTTTCTTGCTCCCAAAGTGGAGTTTGACTAAAATTTGCACTCAAAATTTTGTCCAAAAAGAGGAGAAAGGGGTTTTTGAGGATGCAAAATTACTCTTTAACTTATTGTTTTTCATGATTTTGATGATTCCATATGGAATTCTATATGACATACATGTATGTTTTTTTCAAATCCACTAATACATAATGCACCTCTTTTTCCCTCTCTCTAAATGGGAACTTATTAAAGTTAGTGTTGCAGAGCAAAGAAGAGCACAAGGCAGAGAAAAAGATGGGCCCCAAAATTTTTTCGATTTGGACATCTTATTTTTTGTATCATAATAATTTTGTAATAAATTTTCCGATGTAAATGCACTAGAGGAGTCCTCTAGATGCATCCCCACAGAAGATTAGTAGCTTACCCATGTAAATTAGTAGGAAATTAACCTTTTAGTGAATAAAGTGCCGGTCTCTTGTGTGAAAGGACCACTTTTAGGGCACATGTATGTAAGTCAATTTGTGACTCTTTGTAAAGACTTTTGGCCATTGTGAGAATCAAGAGCACAGAATTTCGAATTTGTGTCTTCTCCTATCTGTATCATCTTCATTGTGAGCTTGTATGCATGTGTGTTTCTTGAAAAGAGTGTTAGGAAGTGTTGTCTATCCATGAAAGTGTTTGTTTGATGTTGTTAAGGTGTGTGTGAAGTGTAGGAAATGCTGAAGTGTAGGAAGGTCATTCTTGTGACTCAGTATTTTGCTCATAACTTGAAGCAAAAGTGTCAGAATTGAGTGAAAATAACACCAATTGGATGCCTCTTCTCAAGAGCTTCGAAAAGCATATGCTATTCGCTATATTCGGAGTTCGGAGCTGAGAGAAAATCGCAATTTACTGTTGACTGTTGCTCCAAGTATCACGACACCTTTACTGACAATTGAAGCTTGTTTGGATTAGTCTTAGCCTTGTTTGCACTCTTTGGGAAACTCATTTGCATTGATCATCATTTGAATGCATGTCCTCATACACTCGGTTAGGTTTTGATACTCCTTGGATTGATAAATAAAGCGTGAATCCCCACTATATGCACTTGAGGGGGATTGAGGTATAGTGTCTTTCTCCACAAGTCCCTAGGTTGAAACTTAAGTACACACGTTTTTGGCACCGTTGCCGGGGAGTGTCGAATCAAACCGAGGCATTCGTGTGATGGTAAGTAGCTTTCAGCATTGAAGAGAGTAGAGGAGTTGTGAATTTCTCTTCTTTGGTAAGTCACATTCATCCGCACTTATTACTTCTCACTCTTGGAGTGTGTGTAGTGAGTTGTTAGTCTAGGGAAGTGAGTGGAGTGAGTAGAGTAGGAGGAGTAAGGGAGAAGGTTAGGAGGCTAGTGTAATTGTTAATCTTAGCCTTGTTGAGTTTTTGTAGTTAGGTGAACTTTTCAAAAGAGTATAAAAACCAAAAAATTGTCCTATTGCAAATTACTTGTCTCCAAGGCGAGTATCGTGTAAGCTGGCTGTCGAGTATTGATTACCAGAGAGCAGGGCTTTTGAGCTGCGTAGAGCAAGCAAGAGTGATAGGGGAGTTGGAAAATAGCTTCCAAGGTGAGCACACTAATCCTTTGCGCATAACACCTTTTCAAATTAAGTTTTCAGGAAAACGATATACGGTAAGTATCGTGGGGGTCTTTCAGTGGGGGAAAAGCTTATTTTTGAGGAGACAGACGATCAGGAGAGGGTAGATAACCTTAAGAAACCTTTGTCTGCATTCAAAATCCAAAAACATTTGCCAAAAAATGAAAAAAATATCAAGTATCGTGTTCTCCTGCGGTTGAGTATCGCGATACCTGAGTATCGTGATCTCCAGTGGTCGAGTATCGTGATACCTGGCTTTGCTTAGTATCGTATATCGTGGAACTCTTTTTCACGATACCTGTCAAGTATCGAGTATCGTTGAAAAGTCCTCACGATACTTGTCAGATATCACATATCGTATATCGTGAAATTCGGATCGCGATACTCGTTGGGTATCGTGTATCGTGAAGTTCCTGATCGTGATACTAGTCTGATATCATGTATCGCGGAGTCCGTTTTCCGGATACCTGACAAATATCGAGTATCGTCGGGAATTTTCTCGTGACACTTGTGGACTATCACGTATCATGAGTGACACAACAAGGTCGAGTATCGAGTATCGTGGAATTTTTGTGGTGGAGTATCGTGTATCGCAGGTTTTTCATCGCGATACCTGTGAAGTATCAAGTATCCTGGTTGAACACACGATATTGGGCAAGTATCGTGTATCATGTTTCTTGAGGTATCGTGTATCGTGTTTTTTTTCAGATATCATGTGTCGTCTTCAGTGAGTATCATGTATCGTGTCTAGTTAAGTAGTCGACTATCGAGTATCGTTGTGTTCAAATATCGAATATCGTGATAGACTCTTTTTAGGGTGAAATATCGTGTATCGTGGACTTTTTTGGGGTCAAGTATCGTGAATTGTGGATTCACTGCCAGTCCTTTTTCAACCAGATTTTCTTTAGAATTCTGACTCTCAAAAGGGAACTCTAGGAGCTGGAGGTTGGTTAAGGTTAATCAGAGCTTTTAAGTGAATGAACCTAAGGTCTGGAAGAACCCTAGGAAGCCGAAGAAGTGTAATCTCTTCAGTGGGAAGTGTAGCCGAACCCAGTAGCCGCTCACATTATTCTGAAACCTCTAGTGAGTCAGAGGAAGAAATTCCCATGGCTTCAGAGGACATGCAAAACACTGTACCAATGATTGGCATGATGTCAATTATTGAGGGAGAATATCGGACATCTTTGGAATATGAGGACACCAACCAAAGTGAGATACCTATCTACCTAGATGGTCTAAACCGATCAGTGGCCAGATTGAAGAAAGCTTCAGATGCGTACATAGTGCCTAGGCCAGCAGTTAAGTATACAGGAGGAATTTATATGGACAAGAGAGACATCCAGTATGTAGTTACAGAACATCTTGATAGTATCAACGAACACGGGGAAGAAGATAATGCTCATAACCCTAATACAGAGGGACATGAAGAACAAGTGACCACTCCCAGAGGAAGATCTACTATTGTTAGGGTTTGGAGAGGAGACCTGGTTCCCCAAGACGACTCCTTGATGGATGTGTATTTGATCAATGGAATGGAGCATCTCCTTAGAGCCCACTCTTCATTATGGGAAGTAGCCCCTAACCCAGTTACTGCCTATGAGTTACAAGATCCTGAATTCCCCACCATCATCACATATTTGGACAAAAATCAAAGGAGATACTGGCCTCTAACAGAGTTAGAAAGAGCAGGGTTGAAATATCAGAACATTCCAGTGTTCCCTCCTAGGGATCAAGCTACTACTTCTCAGAACCCTCAACGAACCTTTCAAGATAATTCATATCAATAGTCAGGACAAACACAACAAACACAAATCCCGGTGAGACCCCATGTGCAGTTTGCTATGCCTGCAAATAATCCGAACTATCGGCCTCAGCCACCTGTTGACAGAGACAGCTTTAGCGTGGTTCCAGCCATTGAATCCTAATAATTTTCAAAACATGGAACAAGTCTATCAAGAAATGATTGAGGAATTCACTAAATCTGGGATTAAAAACAACTCATCATCATTGATCCATAGCTTTAAGCAAGCTCCTAGAGAGTCAGTGAGATTGGCTGCAAGAAGATTCAAACAATATGTGGATAAATGTCTAGTGGAAGAGAGACCCACTTAAAACAAGATGGTGTCATTGTTTTTGGAAGGATTAGTGAATGGATCATTAAGATCACTAGTGTATGTGAAAAGAGTTCAAACTTTGCAAGAATGTATGAAAGAATGTATTGACCTAGAGGACAATCTACCAGAAGATCTGAAAATACCTCAAGGTAGAGTGAAAAGTGAAGATTCATTCAACAACGCATCAAACCCTAAGAATAATGTAGAAGAAATAGTCGACTTAGTAGCAAAGAAACTGAACGTTCAAGGACATAGGAGCTACCCCAACAACCCAATGAGAGTGCCCATGCTTAGAAGATGTATGCATTGTGGAGGTGATCATCCCTCTCATTTGTGCACTAGGGGTGTAGTCGCACCACCTGCTTATGCTTACAATAGACCACCTATTCCGGGCCCTCTACAATATTGCAGCATAGAACAAAAGTACACAAATCACAGCACAGAAAATTGTCCTTATAATAGGCAATCAAGACCAGTACAACCTCTCATGAGACCTTATGGATACCCTCAAAGAGATCAAGGAGGAGAAGCCTTTAGATATCCTACATATCAGCAGCAGGCACCATTACCACAACCCTATGTTTATCAAGGTTACACTCAACCACAACCGGTTTTAGGACAACAACCGCCCCATCCTCAAAATGTTGTCCTAGTGAAAATGGCTCAACCTGAAGAAAACTTAGAAAGAGCAATAGTTCCAGCCACACCTTTGACTAGTAATGAACCATATGACTCATCCTATGACCATAGTCAAGGAAACTATCCCAATTATGAGAGCTCTATGATAGAATATGGACAAATGTACAAACCATATGCATATGGCATAGAAGCACTGAATAATCCTTACAGATATGAGCAGGATTATATGCCATTGATGTACACAGCTCCAAGAGCATCCATACCCCCCCGACCTATGAACAGACCGCCGGTACCCAGAGGACCATGTTATAGATGCGGAGGTGATCATTATATCAGAGAATGTACACTACCAAACCCACCACCTCCACAGAGAGTTTGGGAAGGATACTATAGTGATTGTGGTAAAGAACATCTTTTCAGAGATTGCCCCAAAAGTCCTAACAAAATTAACTCGAATGTGCAGATTAATGTGATAGAAGTGATAGAGTCGTCAGGGAGTGATAAGGAGTACACCGTGCCACTGAAAGCAATAACAAGAGCTAAAGCTAGGGAGACACTAGAGAAAACTGGGAAGAATGATCAAAGTGACAATGAGGTGAATCCACCCACACCTCAAAGAGTTGAAGACTTGGAAGAGCCTGGAA
This sequence comes from Ceratopteris richardii, assembly GCA_020310875.1. Classification (NCBI taxonomy): domain Eukaryota; kingdom Viridiplantae; phylum Streptophyta; class Polypodiopsida; order Polypodiales; family Pteridaceae; genus Ceratopteris; species Ceratopteris richardii. The sequence continues at coordinate 161,263,698 of CM035429.1, read as the reverse complement.
AAAGTATCACAAGTAAACGAACCCAAAGATGGAAGAATCGTAGAGATAGGATAAAGGAAAAGAAACTACAGCAACAGATGGAGAAAGAAAAAAAAGAACAAGATAAAAAAGAAAAACAGAAACTTGAAGAAGAAAATAAAAAAGGAAAGTATAAAAAAAAGGAGGTACGATCAGTTTTAGCAGATTCCATGCCAGAAGAGTTAGCCATGTGGATTCAGGCATACCAGGCACGAATCAGAGCAGGACCGACCATTGAACAACATGAAAAAGAATATCCTAGAGGTGACTTAGAGAAAGAAAGGTTGGAGATTTGCAAGAAATTAATTGAAGTAGCTCAACAGACCTTAGAAAAACCTATCTGTAGATTACCCAATTCACAAATTCCCGAAGGAGAATTCCAAGAGCGTGTCATCCTTAATAACCCTGAGAAAACCAAAGAAGGTGAGACACATAATGAAAATCATTGTGAGGGTAAAAGGGAAGGATCCATTGTTCCCGAAGTAGATGGAGAATGGCCTAAAGATTTGTGGGCAAAGGTCCAAGAAGACAGATGGAAGAAAGTGGAAGGAATAGAGCCACCCTTTGAGAGCTAGAAGCAGAAGGTGAATTAGAACATTCAATATCTGAGCTGAATTCAGAAGGATTATTACCCTTTGATCAAAGTGAAAAGGAAAATGACAGTGAAAAGGTCTTGCCCAATTACACAGGAGAATACGAACATAATTTGGAATTATACCACATTCCCTCAATAAGAAAAAAAGAACAGAACCCATCAGTCCAAACATCGGACATCATACAACACCTTAAAAAGGTAAAAATCCCTTGCACTCTGACATTGGAAGAACTGTTGAAGGTCAAACCACATTTGAGGGAGAAATTAACCAGTCAATTGGAGATCAAAACGGAAGAGAAGGAGATGCCTGATGAAGTAAACACAGTGAAAATCCTAGTCGATAAGGTTGGAGATTTTAGTGAGGGAGATGAAGGAAACACGTGTCTTCCAATTACCTATAGGGGTTATACCACTAAAACCATCTTGGATTCTGGAGCCGGAGTAGGAATTGCAACTAGAGAAATCTGGGAGAAATGGGGAAAACCAGCTCTAAAACCAACACACATGAAGATACAAATGGCAGACAGACACACTGAACGACCCTTGGGATTATTGGAACCGGTAATTTTTACCACTTGCGGAGTTGAATTTGAGCACACCTTAGCGATATGTCAATTTGAAAGGGCTAGCAATTATGAAATGATACTTGGAAGACCCTTCATGAGACAACTAAAGGTAGTGCAAGATTGGGGAAAAGATGCAGTATACTTACAACATGAAGGAACCACAACAAGAATAAACCTCCACTCATACACGTATCAAGATGTTCCCCCCTTGCAATGGAATCAGATTCATAAAGAAGAAGATGAGCAGTCGATTCACAGTATAGGTTCAAGTGATCAATCGTGGATGAACGAAGACACTCATCTATGGATATGCCAAACTGCGAAAAAGGAGGAGGATAGAAGGAAAGGATGGCAGCAAAGGCAAGGAATTGCTAGATCTGTACAAGATCCAGCCTACATGCCTTAAATATTCTTAGATGAAGAATTCGAACCTCATGGTTGGATGGAGATTTTAGCCACTCTCGACGTGTGTGTAAACGAAGAAGTGATAACTATGAATGAATGCATTGACGAGGAAGGATATGATGTTAGTCTATATGTGGTAGTTCTTCAAGAGGCTGAAGAAGGGGAAGTAATTGAAAAAGAATGGAAGGAGGATTACGAGAGCATTGAAATGGAACATGAACATATGGAAATGGAAAATGAAACTCAAGAAGTAAGTGTCATAGCTAATGAAATACATCAAGAACCAACACAAGAAGAAGAGCTGGGATTAGATAGAGCAAAAAATGATGAAGACAACAAGCCTCAAGACCAATTTGAAGTGCCTGCCCACTTCAAAAAATATGAAATAGAAGAGAGGAAAATTGCTATTCAAATGCCGAAACGAGAAGCACAGCCAGGAATAGCATATGACAATAAAGAGCAAACCAAGAAAATAGTAGTAACCTTGGAGGAAGGAGAAGAAAGATGTACTTTTATAGGTCAAGATGTCTCAATGGAGGAAGAACAAGAGCTGATACGACTCATTCGAGAATATAGGGATGTCTTTGCTTGGACCTATAAGGATTTGAAAGGAGTGGATCCTTCTATATGTGCACACAGAATCCCTATGACATCTGAAGCTAAACCTTCCAAACAAAGACCATACACGTATAACGATGTTTACTCAACGAAGATCAAAGAAGAAATAGATAAGCTATTAGATGCTGGGTTCATTTATGAGATTGAACACACGGAATGGGTGTCACCTTTGGTGATCGTACCGAAAAAGAATGGTAAGCTAAGGGTATGCATTAATTTGAAAAAGGTAAATGCTGCCACCATAAGAGATAGCTACCCATTACCCATCACGGATCATCTTCTGGAAAGAGTGGCAGGGAAGGAAGTTTATAGTTTTTTGGATGGCTTTTCAGGATATAATCAGGTAGACATCACTCCTGAGGACTAACATAAAACAACTTTTGCAACTGAATGGGGAGTATACGCCTTTAGGGATATGCTTTTCGGTCTAACCAATGCCCCAACCACTTTCCAAAGATTGATGTGCCATGTATTCAAGGAGTTCCTGAGAAAGAGTATGGAGGTATACGTGGATGATTTATGCACTTATTCAGCTATGCGATCAGAACATATCCCTGAACTAGGAAAGATCTTTGCCAAATGTCGACAATATAAAGTATGCCTCAATCCAGAAAAGTGTGTTTTCATGGTTCGACAAGGAAAGATATTAGGACATATTGTCTCTAAGAATGGAATCTCAACGGATGAAGACAAAATCAAAGTAATTCTAGATTTACCGAGACTAAAGACTGCTAAAGAAGTACAAGCATTTATGGGAAATTGCCGATACTACCGACGATTTATACACATGTATGCCATAATTGCTAGACCTCTTTATGCATTATTGTCTCAGTTTAATTGGACAGAAGAATATGAAAAGGCTTTTAACGAATTAAAGAGTTGATTAAGTTCAACCCCAATCCTTCGAGTACCTAATTGGAACAAACCATTTCACATTCACGTAGATGCTTCCAAGTTTGCCATTGGTTGCATCCTAGCTCAACCCGCAGATAGAGGAAAGTTAGATCACCCTATAGCCTATGCCAGTAGACAGTTGAATCAAGCAGAACACAATTATACTACGACTGAAAGGGAAGGTCTAGGAATGGTGTATGCAGTGAAGAATTTTTGACACTACTTATTGGCGAACAAATTCAAATTCTTCATTGATCATCAAGCCCTACTGTACTTAGTTAATAAGCTTTGTAATACAGAATGATTAGTACGATGGTTTCTATTGCTAAGGGAATTTGATTTTGAAGTAGTAGTCAAGAAAGGGAATACCCACATTAGAGCAGATCACTTATCAAGAATGACACATGGAGAACCACCCATAGGAGTACCAGATGATCTGCCTGACATGTACCTGTTTAACCTTGAAGTATGTCCCCAGTGGGCAGAAAAGTTGATCCCTATACTCACGTATGGACCTAAACATGGGATCTCACCAAATCGAAACCAAGACCTATGGAAGACTAAAAACCTTCATATAATTGCTGGAAGCTTATATCACCAAGACTCAAGTGGATTACTCATGAGATGCGTGGAAGAGGAGGAACAAGAAATATGGCTTCAAAAAGCACATGTAAATCAATGGAAAACTCATTTAAATGCAACCGGAACATGGCAAACACTTAAGAGATTAGGCATATATTGGCCAACCATGTAGAGGGATATGCATAACTATGTATCAGCCTACCCAACCTGTCAAGAACGAAATCCAGAAGAATAATCTAATTTATGCTACTCCACCGTAGCACCAAGATGGAGCATGCCTCAGATGAAGTTCTTGAAGACCCAAGAATACCTAGAAGGAGCCACGCTAGCAAGGAAACGTGCACTTGTAGAACAAAGCAAGGACTATGTTCTCATAGGAAAACAACTTTTTAAGCAAGGAAGAGATAATCATTTATGAATGTGCATTCATGAAGACGAGTATCTTGCTATCCTAGAGATGGCACATACAGGAGCTGCAGGAGGACATTTCTCTGTAGATAAAACTGCAAAAATGATTCTCTTTGCAGGAATGTGGTGGCCACTCTACATCAAGATTCAGCAACATATGTGCAATGATGTGATACTTGTCAACTAACGAAATATCCAATTCGAAGAGATGAAATGCACCTAAAACCCATGATGAGTGCCAGAGCCTTTACTAAATGGGGGATAGACTTCATAGGACCTATTAGCCCACCAGCTAAAGGATCTCATGCTGAGTACATAATTGTAGCCACAGACTATTTGACCAAATGGGTTGAAGCCAAAGCAACCAAGAAAAATGATGCAAGAACTACAGCCAAGTTTCTCTTTGAGAACGTTTTCACTAGATTTGGACTGCCGATAGAAATTGTGAGTGATAGAGGCACACATTTTGTGAATGAAGTAATAGAAGCCTTACTGAATGAATTCTTGGTAATTCATAAGAAATCAGCCCCATATCACCCACAAGCCAATGGCCAGGCCGAAAGTTCAAATAAAATCTTGTGCACAATTCTCACTAAAATTGTGAACAATGGTAGATCGGATTGGGATAAACAATTACATCATGCTTTATGGGCATTCCGAGTAGCTTACAAGACCGCCATAGGAACTACTCCTTTTAACTTAGTGTATGGACAGAATGCTATTTTGCCAATTGATTTCTTAATACCCACTCTCAGAGTAGCAACAACTTATGAGTGGACGGAACATGAACTCTCAGCTCAATTGGATCAAATAGAGAAGTTACATGAAACTAGGTTACAAGCGGTAGCAGGGATTTATGCTGCAAAAAGGCGACAGAAAGCCTATTTTGATGCTCATATCAAAGATAAAAACTTGAAGGAAGGAGATTTAGTTTTGGTTTATACTTTGAAACAACATGCTAAGAAATTACAAAAAAGGGGATATGGCCCGTTAATCATCAATCGCATATCCACAAGCGGAGCCATCAGTTTAGCAACCCTATATGGAGATGTATTGCCAAACTATATCAGCGGATGTCGAGTGAAAAAATATCTAGAGCCATTGGATGAAGAGATAATGTCACGATTAGTAATGGGCAAAAATAGGCGCATAGAGGAAGAAGGAATACCAGAAGAAGCTAGACAAGAAGCACTAGAACGAATCAGGAGACGAAAAGAGTGGATGAGAGAGAGAGACCAGAGATATCGACTGGGGAACTCGTCCCAATGGCTAATTTTAGAGCTACTGAAACCCTAGGTCAGCAAATGATGCAACCTTATTTGAATTTGGGTGCTGGAACGAAAGAGTACCACTTAGTGGATGCCCTCATTGATACAGGAGATGCTATAAGCTGTATCCAATTTTCATTGACACATAAACTCAAGGAAGATTTACGTCCATCTAAGGCACAACTGACAGGAATAGGAGGGAAAATCACTCAATGTATAGGTGAGATTACCTTACCTCTACATCTTGGAAACAACACAATGGAACAAAAACTCTTAGTATGTCATGACTAGGACTTATTAGAAGAGCTTGTGTTAGGCCAAGATTGGATATATGAATATGAAGTGACTATTCAATTGGCCTTAGGATACATCTCGGCCAAGATAGGACATTGTGAAGTATTCAGCATGCTAGACGAATGACCAATCAAAGCCAAAAGTGTAGAACCGAGAACTCACTTAAGTGAGCACAATGATGAATGTATTTTCACTCACACTATGGAAACCCCTTCATCGAATACTTCATGTGAGGACACAACGAACCTCGAGTGCACACAATCTTCTGATCCAATAAATCACATGATTAGTGTTCTAGCCAATAACAGCCTTAGTGAGGAACCAAGCACCAGAGAGACAAGTCAGCAAGACCACGATGAATATGCACACATAAGGATATACCCCGTTCCTTACACTAGACAGGCTTGGATCCGAAAAGATCAAGTGAAAGTGTATCTTCAACAACAGCAGATTTGGATGCCGAAAGACCAGACAAGCTGTATACTTCTACCAAATAATTCGAGTTGCACACATTTGGAGTTACCAGAACCCAAAGTATGCATGATAGGGCCACATTACAAGGCCAAGCATTCGGCACAGTTTTCTTCTATTTCAGGATAGTGAAGCACATTTCCCCTTGGAAATAGGAGAGCACTTGTACATAATCAAAGAAAATCATTCAAAAATTAATAACTGCTTCGGCTATGAACTAACTTTTTTGTTTTGCTTACAGACAAACACATAAAAATATATATAAGTATGAAAAATTCCAGGTATTACCTTTCTCACACCCACGGGGAAGGGACGACACTATTCATGCGGGGCATTGCTGTGTTAATTCCCTGAGATCCCCCTCATTTTTGGTGGGGTTCTTGCACAGAGTTCGATGAAGCACGGAGATCGATGATTGATTTTTCCGCCCAGCCGCGTGGTGTGTTCCAAATGATTTCTCTCTCTCTCTACACCCAAAATGGGTCATGGTCAAGGTTCCTCTGTTACACTTATGTGTTCCTCGAGTAGCTTTGATGTGAACCTTTTCCCTATACATGGGCACTTTTTACTCTAGTGCTGGGTAGAGGTTTTTTCCCCATGTTACCACATACTTGATACTCTCATATGTGGTGGTACTTTGTACTTAGGGATATTATTCAGCTCTTACTTCAGTTCAGTTAATCGATCTATAGAGAGAGCTATTCCAGCCATCGTCTTCTCCGTGTGTCTTGCTGCGTTTGTGCTCCTTGTGTGTGCTTCTCGTGTATCTCTCGCACTTCTACACACACCCAACAGTGGTATCAGAGCAGGTTCAACTTCTTCTCAAGTTTCGGTTTTTCGCGTCGCGGCGCGCGCGCACTTTAACAGTGCAAATCGACTTCGAAGCATAGAACTGTGAATTTCAGCAGCCCGGAAACATTTCCACCAGGTGCGCTGGGGTTTTACCCCCATTTCGAAGCCATTCGTGCAGTCAGAATCGCCATCAGAGTGACGGTTTGTGAGCTGAAATTTCAGCACTCATTTCAGCTTTCGTCGAAGTGAAGATTTTGTCACATTTTTGTTCCTTAGTGAAATGGCGGGCAGCAATGACTTGTTTGGCATGCTTCAAGCTGAAGATAAGCTTGATGGGACCAACTATCCGATGTGGTCTTACATGATGAAGCATGTTCTTGTTGCAAAACAACTTTGGAACATAGTGGCAGATGTAGATCGAAGACCGGCAGGTGCTTCTACTTCACAGTCTACTGTCACAGATGGAGCTTCTTCTTCGAGTACAGTGGTTTCTCCTTCTCCACCTACACAGGAGCAGCTTAGATGGGATGGAAAAGATGCTCAAGCTCATGCTTTGATTGCGCTTTCAGTGAAGCGTCATATAGTTCCACACATTCGGTCATGTTCTACATCACGACAGGCATGGGACACTCTTGCTTCTTTGTATGCCGTGCGTAATGAAGCACGTGTTGCATACTTGAGGAAGCAACTTGAGGATGTATGTATGGCTGAAAATGAGTCAGTGGATGTGTATGTGACACGCATCAAGGACTTGAAAGAGCAATTGGCAAACATAGATGAGATCATTCCGGATGCATCACTCATTTCTACATTGTTGAAAGGATTACCGGAATCTTTTCAAAGCTTTGCTACTACACTCCGTTTGGTTGCAAAAGGAAATCCTAATATGTATGCATTTGATGAGGTTGTGTCTCTTCTTTTGCAAGAAGAGCAATCTAGAGTGAATAGGAGTGGTTTGATTGAGGGAACGCAAGCACTTGCTATCTCACAAAAGGGGAAAAGCAAGTATGGTTCAACTTTTGGTTCATCAAAACCAAAGCCTCAAGCTTCCTCCTCCACTCATTCCTCTAATGATAGCGATTTGCAAAAGAAGAAGAGATGCAAATATTGCCGGAAGGCTGGACATACTATTGATGAGTGTAGAAAGCTTGCTAAACGCAATGAAAAGAAGAAGGAATCGGGCATGTCTATTGCTGAAAATTCAGCAAATGCAAAGAATGATGAAGCTAACATGGCTCAAGATTTTTGGGCATGTGTTGTTACATGTCATTATGATGCTTCTTTACATTCTAAATGTATGGTTGTGAATGAGGCTAATTCGGATTGGTTCTTTGATAGTGGTGCTTCAAAGCACATAACATCATGCAAAAGATTTTTTACCTCTTTGAAAGATGCACCTAAAGGAGGACATGTGGTGTGTGCAAACAATGCCTCTTATCCTATCATTGGAGTAGGAGAAATTGAGCTTACGGCTGCAAATGGAGGTGTGATTCTCTTGAAAAATGCATTGTATGTGCCCGGTATCAAGAAGAACTTAATTTCAGTTCCGTTGATTGCCAAAGTTGGACTTCATGTACACTTTGTTGATGATAAGTGTATGGTTCATGATTTCAGCAATGGCGATGTTATTGTGATGTCTGGTACATTATGTGATGGTTTGTATCGCATGGATACATACAAGAGGGCTGCCTCGAATGCCTTGGTTGCTCATACTTCTTCCATGGCTGAAATGGAGCTTTGGCATGCTCGTTTTGGTCATTTAAACTTCAATAGTTTGCTCTACTTGCAAAAGAAGGACATGGTTATTGGTTTGCCTACACTTGAGTCCATTGAAAAGCATGCATGTGAAGGTTGCATTCTTGGAAAAATGCATCGTGCTTCTTTTCCAAAAGATAGTCACACACACACTACAAGAAAATTGCAACTTGTTCATAGTGATGTATGTGGTCCGGTCAAGACTCCATCTTTTGGGAAGCATGTATATTTTGTTACCTTCATTGATGATGCTACTCGCCATACATGGGTGTATCCTATGAAAGCAAAGAATGAGGTATTTTCTTGCTTCAAAGCATTTTTAGCTATGGCTGAAAATTTTTCTTCACAAAAGCTTTTGACTCTACGCACGGATCGTGGTGGTGAATACATGTCACATGAGTTTAATGCTTTTCTTCGTGAAAGAGGTATTTCACATCAATGTACGGTGCCATATACACCTCAACAAAACGGTGTTGCCGAGCGTAAAAATAGAACTTTACTTGAAATGGCACGATGTATGGTTAAAGGAAAGCATCTTCCTCATAAGTTTTGGATGGAAGCGGTCATGTGTGCAAACTATGTGTTGAATCGCTGCCCTACAAAAGCATTGAGAGTCATCACTCCTTATGAGGCTTGGAATGGTCATAAGCCTATGGTTAGTCATATGCGTGTGTTTGGTTGTTTGGCATATGCTCTCGTGCCATCACAACAACGTCACAAACTTGATGACAAGGCAAAGAAATGTATATTTGTTGGTTATAGTGCTGAAAGTAAGGGATATCGGTTGTACCATCCATTGACGAACACAATTATTGTGAGTCGAGATGTGGTATTTGCTGAAAATTCAGTTTTTCCTCTACTTGAATGCAAAAAACTGCCAACAGTTAGCTCACAAGATGTGTTCGATACACTCATGCCTTTGTTCCAAAATGGTGCGCTTGACTATGGCCATGTAGACCAGCCAACTGAGGTTCAAAGGGCTGAAAAATTCCAGCCAAATGGGGCTGAAAATGTACAGAATTTGCCATCGAACATGGCTGAAAAAATTCAACAAAAAATTGCCAAAACTGTTGGAAATTTTCAGCCACATATGGCTGAACATTTGCGTCAAAATATGGCTGAAACTGAGCATGAAATTCAGCCCACGCATGATGTACATATTGAAGATGTATTACATAATGAACGCATGTCTATCAAGAGTGCACAATCCATGCCAAAGTGGCTGAAACAAACTTTGCAGGACAGCAAATTGAGTGCACCTCTACTTGGTAGAACAAGATCAAGCTCTCACCATGCATCAAGTAATTTTGTGGATTATTCTCTTATTGCTACAGCATGTAATGAAGAGCCACTTTCTTTTGAAGATGCATGTGACGATCCACAATGGATGAGTGCTATGCAATCAGAAATGGATTCCATACATAGGAATGGTACTTGGGAGTTATGTGAATTGCCAAAAGGAAAGAATGCCATTGGTACAAAGTGGGTTTATAAGATTAAGAGAAAATCTGATGGTAGCATTGATCGCTACAAAGCTCGATTGGTTGCCAAAGGATATGCGCAACAATATGGCATTGACTATGAGGAAACTTTTGCGCCTACTTCACGTATGACTACCATTCGTACCGTGGTTGCATTGGCTGCCCATCGAGGTTGGAAAGTGCATCAATTGGACATAAAAACAGCCTTCTTGAATGGAGATTTGCAAGAAGAGGTCTATGTGAAGCAACCTCCTGGATTTGCTATGAAAGGGAAAGAGCATATGGTTTGTCACTTGCATAAAGCTTTGTATGGTCTCAAGCAAGCTCCACGTGCATGGTATGACAAAATACATAAGCACTTGATTGCTCTTGGCTTCACATGTAGTCCGATTGAAAGCACACTCTATGTACACAAAAATGGGGCTGATCTTATAGTGCTTGTTCTTTATGTCGATGACATACTCTTGACTGGGTCATGTGATGCAAAACTTGACATTCTGATGGCTGATTTGCAGCATACTTTTGATGTCACTTATCTTGGTCTTTTGAGCTACTATCTTGGCATCCAGTTTGTATCCGTTGAGGGGGGAATTGTTATGCATCAAGCAAAGTATGTTGAAAAACTACTTCAGCGTTTTGACTTTGAGGATTGCAAGCCCGTTTCCACACCAGTTGAGACAGGATTTAGATTCTCAGTTGAGGATTCCAGTGATGCATTTGACACTTCTCTTTATCAGCAGGCCGTGGGATGTCTTATATATGCATGCAACACAAGGCCGGATATACAGTATGCAGTTTCCCAGTTGAGTCGATTCATGCATAGCCCTGGCACTAAGCATTGGCAGGCGGTGAAACGTGTGTTTAGATATCTTCGAGGCACTTTGAGCTTAGGTCTCTTTTATGGAAGAGATGTTCAGCCATGCTTGCATGCTTTTACAGATAGTGATTGGGCTGGTTGTTATGATACTCGCGTGTCCACTAGTGGTAATTGCTTTTTCCTTGGTGACTCATGCATATCTTGGTTGAGTAAGAAGCAACCTACAGTGGCGACATCGAGTTGTGAAGCTGAGTACAGGGCAGTTTTCACAGCTACAGTGGAGTGTATATGGTTGAGACGCCTATTGATGGATCTTTGCATGGAGATTGATGCTGCTACGCATATTCTCACAGATAGTCAGAGTGCTTTGGCTGTTGCACGAAACCCAGTGTTTCATGCACGGACCAAACATATTGAGGTGCATTATCACTATGTGAGAGAGCGCCTTCATGCAGGAGATATTGATTTGGTATATGTGCCTACACAAGATAATGTGGCAGACATATTCACCAAAGCTCTTCCACGGGAAAAGTTTGAAGCTTTTCGCAAAGCTTTAGGCTTGTTACCTTGTGGGGGCTGATCTGTCACTCCCTGTATGTGTTCACATCATTCGCTCCAGGGGGGTTTGTTACACTTATGTGTTCCTCGAGTAGCTTTGATGTGAACCTTTTCCCTATACATGGGCACTTTTTACTCTAGTGCTGGGTAGAGGTTTTTTCCCCATGTTACCACATACTTGATACTCTCATATGTGGTGGTACTTTGTACTTAGGGATATTATTCAGCTCTTACTTCAGTTCAGTTAATCGATCTATAGAGAGAGCTATTCCAGCCATCGTCTTCTCCGTGTGTCTTGCTGCGTTTGTGCTCCTTGTGTGTGCTTCTCGTGTATCTCTCGCACTTCTACACACACCCAACATCCTCTCATGAGTGCCACTTGGCACTCATGTGAGCATCATACTCTATATGAATAAGAGGAGGGTCATACCTCTAAATACTATTCATATAGGATACTCCATATGACATTTCCTTCCCCTTACTTCCATTTTGTCCTCAAAATGGTATTGGAAGGTCTAAAAGAAAGAGAGAAATAATAGAACCACCACTCCCACTATATCCCCATGTATAAAAATACATGGTCCTGTCTCCGTGTTGTTTCCCCATATCCTTCCCCTTAAGAAAACTCTTGGGAAGGTAAACTAAAACTGGGAAACCGTCTCTGAAGGGTGCTAACCCGCTCCCATGTGGCACTATCTTCTGAACTATCTTTCCACTTTACTAGACACTCTTTATACAAGTGACTCCTCGTCCGTTTCTCTCGAGTGCGTAGTATGCTCTCTGGCTCATGTGGAATAGATTGAACAGAAATAGGCTCTACTACCTCATTATCTGGAATGAGGTTGTCAGATTCACCCAGCCTTTTCTTAAGCCGGCTAACATGAAAAACTGGATGGATTTGACTATTCTCTGGAAGTTGGAGCTGGTAAGCCATCTTTCCTATTCTCTTAAGTATTTGGAAAGGTCCACAATACCTAGGAGATAATTTTGGACAAGGTCCCGTCTTCATGGTTTCAGACCTAGATGGAACTCTAAGATAGACTTGCTCTCCTACCTCAAAGTTGATATCTCTTCTTTGAGGGTCAACATAGGCTCTAGCCCTATCCTGAGCTTTCCTAATGCTGTCCTTAGCAAGTCTAAGCATATCATTCATTTCTTCCAAGAAGTCCTTTGCAGCTTGAACTTTTTCATTCTGCAAGCCTACTGCATAAGGAGCCCTTGGCTGAAACCCATACATAAGCATAAATGGACTATGCCCAGTGGAAGAGTGCTTGGCACTATTATATGCAAACTCTACTATAGGTAAGTACTCCTCCCAATTAGTTTGCCTTTCATTCACATATGCTCGAAGCATATCCTCTAGGATTTGGTTAACCCTTTCTGTTTGCCCATCCGACTGTGGATGCTCGGCCGTACTCATGCTAAGCTTTGTATCCAACCTTTTGAAGACCGCTCTCCAAAAGTGGCTAGTGAACTTCCTATCCCGATCAGAAACTATGTCTAAAGGAAGACCATATAACCGGTATAGGTTCTCTACAAAGAGTCTAGCCAACTCAGGTGTCTTCACTGTAGTATGTGTCGGAATAAACCTAGCCATTTTGGTTAACCTATCCACAATTACCCAGACCGAGTCGTGCCCTCTCTGTGTCTTAGGTAATCCGACTATAAAGTCCATGGAGATACTCTCCCACTTCCCATTGGGAATATCGAATGGGTGGAGTAGCCCTCCAATCCTTAATCTCTCAGCTTTGTTGACCTGGCATTTATTGCACTTAAGCACATACTCTAGGACGTCCTTATGAAGTCCAGGCCAATAAAACTGCCTCTTAACAAGATCATAAGTCTTGTTAACTCCTGGGTGTCCCGCATTAGGTGTGTCATGACACTCATATAAAATATGCCGTCTCATCTCAGTATCTCTAGGGACACACACCTTACCTTTATATAACAGATATCCATCATGGACACTGTAATTCTTCCACTTGAATCCTTCTTGAGTACCCGTCGATACTCCATCCTCATTGGAAACCCGTATATCACGATCCCCATTCTCTATGGCTTCCCAAATCTCGGAATATGCAGGATCAAGCCTACATTTCCCTCTAATAGACTCAAGTAGCTCGCTAGTGATCTGAGTAAAACTCAGTCCATTGAGCATAGGCATGCGGCTAAGTGAATCAGCCACTACATTAAACTTTCCCTTCCTATACCTAAGCTCATAATCAAACTCTTGAAGGGTCTCTGCCCATCGGGCTTTACGACCTTTAAGGTCTGTTTGATTAGAGAGCCACTTAATGCTCTCTTGATCAAACACTATCGTAACTTTGGCACCATATAAATAATGACGCCACTTCTTCAAAGCATGGACTATTGCATACAACTCCTTCTCATAGACGGAGTAATTCTTTTGAGCCGGTTCTAGTTTCTTGCTCTCAAAAGCTAATGGTCGACCATCCTGTACTAAAACCGCTCCTATAGCAAAATCACTCGCGTCAGTCTCAACCACAAATGGTTTATTGGGATCTGCTATATGTAAAAGTGGAGCTGTAGCAATTGCTACCTTCAACTTTTCCATACTTTGCTTCTGTTCGTCTCCCCAGTGAAAGGCTTTCCCTTTCCCTTTAAGCTGTTCCGTCATCGGGACAGCGATTTTGGCATAGTTCTTAATGAATCTTCGATAGAAACCTGATAGACCTAGGAAGATCTGCAGCTCCTCCAGGTTCCGTGGATGTGGCCATTCCATAATAGCCCTTACTTTTTCAGGATCCATCTGGATTCCATCTTGGGAGACTATATGCCCAAGGTATTTAACCTCTGTTTTGAAAAATTCACACTTTGACTCTTTAGCAAAGAGCGAATTTTTCCTTAGCACTTGAAATACTTTTCTCAAGTGTTCCAAGTGCTCCTGTTCTGATACACTATAGATCAGAATGTCATCTAAAAAGTCTACTACAAAGTGTCCTAGATAAGGCCGTAAAACACTATTCATGAGTTTCATGAAAGTGGCAGGAGCATTGGTGAGACCAAAAGGCATCACCAAAAACTCATAGTGCCCATATCTAGTCCTAAATGCAGTTTTAGGGACATCCTCTGCCCTAATCCTGATCTGATGATATCCTGATCTAAGGTCAAGCTTGGTAAAATACCGAGCTTGATGTAACTGATCAAATAGATCTTCCAACCTAGGCATTGGAAATCTATTTTTGATAGTTACCTTATTAAGTGCTCTATAATCTATACATAGTCTCATAGAGCCATCTTTCTTTTTAACTAGGAGCATTGGCGATGCCCATGGTGAGTTACTAGGTTTGATGAAGCCTTTATCTAAATAATCCTGCAATTGCTTCTCAACCTCCTCATGCTGAGAAACACTAAGCCTATAAGGTGGTCTACAAATAGGGTTAGTGTTAGTAACAACTTCTATGGCATGATCAATGTCCCCTCTCTCAGGTGGTAGCCCTCTAGGTAAGTCAGTGGGAAAAACATCTCTGAATTCAAACATAAGATCCTTAAAACTTTTAACTACACACTCTTGCAAAAAAGAATAGTAGAAAGTCCTGTTCATATTTACATTCAAAGCATGAAAATATACATCAGATGAGCTGTCTATACAATGCTCCATATCATGACTATACAATAAAAACATATCCTGTACATGCTGTGAACAACAGAGACTATACAACTCTAATGATGAGATGAGAGGTGCACTAGGTACATCTCTCTCTCCCTGAATATAAACTGTACTTCCATTCTTTTCAAACTCGAGTGTGTTATTTTGATAGCTGCGTTTAAGTGTATTTCCCAACCCCCATAGCCACTCTCTTCCTAAAACTAGATCTGTCCTCTCCATATTCATAATTTGAAAGTCCATATGGTCTGTATAATCCTGCATCTTGACTTCCAAATTGGATACCATAGTATCCCATATTCTTTTATCTTGCCCTTGCATCATAGATACAATGTATTTATGTGCACTAGGCTGTTGGGGAATCTTCAATTTCTTGACCAAAGCATAGTTTATGAAGTTATGAGTGGCAGAGTCATCTATCATGACTCGCACCCTGGTCCCGTATACACTACCATGTAGCTTGACCAAGTCATGTGGTCCAAACTGCGGTGACCACAATGACTGAGTCAAACAACACGTGTGCTCTATATCCTCGTGCATCACCTCCACTCCCTTGCAGCTAGAGCTGCCATGAATGGGAAGGGTCTGCACCAGGTGGACCGCCTTTTTGCCCCTTTCTGGAGCCGTACTAGACTCTGGTCCTTTCTTCTTTTCTTCCCCCTTCTTGAGTGGACAGTTCCACTGTGAGTGGGTAGGGGATAGACACCTAAAACACAGGTTCTCTCTTTTGGCCTTCTCAAACTGGTCTGTGGATAGCTTAGGCCCTTGTGATCTTTGTTTTTTAATAAAAACGTTGTTTTTTCCAAAAGGCAACTTTTTCTTAAATTTAGTGGTGCTAAGAGGTTTAAGGGGCTGATCCGTCTCCATAGGAGTATACTGAGGACGGTTATGGTCCTCATATATCTGTGCATATTTGATCGCCTCCTCAAACGTCTTAGGCGCATTCCTCCTGACTTCCCTCTTTATGGCTTTATCCAAGCCCCTAACAAATCCTCTGGTCTTCTGAAAATCATCTAGACCCTTAAGCTTCAAAGTGATCTCTCTATAGTGGGATAGATAGACTGAAAGAGGCCTGCCTCTTTGAGTAATCCTATCCCACTCATCCCAATTCCTCTCCTCTTCATTTTCAGGAAGAAACTCTTTTAGGAAAAGAGTCTCAAAGTGAGTCCAGTCACTAGGGATAGAGTTCGCCTCCTTAAGACTCATCCACCACTTATAAGCACGCGGGCCGAGGGAGAGACTCGCCTCTAGCACACGATACTCAGGTGGGGTGCCCTTCAATTGATGCAAATCTTGCCACTTTTGTAAAAAAGTGTAGATTGCATCCTTATTCCTGTCTCGGTCATCCCCCGTGAAGGTTGGTGGTTTTAAGTCTTTCAGGAGGGGAGCTTCCCTAGAGCTTTCTCCCTTATACTTACTAGGAAGAGAAGTCTCTTTCCTAGTAATCTCTAGAGGAATGGTAGGAGTCTCTCTTTCCTTCCTAGCTAGGAAAGAAGTGACACTAGTCTCAAGAGAGATCATTTGAGACTTAAGTTGCTGTATAAGAGATGTAATGCTACCCAAATCTTTCTCTAACTTGAGGGTTTGCTCTTTCAAGTCAATGAATTGGTCACGAGTGACAAATTCATCTATAAGCTCTTCATAAGTGTACTCTTGCTGTGAAGGCTCTTTTTCTTCTATATTCTCTTCTATTTCTTGTCCTAACTCTACTTCTTCCATCCTAGCATCCTGATCCTCTAGTTGCTCTCTAGGTGGAGAAGTGGTCTCAACTAATTGTTTGCCTTTATTTTCCATGTTTAAGTACCCTTCCCCCGTTTGCTAACTAGAGAGTATGAAAATGAATGGAAGTAGAGTTAAAATATGCAAGAAGAAGAGAGATATAACACAAGAACACTTCCCTGATACAAAGTAAAGTTGCGGAAGCTAAATCCAGGTGGTCCTTGATACTTCAAGCCGCTGATTTTAAGTCCTCGCCAGTCCCAAAAAAAAATTGGAAATGTCCGCTTGGTCCGGGGAGGTTGTAGACACCATAAACCATCCAAAACAACACCAAAAGTGCGTAGGAAAAGCCTCAAACGGGCAAACTGAATGCAACTGAAAAATTTCAGAAATTTTCCAATCCTCGCCAGTCCACAAAGTGTTGTCCAGCACCTGCACTTCAAAAATTTGAGACAATCCCAAGTGAAAAAATTGGATTTGGAGTCCGGATGAAGAAAAACTAGGCCCGGGAGTGGCCGCCTAGTTCCTGCTGAAGCGCTGCAGAGAGATTTTGATAGGGCAACTCTCTTCCAAATCCAACACCGATGGTCTCTGAGCGAAGCTTGAAAGTGTAGCTTCGAAACGTGACCAAGATATTTGAAATCCGATATCGTATGAGGAAGATATGGTCCGAAGAAGTGAGGTATGTCACCGGTGGGAAGTGAAAAACTTCATCTTCATGAATAGATGAGTTTAAAAAGCTCAAAACTGAGGAATGAAAGCTTCTTTCACCTATCCAACACCCCCCATCCCATAACCACAGCCCATAATACATATATCCCTCATGATTCCTACAAAATCTTGATCTAGATCATAGATTTGTAGCTCCAAAGTTTGGGAAAAAATTCAAAATCTTCTCCTATCCAAAGCTCATTGCTACCATTTTCGAAAAAAAAAACTCAGAGTTCACCTTTGATGGAGCAAAATATCCCACATAGGGGCGCTGCAGCCGGAAGAGATCTCTATATAAAGGGCACAAAAGTGGTGTAGTCTTCACCCAAGAGGAGGGGAGGAGGGAAGCCCGTCGGCTGCTCTCTGGCCGCCCGTCGGCTGCTCTCTGGCCGCCCGTCGGCTGGGACGCCTCGGTATGAGTGTCTACTGTTGCGTGGCGCGTCCGTCGCCTGCTCCCTGGCTCGGATACCAAAGTGTTAATTCCCTGAGATCCCCCTCATTTTTGGTGGGGTTCTTGCACAGAGTTCGATGAAGCACGGAGATCGATGATTGATTTTTCCGCCCAGCCGCGTGGTGTGTTCCAAATGATTTCTCTCTCTCTCTACACCCAAAATGGGTCATGGTCAAGGTTCCTCTCATGAGTGCCACTTGGCACTCATGTGAGCATCATACTCTATATGAATAAGAGGAGGGTCATACCTCTAAATACTATTCATATAGGATACTCCATATGACAATTGCCAATCTTATGAAAGACAAATGAAGGATGATTTTTGATACCATCTTGCCACTAATTAACACTCTATATCGAGTGCAGATGGCATCGTCTAATTCTGAGGCTACACAAGAAGAAGAGATCCAGCTTCTTCCCTTGGAATCCATAACTAAGGCAAGAGGTCATTGGTTTTTGGATGACCAACTAGTGTCTGAACTCATTTTCATGGCAACCATCAAGATTATGGATAGGGATCACTACTTCCCTATCATGTCACAAGATTTCAAGACTATCATACAAGGATTACCGCGCATGACGGATGTCTGGACACAAGCAGGAATTGATGCATTCCTAAGACTGCCAATCTATCTGCCAGATTTCCAGAGATGTACACAAGTGATGAATACACTACAGTCCGCATCGAATAAGGCATCAGTCTCGAAAGCAAGGGTACTTGACAAAGTTGGTACCTGGAAAACAATTCAATTCACTCATGAGCTAATTAACAGAGCTTTCGGATGGAACCAAGAGGGACTCACGAACGTCAAAGATGAATGTCATGACCCAGAAAAGAGAACATTTTTGGAAATCAACCGAACGGATATTGAAGACTCTGTTCGCCTAGTTCACCAGCATTTTTGCTTCCCGAATATGCATAGATACACATCGCCTCAAAAGATTGTTGTGCAACTACTCTCACACGTTATGAGACAAATGGGAAATAAAATAAACATGACTCCATATGTTCAAGACCGCCTATTTGAAGCAAAGAAAAAGTGGGGACATAAAAAGTTTCTAAATGGTAGTTCGGCCTTGACTCTACTCATTTATGAGGCACTTGACATGAAGAATTGCTTACGCTTGATGCCGACATCAACAGAGCTAGCGAAATATGCCAAGTCAACAATTGTTCCAAAGAAAAAGAAAACAACCATATCTATTGAAGAAGTGGGAACCAATTCAAAGAAACCCGTGAGGGGGACTAAACGCTCAAGAGAGGAAGAAGCTCAAGAGACACGACAATCAAAGAGGACCCATACACTGCCAAAGATTTCTATGACGCAGCAGCCAATCAGCAAGAGAGACCTCTCCGCAGCCTTGGAAGAAATGCATCAGTATATGAGGGGACAAGTAAATTTAAACATTCAAGGTCACCATTACAGACAAGCATGCCAAGAAAAGAAACACAAAGATAAAGAACATACTCCAGAATAATCTGCTAGATACAAAGAACTAGGGTTAGAAGATTTGAGCTCTGATGAAGAATCCAGCCCAGAGAAGGACACCTTAGACACTGATATATGAACTGAATTGAACAACCAAGAATGGACAGAAATAAATCAGGTGGAGGTCACACCTAACAATCAACTACAAAAAGCACAGCACCAAGAAGTACAAGCTGAACAGGAACACTTGATTCAATTAAATGATCATTCAAAGATAAGCATCAAGGAAGTACCAATAACTAATAAAGATGTAGTGCCACCTATCAAAGACGAAATACAAACTCCAGTGGACAAGGACTCAGGCCTACTACAAAATAAGGAGCCAATTGCGATTGAGTTACCTGATGATACACCTCGACGTAAAATTGACCATAGGGAGGCTGAGCCAAGGATCCAACTTCATATTAGGAAGCCTCATGACACTGCTTTACATGTGGCGAAAGGAAAAGATATCACAACAGGTGAAGAACCTAGCATCCCTACCACATGGTTAAATGTGGATGTAACTCAATTGAAACCTATTGTAAAGCAAATGATACAAACGGCCATGGACACACAACAGGAAATGATGGACACAGATCCCGATTACGACAAGGCTATGAGGGAAAAGAATTAGTTTCAAATCATGAGTGAGCAATTATCCGCACAGCTCATCCAGGCCCAACAAGAAATTTCAGCTAAGGATACGGAGATAACCGCAGTTAAAGAGCAATGTAATACACTGATGAAACAACATCATCAGCTCCAGACACAACTTGCGGAATTACAAAGACAACACGAAGCTAGTGAAGCAGACAAGGAGAGGATGAAAGCTAGAAGCAATCTGCTCGAAACACAACTTAAGGTGTATATGGAGGAAAATGATAGCTTACGCAGCCACAATAAAGAACTGATGAAGGCATTACTGTATGACCAACCTATCGAAAAACAAGAGACTACAGCTATTGACCAGAAAGAATTAAGAGATGAGATTGAGAAGTATGTGGAATTGCTGAAGCAAGAGCAGAACTTAAGGGAAGAATGGGAACGAAGATATGTCAACGAAACCAATGAACTTAAGAAACAACTGAACACTGCCCATGGAAAACTTGCAGTGAGTTACAGTGAAAACATGGATCATGTAGCAGAAATTGGTAATGAGCTGCTTACGGTTAAAGAAGCACTCAGAGCAGCTATGCAAGAAATTAATGAGAAGACTGAACGCATAACACAATTAGAGACCAAAGCAGAAGAGAAAGCACCAATCGGGACACCAGTAGAGTCGACAAAAGAAAATCCTACTAACGAGGTAGAGGTATGTCCTCTATCTCCCTCGATTTATAATTCTCCAATAACAACCACATGATGATCATCCCATGCCATATACTGCAAAAATAGGTCAGAAGGAACGGGCACTATTGGTGTCTCGGTTGACAGAGAATTTTGAAAATAAAGTGATCAAAGTCCTGAAGGAAGCAAAAATAAAGGGCAAAGACTTGGAAACCATATTGAAGCCATTCAACATTCCATATGGATTATTGAAAGAGAAAACAAGGCAATATATAAAGAAGATTACACAGAAAAATCCAGACGAGCAGTTGCACTTCAAAAATGACACATTTGCTTATACTCAAGAAGAATTTGAAGCTGCACAACCTGTATGGAGAAGAAAATTTTTGGAGAAAAATCCTATATTGTGGGTGCACTGGCAAGCAACACCA
This sequence comes from Ceratopteris richardii, assembly GCA_020310875.1. Lineage (NCBI taxonomy): Eukaryota > Viridiplantae > Streptophyta > Polypodiopsida > Polypodiales > Pteridaceae > Ceratopteris > Ceratopteris richardii. The sequence goes on along the minus strand of CM035429.1, from coordinate 161,242,477 downwards.
TACTTATTACAGGTAAATCCTTCATTTTGCCCAACACCACGTTGCCGCGGAGCAAGAGAATTTTTGGATATGCAAAAGAATGGTGTTATCAATAAACAGTGGCTGAATTATCCGCTACTTCCAAGCCCACCCCATAATTATCTACCAACGGAAGATTATATGGTAAAAACCATTGAATTTTGGCTACACTGTTATGCAACAGTACCTGATCTAAATATCAAAATGACGAATAAAATCCTCACCATGATCCTTACAGTTTTGAAGTTGTTCAAGCATGTGGCCTATACATTTTTGAATTTCATTGGCATTAATCAGGGAACATATATTCTCGTTTTTGACTTGTCTGTTATGCCTAGCCGACCCACAATAATGGCATATTATTCTAGGCTGATGTTTTTACCGAGTACATATATGCAAAAATTCGAAGAAGCCTTTTTCACAGGGTTTTTTGAAATTGATTCAGAAACCTTTTTAAAGATGTCATCCAATTTGAATGCTAGACTGGTGGCATATGAGCTAAGCTTCTTCGCTGACCATAGACAGCCGCCACATGATGGTGTGAAAGGAGAACAGTGGAAGCAACTCATGATACGTGAAGCTAATCTGCTTAATGAAACATAGCACAAAATATACAGAACATACTCCCGTCGACTTCCAAAGCCTGTCGGGGACGACAGAGTTTAGGAGGGGGGCAGTGTTGAGGGAGAGTCAAGCAAAAAGAAGAAAAGAAGAAGACAAAGAAAGAAGCTTCACTAAAAAGATCATATCTGAAGATACATCTCTGCAAGAAGCCCCGCAAGGGCGCAACACCCATCTCTGCACAGAGCCCCACAGGGGCACATACCAAGGAAAAGCACATAGGTGGAAGGAGGAACCAGGGCCAGGAAAGTATCCATGAAGAAGTGCAAGAAGATATCCAACGGTTCCGAAACCACAAGAAGGTCCTTCAACATCTGGGTCTTTGGAAGGTCCAGATCGAAGGCTGAAGGACCACATCCTCATACCTTCCACTGGTGGCGTGTGTGGCAGCCCGACTTAACATAGCAACCCAGAATTAAAGAGGTTATTGGTGAGCTAGACTACGAACATCGGGTAGTCCATCTCCATGGGTTGCGGGCGAGCAAAAGAAAAGAACAGGCAACATGAATGCATCAGGCCCAGAGGATGTAAAAGAAGAATCAAGAAGAGGCCATCAAAACTGAACACCTGTTTAACAAACATGCAGAACTGACCAAAAGATGCATGCAGACAACAAACTGAAGACAAGAAGTAAGGCCTGTCAAGGGATGACAAAGACAAAGAGGGGGAGAGTGTTGCAGAGAAAAGAAGAGCACAAGGCAGAGAAAAAGACGGGCCCCAAGATTTTTCCGATTTGGACATCTTATTTTTTGTATCATAATCATTTTGAAATATATTTTCCGATGTAAATGCACTAGAGGAGTCCTCTAGATGCCTCCCCACAGAAGATTAGTAGCTTACCCATGTAAATTAGTAGGAAATTAGCCTTTTAGTGAATAAAGTGCAGGTCTCTTGTGTGAAAGGACCACTTTTAGGGCACATGTATATAAGTCAATTTGTGACTCTTTGTAGAGACTTTTGGCCATTGTGAGAATCAAGAGCAAAGAATTTCGAATTTGTGTATTCTCCTCTCTGTATCATCTTCATTGTGAGCTTGTATGCATGTGTGTTGCTTGAAAAGAGTGTTAGGAAGTGTTGTCTATCCATGAAAGTGTTTGTTTGCTGTTGTTAAGGTGTGTGTGAAGTGTAGGAAATGCTAAAGTCTAGGAAGGTCATTCCTGCGACTCAGTATTTTGCTCATAACTTGAAGCAAAAGTGTCAGAATTGAGTGAAAATACACCATTGGATGCGTCTTCTCAAGAGCTTCAAAACGCATATGCTATTCGCCATATTCGGAGTTTTAAGCTCAGAGAAAAGCTCAATTTATTGTTGGCTGCTGCTCCAAGTATCGCCACACCTTTACTGACAGTTGAAGCTTGTTTGGATTAGTCTTAGCCTTGTTTGCACTCTTTGGGAAACTCATTTGCATTGATCATCATTTGAATGCATGTCCTCATACACTCGGCTAGGTTTTGATACTCCTTGGATTGATAAATAAAGCGTGAATCCCCACTATATGCACTTGAGGGGGATTGAGGTATAGTCTCTTTCTCCACAAGTCCCTAGGTTGAAACTTAGGTACACAGTTAGGTCTTGGATTTTTTCTCAAAGAGCGATGGAAGGGGGTTGTGTGGAACCTCAAACTCCCATTCTACTATACCATTTTTGCATTTCTTGACTCTAAATGGAATTCCATGCAGTTTACTATATGTATGCATGTTTTTTCCCATCTATCTATGGAAAATATTCTTCATTCCCTTTCCCAAAATGACCACTTATCAAAATAGCTCTTTCAAATTATACAAAAATCTTGCAAGAGGGATAATTTGGAAATACTTAAAACTTATGCTTTCTTGCAACTTGAGGGAATCCTTGACTCTAGATGAGAGTATATATCTCATAATCTCCATACATATGAATTCCCTCAAAGGGCTTGGCCCCCAAATCTGTTGTTCCTTCTCTCAAATTTAGACCCTTTCAAAATTGAAATTGAAATAGTAATACCTATGAGTAACATGAAGCTCGAGATAAAACCAAATTAGGAATGCATTAGAAGCTTGCTAAGATCTCCCATTTAACTTTTTGTAAGGAAGTAAAAATCTTGGTTTATGCCTCTTTTGAGGATCAAATTAGCATGCAACAAGGGAGGATTTGAAAATGTGAAAATATGCCAAAGCATCTTTACTTATTACTCTCTAAGTTCATGAAAAGAATTTTAGGATTTGCTTGATGGAAGAATGCTTTTAGGCACTTCAAAGATCACATTTTCACACTTTTTCCCAGCACCTCCACTAGTTCACTAGTTTGGCATGTCACACTTGTAGAGGCCATATCTTGAGCTAGAAAATGCAGCCCATTTCAAAGAGCACAAGATCTAGTTTCAATTTATGAGAACAAACTTTGGAGATTATGTATTTTTCAAGCTTTGTCCATGTATGAAAAGTTCGAATAGTTTTCAACAACTATGTTCTAGAAGCCATATCTTGCAAAGTCGGAAGCTGATTGAAGTAATTTGACTTCAAGGCACAATTACAATATATATTGCATTTTATGATTATTTACCAGTCCTAAAAAGTTTCTACAAGTCTAGAGATGGATTACATATGCATTTTTTGGTATATTTGCATTATTTTGGTGACCATTTTACCATGCTTGATGTTTTGGGAAGTGAGCTGATGTCTTTGTACACTTCAAAGTTTGTTTTGTGACTTGGAAAAGAATGTGAAAAGATCTCAAAGCTCATCGAAAAGCATTGGATGCATGCAATTCTGACATCAAACCATTAAGGGATGTATGGCTTATAAGCATTATACTTTATGTTTTGGCTTGTTTGGTATATACATGCATGGGTATATGATTGGAATGCATACATCAAAGTTTTTCATGATCAATTTGTGAACAATATACCTTTTTGATGATTTACCAGAAAGATGATTGCAAGAAGTACAAGATTATGCAACAAATATGTTGTTGCTAGCATTTTATGTTTTTGTAGGTTATGGAGTTCATATACTAGTATATGTCTTGTATGCCATGGGCTTGCCAAGCCCTATGCTATAGTGAATGGCCTATGTGCCATTGGCCCGCAAGGCCTTATATTTGATCTTATGGTTAAAAGGTTTGAGAACTCCATTTCCTTGGGGAAATGTTGTCAATATTTTTTCCACCTCATGGCGTTATATATGCACTTACCTTTTGGTAAGAATTTTATGGCATGGTAATATGAACTCATTGCGAATATCAATAAGGTGTAAGCATTCTTGTAAGCATGTACTTGATGTACTTAGGACCATCAAATCATCATAGATAAGGCAACTTCATTAGTAATTTGATCCCTACTCATAATCCTTATGGATTTAGACCATATGATTGCTTAGAGGAAGGAGATAGGAATGTGCACAAGCAACCCTATATGTTATAGGAAGTTGCATAGAGACATGGAAATACACTTATGATCGTTTTCAATGTACTAAAGGTTTACTTACCTTCAAAAGATTTTCACAATATGGTTAGGATACTATGAGGTACTATGAGGAATACTCAAAAAGTGACTAGTGTAAATCATGTGCATCACTTGAGTATATAGTGAAGTTTCTTTTGCTAAACTACTAAGGAAACCAATTAGATGGGATTATAGAGATGGGTTTCATGAGAGAGCATTGATAGGTGCTTATGTGATTTGAGTGATGGTTAAGAAGGCCATATTCATAGCACTAGCTCTATGATTTAGAGCATAGATCCCTCAATGATGAATATTTGGGGTACCCAATATGTATATGTATGTCAAGATCTAGAGAGAGGTACTAATAGCTAGTCTTGGTGTTGGAGTTTGAGGCCTACAGAAGCACATGAATAGCACAAGGAAGAAGAAGAAGCTTGGAGCACAACACACAATACTGAATGTGTTACCACTAGAATGGACAAAGATAAGTGACATGTTAGGGCCATAGGCATATATACAAGCCCGGGGAAAAAGCCTCCTCAAAAGGGAAAAAAGTGCCCCAGTGGTCCTAGTGTGTTCACACACATCACTACCTAAATATATCAACAAATCCTCCCTAGGAGTGATGTGGTGAACAAGGAGCTAACACTCATGTAAAAGGAAGTGCCAAGCTATGTGGAATTAATCCACAAAAGGAAGTAAGCCCAAAGCTTTGCAGAAGCCTTCAAACTTCTCCCTAGGCAGGCCCTTCGTGAAAAGCTCTACAATGTTCTCCTGTGTGGGCACATATGCCAAGTTGATCTCTCTAGCAAAGAATCTCTCCCTGACATAATGATAGTGAACCTCAATGTGCTTAGTGCAAGCATGGAACACAGGGTTCCTTGCAACTGCCAATGCACTCTGACTATTAGTGAAGATGGTGGTGGCAGAAGACTGACCAACACACAAATTAGCCGTAAGGCCTTTGAGCCACACACACTCAATAGTCATTGTGGAAGTTGCCCTATACTCATCCTCACAACTAGAAGTGGCCATAGTAGGCTACCTCTTGCTCAACTAAGATAAGCATGAGCTATCGCGCATGAAGCAAAAACCACTAGTGGACACATGAGTGTCATAGAAACCAACCCAATCAGAGTCAGAAAAAGCATGTAAATCTGGCGGTGTGATCCCCCCCTTGGGATAAAACAATCCAAGTAGTCAGGTACCACTTAGGTAGCAAAAGATGCACTTAATCACCTACCAATGCTTGACACTTGGCCAATGCATAAACCTGCTCATCTGTGAGACAACAAACTGAATATGTGGCCGCGTAATGCATAAGTAAATCAAGCATCCAACAGCATGCTGATAGAGGGAAGCATCAAGTGCATCTCCATAATCATGAAGACTCAATTGTAAACCTGTCTCCATAGGCGTGGCAATAGGTTTACAATTTTTGAGGCCAAAATGTTGGAATAATGTGTCAATATATTTTGTTTGATAGAAAGCTATTCCGCCATCAACTTGCATAAATTGAATGCCCAAATAATGATGCAAATGCCCCAAATCAGACATCTCAAATGAGGCATGCAAATCAGCCTTAAAATCAGCAATATGCTTCTCATGAGGAACATTGTCATCAACATAGATAACAATAATCAGAAGCACATCATTTGCACACTTAACATATAAGGTGCTCTCAATTCGAATATTCTCAAAACATATGCAATCAGGTAGGCATGTATCTTTTCATACCAAGCACATGGTGCTTGCTTCAAACCATATAATGCCCTCTTCAACTTGCACACTTTTTTCTCATGTCCTTTCTGCACAAAGCCACAAGGCTAAAAACCATACACTTCTTCTTGCAAATCACCATTCAAAAATGAACTTTTAATGTCCAACTGATGTACATTCCAAGCATGATGAGCTGCAAATGCACAGATGCTATGAATAGTAGTCATTCGACATGTAGGAGCAAAGGTCTCATCAAAATCAATGCCTCTTTTGTGAGCATAATCCTTTGCAACAAGCCTAGCTTTATGCATGTCAACTGTTCCATCAGGCTTACGCTTCAGCTTCTATAGTACCCACTTAGTGCCAATGGCCTTCTTGCCAGGAGGCAAGTCACATAAAGACCAGGTACCATTTTCCATGATAGCATCATATTCAGGTTGCATAGCAAATATCCATTTTTTTGAATTTTTTGCTTCATCAAACAAAATAGGCTCATTCTCATCACAGAGACTAGAGGCAGCCATAGCATAGCAATTTGATGCAAAAGAAGCACTATGAGAGCCACAACGAGTATGGTATGATAGAGATGCATCTAATTTGCTATCTCGCAAAGTCTACACCAGCCATTTAGGCATAGTTTTTTCCTTCTCTATATTAGTTCTCTCATCAACAAGTGCATCATGTAAATCTGCATAAAAAATGGCATGATCTGCATCATCACATGAAACCTTTAAAGGCTAAGAAATTGCCTCATTCGGACCACCACTAGAATATCCACCTATAATAAGAGGCAGCAAAGTATCATATATATCTTTGGAGCTAACAAATATCTCCTTAGTACATGAAAGTAATGGTTGAATAGCATATTCCACAAAAACAACATCAAGGCTAACTAGAACGTGTTTATTTTGTGGATGATATAGATGATAGCCTTTGCTTTCAGAACTGTACCCAACAAAAATCATTTCATTGCTTTATCGTCTGATTTCCTATGTTGTTGTTCATGCACTAATGTGCATGCCAAACAACAAAAACACGTAGGTGAGCAACAGATGGCTTGCAATCATGCCAAGCCTCATATGGAGTGATAGACTACAATGCTTTAGTGGGACACCTATTAAGTATATATGTTGCACACATAACAACCTCAAGTCAAAAACTATGTGGTAAAGCCCGACTCTTGACCATACACCTTTCCATCTCCATGAGTGACATGTTCTTTTGTTCAACAACTCCATTTTGTTTAGGTGTATATGGCACTATACACTGATGTTTTATCCCATGACATTTAGCCAAAAATGCATTCTTGTCAAACGACATATATTCCCTCCCTCGATCAGAATGGAGGGTGCCCATTTTACATGCTGACATATTTTCAGCCAAAACCAAAAACTCTTTGAAGCACATAAAGACTTCGAACTTTGCTTTCAATGGATATACCCATGCATGCATGTCACGAAGTAAAGAAAGTTTCCAAAAGAAGGTGTCTACATAGGACCTCAGACATTATTGTGAACAAGCTGCAATTTCTGAGTAGTTCTAACTGAACCATCTTTTGGGAAAGAGGAACACTACATTTTGCCCAAAATATAGCCTTCACATACATGTTTACGAGGTGCCTCAAGTTTGGGCAAAGAGGACACCATTTCAAATTTCTACAGGTGTAGAAAATTTTGTTGTGTAGCAAACTAGCAAAACTCAGATGACCAAAGTGTGCATGCCAAAGCTTTGCATCTGATGTAGCTTGAGAATCATGTATTGCACATGCTGAATCATTCACATATTTTTCATAGTCTATGAGCTTATACAGCCCACGACATAAAATTCCAGAAGCAATAATGACATTGCCATTTTATAGATCATGGATTATACATCTATCATCAATAAATTTCACAACCAAGCCAATCTTGGCTAAAGTTGAAACTAATAATAGATTCTTCTTGATCCCTAGCACAAATAAAGCATCCAAAAATGTAAAAGAACTACCATGAGTAGTAATCAAAATGATCTTACCACATCCCATGATAGAATAAGAGGAGTTGTTGGTGCATTTGATGGTATTCCTTATAGAGGCAGGATCGAGTGATGTGAAGAAAGTGAGCTATGAGGTAATATGTTTGGTTGCCCCACTATCAAAGTACCAAACATCTGAGTCTACTGTAGACATAAATTGTTCACAAAAAGATGTTTCATAACTGCAAACAATGGTAAATGCCCATTTTTCATTCTGCATAAGATTAGCAGACTTTGTTTTGGGTGTAGAGGCCTTTGCAACAACCATTCCAGCCTCTTTCTTCCTTGCCTCTTTAGCATCGAGTTTTGGATAGCTCTTTATGACATGATCATTTCCATTATAGTATTTGAAAAACAGTTTCTGCTTTTCTATTTTCTTCTCGTCTCTATCATCCTTCTTTGATTGTGTAGAATTAGCAAATTTTTGCTTACTAGTAGAAGAGCTCCATTTACCTTTGCCCTTCTGACTAGCCAGGAAAGCTTGATCTGCAACACACATAATGGAACTATTCTACCTAGATTGATCTTCTTGCAATAGAACAGAGACTAACTCCTCAAATGTTAAGGCATTTGGATTGCCTTTCATCATCAAATGAAGAGGAGAAGCAAAACTCTCATATGAATCACGAAGACCATTCAAAACAGTCTACATCAGTGAACTCTGAGACAAGCCTTCATCAACAAAAATCAAATGTTCCTTAAAATCTTTGATCTTTGCCAAAAAATTGTCCATGGAATCTCGTTCATTCATGTGGTTACTTTCCAACTGTTTTCTAAGATAAGCAACACAAGCCTCATTCCTTGCCTAGTATAAAGTGGTAAGTGTTTCCCAAGCATTCTTAGCTGTTCTACATGAGCAAATGTGAGGAATAATGGCACGTTTGATAGATAAGGCTATCAATGCATGTGCCTGAGCATCTTTGCCATCACAACAAATTTTCTCTATAGTAGGTGCAATACGAATCGAGCACGAACAGGAACATGAAGAATATCATCATCTTCAATGCCATCTGCATCATCTTCAACAACTATGTTTGTAAGTGTAACAAGATGTTTTTCAACACCCTACATAATATTCCATAGTCCTTTTGCAACCAATACATGACACATCATATAAGCCAATAATAGGTAATTGGTACCATCCAACTTATCCTCAATAGCCAACATACGAAATACATCATTGCTTTTAGCCATGGCCACTGACTAAAATACCTTGATGCAGAAAAATGACTATATCTCAAAAAGTTGAACAAAAGTACCCTATCGAATTTTGCCAAGCTTGTAGTAGACTTTGAGATGCTTGTACTGGAGAACCGAAACTTGTATATATCTTTGGCACAAAAAGACAAAATTGCATGCACAAGCACTATGATAGTGCATTCGGAGGCCAAAACAAGCTTAGATCGTGATTTTGGCACAACATAATGAAGTTATTTTGATCTACGAATCACCTTGAGTATGGTCACCAAATTTCATGCGGTTCTGAGACTCTGATCAGAGGGGTGTCAACAATACCCTAGATGAAGCGACGACCTGTTCTGATACCAATTGTTGGAGTTTGAGGTATGCAAAAGCATGTGAACAACACAAGGAAGAAGAAGAAGCTTGGACCACAACACAAAATACTAAATCTATTACGACTAGAATGTACAAAGATAAGTGACCCGTTAGGGCTATAAGCATATATACATGCGGGGGGAAAAAAATATCCTAAAGAGGGAAAAAAGTGCCCCGACAGTTCTAGTGTGTTCACACACATCACTACCTAAATATATTAACACGATACCTAGGAACAAGTTAGCTTGGAATAAAAAGGGATATCCATTATCACATGTTGACTAAAACTAAACTACACTAGTTCAAGGATATGGGATTCATAGAGTCCAACTATTGGAGTTGAGGATATGGGATTCATTTGAGTCCACCTAGATGTTCCATTACATATGTATTAGGTTTAGTATAGGTATGACACCATGAATTGGAAGAAGGTTCCATTGGTAGGGGACGATGGAAATGAGTTCCCTTTGAGCACTCTTCTTCTATGGCCAGGGAGAAAAGAACTCATCATTCATGGAAGCATATCTCACTAGATCAGAGGAGAGCTCTTACTAGACATCTCCTTAGGATTAGATGTTATTCTTCATAGTTTGCAGAAGACCCATTCTTCCAATAGAGTATGTGATGGGTGATTTTATCTCCATTGACATCATACTCACTTTAAAGTTATGAGGAAGGATAATTCCATTATTGTGGATGGATCATATAGATCCATGCATAGAGTAGTACAATTTCCAGAGATAGTTTCTTTCCATTATGGTATCATGTCTTATCATTGTTGACCATTTTAGTAGAGGGCTTTGATCCTAACAAGGAATTTATTTTCTCCAATCTTCCCATCTACACCTTCATTATTCATGGGATATTGTTTCTCCATCTTCATAGGAATGTAAGTAATGAGCGATTATGCATTATTTTATGGAAGAGAGGAGCAAATGAATTCATAAATTCTCTTTTAAGGGAAGGAGAAAGTGAGAATTAGCTCAGAGATCAAGGAGAGATCTCACTTTAGCTCCTGTTCTTGAAAGACAAAAAGGAAAGGAAAGCATGATTTCTTCATACGAGAAGAATAGAATATGTTTTCCTTTAGAGAAAAGAGGTTTTTAGAAAGAATCTCTTAGTTTATATTTTAATTGAGAAATTGATTTACTCTACATTTTATTTCTTTTTCCTTCACATGGGAGTTTGATTCTCCACCATTTTGGAAGGAAAACATGGAGAACTTATGTGCAGTTTCTCAATTATGGAGGAGTAGAGTAATTGGATTCAATAAAATCTCTTTCAAAGGGAAAGTGGAACAGATTCCACTACCAGAGCTATTTTCCTTAGAGGAGATTAGAGTGAGAGAGAGAGAGAGAGAGCTTCAATTTCTCATGTTTAGATTGTCTAGATAGGAGCGACACTCTTCTATCAACAAAAAGAAGGAGATCAGTTAATGATGGTGATTAAATTGAGTTTCATAGGGAGAATCTAGAGAGAAGTAGTTATGTTTATTTCCAATGATGGTCCTTGACTAGATGAGATAATCTACTTATTGACATTAGGAATACTGGAAGAACAATAATGATTCTTGTCTTTAGGGTTGCTAGTAGATAGGGATAGACCTAAGCTATTGGGGTACCAAACTCTTAGTTGGTGTTACATCATGATGATGATGTGTGAGCATCAATTAAGAGGATGGGTACTTATGGATTATCTGGATCTCCAAGCGAATGCTTTAGCATTCATATGGAAACCTTAAGGGAAGAGAAAATGCCAGAGTTTACTCTAGTGTCAATAGATGCTCTTCCAATAGAACTTACTCTAAGTTTAAGGGTGACAAACCAAAGATTTCTTTGTTAGTGGAATGTAGAGATTTCATTTTACTACCAAGGAAGTCTTATATATGAACTAGGATGATGGATTTGCATAGATCACAAGGTAAGTTAGATTAAACTAATACTTGTGAGTTCACTCAAGGTTAGGAGGACCTAGAATATGAAGGCAAATCTATCATTTAGTCCTGGGCGGGTTTGGAGCCACTTTCTATGGGACTTTTTTCTATATATTGAAAGGATTATATGATTTATTATCTCCATTTAGGTATGATCGAGCTCATAATATTGGCACTTTACACTTGCTTTTCATACTATTACTCCATAAAGGATACATCATATGGACTTAGGTCACCTTGATGATGTTGTATGTCATGGGACTGATAGTTTGGAAGTTATGGGAGATAGTAGGCACCATGCATACGGTTTCCCTCCTTTGACAAAATCTTTATTAGGCTTCTTAAGGAGAAGGATACAAAGAAACAACAAACACAGAGATGACCATGTGCATAGAGTACATGGGGTTCAAGGGAGTTCAAGCATTTTCATCTACCATTATGGACATTTCATTTACATTTTTGAGGACAAAAATTCCTTTAAGTGGAAGGAAATGTCACATTCATATATCATGGTGGGAACTCCTCCTTATAGGAGTTGCCACATGGCACTCTAGGAATGCCTAACATTTTGAGGTTAGTGGAAAAAGGGCAAGTTACGTGAGTTAGACTCTCATGAGAGGATGGCTCAGTGATTGGGTGGAGCAACGATAGTATCCCTCTCCATGTGTGCATTCAACAAATGAAGCCCATGTTCTTAAGCTATGAAGCAAAAGGTTTTCCTTATAATAGACTACTAACATGTCGAGAGAGGAATTTCTATGTTTGAGTTTGAAGCAGCTAAGCAAGGACAAGAGCAATAGGAGGAAGCAAAAGAGAAGCTAAAGGCATCAAGACTAAAGAACAAGATCTACTTTGATAAATGACATCGACAACAACCCAAGAAGATTCAAGCTGACAACTGGTTCTAGTCTATGATAATTCATTCAATACACAATATAAAGCAAGGAAGAAATTAATGAAACGCTAGTTAAGGTAAACATGTGAAAATATTTAAAAAAGGCGATATGAGGAAGCCTACAAAATTATGGAAGCATTGATGGAACCACTAGCTGCAGACGAGAACCGAGACAACCACGAAAGTGCAACAAGTGATGATTTTTTTCTAAAATATATATAAATATTTATTTGATTTGAAGCTCATGTTGATTTGACTAATCATAATTTTGACATTTGAACCAGGTTCTTGAAGGTCGAAAATAATGATATTAATGATGTTTTTTTTTTGTTTCAAGTTGAATGTTATTTGCAAGTAAACGGTGGATTGAGGGATATGGAATGAAGAAAAGATCTTTCAATAAGCTTTTTGATATTAGAAATCATGAAAATCCCAATTTCTGAATTTTTGCATATGTGTTTTACACTCTGCATTCAAATTATGCATTGTAGGGTCTCACCACATGATCTTGCATCTATTAGATATACTCAATACTCCATTCTCAAATGACAACAAATGGTCCATGGTGGTCTAAGTTGTAAGGCCTCCATTATGAGGAGAAGCCATTGAAAGAGCCTGAACATTTGTGGAACCCTAAGTTCCAAGTTAGATGAGGTCTATGTGTGATCGTTGATGGTAATAGATGATCTTTGTGAGCATAGCCATTAGGTTAGGTAAGGTATAAACTTTTGGGCCATTGGGTTGTAATTCACGGTGAAAATAAAGGCCTTGTGGCATCATGTAGTTTCCCCATAGAATCTTAATGTTGGGAGTGGAGAGTGGGGATTGTCCCCTTCTACAGGGTTTGAGGGGCCTATCCTGTCGGCCCGTAGGGTCATATCGCTGAGACAATATGACTTTTAGTCATGGAGATATTTTTGGATTGGATATTTTGCCAACTATTTTGTATCTCCCAACCACGTTTATCTATACCCATTCTTGTTAGTAGTCAGTGTGGACAACCACATTTTTTGTAGACATACTTTGTAATGGCAAAAAGGGATTTTTGATATGGAGATCTCAATAGTTTTTGGAGTCTGGAATTTCTTGTGTTTTCTTGTAAATTCCAAAATGTGGAACAATATGAAGGTTACGAAGATTATGGAGAGAAGAATCGATTATTATGTGATGTTTTCGAAGAGTTGTAGAGTTTAGAAGAGGTTGGTATGGAGCGGTGAAATATGGAAAGTCTGGCACATGATGCTCTGTACTATGGATGTATCTAGGCAATGTTTATCCAGTTTGATGTAATTGATGGACGTGTAAGCCGAACATCTTATTAATCAAGTGAGTATTTTTTATTTCTGAATTCCTTGAAGATGGTCTGTGTATTCGAGGTTTCTGAGTAATCTGCGATGTTAATGTTCGGAGAGCCTATTTTTTGAAGTTTGTAATAAGGAATGTAAATGCATGTTTATGAGTGTATTCTACATTCATAAATCCCTCTTCTCGTACCTTGCCTTTGGAATTGGTATTGTGTTCTGATAGAGCAAGTATTGTATAAACATTTGGTGACCACAACAGGATGGGGTCGATGATGAAACACATCACTGAATAGATTGATGGCATTGCGGAGTGGTAAGGAAGTTAAATAGCTCATTAAGCACCCTGTAGACCATTTTTCATCGTATGATGCATTAAAAGAGGCTTTCCTAGAATGATTCTAGACTGCCAAAAGCATTTTGGAATTGTATGCTATTCTATAGTACATGATGCAAAAAGGGATGGTGGAGCAATATGCCTTAGTCTTTAGATCCACGATGCAACAATTCCCTACAGATAAATGTCCCTCCGAAGAGATGCTACAAGAATTCTTTGTGGACGGACTACAACCGGCTATGAAGGAAAAAATTCACATGTATACATTGGAGCAAACACAGACACTAGATCAAATAATCGATCTAGCGACAAGGGCCAACTGCAAAATACAGTTGGCCAATATGGGTTCTGAAAAGATCTGCCCAGCTACGAAGAAAAGTACAAATTCATCCCAACACTTCTATTGCTTACGATGTAGAAATGCAGGCCACATAACTACTGACTATGCCCTCAATAAGGTATATTGTGCTATCTGTAATAAGAATAATCATAGTATGAAGGAATGAAGATTTAATGGAAAAAACACATTAGTGGCCTCAACACAAGCAGAATTTGCTCCATGGAAACGTAACGCAATAGGCTATAAACCTTTGGGTCAATCCGGCCAATGGATTGGGAGCTTGGACGTAAGGGTATCTCGACAAATGCAGTATACAAACACACAATAGTTTTCAGACCACCAAAAATTCTCCCGCCCAAACTTTCAAGAATATAGATGAGGTCATCGGTTCAGACCACCTGGATTGGGCAATTTCGAAAACCAACCTATGCAGTGTCAATTTTGTTTGCAGTATGGACATCGGAGGTTTGAGTGCGAAGAAGCCATGGAATATGATCAAAGAAAAAATGAAGCTAAACTCAAAGCACCTATGGCTAATATTGTAACTCTAGAATATTTGGATCCATCAGCAGTTGGCATTACAAGGTCGCAATAGGAATACAAGGACTTACAACAAACAGATCATCCTGTGCCAGCCAAGCAAAAGCAAAGACTGAAGAAAGCCGTTCAATGGGCATAGGAGTACCCACCTTATTATGTGGATGCTAAGCTTAATTCATAGTAAAACTCATTAGAGTAAAATAAGTAAGAAAAATTCACATAATAAACCAGAGTAAAATAAGTAAGAAAAATTCACATAATAAACCAGCCGAAGAGACTTGTGGAGCTAGACAAGAAAATGAGAATTCAAAACAATTAGCGGAATGTAAACTTTCAAAAATTCAGAAGTCAACTACTAGTGACCAAGAACCTTGTACTGAATTTCAAAAGCAGAGGTCCATGGCACAACAAAATCAGAATGATATGACTTCGGTAGCATGAGAGAAAGGTATCTCTTGTCAGCTATTATAGAATTCACACATTACATTACGGTTAGGAGCTCTGCTAGAACTTGTTCCAGCTTTCAAGGAGAAATTTTTAAAGCAATTACAGAAGGAATATTTAACGGCCCAGACTCTAGAACCCATGGTTAGTATGGTAAAAGATGTTCCGGATAGAATAGTGGATTATGCAGTTCCCACCATCATGGTATGGTATAAAACAAAGCCATCCCCAAGGTCCTAATTGATGGAGGATCGAGCATAAACATCATTTCGATGGCTACGTGCAAATAGATGGGTTGGAACAATATTGAACCAAAACCATTTTTCATCCAAATGGTGGACTAGTCGTGAGTGCAGTTGGTCGGGCTGATCAAAGATATCCCTATCAGAATTTCTCATGTGGTGTTTCCTATTACATTCATGGTACTAGAGCTCAAAGGAAAGAATTTGGATTACAATTTACTACTTGGATGACCCTAGTTAAGGAATGCCAAGGTACGACAAAAATGGGACGCGAAGATCTTTACTTTCCGAAAAGGGCATGCTAAATTTTGAGCTCAATAATTAGAAGATGAACAAGATTGTCTCCCATAACATAAATCAATATTAGCAAAACCCTTGCACATGTTGGACTGACTGGAGGAGGACAAAGAGTGGCAATTTCTCAAATCCAATAGAGACCTCTTATCATTCGGAGTTGTGGATGTAAACTCAGTCGTCAGTTTAGTCTATGATGGAACTCAAAGAAGAGGATATTGTAGATCTAGTAATGAAAGACTCCATGGAGTTGGGAAAAATTCATGTTGAAGAAGATTCATTAGAGGTTGTGAATCTCAGAACTATTGTAGAACCTAAACCCATTCGAATTTGTGTGGAGCTTGCTCTGAAATTTTGATGGCACTGATTGTGGTCCTGCAGTAGTACAAAGATGTATTTTCATGGACATATAACGATATGAAAGGTCTTGATCCAAAATTATACCATCACCAAATTTTACTTAAACCAGACACTATCATGGACACAAAGGAAACCATCCTGAATAGTAGATTCCATGTCACTTTCTATATCTCATGATTGGTTCAGAATTTGGGGAAACCAATGCTTCCATTGCATCCAAAACGTGTCAAAATCCTAAGATCGACTGTCTTCTTGCTTGATCTTGACATCCAAAGACCATGGTTTGAATTGATGACATCATTGATGACATCATCAATTCGTAACCGCCCTTGGAAAACCTATATAAGGAGGGTTGGACACATTCATTCTCAATCTTGCCAATACCAGTCTTGGGAGTTCAAGGAGTCGTGACTGCCAAGTAAGTACTCTCCAAGTTCTAGTTCCAGTTCTTGTCTTGTTCCTTGTTCTAGTCTTGTCTAGTCTTGTCTAGTCTGGTATCCTAGACATCTAGCCTTGTCCTCTTGTAATCTCGTAGTATGAGATCTTGTTGAGTTCTTTCTTGTATCTAGTTCATCTCCCAAAAGGGATTTTTGTAATCGAGATATCTTGTTCCATTCCTACGGTCCTGGGTTGTAGGATCTCTTGTATCATCTCTAATCCAGTTTTCCATACCTATCGATCCCGGGTTGTGGGACATCTTGTATCAGTTACATATCCTTGTATTATTTTTCCTACGTGGGTGATCTTGTAATCAGAAGTGTATTTCCAAAATCTTATCTAGTGTTTGTATGAGAGAGCACAATCTAGTGCTCCCCTAACAAACACTACCTTAGTAATGTAGCAAAGATACATAATGAATCCGAACTTTGCGGAGCAGGTTAGGTATGAGTTAGAGCAATTAATCCAAGTTAGATATATTGTCCCCATAGAAAATCCAGAATGGGTCTCCCCAATAGTCATTGTACCCAAGAAGAACAAGTAATTGTGAATTTGCATAGACTAGAGGAAGTTGAATGCAACGACAATACCTGATCCTTTTCCACTTCCATTTCTAGATAGTATGTTAGATGAGGTAGCAGGTTGAGAAATGTATTCTTTCTTAGACGGTTTTCTTGTCTATAACCAAGTGAGAATGGTCAAGGAGGACATACCTAAGATGGCACTCATTATGAATTGGGAGGTATTTGCAGGTACAAGCATGTAAGGTTTATTCAGGAAAAATGGGAATTACACAAGATTTTGAGAAAATTTTTGTGTCCCAATGTTTTAGTTTTTTTCCTCATTCACACACAACAAAATGTTATTATTTCTTGATTGGAGTATATTAAATTAACACTCGAATATTAAGGATAATTTTAATAAAAACAGGGTATCTGCAAGGTTAGGCTCAAACTTAAGAATTTAATAGAGCAAGTAATATAAATGGGACTTGAATAACTCCCAAATTTCTTGAATAGGCCTTATGTGGTTTGGATTGCGGAATGCACCAAGCACTTTTCAGTCCTGCATGCAACAAATTTTCTCTCCATACCTTATATCCTTTATGCACATTTTCCTGGATGACTTTCTCGCTTATGATAAGATGGCCGCGCATCTGGAGCACTTATGTGCATGATTTGATTCATGTAGGAAGGTACATTTTTGCCTTAACCCTAACAAATCAACATTTGCAGTCAAATGTGAAAAGTTATTGGGCCACATCATTTCAGAAAATGGCATTACAATGGACCCCAATAAGGTTAAGGTCATATTGGAGACCCCTGTGCCCCGACACCCGAAAGAAGTCTTACGATTCCTTGGGCAAGTACGGTGGCATGGGTGGCACCTACGTGGACTGGCACATATTGCCATACCGCTCAACAAGTTAGTGCATGTCCGATTAGCAGAGTTTAAATGGATGGAGGAAGCCCAACTTGCTTTCGAATGCTTATGAAAGATGCTAGCTATTGCACCTATCTTGAAAGCTCCGGATTGGACAAAACCCTTGCATGTCTTCATCGATGCCTCAGGCAAGGCCATTAGAAGTGTGCTTATGCAGAAGGTAGGGAAAAATTGGTTCAGACAGGTTTATCATGCTAGTCGAAGACTAACATCAATAGAGCAGAATTACTCAACCATTGAACGTTAATGCCTCGAATTATTCTACTCCATAAAAACATTTTGGCATTACTTATTGGACAGTCGTTCACTTTACATGTGGATTAGAGTACCCTGTTGTACTTGGTAAAGCAACAAAATTTAGTAGGATGGCTAGCTAGGTGGGTACTCTTGCTTCAAGAATTTGAATATGGAATTGTCCATCGCCCAAGAGCAAGCCATGCCATTGTCGATTTTGTCCCGTATTGATCACGAAGAACCACCAAAGGGTGTTGATGATGCTCTTCTGGATGTTGAGGTATTTGCAGTGGCAGATATCAAAGATGTTCCATAGACTTATCTGACTTGGTATGAAGAGATGTTGAGTTTCCTAGAGAATGGAATAGCCCCATCTCATTTGCGATCTATGGCAAGGAAGAAACTTGGTCTTGTAGTTGCCGATTTACTATCATTATGGGTAAGCTATATCATAAAGATCCAACTCGAATCTGGTTACGCTGTGTACCTCCACATGAGGTGACCACAATTATCTTTGAAGCTCATGTCGGTGATGGAGGTGGCCACTTCAATCATTTGATAATGGTACACAAAATCCAAGAGGTAGGACTATGGTGGCCAACCATGTACAGGGATGTTCAGAACGCGATGCAAAATTATGACCTTTGTCAACGAATTGGAGAACCTCGAGACCATCACCATTTCCCATTGCAACCTATTATTTTGCTAGAGCCCTTTTAGAAATGGGTTTTAAACTTTATTGGTCCAATCAAACCCTCGACAATGAAAATGGGCACATTGTATATCTTAACTTGCACAAATTACTATACCAGATGGGTAGAAGCTCGGGTGACTAAACAAGCTACAGCTCACACAGTAGCTAAAAAGCTTAAGAATGAGATCTTTCTATGTTACGGTCTGATGCTAGAATTAGTGGTAGAGAGGGGAACTGATTTTGTGAATTAGTTCATTTCAAAAAGCACTTCTGAATACCAGATAAAGCATAAGTTCAGTTCTCCATATTATCCCCGGGCAAATGGTTTAGCAGAAAGCACCAACAAAGTCTTTCTACACATGTTGCAGAAGATGTTATTGGACTCCACATATTAGTGAGAAATTATTCTCCCTATCCTGCTTTGGGCATACCCGACATCATATAAAGTTTCAGTTGGCAGCATCCCCTTCAAACTACTTTATGAACAAGAGGCGATCCTTCCATTCGAGTTTGCAATTCTAAGTCTCCACATTGCGGTCAAGAAGTCATTTGTATTGGAGGACTCGTTCGCTTATAGGATAAATCAACTACGCTAGTTAGATGAGCATTGGTATCATAGTTTTCTATTACTCCAAGAGGTGTAGAGCTGCCAGAAGAAATGGCATGATCATAATTTATGGATGAAAATCTTTTGACCTAGTGATTTAGTGCTATATTTCCATTCCAAAATGAGGCAAAAAATGGGAAAATTAAAATTGCAATGGATCAATCCATTTCAGATTCACGAACTACGCGGATCAGGTTCCTTTTGATTGGCTACATTGTTTGGCAAAGTTTTACCAACCAGCATTAATGGGTCCAAATTGCGACCCTATAGACATCCGAAGGGTAATTTGTAATATATATATATATATATATATATATATATATATATATATATATATATATATATATATATATATATATATATATATATATATATATATATATATATATATATACGTGTGTGTGTATAGTATATACATACACACACACACACATATATATATATATACATAAATACATAAATAAAACAAATTTTGGAAAATATGGAAAATACATGATCGTGTACTAATCGACAATAATTGGTAGAATAACTACTATACATGCAAGTCATACAGGCAATCAATGACAACTGTAGTCATATCATTTCGAACTGATCATGTGATTCTTATTATGAGGGCCGCGATGAGTGCAGAATTTCCAGAGTTAAGATACCATATAGGGTAATCATGATGCAGACCCAACGTTCTCAAATAAAAAATGCAGATAATAAAAGGCTGAGGACCATGCCGAATCCGGCTTCTGGGTAGAGTGAGTAGAGCAAACAGAGTGACAAACTACTACAGTGATCAACAAACAAAGTAGACATACAGAGATGTAGGTCACCTTCTCTAATGCCCATCTTTTGAACATACTGGAAACACTCTCATAGGAACAAAAAGATTGGCTTGACTACAGATGCCTCCTGCAGTGTGTGTTGTTGGATTCGAGGGGCATTAGTCCCCATCCACATATTAAATATATAACTAAGGAGATAGCCAGACAGACCAAAGGCAATGATCTTAATACCCAAGAGATAAGCGTGCGAGTAGGGAAGGACACCTTCCAATTATTGCCAGCACTAATCACAAAACAATTACATGTTGCCAGCATAGGTATTACGGCCAGTATAAAGTCTATTGATGCATCAAAAATCTGCAACTTGCTAGGGAAACCATGTTCGGGAGAGTATAAATTCATCCAGCTACTTGATAGTAATCCAATCAAGCTTGGCTTACTATTGATGAAAATGATATTAATATGCAGGCAAAGCATTATGGTGTTTCACAACAATTGTATGCATTAATGAAGGAATCAGCAAAAACATAGGTGAATTGGGCCGAAATAAATTTTTGAAAGTTAAAGAAGATGAGAAGATTGTTCCGGAGAACAAGAAGGGCAATTAACACGGTGCTAGCTCAAAGATTGGAGTCTTATTTACTTTGTTATTTACAAAAGGTCTGGCATTTTTACCTCGAGAATACACAGTACTCAATGTGGAAGTTTTTCTACAAATTTTGAAGAGAAGGGTTGTAGAAAAGAAACCAGTCGAGGGTACTTCACAAGATCATATAGGTGACTGGGATGAACAGGAGCAATCTCAAAGGTAGCAGATGCAGGAGAACTAGAGGAAAGAAGTTGAGAGGAAAGCTATATAGGAAGAAGCTCAGAGGAAGAGGAGAGAGGAAGAGGTAGCAAGGAAGAAACTAGAAGAAGAAAGAGAGAATCAACATCATGTTGAAGAATAAAGAAGACAGAATTCAGAAGCGGATGAAGAGTGACACCGGTAGTAGCAAGGACAAGGGGATCGTAGTGTGAACATATCCCGCAAAGTTCCAGTACTACATACTTTTTCTTCTTGTGGTTTAACAGATAAATGGAAGCATAGTGACAGCAAGGTGAAGCTTCCCCCTACCAAGTGTAGTGATTATATCTACCCGTTGATATATCCAAATGAACCGGTTCGTCTGGAGATTTTCGAAGACCTAGCCAAAGGAATCCCCTGGGGTGCGGCAAAGCTAGACGATATGGTGAAGAAGTACACTACCCTTACTCAGGAAACGGATAGATGGGAAGTTGAGAAAGTGGAGATGAATGCAAAAATCAGGCGTTTGAGGGCCGAAGTAGAATAGGTCAGAGCGGAAAATGCAGGGAGAGAGATCAGTGCAATGAATGAGGAGGTGGTGGAGGAGCTGAATGAAGCCTTATCAGAAAATAGTATGTTAAAGATATCCATTGAAGAAAAAGCAAAAATCATAGTTCATCTCCAAGCTGAGATCGAACAAAACCAAAAATCACAACAAAAGATGAAGAAAGCTAATAAGGAGCTTACCACTAAGTTGCAGAAGGACGAACACGAAATCCAATAGTTGAAGAAGAAGTTCAATGAACAAAGCAATGAAATTTAAAGACAAGATATTGCTATTGTAGAAGCTGAGGAGAAATTGGGAGTGTTGAACTCAAAGTATACGGTGCTAGAAGTCAAACTCCACACTGTCCAAGAGAACTATGATATTGTGTCTGCACATATGGCTGGTATTCGAGAGCTTGAATGACAGATTGAAGTGTGGAAGTAGCACTGTGTAGATGCAAACCTAGTATTGGAAGTCAAGGAGGCAAAGGTTGAAGAACCCAAGAAAAGCACCTCAATTTTGGAAATAACATATAATTGTAAACTAGATGAAGCGAAGAAGCTAGCCAAAGAGTATATAGACAAGATATCGAATGTTACTATAGCCTTTGATAATATGTTAGAGAAGTTGCAGAATAGAATACCCGAACTTGAAGCAGTAGTAATTAGTTGCAAAAGTGATGGTCAGAACCTGTTAGATCCGAAGGAGTTTTCTGAAGCTGAAATCCGACTTGCGGAAGAGAACATAGAATAGATGTTTAAAGAACTTAGATATGATACAGAAAGAATTTTGTTTCCAAAAATGCTGAATAATGATGATGACTTGTAAATTTTTTTTTGAATCAGTGGGTTCGGATCCGCCGTGCATGCCAGTGTTAGCAGCCGGTGTTGTAAACATACTTTGTAATGGGAAAAAAGGATTTTTGATATGGAGATCTCAATAGTTTTGAGAGTCTGGAATTTTTGGTGTTTTCTTGTAAATTCCGAAATGTGGAATGATGTTAGGGTTATCAAGATAGAAGAACGGATTATTATGTGATGTTTTTGGAGAGTTGCAGAGTTTAGAAGAGGTTGGTACAGAGCGGTGAATTTCGAAAAGTCTGGTAGATGATGCTCTGTACTGTGGATGTATATACACAATGTTTATCTAGTCTGATGTAATCGATGGACATGTAAGCCAAACATCTTATTAAGCAAGTGAGTATTTTTTTATTTCCAAATTCCTTTCTCTCTCAAGATGGTTTGTGTATTCAAAGTCTCTGAAAAATGTGCGGTGTTAATATTTGGAGAGCATATTTGTTGAAGTTTGGAATAAGGAACATAAATGCACATTTATAAGTGTATTCTGCATTCATAAATCCCTATTGCCATACCCTGCTTTTGGAATTGGTGTTGTGTTCTGATAGAGTAAGTGCCATATAAACACTCCCCTTGTAAAAGCTATATAAGCATGGCCCATGTTGAGCTTTACATGGCATTGCACACTAGTAAGCTCTTCATCTAGAGTCTGCCTAGATCACCATCTAAGCCGCTCCACATTGGGAGCATATGGGCGGACAACACCAGTGTTGTAGTGGCATTATTGTTGGTGATTTGAGAATTTGAGTTCTCTATCTCTTAGTTTGCATCTATCTTTATCAGTGTTTTTCTCTCAACTCTGTCTATTGGTCTATTCCACTCTACTATTATTTTCTTACATGGTATTAGAGCTGAAGAGGCTCTCAGTGGTGTAGAAGCAAAAACGCAAAGGTTGTAGAGGTTCCAATGACAAAAGAGAGAAGATATCAAGTAGTGTGTCATCATCTACAACTAGGAATCAAGGTGGTTCATCAACAAGAGTAGGTAGAGCACAAGCAAGAGAAGCAATGATGCCAGTCATCCCAATGTTGCGAATATGACTACCAGCCTTCATGGAAGGTAAACTTGATGGTACAGACTACACCCTATTTACAATCACTTCTATCCTTGATTCATATGAGCTTTTGGAGATTGTTCTTGGGGACTGATCATGAGCCCCAAGAGACACCTAATCCAAATAATCGTGGTCTAATGATTCCTCTTGATGATGATCTTCCACATGCTTGGAAATGTAGAAATGCAGATGCACGTTACAAATACTATTGATCATGTTCTGACTCTCATTTGGCATACTACCAAGGTGTGTGAAGCATGGTACATATTGACAAATCAATATGAAACTTGTAATCAAACATAGATTTAAAAGCTAGCAGTAGAAAGGTTTGTTGATGGGGAGATTGTAGAGGTGTTTATCACTTGCATAATGAATCTATGAGATCAGATGGTGGGAGAAGGTGTACAAAATTCAAGTGAGGAGCTAGCTTGACATTGTCTTTGAATTTGTCCACTGAAGTTTGATGGTTTGGTAACTAGTCGTAATACTAAAATCAGACCTCAACCACTAACTTTTGAAGAATTCAGTGCCTTACTCATGGAGGAGGAGCTTTGGCTCAAGGCAAGGAGTGGTAGTAGCAAAGGAGGTGCTGCATTCACAAGAAATGCCAAAGGAGGCAAAGCAAACTCTTTAAAACATGGAGACAAAATGAAGAATGACAAAAAGAGGTTCAAGGGAGAGTGTTTCCACTGCAAGAAGAAAGGCCATAGAATCCAAGACTGTTGCGCCAAGAAGGCGGAAGAGAAGAATGGCTCTTCAAAAGGTGACAAGGGCAAGGAGTCTGCCAACACTAGAGAAACAAAGCTTGAGTTATTTGTTACGATAGAGGAGGTATGCTCCTCGGCTGAACATTTAGGAATAGATAACTCATGGATGTTGGATAGTGGTGCCTCTCATCACATGACAAGTAGAAAAGACCTTTATAGTTCCTTATAGCCTCTACATAAATCCATCACAATAAAGATAGGCAACAATGCCAGATGTCCTATAGAGGGCGAAGTTACAATTTCTTTCATTAACTCTAATGGGGATGTCAGAAAGCTTTCAAATGTGTTTTATGTTCCACAAACCAAACGAAATCTACTTTTAGTAGCTTCTATAACTGATGGAGGTCATAAGGTATCTTTCAGTAAGGTAGGAGCTAAGATTATGGATAGTAACAACAATGTTGTTGGGACTGGCATAAAGAGGAACAACCTATATGAGTTGTCCATGAAAGAACAGTTAACATGTTGTTATAACAAGAACGGTGCACATGTTTATATTGATAAGTTACAGTTACATTCGATGCTAGTCAGGTTTGTTCATGCGCTTTCAATATGCAGAATAAAAGTTTGAAGAATTTCTCAAAGTTATCATCAATAACACCTACAAGAGAGTTTTGCTACAACTTATACTCCGTATAAAGTTCTCTATTTCCACCTAATTGTGTGTATGAGAACCTGAGTTTCTTGCTGCTGTAGAGACTTAGGAAGATTCCCATGGAAAAGATGTTCCCAATATGAAATGGTGAGTCAATTTCATTATTTTGGATACATGCTTCAACTTTATGTTCATTCCGTTATGGTTTCAGAACTCAACCGCGTTTAACAAAAGAACAAATGATGTGAAGAATTAGTTGATGGTGTGTGATGCATTCAAAACTTAAATCTTTTTGCATACTTCTTCCTTAAGAAAATTTGGTGCACCTCTTGATTGAATCATAGCATTGTGTAGACATTAAGAGAACCTCTTGGAAGTTCATAACCTTTCTTCTGCCCTTAGTGAATGTGCTTGAATGGTGGACAATGAATCAATCTCTTCTTGAGAATATGTAGTTTGCATACACCCTCCACCGCAAGTGCACAGGTGGACAATACCATCTTTGTAGTTACTTTAATCTCTCTCTCTCTCTCGCTCTCTCTTTGTCTCTGTTTTTCTTATCTCTATCTACTGCTCTATTTCGTTGTGCTATTATTTCCTACACACCACATATGCACCTAATGCTAACATGTGCACAATGCTGGCACAAAAGCTATGCAACTCAATGCTATTTAGGAGACCTTGACATCAATATGCTCCTCCGTTCAACCCTCAAAGACTTTATAATTGAAAGAGGGAAGTTTAAGAAGAAGTCAATCCCCGTAAAGGCGATGACATGTTTATTCACTTTCTTTGGAACTCCCCCTAACTACTTCTGCTTTTCTTCTCATTTAATTGGGTGTGACTTTTGAATTTCACAAGTTTTTTTTTTTTTGTGAGAAATGGTTACTCTAGTCCACTATGAAGTACATTATCATTTTACCATGGCCTCAAAATATCTTCGTGCTTGTACCGTACATTGCATATTCTTCATATTTTTATCTCAATATATTATGCATGTGTCACTTATAACTTTGAGGAATATACAAATTCTAGTTTCAAGAATTGAATGTGCCGTTTCTAATAATAATGATGAGATCCCATTCATAGTGATCATGAATGTAATGTTTCTAATGAACAACCCACTTTTACACATCCTAATGGACTCACTGCAATTGGTTCATGTGGACAGCTGATGGAACATGAAGCAAACAATGAGTTCCCTCATGAATTCATTCTCAATGAAATAGTACCGAAACCTTACTCCAACGAGACTTGGCGACCCCATGAATTTTTAATGACTCAACGATAGACGAAAATGATGAGATTCTTCATTATCACACTTCTCTCATTGGCACTCTCTCATTGCTGATGATCTCTCATTGGCACTCTCATACCTTATGTGCTCCAAATTCCTATTGCTCATTGGTGATGATCTCTCATTGACACTCTTATTGGTGATGGTTCCCTGCTTTATTCTTCTTATCTCTCTACGCATCGGCATAGTATGGTTCTCGTTATCATGGAACACAAATGGTGGCCAGATTGATGTTCTTACCAAATATTCTAGATCCAGAATTTCAAGCGATTTTGTGTACTGTTGGGACACAAAAACTATGTTTTTCTGAGATCGAATTCTCATGTCATAGTGTGACACTATTCAAGCATAGGTACTCCTTCTAGTGTTTTTGTAGTGTTGCGAATTGTTGCAGAAATGGCAAGTGCTGATGGAATGAGTGAGCATTATGAGGGATAAGTTAGACAAGAACAACTTCCATACTTGGAGATTCAAAGTGATGAATTTCTCGATGGGAAAAGGCTACTAGAAGTACGTTGAAGGAGAGAACAAAAATGCTCCACAGTTACTAGAGAGGAATCAAACCGTGGACTAGTTAACATCATATGAAGAATGGAATCAAGGAGCATGAAAGGTAATGTATTGGCTATCTATTACCATACAAAATAGCATGATTGGGCACATACAAGATGCCAAAACACCAAAAGAGGCTTGGAACAGTTTGCTCACACTGTAGAAGACTAATATAAAGGCACAAAAATTGCAAGTCAAGAACGAGCTGCCTACACTGGAGAAAAAGAGCATGTTAGAAAGTGTCTACACCCTGTAAATCAAAAGCATATGTGAGTTGCTTGCATCTATTGTCATGAATGTAGATGATGATGACAAGGTGGAAGTGTGCCTTCATGGTTTAGGAATTGCACATAAGCAATTCCGAACATCTATTCAGACCAGGGAAAATATTCTGAATGTTGATGATTTGGTATCCATGCTGATTATTGAAGAAAATAATCTTGATGAGGACTCAATATCCCAAGGAAAACCTAGTTTTGAGCAGGTATTCTACTGTGGTAGAGGAAGAGGTAGAGGTAGTAGATTCAAAAGTAGAAGAGGAGACAATAACCAAGACCAAGGTCAACAACAAAAATATAGGAGGCAGAGGACAATTTTGAGGCAGGGGGAGCCAAAGAGGCCACATAAATTTCAAAACAAATGATTCAATTAATGATAGGATGCTAGAATTGTGGTAAACTTGGTCACTTTGAAAGTGATTGTAGTTTGAAGAATCTAAATAATAGAAGGCAATAAAAC
This sequence comes from Ceratopteris richardii, assembly GCA_020310875.1. Lineage (NCBI taxonomy): Eukaryota > Viridiplantae > Streptophyta > Polypodiopsida > Polypodiales > Pteridaceae > Ceratopteris > Ceratopteris richardii. Next base: position 161,215,059 of record CM035429.1, on the reverse strand, counting down.
AACTATGCATCCACAAGTGCAGATGATTATGAGAAGTTGTTCATGGTCCAACATCATATGCTAAATACAATGTCTGTTGATGTTTCAAAATCGAATGGTAATGTCTAGTATGTTGACTCAGGTGCTTCATATCACATGACGAGTCATGCAAAATGGTTTAGTAGTTTGTGAAAATTGCAAGTTCTTGGATATGTTGAAAGAGGTGATGATACATCATATCCTATCAAGCATATAAGAAACATAGCACAATCTATGGAGGATGGGAATGTAAAACATCTTGTTGATATGTTGTGTGTTCTGAATATAACAAAATCTGGTTTCTGTTGGACAAATGGTCAACCAGGGATTACAAATCAGGTTCAATGCTAGTGGGTTATATGGAGAAGAGTACAAACAAGATGGAAGATTGACTACAAAAGGAAATAACATGGGTAGGATGTTCACATTAAATGTAAAAATTCATGAAATGAATGCAACCATGTTTGCAAAAGGTGTAGGTGTTATTGATGATATAGAGATTTGGCACAAGTGAATATGTTTGCATTTTGTAAAAGGCTTTGTATGGGCTTAAATAGGCCCCTCATGCATGGCATGCAAGGATTGTTAATTACTTAACCACCATTGTATTTTCTATTGTGTGATGTAGATCATTCACAATATATGCAAGAAAGGGTAATGATTGTTGATATATTTAGGTAGTGATGTGTGTGAACACTCTAGGACCGCCGGGGCACTTTTTTCCCTCTTTAGGAGGTTTTTTTCCCCCCGCTTGTATATACGCCTATTGCCCTAATGGGCTACTTATCTTTGTACATTCTCTAGTAATACATTCAGTCTTGTGTGTTGTGCTCCAAGCTTCTTCTTCTTCCTTGTGCTGTTCGCGTGCTTCCGCAGACGTCTATCTCCAACAATTGGTATCAGAGCAGGTCGTCGCTTCTTCTAGGGCACCGTCGACACTCCTCCGTTTGCAGTCTCAGATTCGCACGAAATTTGGTGAGCATACTCAGGGTGTTTCCCTGATCAAATCAGCTTCGCTATGTGGTGCCGAAATCGCGATCTGAGCTCGTTTCGGCCTCCGAATGCACTATCGCAGCGCTTGTGCAGGCTATTTCGTCCTTTTGTGCCAAAAGTATATACCAGTTTCTGTTCGCCAGTTTAAGCGTCTCGAAGTCTGCTACAAGTCTAGCAGAACTCGTCTGGGCAGTTCTGTTCAACTTTTTGAGATACAGTCAATTTTCTGCATCAAGGTATTTTAGTCACCGGCCATGGCTGAAAGCAGTGATGTATTTCGTATGTTGGCTGTTGAGGATAAGTTGGATGGTACCAACTACCCATTATGGGCTTATATGATGCGACATGTACTGGTTGCAAAAGGATTGTGGAACATTGTGCAGGGTGTTGAAAGACATCCTGTTACACCTGTAACGATAGGTACTGCAAATACAGGTGTTGGAGCTGATGAAGATGGTGTCGAAGATGATATTCCGCAGATTCCTGTTCGTGCTGCTGTTTCTGTTGCACCTACTGCAGAGCAGATTCGTTGGGATGGCAGAGATGCCCAGGCACATGCATTGATAGCCTTGTCTATCAAACATGCCATTATTCCTCACATTCGCTCTTGTAGAACAGCAAAGGATGCTTGGGATACACTTACCACTTTGTACCAGGCTAGGAATGAGGCTCGTGTTGCTTACCTCCGAAAACAATTGGAGAGTGAGCACATGAATGAAGGTGATTCTATGGACAGTTTTCTTACAAAGATCAAAGACCTGAAGGAACAATTGATTTCTGCCGATGAGGTTATACCAGATAGCTCACTTGTGCAGACCGTTCTGAATGGTCTTCCTGATTCATATCAGAGTTTTGCCTCTACTCTTCGGTTGATGATGAAAGGCAATCCGAATGCCTTGTCATTTGAGGAATTAGTCTCTGTTCTGTTGCAGGAAGATCAGTCCAGGCAGAACAGGTCCATTATGCATGTTGCAGATCAAGCTTTCCTGGCTAGTCAGAAGGGCAAAGGAAAATGGAGCTCTTCTACTAGTAAGCAAAAATCTGCAAATGCTGCACAATCGAAGAACCAGGATAAAGATGAAAAGAAAGCAGAAATTGTTCTGCAAGTACTGTAAAGGAAATGATCATATTATAAAGAACTGTCCAAAACTGGCTGCTAAAGAGGCAAAGAAGAAAGAGGCTGGAATGGTTGTTGCAGAGGCCTCTACACCAAAAACAGAGTCTGCAAATCTTGTGCAGGAAGAAGAATGGGTGTTTACTACTGTCTGCAGTTTTGACCCATCTTCTCATGATCAGTGCATGTTTGCAGTAGACTCAGATGTTTGGTACTTTGACAGTGGGGCGACCAAACATATTACCTCGCAACACAGTTTCTTCTCTTCACTCGAGCCTGCCCCTACAGGGAATACTGTCACATGCGCCAATAACTCCTCTTATCTTGTTATGGGAGTTGGTAAGATCATTCTGACTACTGCTGATGGTAGTTCTTTCACTTTGTCAGATGCTTTATTTGTGCCAGGGATCAAAAAGAACCTGTTATCAGTTTCTGCATTAGCCAAGATTGGCTTGGTTGTGAAATTCGTTGATGACAGGTGTACAATCCATGATCTCTCAAATGGCAATGTGATTATTGCTTCTGGCATTTTATGTCGTGGGCTGTATAAGCTCATAGACTATGAAAGATCTGTGAATGATTCGGCATGTGCAGTTCATGATTCTCAGGCTATGTCAGATGCAAAGCTTTGGCATGCACGATTTGGTCATCTGAATTTTGCTAGTTTGTTACGCCTGCAGAAATCTGAAATGGTGTCCTCTTTGCCCAAACTTGAGGCACCTGGAAAACATGTTTGTGAAGGCTGTATTTTGGGCAAAATGCAGCGTTCTTCCTTTCCAAAAGATGGTTTAGTTCGGGCTACGCAAAAATTGCAGCTTGTACATAGTGATGTCTGTGGTCCTATGCAGACACCCTCTTTTGGAAATTACCTTTACTTCGTGACTTTCATTGATGATTTTTCCAGGCATGCATGGGTATATCCACTCAAAGCTAAGTCCGAAGTGTTCATGTGCTTCAAACAGTTTTTGGTTTTGGCTGAAAATCTGTCAGCATGTAAAATGGGCACCCTCCGTTCTGATCGAGGGGGGGAATATATGTCTTCAGATTTTAATGCATTTCTGGCTGAACGTGGGATAAAACACCAGTGTACAGTGCCGTATACACCTCAACAGAATGGAGTTGCTGAACGAAAGAACAGGTCACTCATGGAGATGGCGAGGTGCATGGTCAAAAGTCAGGCTGTGATGTGTGCAGCATATGTACTGAACAGGTGTCCCACTAAAGCGTTGCAGTCTATCACTCCATATGAGGCTTGGCATGACCGCAAGCCATCTGTTGCTCATCTGCGTGTTTTTGGTTGTTTGGCATATGCATTAGTGCCTGAACAACATCGCAGAAAATTGGATGATAAGGCAGTAAAATGTATTTTTGTTGGGTACAGTTCTGAAAGTAAAGGCTGTCGTCTGTATCATCCAGAGACTAAACGCATTCTGGTTAGCCGTGATGTTGTCTTTGTGGAAGATGCTATTCAGCCATTGCTTTCATGTACTAAGGAGACATCTGTTAGCTCCAAAGACATGTATGATACTTTGATGCCTCTTTTTACAGGTGGACAGGCTAGTGCTGGTCCTAATGAGGCAACTTCTCAACCTTTGCAAGTTTCATATGATGATGCAGATCATTCCATTTCTGATGCAGATTTACATGATGCACTTGTTGATGAGAGAGCTGATATTGAGCAGGCAAAAACTATGCCAAAATGGCTGGTGTAGACTTTGCATGACAACAAATTAGATGCACCTTTGTCATATCGTACTCGTTCAGGCTCTCATAGTGCCTCCTTTGCATCAGATTGCTATGCTATGGCTGCATCTAGTCTCTGTGATGAGAATGAGCCTGTTTCTTTTGATGAAGCACAAAATTCAGAAAATTGGATGGCTGCTATGCAATCTGAATATGATGCTATAATGAAGAATGGTACATGGTCTTTATGTGACTTGCCTCCTGGCAAGAAGGCCATTGGCACTAAGTGGGTATACAAGCTGAAGCGTAAACCTGATGGTACAGTTGACAGGTATAAGGCTAGGCTTGTTGCAAAGGGTTATGCACAGGAAAGAGGCATTGATTTTGATGAGACCTTTGCACCTACATGCCGTATGACTACTGTTCGCAGCATTTGTGCACTTGCAGCCCATCATGGTTGGAATGTACATCAGTTGGACATTAAAACAACATTTCTGAATGGTGACTTGCATGAAGAAGTGTATGTTTTTCAGCCCCGTGGCTTTGTGCAGAAAGGGCATGAAAACCAGGTTTGCAGGTTAAAGAAGGCATTATATGGTTTAAAGCAAGCACCACGTGCTTGGTATGAGAAGATACATGCCTATCTCATTGCACATGGTTTTGAGAATAGTCCAACTGAAAGCACCTTATATGTTAAGCGTGCTAATGATGTGCTTCTGATCATTGTTGTCTATGTTGATGACATGCTGCTCACTGGTCCTATTGAGACACATATTGCTGATTTTAAGGCCAATTTGCATGCCTCATTTGAGATGTCTGATTTGGGGCATTTGCATCACTATTTGGGCATTCAGTTTATGCATGTTGATGGTGGAATGGCTTTGTGTCAAATGAAATATAGTGACACATTATTGCAACGTTTTGGCCTTGAAGACTGTAAGCCTATTGCCAGTCCTATGGAGACGGGTTTACGATTGAGTCTTCATGATGCTGGAGATGCATTTGATGTTGTTCTCTATCAGCAGGCTGTTGGATGCTTGATTTACTTATGCATTACTCGGCCAGATATTCAGTTTGCTGTCTCACAGATGAGCAGGTTTATGCATTGCCGAGGAGTCACGCATTGGAAAGGGGTTAAGCGCATCTTTCGCTACTTGAGTGGTACTCGGCTACTTGGGTTGTTTTATCCCAAGGGGGGATCACTACCGCCAGATTTGCATGCTTTTTCTGACTCAGATTGTGCTGGTTGCTATGACACTCGTGTGTCCACCAGTGGTTTTGGCTTCATGCTTGGTAGCTCATGTATATCTTGGTTGAGCAAGAAGTAGCCTACTGTGGCCACTTCCAGTTGTGAGGCTGAGTATAGGGCAGCTTTCACAGCGACTGTTGAGTGTGTGTGGCTGAGACGCCTTATGGCTGATTTGGGTGTTGGCCAGTCTTCTGCCACCACCATCTTCACTGACAGTCAGAGCGCATTGGCAGTTGCGAGGAACCCTGTGTTCCATGCTCTCACTAAGCACATTGAGGTGCATTATCACTATGTTAGGGAGAGGTTCTCTGCTGGGGAGATCAGCTTGGCATATGTGCCCACGCAGGAGAACATTGCAGACCTTTTCACGAAGGCTCTGCTTAGGGAGAAGTTTGAAGCTTTCCGCAAAGCTTTGGGCTTACTTCCTTTTGTGGAGTGATTTCCACATAGCTTGGCACTTCCTTATACATGAGTGCCAGCTCCTTGTTCACCGCATCACTCCCAGGGGGGATTTGTTGATATATTTAGGTAGTGATGTGTGTGAACACTCTAGGACCGCCGGGGCACTTTTTTCCCTCTTTAGGAGGTTTTTTTCCCCCGGCTTGTATATACGCCTATTGCCCTAATGGGCTACTTATCTTTGTACATTCTCTAGTAATACATTCAGTCTTGTGTGTTGTGCTCCAAGGTTCTTCTTCTTCCTTGTGCTGTTCGCGTGCTTCCGCAGCAGACCTTTTCACGAAGGCTCTGCCTAGGGAGAAGTTTGAAGCTTTCCGCAAAGCTTTGGGCTTACTTCCTTTTGTGGAGTGATTTCCACATAGCTTGGCACTTCCTTATACATGAGTGCCAGCTCCTTGTTCACCGCATCACTCCCAGGGGGGATTTGTTGATATATTTAGGTAGTGATGTGTGTGAACACTCTAGGACCGCCGGGGCACTTTTTTCCCTCTTTAGGAGGTTTTTTTCCCCCGGCTTGTATATACGCCTATTGCCCTAATGGGCTACTTATCTTTGTACATTCTCTAGTAATACATTCAGTCTTGTGTGTTGTGCTCCAAGCTTCTTCTTCTTCCTTGTGCTGTTCGTGTGCTTCCGCAGCAGACCTTTTCACGAAGGCTCTGCCTAGGGAGAAGTTTGAAGCTTTCCGCAAAGCTTTGGGCTTACTTCCTTTTGTGGAGTGATTTCCACATAGCTTGGCACTTCCTTATACATGAGTGCCAGCTCCTTGTTCACCGCATCACTCCCAGGGGGGATTTGTTGATATATTTAGGTAGTGATGTGTGTGAACACTCTAGGACCGCCGGGGCACTTTTTTCCCTCTTTAGGAGGTTTTTTTCCCCCAGCTTGTATATACGCCTATTGCCCTAATGGGCTACTTATCTTTGTACATTCTCTAGTAATACATTCAGTCTTGTGTGTTGTGCTCCAAGCGTCTTCTTCTTCCTTGTGCTGTTCGCATGCTTCCGCAGACGTCTATCTCCAACAATGATGGCATCATGATTGTGGCTATTTATTTTGATAACTTGATTGTAGGTGGTGATAAAGAATTAAAGAGGTAATGAAACTCTTTATGCAAGAATTTGGCATGAAATATCTTGGTGTGTTGCGCTATTTCTTGGGCATTGAGTTTATACATACAGAAACAGGTATATGGATGTCACAAAGTCAATATGCCTTGAGTATGCTACAAAAGTATGGTATGGTTGATTGTAAACGAATTTCTATGCCATTAGATCAAAATATGAAGTTGGATACTACATCAGATCAAGCAATGGAAAATGCTATTATGTAAAGGAAAAATATGGGAAGTTTGATATATCTCACAATTACAAGGCCTAATCTGAGATACACTGTTGGACTTGAAAGTCAATCACATTTAGATGCTTTGAGATGAACTCTACCTTATGTGCATGCTACTTTGGATTATGCATTGTTTTATGAAGTTGGTGCATAAAATCAAGTTCATGGATACACCGATGTAGATTGGGCTGGTAGTATTCCAGATAAAAGATCTACTAGTGGCTATTCTCACTTGGGAGTGCATCTATTACTTGGAGCAATAAGAAGCAACCCACTATTGCTTTGTCGAGTACAGAGGCTGAGTATAGAGGTGCTTCAATGGTAGCATGTGAAGCATCATGGCTAGAGATGCTACTTGCAGATTTAGGTGTGGAAGTGCAAAAGCCTATCATCATCTATTGTGATAATCTTAGCAGCATACAATTAGCACAAAACCCTGTTTTTCATGCTAGAACAAAGCATATCGAGGTACATTATCATTTCAATAGGGAAAAGAGTTAGCAGGTGATATTTACCTTGTTTATGTGAGGATAGATGAGCAGATTGCTGATATTTTCATTAAAGCACTTGGAGCGGAGAAGTTGAAGAAGTTTCGGAAGATGCTTGGATTACAGGACATGACATTGAGCTTGAGGGGGAGTGTTGAGATATCAAGCTCAACATGTGATGATCAGGATGACATGTATCATTTTTTCATTTCTTTGACATGTATAGTGGTTAGGCTGATATATGTCAGGGTTACTTCATTGAGCTTTACTAGATTTATCTACGGAGAGTGATGGCACATTTGTTTCTTGCCAGCTCACTCATTTGTGAACATTAGGATTTTTCTTATGTATTGTTCTTTATATATTGCACTAGTTGTATTGTTGTATTAGGTCATTCTTGTACATTCCTTTTATGTAATAGAAGAAGAAGAAGAAGAAGAAGAAGAAGAAGAAGAAGAAGAAGAAGAAGAAGAAGAAGAAGATCATTCTCCCTTGGCTCAATCTGTGTGTGCTCCTCGTTGAGTGTGAGATTGTGTGAGTGAGCTCTCTTCCTTATCTCCTTTCTTGTGATAATCTTCCTGATGGGGTGGGGGCTCCTTGTGAGCTGCATTATCAACATCTTCCAACCTATTGGGTAGGATGGCATTGCATGCCTTAGGGTCTATAGACTTCGGCCTTCACGCATGTAGCTCAGTGATGAGTAGCACCTCCTTTAATGTCAATCCGGGAAGACGTGAGGATGGTATGAAGACCTCGAGCAAGTGGCGGCACAAGTGCGTGAGTGAGAAGCACACAAGCATGCACACACATACACACACACGCGCACACACGGCAAGACAAAGAGAGAATCAATGGAGTTCTTTAGATTACTTCAAAAGCTCTTACAAGTTTGTTTCAATTACAATCTAACCTGAAAAATGAGCTCTCTAGCTCCTTTTATAGTTTTTGACTAGCTTTGGCCCTGTTCAGACCTAGTGTCCGGCCTAGTTAAAAATTAGGTTCCAGGGCTTATTTGAGGGCTCAAACGAGATCTAAAAAATATGAAAATTGGTACGATGGTACTTCTAATACTCCTCAAGCTCGAGGACTCCTCGGCTTGAACAAAATGGAGTTACTAAAAATAGATAATGGTATTTACAATGGTTTTTAGTGATGAAAATCACTATTTTTGTAGGGGATTCTTCTGAAAATTTGACATACACTTCTTGGAGCTCCCTACTTGCTCCCTTTCCTTGTGTGTCCACCTTTTGATGTGCTTCCATGCTTTGTCCTTGACTTTGAGCTTCAACACTCCCCCCCTTCTCGAGTCTGTCGTCCCTGACAGACCCTTGTTGGAAGGGCTGTTCTATGTAGTGCTTTGAGAGGTGGTGTCCATTCGTTGTATGAGATGGTTCCTTGGATTCGAGCAAGAATGTGTCATTGTGAGCTTTCAAAACTGCAAGTTGCTCAAAAGAGGTTGTCAAGAGTGATTTGGAACAACTACTGGCTTCAATTTGCTTCCGAGATATGGATGTTGTTCCCATGACGTCCGCTAACTCTTCCAAAGATGATGTTGAGAGCAGTCATGCCAACTACTCATAACCCATAATGAATGATGGGTAAGTGTGTTCGTGCCTGGGTTGAAAAAAGTATGTGCCTTGTGCAAGGCCTGGTAATGTAGCCCTACGCATGCTTACTTGGAAAATGCATTGGAAGAAGTATGGTGCAAAAATTGCGGGTCTTGAGCTAAGTGCTCAAGGGTATGCTGACGAAGAGGTTTCCTAAACTATCATGGTTATGGTGTTTCGAGAGTAAAGATACTTACCATGGAGAAGGTTGATGGATGTTTGTCTCTTCGTGTTGTACACTCGGCCTTTGGGATGGAACATTGTTGATGAATGTCCATGTTGATTGTCCACTGATGAGATCTTTTGAGTGGTGGATCCTCTCTCCTCATATGCAGGAGTCTTCTCCTCCAGAACTACCTTTTGCAGATATCTCCTTGGATGCTCTGGTACATGAAGTAGTTAAGCATCACTCAAGTTGCGGACCTTCAAGCTCTTCATTCCAGATAAGGCAGCAATAATCTCACTGCTGGCCGAGACACACTTCTATCCAAATTGATAAATGCCTAGTAATCAACAGTTCCACCTTCAACTAAGCATGACTCATTCATGTTTCATAAGCCAAACCTGGGAACAAGCTCTCTCCCGCTTTTCTTTCTCCCCCTCTTTTTTTTTTTTTTTTTTTTTTTTTTTTGAGGAAAAGGATATCACAAAACAAGAACACAAAAATTAGTATCAATAGAAATATTTGACATATGTCACTGTGCTCTTGTGCGTGGGATTCTCAAGTGTGTCTATGCACGGCCGTGTAATGTGGCCCTATATTAATGCATACTTTGGAAATGCATGACCTGAATGGTGCAAAGGACAGGGTTGTGCAAGGAGCACATGGTTGTTGCTCGTTCGAGGCTTTTGATGTCATTTGTGGAGGTTGATGCCGACCTTGGTGGAGGTATCCATTGAGTCTCGAACTGATGTGATCCTCCTTATTGGAGTCCATTTTAGAACATCATTTGGCACTGTAGAGGTCACTTCAGGCGTCTTTCTCTTTGGATGCTTTCTGAACTGTGGTATCCAGTGTGGTTGACGCTTTGGTTCGGTGGAGACTACTTGCACTTTTGGCTTCCAAACCCCTATCCTTTTTGCATGTCTTCTTACTAATGTTGAAGAGCTGATTTGATCTTCCTTTGGTCTCTGTACGTGGTTCTTACCCTTTTCTCTTTTTGGCTTCTTTGTTGAAACCTTTTGCATGTGGGAGAACAAAGGTTGTTGTGGATGTAGGAGCTTCTTAGGTACCCACATCTGTAATTGCCCTTGTTGAGCTGCAGCTAACTTCTTAGGCACCCAAACTTGTTGGATACCTTGTGATTGAGCTTGTCTGAGCTGCTTCCTTCGTCTTCTGGCCTGGTTGGTTTGCATGGATGGAATCTGTGGGGGCAAGGTTGGTGGTTGCTCTCCTTTGCGTACCCATATCTGCTTCATCGGTTGAGTTGTTCTGCTTCGCGCGTTCTTTTGGTCTCTCGTCCGGGGAGTCTTTAGTGATTGATCTGCCCTTAGTTGCTGCCTCCTTCTAGCCCTTGGAAAAGAAGGGAGTTCCTTTGCATCTCTGACTCCTTTTTTGCGAATATCATTCCTCTGCAACACATAGTTTTGGACAAGAACAACATGGTCATCTTCATGTGGATTCCTGGAGGGACCAGGAGTTGGTGCCTGTTCTATTGGTTTGAGTGCTTGATTTTCTAATTCAATCGTGAGACGGCTTTGGCCTACCCAAGCCTGAAGAAGTCCACTTCTTAGGTTGAGGTTGACTGCGTGATCATAGATCCAGTCTTGGCCTAAGACAAGAGGTTCGGTCAGGTCCTCATCTCCACACACTAGCACTTTTGCTGGCATGAGGACCTCTTATATGTAGAGGGGAAGATCCACCTCTCCCACACAAGGGGTTTCAACACCTCCTAATCCTATCAGATATGCTTCTAGGGGTTTTACCTCCAATTGCAGCTGTTGGCAATAAGAAAGCCGAACTGCACTTGTGGCTGCTCCTGAATCAATTAAAGCTCTCACGCTTGTGCTGCGGTCTCTTTGTCCTAGTTTTAGGGTCACAAAACGTCGTCGGTCCACTATCTTATGGGTACGTTCACCTGCAGTCTCACACATGGCCATGTGATAGCCTGGAGACTCTTGAGTGTCAGTCATAGGCTGATCCCTCCCTTGTCTCCTCAACTTCATTCGTCTGATACGCTCTAAGGCCTCTGCCTGTGCTTCTTCTCGAATTCGTTTTTCCTCCTCTTTACGTTGCTTAGCAGTATTGAGTCGACTTAGAATTTCCTCCGTGAGGGGTTCCTGATACCGCTTAACTCTGCACCCGCTAATATAGTTTGGGAGAACATCCCCCTCTAGAGTGGCTAGTTGTACGGCTCCACTCGTGGAGATCCTATTGATGATCATAGGTCCGTAGCCTCTCTTTTCTAGCTTCCTTGCGTGTTGTTTCAGTGTATAGACTAAAACTAGATCTCCTGCTTTCAAGCCTTTATCCTTCACATGGGCATCGAAATATGCTTTCTGTCTCTTCTTGGCTGCATATATTCCTACGGCGGCTCTCAGTCTTGTTTCTCCTAATCGTTCAAGGTCAAAGATCCTAGAGGAGAGCTCATGACCTGTCCATTCGTGCTCTTGTGCTACTCTCAATGTAGGAATCAGGAAGTCCAAGGGTAGCACAGCGTTTTGGCCGAATACCATCTGAAAGGGGGTGGCTTGGAGTACCGTTTTGTAGGCAACTCGGTATGCCCAAACAGCATGGTGTAGCTGTTTGTCCCAATCAGAGCGTTTAGTGTTCACTAATTTCGTCAGTACATTGCATAAAATCTTATTAGTGCTTTCAGCTTGTCCATTAGCTTGAGGGTGATAGGGGGCAGACTTCTTGTGTATTACCAAGAATTCTTGGAGTAGATTTTCAATTACTTCATTTAAGAAGTGAGTGCCTCTATCACTTACAAGCTCTATAGGTAGCCCGTATCTTGTGAATACATTCTCAAACAAGAATTTAGCAGTTGTTTGAGCATCGTTCTTGGTCGTAGCCTTTACCTCTACCCACTTGGTGAGATAATCTGTTGCCACAATGATGTATTCTGCATGAAAACCTTTAGCTGGGGGATTAATAGGACCTACGAAGTCTATTCCCCACTTAGAGAACGCACGTCCACCCATCATAGGTTTCAGTGGCATCTCATCTTTGCGTATAGGGTACTGAGTCCTCTGACAGACATCACACCGTTTCACATAGGTATGTGCATCCATGTGAAGGGTAGGCCACCAGAAGCCCGCAAATAGTATTGCCTTGATCACCCGATCTGGTCCAAAGTGTCCCCCTGCTACACCTTGGTGAGCAGTTTCCAAGATCTTAAGATACTCACTTTCGTGGACACATAGTCTCAGGTAACCATCTTTACCACGCTTATATAGATTATCACCAATGAGTGAGTAATCCAGGGCTTCTTGTTCTAAACTCCTTTTCCTAGCCAGAGTCATGTCTGGAGGGAATGTGTTTGTCCTCAGGAATGATACTAGTGGTTCGCTCCAATCTGGCACAATGGATACTTGATAAAGAGTGGCATGTTCCACAGGTGGTTTAGTGCAACAGATTGGGCATTCCTTGCACAACTTTTGGACATCAGCTTCCATAGTTGGCCAATGCACTCCGAATCTCTTTAGAGTCTGTAAAGTTCGTTGCTTTGAATGGTGTTGCTCTAGTGCACCTACATGTGCTAATTGCAACCATTTAGAGTACTCATCCTCTTCTATGCAACAAGCCAAGATCCCTTGATCTGTGTGCTTGTACATGCTTCCTGCCATGATGTGGTACTTTTGGGCTTTTACAACCTCTCTATTCCGTGTGTTTACCACTGGATGGTTAGGCCCGTATGTCAATACTGGTACCAATGGCTTAGCCCACTGCGGTACTACTTCCAAATTAAACAAGTAAGCATCAGGAAGGTCATCTGATACTCCTTGTGGGGCTTCTCCCGATGTGAGCCTAGAAAGATGATCAGCTCTCAAATGGGTCCTCCCTTTTCTTACCACGATCTCAAAATCATATTCCATTAGCAAGAGAAACCATCTTACTAATCTTCCTGTATTGCATGGCTTGTTTACAAGATATAACAATGCCTGATGATCAGTAAAAAATTTAAACTTATTTGCAAGCAAATAGTGTCTAAATTTCTTAACTGCATATACCATGCCTAATCCTTCTCGCTCCGTAGTGGTGTAATTCCGTTCAGCCGCATTCAGTTGTCTACTGGCATAGGCAATTGGAAGATCCATATTACCTTCACCAGTAGGTTGTGCAAGCACACATCCAATGGCATAATTGGATGCATCCACATGAACATGGAATGGCTTATTCCAATCTGGTGTGGTCAAGATTGGTGCTGAACACAATCTTCGTTTAAGCTCCTGGAAGGAATTCTCACATTCATCCGTCCACTCAAAGTTTGTCAGAAGTCCGTACATGGGTTTTGCAATGACAGCATACATGTGTATAAATCGTCGATAATAACCACAATGCCCCATGAAAGCTTGTACTTCCTTGACATTCTTTGGCCTAGGTAGCTCTGCTATGGCTCTCACTTTTTCTTCGTCGGTAGATATGCCATTCTTTGACACTATGTGTCCTAGAATCTTGCCTTGCCTGACCATAAAAACGCACTTTTCTGGGTTCAGACAGACTTGGTATTCTCTACATTTGTCAAAGATTTGTCTGAGTTCAGGAATATGGGTTTGTCTAACATTGGAATGAGCACAAAGATCATCAACATAGACTTCTAAACTCTTCCTCAGGAACTCCTTAAACACGTGGCACATCAGCCTCTGGAAGGTAGCTGGTGCATTGGTAAGCCCAAATGGCATTACTCTAAAAGCAAAAATGCCCCATTCTGTGGCAAAGGCTGTCTTATGCTGATCCTCTGGAGCTATGGCTACTTGATTGTAGCCCGAAAATCCATCAAGGAAGCTGTACACTTCCTTGCCTGCCACTCTTTCTAAGAGATGTTCTGTGATGGGAAGCGGATAGTTATCTCGAATCGTGGCTGCATTAACCTTTTTCAAGTTAATGCACACACGCAGCTTGCCATTCTTCTTGGGCACCACTACGATGGGGGATACCCATTCAATGTGCTCAATTTCATAGATAAATCCAGCTTCAACCAGTCTATCTATCTCTTCCTTGATCTTAGCGGCGTAATTATCATTATATGTATAAGGCTTCTGCTTAGAGGGTTTGGCATCTGAGGTCATGGGGATGGTGTGTGAGCATATGTCCGGGTCAACCCCTTTCAAATCCTTGTAACTCCAAGCGAATACATCTCTGTATTCTCTTAGCAAGGCAATCAATTCATGCTCTTCTTCTTCTGTCAGGTCATGGCCTATATACGTGCATCTCTCCTCTCCTTCTTCTATGGCCACTACTATTTTCTTGGTGGTTTCTTTGTTATCATAGGCCTCTCCTGATTGTGCCTCTCGTTTAGGCATTCTTATCATGACTCTCCTGTCATCTATCTCGTACTTCTTAAAATTTTCTGGGACCTCAAACAAAGATTCTTCCTCCTCTGGTGAGACTTCTTTCTTCTTTCGTTTCTTTCCTTCTTCCTTCGGGGTCACATGTGTTGCTAATCTTACGTCATTTGTCACTTCTCCATGCCTCTGGGGTTGAAATTCTACTTCATAGAAGTATTCTTCATCTGATGCAAATGGTGGGTCCATAATGATTGACTCTAGATCGGAGTCACTTGCATCCTCAAATGCATCAGGGCTAGGTTCGCATTCTTCTAGAACTGCCTCTCCCATGATTGGCTCTATGGAGAAGACTGAAATGTCATAGCCATCCTCATCACAGTGAGGTGTCCATTGTTCTTCATTGATGGCTACATCCATTGTTGCTAAAATTTCTGCCCAGCCATGGGGTTCGAATTCCTCATCAGGAAAAACTACAGGTGCATATGCTGGGTCTTGAATGGGTCTATGGGTTTCGTTTGCACCTATTTCTCTGGCCTTTTCTCTCTTCTCTTCCTCTACTGCTACTTTGCACATCCATAAGTGGGTGTCTTCATGCATCCAAGAGGATCCAGATCCTATGGAATGCACCGATTCCGTATCATCTTTGGCTCTATGGATGGGATTCCACTGGATAGGAGGGACATCTCTATGAGAATAATCCTTGAGATTAACTTTGGTTGTAACACCCAAGTGCTGCAGGTACAAAGAATTGGTTCCCCAATCCTGTACCACTTGCAACTGTCGCATGAATGGTCTTCCCAAAATCATCTCATAGGCATGATTTTTGCTGAAGTCACATATAGCAAAGCTATGCTCAAACTCGACACCACAAGTGGTGAGAGTTATTCCTTCTAGCAATCCTAGGGGTCTCTCTATGTGACCATCGGCCATCTGCAATTTCATCCTTGTTGGCCTGAGTGCTGGCTTACCCCAACGCTTCCATAAGGAGGTGGTGGCAATTGCAACTCCTGCACCTGAGTCCAAAATTGCCTTGGTGGTGTACTCCTGGTAGGTGATGGGAAGATAGGTGTTCCCTTCTTCACCTTCACACATATCTCCTATCTTGTCCAAGGGATTTTCTCGCACTGTCCTATGGGATCCTATTCGGGAACGTGGTTCTGCAACTTCAGTTACTTGACTGGCTACATATTTCCGCGCGTTTGGTCTATCCTCAGGCAGTTCTTCCAAAGTGAGATCGCGTTGCACCTTGATGTTCGTTACTACCTCCGTGTTCCTTGGTATGACTGAGTCGTCGTTCCTTACCATGACTGTGGGTGCTCTCATACATGTGGACTTTGCTTCCCATGGGCCTGTGAAGTGAGGTAGCTCTTGTATGGAGTTAGACTCAAAGTCCAATCTCTCGTGAGACTGAGCACTCTCATGTTCCCCGTAAATAGATGAGATGTCTTGTGGGAATTGATCGTGTGCATCATCCACAAGTTCAAAAGGAGGAGCGACTTCACTTTCGTTATCCCATTTATCTTCTTGAATCTCTCGTAGGAAGTCTGGTGCAAACCGATTCATAGAAGAAGAAGTGTCTGGCTCCGTAGAATTAGGCACATAAGCAACCTGGGAAGGAGGGCTTATTCTATCGTTGGCTCTCTCCTCGTTCCCACAGATGGCTAGAGCACAAGCTTCTTGGGGAGGATTACTTATTCTATTACTTTTCCGAACAGGCTCATACGCTCTCTGAGAAGGAATGTGGGTCACCTGTGGAGGTACGTAAGCTTTCGGGGGAGGCTCATCTACCTTTTGGGGAGGAAGATAGGCTTCTTGAGGAGGCGCGTGGGCTTCCTGAAGAGGCTGGCTTATCCGTTCTCTTGCCCTATCCTTTCTTTGAGGGGCAGGTTCCTTCTCGGATTGTGCAATCAGCTTCTCTATTCTTTCCAGCAGTCCATCAAAGTGTAACTGCGTCTTAGCTGAACTAGAAATGTTAAATAGGCGGCTGGCCTCAAACATGGTCTGAGCCAATTCCACCATTTTGGCACAAATCTTAGTTCGTTCAAGCTCTAGCTCAGCTCTAGGGTAGCATTTTTCATGATCGGTTATGGTTGGCCCTTCTTGGATTCTGGCCTGATATGCTTTCAGCATCATATTTAGGTCTTCAGGAGTGGGGTCAGCTAGGACTGATCCTACTCTAGGGGGTGGTGGGATTTGATGAGGCGGTGGGGAAAGTGGTGGGTTGGATGGAGATGGGAGTGGTGGAGGCGGGGTAATGTGAGAGGGAGTTGGAGCTGTGAGTTCAGTTATCCTCGCTTTGGTTTCTCTTATGCTTTCCTCAAGCTCACTCATCTTTTTAGCCCATTGTCTTTTCATTCTTTCTCGACTATCTTTCCAAGCTCTTGTTCTCTTTTTATTTTGGCTCTCAGTATCGCTAGTGTCTGGGCTCTTTTCCTTGCCTACCCCTTGGTTTTGCTTCACTGCTTGAGCTCTCGTGACTACCTGTAAGGGTGCAGTGGAAGTAACACTTCCGCTGGAATCTACCACTAACTCAATAACATTGATGGGCGTGATTTTTGGCATATTATTGGGGTTCTTTGGGCAATCTCGTAAAAGATGCTCTTTTCCACAATCTTGGCAGAAGCCTTGGATCGTCACTGACTGGGGTTGTGTAGGTGGAGGCAAGGGACAATCATGAATGAGGTGATCTCCTTGGCATCTGTAGCACGGTCCTCTTGGGAATGGAGGTCTTACTTGCCTAGGTTGAGGCCTAGGGTTGGGGTTTGCATACATGACGTTCGTGTAATCTGACTCCCAACTCGGTTCGTTTGTCTCTTCGCTATAATAGGACTCACCATGCTCAGGAGACTGCATGTAGTAGGCCTGGGAGCTATCAACATGTGTAGAATCAAAGCTATGGTCACTCGGGTCACTTTCAGAAAGCAAGGATGTTACAGGGACTATAGCTCTATTCAGGTTCTCTTCTGCAGCAGTATACTTTACCGGAATCACATTAGCTGGGGCTGGGGGTTGTTGTGCTAGCACAGGCTGAGGCCTTTGTCGGTTTTGATATTGAGGTTGGAAATTTTGTTGTGGCCTGCCATATGGTTGTGGAGGGTACTGGTTCTGGTATCTGCTTTGTTGGTAGGGCTGGGTGTAGGGTTGCCTAACCGCCTGCTTGTTGTATGGGCAATCTTGTGCGGTGTGATTGGTGTATCTCCGTTCTATGGTGCAATATTGGCTACTAGGATTTACTTGTGGCTGAGCCATAATGGGACAGACGTTCGCCATATGGTCACCACCGCATGTATAGCATCTTTTCACAGGGGCAAACCTTGGGATTTGTTTGCTAGTTACACCTAATTTCTGAGCTACTTTTTCGGCAAGTTCCTCAATTGATGTGGACTGCGTGGAAGAGTGACTAGATGCACTATCTGAATCTTTGTAGATTTTGGAAAGCTCTAGTTCTTCCCCTAGGTTATCTTCAATGTCAATGCACATGCGTACACACTCTTCTATAGTCCTAGGGTCCTTCAGATACACATAGGATCTCAATTTCGTACTCAGCAATCCATCAAGGAATAAGGCTACTTGTTTAGCAGATGTGGGTAGTTCCGAAATAGGACATCTTTCAAGGTATTGTCTAAATCTTCTTCCTGCAAGTCTCACGGTCTCTTGAGGGGTTTGCTTGAAGCTGTGAATCAATGATGAGGTATTGTGTCTTATGCCACTCTTAGAGAACTCTACAATGAAAGCCTCTAGGAGTTGGTCTATGCTCCTGAACTGATGCTCATCTAATGGCTGAAACCATGTAAGTGCTGTGTTCCTAAGGGTTAGACCGAAGGCATTGTACTGCGTGAACAGATCCTCCACTTGTTCAGCTCTCAAGACTTGCTTGAACTCCGCCACATGATCATAGGGATCTCCTGTGCCATCAAAGTAATTCTTCATGGACTTAACCAGCTGGGTCGGTCTCAAAGTTCTTGTGTGCTCTCTAGGCCTCGGCAGAGGGAATCCATCTACATTTCTTTGGTTCCTGTGGGCTCTATGCATCTCAGGTTCTACCCTATTCGTCTCTGTTCTCGTTCTTTCTCTGCCCACGGGGTTGGCGAAACTTACTTCTGGTTTATCCCTACTTCTATCTCTTTGCGTACCATGAGCTTGGGAATTTCCAACCCCAGGGTGACCATAGGATACATTTGATCTTGGTTGGGGGAAAATGAATTCACCCTTCCAAGTGTAGGCATGCCTATCATTTTCTGTCACCACAAAGATCCGTTCTGAAGCATGATCTAAGTAGGTCACTCTGCCTGGGCTATCCGGATCCTTAAGGTCATAGATCATGATATTTCCTATGTCTGTTGGCTGATTAGACTTATACCTCCAAAAGGCTTCATCAGTTTCTCGATTGAGGAGCAACTCTATGCTCTTGTTGTCTTGGGGGACCCATTCAGGCGTGATAATCCTAGTGAGAACTGATTTACCTCGAGGGGTTCTAGGTTCCGCACCCATGTTCCCTTGTTCCAGGTCACCTAAGTCCGCTTCTGAGATTACATTCCCAAAGTCATCTGTCCTATCCGGGTGACTAGTGACTACATATATAGTTCCTTCCTTGTCCAGGTATGGACCATTTTCAAACTTGACAGCTGGGTGCTCTAGTCCTATGGATTGGTCAGGGTTTTTAATTTGGACCACGGATCTTCCTAGGCCGTCCTCATAGATGCTAGCACCTAATCGGTTGGTCCTAAGATATTCCAGCTGTGTTTTGTAAGGGCCTTCTACCCTGTACAAATAAGGCACTCCTGAACTTCCCGTGGGTCTGTCCATACCTTGAGACATCCCTGATTCACTGGTATCAGAGCTGGGGTAGTGAGAGTGGTGGCTCAACTGCTGGGCCCAAGACCTTGCAGTGTGATTGACACTAGCCTCTGAAGACCTAAGGCTTTGTCTTTCCCTTGCTAAATGTCGTCCTGATCTAAGGTTCATATGCCTAACTGATTAGTCCAATTTTTTTGCCCAGAGTACAACCTCGTTGCCGATCAATTGGTATTAGCTACTTGATTCTTTTTTAGTTAATTATTGTGTTTATGGTCTTGTCTGATATCACGTCGTCAGGAATACTTGAATGTTCTTCGTGCTTTCAGATTGATCGCTCCACGTTAGGTTCTTTTCCTTTATGTTATCGACAGTACAGTAACTCAGTTTTTAGCTTGAACTTGAGTTTTTAGATAGTCTTCAACTTGATAACTGCCTATCGTCCACCTGACTTACTCCTACCTCTTCTCGTTCTTAGCTTGAGCTAGGAAATGACAGAGGGGGTTGAGAATATTCCAAACTTACTTGTTGATCCCTTGCTTTATGGTGCTCAAGAACCCGGTTCTCAAGCTTGCAAAGAAACCTTGCTTTGTATGCTCTCCGTTGCTCTCAATGAACCTATAAAAGTCCCACGGTTAGCTCAATGCTTAGATTCAAAGGACACAACCAACCGCTTTCATTCATGTAACACAAACACACATTTGCATTGTGACTTTTAGGAAAATAATTCTAAAGACCCCTGACTTTGATCCCCCTGGGTATGGTCAACTTCAAAATACCCTCTCTGAAAATCAACGCATTATCTTTATAAAAAACAGTTGAGGGCGTGTAGTATATGCCACGAGCTTTCCAACAAGCCCAAGAGCTCAAAAATTGGATTTCGTATGAAAAAGTTATGACTGTTCAGGGTTTAGGGAGTTAAATCAGGATTCAATACAAGCTAACAGTCAAACAGGAATACTCGAGTAGCTTGTGGCACGGCCTCGCGATGCAATACTACACCCTAGTGTTTGTCCCACACTCAATCAAAATTTAGACCAATGATTTTGCCTTGAAAATTTGACCTAATTTGCCCTTCTAACGCGTTCGCAAAGTCTGTCGGTCGCGATTGACAGGTCGGTCGCGATTGATGACTCGATCGCGATTGACAGGTCCGTCGTGGCTGTCAGTCGCGATTGACTGGTCAGTCGCGATTGACTGGTCAGTCGCGATTGACACGTGGCCGAAAAGTCAATCAATCGTGGTCAAAGCATCGTTGACTCTGTCGGTCGCGATTGACAGAGCCGTCGTGGTCTGTCCGTCGTGGTCAAACAGTCGTTGACTGTGTCGGTCGCGATTGATGAGTCGGTCGCGATTGATGACTCGATCGCGATTGACACGTGTCATGCGTATGGTCAGTCGGTCGTGGTCAATCGGTCGTTGACCCTGTCGGTCGCGATTGATGGAGCCGTAGTGGGCTGTCGATCGCGATTGACGTGTCGATCGCGATTGACAGGTCTGTCCGTCGTAGTTTGTCGGTCGCGATTGACAGAGCGATCGCGATTGACAGAAATCTGTGGAATTTCAAAAAACTAAACACATTTTTGGGAAGCTCTAGGCCTGTAGGTCATGGATATGCACTTTGTTTAGCAATTAGAGCAATTTTTCTGTCGGTCGCGATTGACAGAGCTCGGCGACACACAGACAGTTACTCAGATTTCCGTACCTGCGCAGGGTGCTGGGGATGATGATGCGGCCTGTACCTGCAGAATGCTCACAAAACATGCAAAAAATAGCACATGCAAATTCGCTCTCTCGCTCTCTCTCACAAGTGAAATGAGGGAAATGAGGTGGAGATGGGGATATAGTCAAAAAACTGAAATTTTCGCGATGATGGAGATGGACGTGGGAGATGGTGATGATGATGATGGTGATGATGATAGTGAAGAAAGTAAAAGAAAATCGATGAGCGTGAAGAAAATACCTACAACTCCAATGCGTCAACTCTACGTCTTACCATCACACGCTCGTCCTCAAAGCTCGATCCCCGGCAACGGCGCCAAAATTTGGTGTAGCTCAGTGATGAGTAGCACCTCCTTTAATGTCAATCCGGGAAGACGTGAGGATGGTATGAAGACCTCGAGCAAGTGGCGGCACAAGTGCGTGAGTGAGAAGCACACAAGCATGCACACACATACACACACACGCGCACACACGGCAAGACAAAGAGAGAATCAATGGAGTTCTTTAGATTACTTCAAAAGCTCTTACAAGTTTGTTTCAATTACAATCTAACCTGAAAAATGAGCTCTCTAGCTCCTTTTATAGTTTTTGACTAGCTTTGGCCCTGTTCAGACCTAGTGTCCGGCCTAGTTAAAAATTAGGTTCCAGGGCTTATTTGAGGGCTCAAACGAGATCTAAAAAATATGAAAATTGGTACGATGGTACTTCTAATACTCCTCAAGCTCGAGGACTCCTCGGCTTGAACAAAATGGAGTTACTAAAAATAGATAATGGTATTTACAATGGTTTTTAGTGATGAAAATCACTATTTTTGTAGGGGATTCTTCTGAAAATTTGACATACACTTCTTGGAGCTCCCTACTTGCTCCCTTTCCTTGTGTGTCCACCTTTTGATGTGCTTCCATGCTTTGTCCTTGACTTTGAGCTTCAACAACGCACCATATGTTATGGCCTCTATGCTGATGGAGAGTGTTAATCTCCAAAAGAATAACCTACTCTTGTGATTAGAGCACCTCTATACCAAGAGTAAGTCAAAACTTCCACTAATTTAGAGGATCAATCACTAAATATCAAAAGATTGACAAATCTGTAAAGAAGATGAAACACAGAAAAGTCTGCAGCACAATTCTTTCACATTGACCTATCAAACATGTAAAGTTTTTGATGAAACTTTGTACGAAGTATCTCCTAGAGATTGCGCATCTCCTCCAAGTTGAATTACTTCAAAAGCTTTAGTAGAACTTGAGAAATCAACTTCACAAGTTACCTATGTCTGAAACTGTCGTTCAGAATAGTCGATTTTACACCTGTAACTTTTAAGACTTGGTTCTCCTTGAATAGAACCCGTTTAAGCAAATGCTTCTAGCCATGAGTAGCTTATCTTCCAACTTAAAGATTAAGTCCTCACTCATGCAAAACTTTAAACTGTGCTGAGAGAAATGATCAAAACATTAAGTTCAAAATCTGCGCCTGTTTTAGGAACCTGTGAACACACTTCACATATGAATGTTCCTACACTTAATTCTCTAAGCCTGATTACAATTGGAAGCTAAAACTTTGTACAGAGGTCAAGCGATTCTAGACTTAGACTTGTACAAAAGCATTTTACAATTGATCTACTGTAGAAGGAGAAGACACAGAAACATCGGGCGCAATATTTTCGATTACTCAGGAAAAATTACAGTTGAGTGATGAGAGCAAACTCAACTAACTTTTTTTCTCTATCTCATGACATCTATTTTCCTTATTCTTGACTTCTAACTATTGTCACATATGCTCTCATACTTGCCCCGACTTTTCTCAAAGTATTTATAGATAAATTTGTACAAGACTCTTACTAAACAAAGATCTAAGTCAGCTATGACTATACTAATGTACATATGTGTACACTTCTCTTATCCTCTGAATGCAATCTTCTTTCAAACTTCAAGAATTGATTCTTCCTTCATCCTTTAATCTTCCAAGCCTTCAATTGTTGATTGGTCTGCACCAACAGCTCCCCCTCAATCATCAATTGAGGTTTTCTCTGTCTTCTTTATACCTGCCATGTCTTTGAACCTTTGTAACTTTGGTCCATCCAAGCCTTTTGTAAGCATATCAGCTATCTGATCTTTTGTTGAAGTATGGATTACTTCAATCTCTTTATCCATCACCTTCTCTCTTAGAAAGTGATACTGAATCTCAATGTGTTTGGTCCTAGCATGGAAAACAGGATTAGCAGCTAAATACAATGAACTCATGTTATCTCCATATATAATTGGTATCCCATGTACAATGTCAAAAATCTTCATCAAGGTCTTGAGCCAAATCACTTCTTTTGCAGCTTCAACCATGCCTTTATACTCAGCTTCTGTAGAAGACAAAGCAACTGTATGTTGCTTCTTAGAACACCATGAGATTAACTTATCTCCCACATAACACATGTATCCATAGGTTGATCTTCTATCATCTGGATTACCTGCCCAATCTGCATCACTATAAATTTTGATATTTGTATCTGAGGTAAACCCATAATACAAACCTTCATTGAGTGTACCCTTAATGTACCTCAACACCCTTTGACCTGCAATCCAATGTTCTTTCCTTGGGCAATGCATGAATTGAGACAAAACCCCTACTGCATATGATAAATCTGGTCTAGTTAGAGTAGCATAGATAAGGCTACCAACCAAACTCTGATATTGTCTCATGTCCTTGAGTTCTTCACCTCCAAACTTACTCAATTTGTGATTCACCTCCATTGGTGTAGGTGCTACCCTGCAATCATCCATTTTAAACTTGATTAACAAGTTCTTCAAATACCTTTCTTGGGTCACAAATACTCCATGTTGAGTATATGTAATCTCCATGCCCAAGAAATATGATAAGTCTCCCAAGTCACTTATCTTGAACTCCTTTTCCATTTGCTTCTTGAGTCTTTGTATTCCTTCTTCATCTGTACCTGTAAGGATTATATCATCAACATATATGCACATGTATATGAAACCATCATCACTTGCTTTGACAAGCAAGCTACTATCTGCTTTAGACACCTGAAATCCAAGTTCCTTTAGGAACTTCACAAGTCTATAGTTCCATGCCCTTGGGGCCTGCTTCAAGCCATACAAAGCTCTCTTGAGCTTGCACACATGATCTGGATACCTTTTATCTCTGAACCCTTGAGGTTGCTCCATGAATACATCATCTGAAATATAACCATTCAAAAAAGCATTTTTTACATCAAGTTGACATAACTTCCAACCTTTACATGCAGCAATAGCAATAAGTGTCCTGATGGTTGTCATCTTTGCCACAGGACTATAAGTCTCATCATAATCAATACCATATGTCTGAGCAAAGCCTTTGACAACAAGTCTAGCTTTGTATCTAGACACACTTCCATCTGCAAACCTCTTGGTTTTATAAACCCATTTGCATCCAATGATTTTCTGACTATTTGGTTTAGGAACCAAATCCCAAGTTTGATTTTCCAATAGTGCATCATACTCTTCCTGCATAGCACTCTCCCATTTTTCCTTACCTTTTGCCTCTTCATATGTAGAAGGGTCTTCATCTGTATTCACCATATAAGCATAATCTTTTGTGGCCAAAAATGAAGTATCATAACTATACCTTGTAGGTTGCCACCTATTTCTTGATGACCTTCTGAGTTCTCCACTCCTTGAGGTTTCTGGCTCTTCACATTCAGGATCAAATCTTGGTGTCTCTTCCACTTCAACCTGCACTTCATTATTCTCTTGCTCATCAAATATCTGAACTTTTGATTTACCTTTTCTTTGACTCACTTCTTCTTCATCACCTGTATTGATTTTGATTGTACCTGCATACCAAGTGCTTTGTTCATCAAATGTAACATCTTTAGAAACCATAAATTGCTTTGTAGATGGACTCCACAATCTATAGCCCATCTGCTTATCATCATAACCAATGAAAACATATTTTTCAGCTTTAGGCTCCAATTTGTGCCTTAATTGTGATGGCACATATGCATATGCCACACATCCAAAAACTCTGCAATGATCCAAGGTAGGTCTCTTACCCCACCAAGCCTCATATGGTGTCATACCCTGTAAGGCTTTACATGGTAACCTATTGACCAAATAAGTGGCTGTATTTACAGCCTCAGCCCACAAATAATTAGGGCAATTTTTCTCCTTCATCATAGATCTTGCAAATTCAACAAGAGTTCTATTTCTCCTTTCTGCAACACCATTTTGTTGAGGAGAGTACCTGCAAGTAACTTCCCTTTTTATACCTGCATTCCATAAGTAATCACTGAACTCATTAGAGAAATACTCTCCCCCTCCATCTGACCTTAGTCTTTTCAATTTATGACCTGTAATTCTTTCTGCATATGCATGATAGTGTTTAAATGTATTAAACACTTCTGACTTATCTTTGATCACATAGATAGTGATCCATCTAGTAGCATCATCAACATAAATCACATAATACCTTGATCCATTTATACTGAAATCTTTTGATGGTCCCCACACATCTGTGTGTACCAACTCAAGCTTCTCTGAGTGCATAAAACCATGCTTGGAGTAAGAAGCCTTATGAGCCTTACCTAATTGACATGCCTCACATTTGTATGTCATATGTTGACCTGCAACATTAGGCAATCCAAGCACTGAACCATTGTTAACCATATCTTTGATACCTCTTTCATTGAAATGTCCAAGCCTCTTGTGCCAAAGATCTAACTCAGAGATCTTATGTCCTCCATATGTGAACATAGCATGACCAATATTGCCTTGAATCTTCAATGTAAATAATCTTCCTTCCTTTTTTCCTGAAACAATCTGTTTATACCCTTGGCTAGGGTCTTCCACATATACTCCATCATTAGTGAACCTTACTTCATATCCCTTTTCAACAATTTGTCCTACACTTATCAAATTCTTAGGGATTGTAGGAACATACAGAACCTTACTCAATAAGGTGCTTCCATCCTTGGCCTTCACTGATCCAATTGACTTCACATTGTGCTTTGTGTTGTCACCTGTCTGAACAACATGATTAAAAACATTATTCTCCAAATCAGTCATCAAAGATATATTACCACTCAGGTGATTGCTACACCCTGAGTCTATGTAGAAAACTCTTTGATCTTCACTCTGCCTTTCACAAGTTGCATTCATTATCAATGTTGAATCTTCTTTTTGATCTGAAGCATAATTGTAGTAGGTGTTGTTGTATTGTTGACTTTGGAATCCTCTACCTGCATTTCTTCCAAAGTAATTCCTTCCACCTCTACCTCTGAAATTACCTCTTTGATTTCTGCCACCTCTTCCTCTTGAATTATAATTTTGATTGTAACCACCATTATTCTGATTATTATGCCAACAATCATTAGCTAGGTGATTTGTCTTACCACAAATCCAGCAAGCTTTGCCTCCATCTTTGTTGTTCCTGCCTCTTCCTCTACCTTTGCCACCTCCTCTTCCTCTTAGGAAGTTGGCTTGAGTAGTTGTTCCTTCATCTTCACCTGCTTGTTGTTTTCCTTTGCTATTCTTCTTCTTGTCCTTTGAGTACATTGCATGACCTGTACTCTTGTCACCATCTCCTTTAACATCCTTCTCAAATGTTAGCATATGACCTAACAATTGATTTAAATCAGGAGTGAAATGATCAAGTGATAACTCTGTAGACAAAATGAATGGCTTCCATTTGTCATCACCTCTCAAACCTGTAAGGATTTGCCTTACCAACTTATCTTCCTCAATGTCTTCATCAACAGCTCCTAAAGCATCTGCAATATCTTTCATCCTTGTCACATAGTCTGAGATGGATTGAGAAGCCTTCTTCTTAAAGGTTGTAAACTCTGCCCATAAGGATGCCTTCCTTGACTTTGTAGTATTCTGGAAATGCTCCTCCAAAGCATTCCATATGTCAGTTGCACTTTCAAGACTCGAATATGAGGTAACAAGTAATCATTGACTCCCATATAGATAATGCTCCTAGCTTGAGCATCTTTCTTCATCCAATTTTTCAAATCTGCTAACTCTTCCCTAGTTGGAACACTAGGATCTCTGAACTGTGGCTTCTCTTCTTCTCCTGTGATGTAACCAATTAAATCTTTGCTCATAAGATGAGCTTCCATCCTCATTGACCATGCAGGATAGTTTTCCCTATCCAATTTCTCTATCTGAAGAGAATCTCCCATCTTGTGTCCACCTGTGTATTGAAATCTTCAAGCTTTACAAACAATGTATGTACCTTTACTTCGAATTAGACTCCTTTTGTCCTTCTTGATGTCGAATGGTCTTCTCCTCAGGCTTTGACTCCAAGCTTTCACTTCTTAGTCCTTCAAGTGTTGAATTTCTTGAATCTGCAGCAGTCGGGATCCTCCTTTCCTTGATTTTGATGTCTCCTGCTCTGATACCACTGATGGAGAGTGTTAATCTCCAAAAGAATAACCTACTCTTGTGATTAGAGCACCTCTATACCAAGAGTAAGTCAAAACTTCCACTAATTTAGAGGATCAATCACTAAATATCAAAAGATTGACAAATCTGTAAAGAAGATGAAACACAGAAAAGTCTGCTGCACAATTCTTTCACATTGACCTATCAAACATGTAAAGTTTTTGATGAAACTTTGTACGAAGTATCTCCTAGAGATTGCGCATCTCTTCCAAGTTGAATTACTTCAAAAGCTTTAGTATAACTTGAGAAATCAACTTCACAAGTTACCTATGTCTGAAACTGTCATTCAGAACATTCGATTTTACACCTGTAACGTTTAAGACTTGGTTCTCCTTGAATAGAACCCGTTTAAGCAAATGCTTCTAGCCATGAGTAGCTTATCTTCCAACTTAAAAATTAAGTCCTCACTCATGCAAAAATTTAAACTGTGCTGAGAGAAATGATCAAAACATTAAGTTCGAAATCTGCGCCTGTTTTAGGAACCTGTGAACACACTTCACATATGAATTTTCCTACACTTAATTCTCTAAGCCTGATTACAATTGGAAGCTAAAACTTTGTACAGAGGTCAAGCAACTCTAGACTTAGACTTGTACAAAAGCATTTTACAATTGATCTACTGTAGAAGGAGAAGACACAGAAACATCGGGCGCAATATTTTCGATTACTCAGGAAAAATTACAGTTGAGTGATGAGAGCAAACTCAACTAACTTTTTTTCTCTATCTCATGACATCTATTTTCCTTATTCTTGACTTTTAACTATTGTCACATATGCTCTCATACTTGCCCCGACTTTTCTCAAAGTATTTATAGATAAATTTGTACAAGACTCTTACTAAACAAAGATCTAAGTCAGCTATGACTATACTAATGTACATATGTGTACACTTCTCTTATCCTCTGAATGCAATCTTCTTTCAAACTTCAAGAATTGATTCTTCCTTCATCCTTTAATCTTCCAAGCCTTCAATTGTTGATTGGTCTGCACCAACATATGCCACATGGATTTGCTTTCTGGCCTTTGAGTCCATCTAAAGTAGTATTTGTGTTGAGCTTTAGGATCATCCCTTCTCGAGCTCTTCTTTAGTGGACCCTCAAGCTCTATATTATTGGTCATGCCATGTTGATAAACCTAGTTTGTGGGATATGGGAGTCCCATGGGTACTAAACCCACCTTCACTTATACTTTCAAATTAATTCAAGCTAAAACGAAGACAATAGGCCACATTTTGAACTTTTTTTAATGGAGCTTAGATGATGATCCAGACACACTTTAGATGAAGCAGAAATGAATGTTATTTATGTTAGATTGATGCATACAAATCTTGGATTAGGTGGTCTTTCATTAGGTTTGGTGAAATCTATCCCAAATGACTTTTGGGTCATCTAGAAGCTTGGCCATGTATCCACGGGGATGGAACACCTTCTAGAACCCATACTTAAGGGTGGGGTCATTGTCCCCCCATTCCCACCATGAAGCAAGGTTGTGGGAGGAACTAAACTTCGTTATGAGGTAATTTTCTTAGTCTCAAAAAGCTATCCAACAATACTGAAGATCATTCCCTAACTGATGAGTATGTCAGGCTCATAATGATCATCCAAACCATCTACAATTTATTATTGGCTTCATCTGAATTCATAGTGAGGAACATATCAATAATGCTCTCTTCATAAAGGGGCCCTTAAAATATAGAGTATTACAGAACAACCATAGTGCTTCTTGATGATGAGAAACTAAACATATCTAACATATTTAAGGTACACCTTTCAACCAAATATACACCTTTCTTGATTATGAAGTCTAACATATTTAAGGTACACCTTTTTTGATTATGAAGTCTATCTGAAGTCAAAATGTGAAGTACACCTTCCACCAACCAAAGATATTTGCATTATGGAGTCTCTTTCTTGACGCTTATATTTACACATGTTAACACATGCTATACCAAAATATAATTCACGTTTTATCTAATGGGATGCAAGTCTTAGGGCACTCATGGATTTGCGAGCTTACATTCTATTTGAAAGATTAAGGAGCATATGAACATGGAGTTAAGCGTCATAAAATTCTATTCATAAGGTCAATTTGAAAGTGTAAAAAAAGGAGTAATTGAGAAATTGTAATATGTATAGATATAGGTACTAGCATGATCCCTCAACATGTAATGAAAAAAAGACACCCTCACGGTGCTCTCTTTTCGCTTTCTCTTTTTACCCTTTTTTTTTTAAAGAGGAAGTTCCACCAAAGTTTAATCTCCTTTTGCTTAAATTAAGTGAAAGAACATACTAATCATGGAACTTCTTGTATCTCAGAAAGTACAAATTAGATTGTCCAAAGGAAATATGTGGAAAAAGCTGTTCGAAGGCAACTCATTTAATTGGTTTAAATCTGTCTATATACAATAGATTGGCCTAAGATCCACAAATATCCTGCCATAGGAAAAGGTTGAACCCTTAACCCTGCCTCAAAAAGCAAAAAACCCAACTAAGTAACCTAACAAACACGAACGAAACTAATAAAAATCTAACAAACATGAATAAAGTGTATACTTTTTGCTACACAAAGTGTAGATTTATATCATATATCCACGACACGGAGAGAGACAAGCACACCAAAGAGCGTACAAACTCGTTGAGTGATGCCTACATGTGTATCAAGTGTCCCAGTTAACCAGAATTAACTTAAGTGGATGCTTCTAGAAGATTTTAGAGCTCTTTGGACAAAACACTCTCCCCATGCACCCCATGGAAGTTGAAGCCAACACCTCCTCCTTCACATCCTTAAGTCTTAACCACTACTTTTAGTAAGCCCCACGTTTCACTCTTTCCTCACAATTCCCCTCTTCTACTTCTCACTTGTCTATACCCACTCTTTTCAGTCCTTTCTAATGTCGCACTCATACACGCCCGCACACACATATACACACTAACATGAGGATTCCGGCACACGTTCATTAACAAGGATCTACGCAAAAAAGTCCATGTGGTATGTATCATTCGCCCTCTTCATATTCTCTTTCACACACTGAGACATGCACGTATCCACATACACACACCACAAAACACACACACACACACACACGTAAGCTTACTTCTTTATTCTCTTGCCTCTTCCTTGTTCTTTCTCACTCCACATTTACACAATATTGCAGTCACACAAACTTGACTCCACTCTCATGCACACATGCACGCATGAAGCACATTCTTTCACATATACACTGCCCCTTTCATACTTGATAAGGTATTTAGATAAGGCCATTAAGAGGGAAGTAAGAAGGAATGCATACAATAAAGAGGGGAAGTAAGAAGCAATGCATAAAATACATTTCAAGAAGATATAAAGTACGCAAAAATTTATAAGGACCATAATTATTTACGATTCATTCCAATGGAAATTCATTCCAATGGAAATTAATGGAGGACATAACACAATAAACACTATCGAGTTCTGAAAAAAATAGTTCATGGTGAAGAATAAAATTTGAATAGTGAACAAAAGATCAAGGGGACGCCTTAAAATGTAGCTATCAAAACAAAAATCTATATTTAAGAAGGAATTGAATAATGTATAGAGTTATGGAATTTATTGTCACTCGATGCATGCTAGGATTTCTAATATTAGTTTCTCGTAGGTATGATGCAGGTTAGGATATGTATGTATTAGTGTCTTGTGTAGATGACCTTCATCATGTGATGTATATAATTAATCATTTGTATATTTTCACAAAGCAAATGCAAATAGAAGATTTGTTTTGTATTATTATCTCTCACAAGGATGTGTAGTCAATACGTTCAAAGAGTTACATCTTACCTACATACTTGCTAATTGGCTTACCACAATAGAAAGGGAGAATTGACTATGTCATTGATCTTCATAGTGTGAAGACGCAGTGTAGGAACAAGAAATTTATGCACATATTTTGTGCCATCTCTTTTGTGCCCTCCATATCCTATATGCTGGAGTCAAACTACTCTTCCACGAGTTCTAACCAACATATTTAACTTAACTACCTTGATGCGAAAAAAATTCTAGATTCTTTTGGAGATCTTATTTTAATTCAAATCTAGAGCAAACTTGAAGGATTAGATAATGAGGCATCGGAAGAAAATCATGGAAATTCTATGTATGTTTGGGCCCTCATTTCATGCACGCTCCCTAGGTGTAAGCTGCTCCCTAGGTAAGCTAGCTCCCTTCCATCTTATTCTCTACATAAGAAAAGAAATTGTAAGGATTCTTTTTCATCATAATCATATTATAATCAATTGTTCATTTTCTTGCGTGTATAGAGCTGGATAGCTTACTCATGTACTCCCTGCATACTCTGAGTTTTATGTGTGTATGTTGAGTACGCATATGTGCAAGTACCTTCTTTAAAAATTGGATAGTCTGTCTTGTGTGGTAAGGTTGGCACACCTCCCATAGTGTGCTTGAAGTTATCTAGGTCCTGTATGAAAATACTCAGGGTCTAGTTTTATGTGTGCAAAGTCACAAAGGTTCTATACTTAGGAACAAGGAGCAACTGAAGTTTTCGCTTGTTATGGTAGCCAAATTTAAGGTCCTAGGAAGGGTCCATTAGACTCTTGCTATACTTTGGAGTGCATATTCTCCACCATTAAGATCATTCAATAGTTTGCAGCCTTCTTGAATTGAAAAATAGACAATGCTCAGATTTGGCTTGATACGACAGATTTGGCTCTCCGTATCAAGCGTACTATTCCATCCAATAGTCAGAGAGGATTCTCTACATGGCCATGTGTTGATTTTTATTCCATGTGAATGGGCCTCCAAGTGGGGTGACCCCATTTCTGCCAAAGATTATTTGTAGCTATGGAAACTCGTGCTCTCAATTCTAACATTGCTTTGGTTATGTAATCATTGTAGAGGATAGAAAAACATGTGTTTTTTGTTGGAGTTAGATGTCTTAGGAAGCACACAAACAACACAAGGAAGCAGAAGAAGCTTGGCGCACAACACACTACTGAATGTATTCCCACTAGAATGTACAAAGATAAGTAGCCTGTTAGGGCAATAGGCGTATATACAAGCCGGAGGAAAAAACCTCCTAAAGAGGGAAAAAAGTGCCCCGACGATCCTAGTGTGTTCACACACATCACTACCTAAATATATCAACAAATCCCCCCCCTGGGAGTGATACGGTAAACAAGGAGCTAGCACTCATGTATAAAGAAGTGCCAAGCTATGTGGAAATCACTCCACAAAAGGAAGTAAGCCCAGAGCTTTGTGGAAAGCTTCAAACTTCTCCCTAGGTAGAGCCTTCGTGAAAAGATATGCAATGTTCTCCTTCGTGGGGACATATGCCAAGCTGATCTCTCCAGCAGAGAACCTCCCTCTGACATAATAATAATGCACCTCAATGTGCTTAGTGCGAGCATGGAACACATGGTTCCTTGCAACTTCCAATGCACTTTGACTATCAGTGAAGATGGTGGTAGTAGAAGACTGACCAACACCCAAATCATCCATAAGATGTCTGAGCCACACACACTCAACAATCGTTGTGAAACTGGGAGTAGGCTGCTTCTTGCTGAATCAAGACATACATGAGCTACCAAGCATGAAGCAAAAGCCACTAGTGGACACATGAGTGTCATAGCAATAAGCCCAATCAGAGTTAGAAAAAACATGCAAATCTGGCGGTAGTGATCCCCCTTGGGATAAAACAACCCAAGAAGCCGAGTACCACTCAAGTAGTGAAAGATGCGCTTAACCGCCTGCCAATGCTTGACTCTTGGGCAATGCATAAACCTGCTCATCTATGAGACAGTAAAATGAATATTTGGTTGAGTAATGCATAAGTAAATCAAGCATCCAACAGCCTGCTGATAGAGAACATCATCAAATGCATCTCCATCATCATGAAGACTCAATCGTAAACCTGTATCCATAGGAGTGGCAATAGGCTTACAGTGTTCAAGGCCGAAACACTACAATGATGTGTCAATATATTTCATTTGACACAAAGACATTCCACCATCAACTTGCACAAACTGAATGCCCAAATAGTGATGCAAATGCCCCAAATCAGACATCTCAAATGAGGCATGCGAATTAGCCTTAAAATCAGCAATATGTGTGTCATGAGGACCAATGAGCAGCATGTGGTCAACATAAACCACAATGATTAGAAGTACATCATTAGCACGCTTAACATATAAGGTGCTTTTAGTTGGACTGTTCTCAAAACCATGTGCAATCAGATAGGCATGTATCTTTTCATACCATGTACGTGGTGCTTGCTTTAAACCATATAATGCCTTCTTTAACCTGCACACCTAGTTTTCATGCCCTTTCTGCACAAAGCCACGAGGCTGAAAAACATACACTTCTTCATGCAAGTCACCATTCAAAAATGTTGTTTTAATGTCCAACTGATGTATATTCCAACCATGATGAGCTGCAAGTGCACAGACGCTACGAATAGTAGTCATTCGGCAAGTAGGAGCAAAGGTTTCATCAAAATCAATGCCTCTTTCTTGTGCATAACCCTTTGCAACAAGCCTAGCCTTATACCTGTCAATTGTTCCATCAGGTTTACGCTTGAGCTTGTATACCCACTTAGTGCCAATGGCCTTCTTGCCACGAGGCAAGTCACATAAAGGCCAGGTCTTGCCACGAGGCAAGTCACATAAAGGCCATGTACCATTTTTCATGATAACATCATATTCAGATTGCATTGTAGCCATCCAATGCTCAGAATTTTGTGCTTCATCAAACGAAACAGGTTCAGTCTCATCATAGAGACTAGAGGCAGCCATAGCATAGCAATCTGATGCAAAGGAGGCACTATGAGAGCCTGATCAAGTACGATATGATAGAGGTGCATCTAATTTGTTGTCACACAAGGTCTGCACAAGCCATTTTGGCATAGTTTTTGCTTGCTCAATATCAACTCTCTCATCAATAAGTGCATCATGTAAATCTGCATGAGAAATGGAATGATCTACATCATCACATGAAACCTACAAAGGCTGAGCAGTTGCCTCATTAGGACTAGCACTAGACTCTCCACATATAAAAAGAGGCAGCAAATTATCATAGATGTCTTTGGAGCTAACAAATGTCTCCTTAGTACATGAAAGCAATGGTTGAATAGCATATTCCACAAAAACAACATCCTGGCTAACCAAATTGCATTTAGTCTATGGATGATACAGAGGATATCCTTTACTTTCAGAGCTGTAACCAACAAAAATACATTTTACTGCTTTATCATCCAATTTTTTGCGATGTTGTTCAGGCACTAACGCATATGCCAGACAACCAAAAACACACAGATGAGCAACACATGGCTTGCAATAATGCCAAGCCTCATATGCAGTGATAGACTGCAGTGCTTTAGTGGGACACCTGTTAAGTACATATGCTGCACACATGATAGCCTCAAGCCAGAAACTATGTGGTAAAGCCTGACTCTTGAGCATACACCTCACCATCTCCACGAGTGACCTGTTCTTCCATTTAGCAACTCCATTTTGTTGAGGTGTATACGGCACTGTATACTGGTGTTTTATCCCACGTTCAGCCAAAAATGCATTAAAATCAGAAGATATAGTCCCCCCCTCGATCAGAAAGGAGGGTGCCCATTTTACATGCTGTAGCTCAGTGATGAGTAGCACCTCCTTTAATGTCAATCCGGGAAGACATGAGGATGGTATGAAGACCTGAAGGCGCAAGTGTGTGAGTGAGAAGCACACAAACATGCACACACATACACACACATGCGCACACACGACAAGAACAAAGAGAGAGAGAGAGAGAGACAATGGAATCACTTCTATTGCAACCAAGTTCTCATACAAGTTCAAAACTACAACAAGCTAGCCCAAAAATGAGCTCTCTAGCTCTATTTATAGTTTTTGACTAGCTTTGGTCATGTTCAGACCTAGTGTCCGGCCTAGTTAAAAATTAGGTCCCTAAGCTATTTTGGAGGCTCAAACGAGCTCTGAAAATTATGAAACTTGGTAGGCCATTACTACTAAAGCTCCTCAAGCTCGAGGAATCCTCGGCTTGCAAAAAATGGAGCTACAAAAAGGTGAAACGGTATTTACAATGGTTTTCAGTGATGAGAATCACTTTTAAAATAATGTAGGGATTAGAAAAAATTGGATGGCTTGCCTCAGTGCTAGATTTGCGTGTATGCCTATACAGTATGATGCCAATACTCTCCCCCCTAGCATCTGTCGTCTTTGACAGACGGGTGATCAATGTAGTGTTGTAGTATGTCAGTGGCTAGTTCCTGTTCTCTGATCCTTAGTCCTCTGATTAGATCTCTTTGAAGAGCATCCCAATTGACCACGAACGGAATGTTAGCTTGTGCTGTGGTATAGAGATCTGAGTGCATAGTTTGTTCGCATGCAAATAACTATAGGAGATGGGTTGGTCTTGGCACGAACACTTCCGAGTGAGACTCCCAAAACCCCATGGTGAACATATCATTAAAGGTTTGCTTATAGCAAGCAGGGAGGTATCTGATCCTTGCATGCCAAGCGTAAGCAACCCTAATACTGGGGGTTGTACTCATATCATGGAGTAAGTCGTAATTTCCATTTATAAAGCCCGGGATCGACGGCTGGATATTGCATACATTGCGGAAAGTTTTGAGTACGATTTGCATCAAGTCCAGGATCTTCAGCATCATCTGAACAACGACATTGGGCATGGGTTGTAAGCATGGCATCCAGTGTCTGATAGTAGCCATCATGTAGGCTACAGTTGGTGTGCCTGTTGGTGGCGCAATGGAGGGGTAATTGAGCCACTGTTTGCAACTAGCATTGTTCTGAACTTTTATGGCAAATGCCTTCCATGATCTTCATCGTTGCACTGGCCCAAAGCATGGATTATACTTTAAATGCATGGGAGCATGGTCCCATGTTCGTAGCAATTCTGGATAGGTCTCCAATACTTTTTGCCTCCAGATTGGTTGGAATATGGCACCTTTTCTGGCTTCTTCCGATGTCCTCAGGTTGGAACTATGTGGCAAAAGAAGGATACTTATTGGTGACTCTTTTGGTCTTAGCATTGTAGTCTACCAATAGTACAAAGCATGGGTTATATTGTAACTCTGAAGTAGTTATCAGTTGCCTAGGAGCCAAGTGCCTGAAATATTCCGATTGAAGTATTGTCTCCTCAATAGTTTTCATGGCCATCATCTGAGTGGATATACGCTCTTTGTGAGTTGGCCCCATCTCTTCTACTTGTTTCATCCATGCCGGAGGGGGTTCCTCATATGTGTCTTGTCCTTCATCAGTGACCCTATCTTTTGGAAGAGGTTGAGGCTCATAATTATCTTCAAATGTTTCTTCAACTAGAATGATAACTGCCTCCTCTTTTGTTGTTTGATCGGGTGGAGATGGAGGTCATTCGTATTGTAACAATTTAATCTTTAACTCTGCAACTTGTTGGCATAGCTCAAGTACCTCAATTGCGGTTGAAGATTCTGGCTACGGAGAAGTCGCGACACTAACCATCTCTTTAGGTTCTGTTGGGTGCGTTGTGTGCACATGGTGTCTCTGCAGTTCCTTCACCTGGTCTGCAAGTTGGTTGTGTGCTTCCAAGAGGGTCGCATAATCTTCCAATACCTGCTGAATGTTTTATGAGGGGATAGCTTGGAATTTAGCAGGATCTATGGGTGCCCCTGGAGTGTTTTCTATGGCCGCTTCTAAATTTTCTTGATCCTATTGCTGTAGCCTTCTATTCTCTTCTTGAGCAGCTCCTAAGTGTCGACAAAGTAATGCCATGTTTCTTTGTAGTCTAGCGTTGCGAGCTAGTTGATCTCTGATTTGTTCATCGATTACTTTACCTGCTTCTATATACCTGTCTTCGAGGTCCGCATGAGATTGTTGGAGAGTGGTAACCTCATGTTGTAATGCAGTATTACTCAACTCCAAGCCATTGACACGTGCTTGGAGGTGGGATGAAATATTACAAAGTTCTTTATTGTTTTCTTCCAATAATCTGTATTCTTGTTTAAGCTGGGTGGCAACTTTAAACATGGTGTCTAGTGCATAACTAAATGAGGTGGATGCAGAGGTAGAGGTGGAAGATGCAAGGGTTTGGGAAATGGGGAAGGGAAAAGTGGATGTTGTGCTGACCATGGGTGTATGTGGTGATGTGAGTGAAGTAAGAAGTGGTGATGTTGAGACAAAAGGGGTGGTGAGTGGTCGTGTGGAGGGTGAAATGTCCATGGGATCGGACGTGATTGTGTGTGAAGTGTGAATCGTGAATACTGGAA
Organism: Ceratopteris richardii; assembly: GCA_020310875.1. Taxonomy (NCBI): domain Eukaryota; kingdom Viridiplantae; phylum Streptophyta; class Polypodiopsida; order Polypodiales; family Pteridaceae; genus Ceratopteris; species Ceratopteris richardii. Next base: position 161,177,454 of record CM035429.1, on the reverse strand, counting down.
TGGTCGGTGGTGTGTTAGTGGTGACTGTGAATGTGGGGGATGTGGGGTGGGAAAGGGAATTTCTTTTATAATTCTCAAGTTGGTGCATCATATTTAGAAGATTTGCCAAAAATGGAGGCAGGGTGGTTTGTGTTGGTTCTGAGGAGGTTAAGAGGGGCACAGTGGGTTGGGGTTGGGAAAGAGGAAATGTAGTAGTGAGGGAAAATGGGTGTATTAATGTTTGGGTAAGGGCATGTGGCTATCCGAGAGCTAGTAGATAAGAAGGGTGACCTATTATGGTTTGATTGGTGGCGGGATGACCTATTGGAGGTTTGAAAAATTGGCTGGAACAGGTGGATGTAGGTAAAGGAAAAGATGGAGAAAGGGTGGTGTGTGATATAGGTTTACTAAGGGTGAATACTGGTTGTTTAGAAATGCTAGTGGTGAGGGGTTCAGTGGGCTGGATGGGAGGTGATGGTGGAGATGGTATCTGTGTGCCTTCGTCGTGTGCATGAGTGTTAGTGGGGCTGGCCATGTGAACATCTTCTTGAGCTGTGGTAGGGAGGGAGGTAGAGACTTCCATTTGAATCATCTTTCCCCTTCGCGGTCGTGTATCGAGCCTTCATTGGTCATATTGAGGGGGAGTGCGATGTAACATGGTCCGCATAGCTTCTATAATCCCACATGTGTCAGCCAAAAGGTTCAATGATTCAACAAAGTGGGGGTCCGCATTCTCTGCTTGAAGCATTTGGTTCACCATTGCTCTGTTTGCCTCTTCAGACAACTTATGCCTTTTTTGGACTTGTTTTATAGTTTCGTACAGCCGTCTAAGTTGAGCAGTGTATGCGGGGGCTTCCTCTTCACTCTCATCTGACTCATGCCTGGGAGCCTCCTCTTGTTCATGTGTGTCTTCAACGTGAGTATGTTGTGCTTCATCCTCCCAATGTACTCTTCGTTCTTTGCGATGTGGGTGTCCTCTATGGGATAATGATCCGGGACCCTCAATATCTGAAAAGAACTCACCATCTAACAGTTGTGTTGTTTGTAAGAAGGTCTCAAAGTCAAAGGAGGTGTCTTCGGCCAATTCATTCATGGAAGTGAACTCAACATCTGGGGTAACGGGGGGGGGGGGCTGACGGAGTGGGTTGTGTCATGGCCTCTGACTGTGATCGTTGGAGACGGATAGTGAATGGGGCCACCTGTTCTTCTTCTCTAAGGGAGATTTCCGTGGTGGACTCGCGAGGAATGGGTACATGGGACAGAGATCCACACATGCATTTAGGTGGTTGAACCCTTGGTTTTCGCCCCTAGAAGAACTGCCGCTGTGAGTATTTAAGTGCCCGTGCAATCGGCACATCATAAGCGAGGCATCATATGATTCCTGTAATGGCACAACAACCGTTCAAAGTAGGCTTCCTTACTCCTCGTTTGCCAACTTCATATAATTGATCCAGGATCCACACAAGCATCTTAATAGGTAGACTCCTTGTCTCCGCTAGGTATAGCCCGTACCAAATCTTCTCATGAGGCTGTGTGAATCGGTCTTGAGCCGGAAATGCAAAGTGCTGAAGGCACATTCGCAACGGTATGGCAATGTTTGGGGTGAGGGCACACATTTCTTTCAAGTTCTTGAGTTTACTGTTCTTCATAGACTCCGATATCAATGGATCTCGATCGAAGGGTACATGGGTGCCATACATCTGAAGGGCCTCCCTGATTAAAGTTATGTTCAGCTCAAACTTTTTCATTTCCTCCTGGTTTGATAGAGAGGGCACGAGGAATGTGCCTAACTGATCTTGATCTCCTGTTGCTTTAAGAGTTGCGATCAAGTAGTAACATCTAAGGAAATCTGGTTTAGGCAAGGATGCGCTAAAGTAGTCCTTCAATCCCGCTTTCTGCCAAATATCTTGAAGAGGTGCTACATTTTGTAGTGCTTCAAACTCTCTTGAGAAGAACTGAAATGTCCACCAGACTCCTCCAAATTCCAACTTGGACTCCTAGATATGGTCTGCATCTCCCAAATCTCCTGGCATCTCATTGAGCCAATGAGAATGTCCTTTTTGGTGCGTTTTCTAATGGCCTGAGTGCTTGATTTTATAATTCGATCATGAGGGGGTTTTGGTCTACCCACGCCTGAAGAAGTCCACTTCTTAGGTTGAGGTTGAGTGCATGATCATAGATCCAGTCTTGGCCCAAGACAAGAGGTTCGGTAAGATCCTCGTCTTCACATACTAGCACTTTTACTGCCATTAGGACCTCTTGAATGTGGAGGGGAAGTTCCACCTCTCCAATGCAAGGGGTTTCAACAACTCCCAACCCTATGAGGTATGCCTCTATAGGATTGACCTTCAACTACAATTCTTGGCATTAAGAAAGTCGAATTGCACTAGTGGCTGCTCCTGAGTTGATTAAAGCTCTCATGGTCCTTGCACTCTCTCCTTGTCCTACTTCTAGGATCACAAAAGGTCATCGATCAACTATCCTATGGGACTGTTCACCTGAAGCCTCGCACATGGCCATGTGATAACCTAGAGCTTCATGAGTGTCAGGTATGGATAGCTCTCTACCTCGTCTTCTCAGTTTCATTCATCAGATGCATTCTAAAGCTTCTGCTTGTGCTTCTTCTCGAATTTGCTTTTCCTCTTCCTTACATTTCTTTGCAGTATTGAGTCGATTTAGCATCTCTTCCGTTAGGGGTTCTTGATATAACTTGACTCTGCATCCGCTTATGTAACTTGGTAGGATGTCACCTTCTAGAGTGGCTAGTTGTACTGCTCCACTTGTGGAGATCCTATTGATAATCATTGGTCCATAGCCTCTCTTCTCTAACTTTTGTGCATGCTGCTTCAAGGTGTAGACTAAGACTAGGTCTCTTGCTTTCAAGCCCTTATCCTTCACATGTGCATCGAAATATGCTTTTTGCCTCTTCTTGGCTGCATAAATTCATGCTGCAGTTCTCAATCATGTTTCCCCTAATTGTTCAAGATCAAAGATTCTAGAGGAGAGCTCATGGCCTGTCCAATCATGTTCTTGTGCTACCTTCAATGTGGGTATCAAAAACTCCAATGGTAGCACTGCATTTTGGCAAAACACCATATGAAAGGGTGTGGCTTGGAGTACCGTTTTATAGGCAACTCTGTATGCCCAAACAACACGGTGTAGCTGTTTATCCCAATCAGAGCATTTATTATTAACTAATTTTGTCAATACATTACATAGTAGCTTATTTGTGCTCTCAACCTGTCCGTTAGCTTGTGGATGATAGGGGGCCAACTTCTTATGTATCACCAAGAATTCTTCGAGAAGGTTTTCTATGACTTCATTCAAGAAGTGCGTGCCTCTATCACTTATTAGCTCTATTGGTAGCCCGTATCTAGTGAACACATTCTCGAATAAGAACTTAGAAGTGGTCTGCGCGTCATTCTTCGTTGTAGCTTTTACCTCTACCCATTTGGTTAGATAATCAGTGGCCACAATAATGTATTGAGCATGGGAACCCTTAGCTGGGGGGTTAATAGGACCAACAAAGTCTATTCCCCACTTAGAGAATGCACGTCCACCTATCATAGGTTTCAGTGGCATCTCATCTTTACGTATAGGATACTGAGTTTGCTGACAAACATCACATCTCTTCAGATAGGCATGTGCATCCATATGAAGTGTGGGCCACCAAAGACCTGCAAATAGTATTGCCTTGATCATTCTATCTGGTCCAAAGTGTCCTCCTGCTACACCTTGGTGAGCAGTTTCCAAGATCTTGAGATATTCACTCTTGTGGACACATAATCTAAGATACCCATCTTTTCCTCTTCTGTATAGATTATCTCCAATGAGACTATAATCTATAGCTTCTTGTTCTAAGATCCTTTGTCTAGCCAATGTCATCTCTTGAGGGAATGTTTTCATCCTCAGAAAGGCTACTAATGGTTTGCTCCAATCTGGCATTAGAGACACTTGGTACAGTGTAGCATGCTCCACCGGTGGTCTAATACGACAGTTTAGGCATTCCTTACACAACTTATGGACATCTGCTTCCATGGTTGGCCAATGTACTCCGAGTCTCCTCAGTGTCTGTAGGGTTCTTTGCCTCGAATAGTGTTGCTCTAATGCACCCACATGTGCTAATTGCAACCACTTTGCATGCTCATCCTCTTCCACACAACAAGCTAATATTCCCTGATCTGTATGTTTGTACATGCTTCCTGCCATGATATGATACTTTTGGGCTTTTATGAGCTCCCTATCTTGAGTGTTTACTACTGGATGTTTAGGCCCATATGTCACTACTGGCACTAAGGTTTTGGCCCACTGTGGTACAACTTCCAAATTAAATAATTAAGCATCAGGTAGGTCATGTGACACTCCTTGTTGGGCCTCTCCTAATGTTAGCCTTGAGAGATGATCTGCTATCAAATGATTCTTTCCCTTTCTCACCATTACCTCAAAGTCGTATTCCATTAGTAAGAGGAACCATCTTACTAATCTACCTGTATTGCATGATTTGTTTACCAAGTACAATAGTGCTTGATGATCAGTAAAAAAATTTAAACTTATTTGCAAGCAAAAAATGCCTAAATTTCTTAACCGCATATACCATGCCTAATCCTTCTCTTTCAGTAGTGGTATAATTTTGTTCAGCTGCATTCAACTGTCTACTAGCATAGGAATTTGGAAGATCCATATTACCTTCGCCCGTAAGTTGTGCTAGCATGCATCCAATAACATAATTGGATGCATCGACATGGACATGGAATGGCTTGTTCCAATCTGGTGTAGTCAAGATTGGTGTTGAACACAATCACCGTTTAAGCTCATTGAAGGACTTCTCACATTCGTTGGTCCACTCAAAATTATTCAGAAGTCCGTACAGAGGCTTTGCAATGATGGCATACATGTGTATAAAACGTCGGTAATAGCCACAATGCCCCATGAAAGCTTGCACTTCCTTGACATTCTTTGGCCTAGGTAGTTTTGCGATCGCTCTCACTTTCTCTTCGTCAGTGGATATGCCGTTCCTTGACACTATGTGTCCTAGAATTTTGCCTTGCCTGACCATGTAAACACACTTTTCTGGGTTCAGGCAGACTTGATGGTCTCTACATTTGTCAAAGAGTTGCCTGAGTTAAGGTATATGTGTCTGTCTAATGTTGGAATAAGCACAGAGATCATCCACATACACTTCCAAGTTCTTCCTTAGAAACTCTTTAAACACATGGCACATCAATCTTTGGAAGGTTGCGGGCACATTGGTTAGATCAAATGGCATTACCCGAAAGGCAAATATGCCCCACTCTTTGGCAAATGCCGTCTTATGTTGGTCTTCCGGTGCAATGGATACTTGATTGTAACCAGAGAACCCATCCAAGAAGCTGTACAGTTCCTTGCGTGCTACCCTTTCTAAATAGATGCTCAGTGATTGGAAGTGGATAACTATCTCTGATAGTGGCTGCGTTAACCTTCTTCAAGTTAATGCAGACACGGAGTTTCCCATTCTTTTTGGGCACCACTACAATGGGTGATACCCATTCAGTGTGCTCAATTTCATAGATAAATCCAGCTTCAACCAAGTGATCTATCTCTTCTTTGATCTTGGCAGCATAGTTGTCATTGTATGTGTATGGCTTTTGTTTAGAGGGTCTGGCCTCTGAGGTCATGGGGATCGTGTGTGAGAATATATCAGGGTCTACACCTTTCAAGTCCTTGTAACTCCAAGCGAATACATCTGCGTATTCTCTCAGCAAGGCTACCAACTCTTGCTCTTCTTCTTCAGACAGGTCATGTCCAATGTATGTGCATCTCTCCTCTCCTTCTTCTATGGCTACCACTATTTTCTTGGTGGTTTCTTTGTTATCATAGGCATCTCCTGCTTGTGCCTTACGTTTAGGCATTCTTATCATGACTCTTCTATCTTCAATTTCATACTTCTTGAAATTTTCAGGGACCTCAAACAAGGATTCTTCTTCCTCTGGTGTGACTTCCCTCTTCTTCCTTTTCTTTCCTTCACTCTTGGTGGCCACTTGCGTAGTTAACCTTACATCATTTGTGAGCTCTTCATATCTCTGAGAGTGAACTTCTACGTCATAGAAGTATTCTTCATTTGATGCAAAAGGCGGGTCCATAATGATTGACTCTGATCGGTGTCACTTGCATCCTCAAATGCATCAGAGCTAGGTTCACATTCTTCAATAACCGAATCTCCCATGAGTGGCTCTATTGTGAATACTAAAATATCATAGCCATCCTCATCACAACGGGGTGTCCATTGTTCTTCATTGATGGCTACATCCATTGTTGCTAGAATTTCTGCCCAGCCGTGCGGTTCAAATTCTTCGTCAGGAAACACTACAGGTGCATAGGCTGGGTCTTGAAATGATCTATGGGTTTCTTTCGCACCTACCTCTCTGGCTTTTTCTCTCTTCTCTTCTTCTGCTCCTACCTTGCACATCCATAAGTGAGTGTCTTCATGCATCCATGAGGATCCTGATCCTATGGAATGCACTGACTCAGTATCATCTTTGGCTCTATGGATGGGATTCCATTGGACGGGGGTACATCTCTATGAGAGTAATCCTTGAGATTAACTTTGGTGGTGATACCTAAGTGTTGCAAGTACAAGGAATTGGTTCCCCAATCTTGTACCACTTGCAACTGCCGCATAAATGGTATGCCCAAAATCATCTCATAGGCCTGGTTTTTGCTCAAGTCACATATAGCAAATGTATGCTCAAACTCTACACCACATGTAGTGAGAGTTATTCCTTCTAGCAATCCTAAGGGTCTCTCTATGTGACCATCGGCCATCTCTAACTTCATTCTCGTTGGCCTGAGTGTTGGCTTTCCCCAATGCTTCCATAGGGAAGTGGTAGCAATTCAACTCTTGCACCTGAGTCCAAAATTGCCTTGGTTGTGTATCCCTGATGGGTAACTGGAAAATAAGTATTTCCTTCTTCTCCTTCACGCATGTCTCTATCTTATCCATTGGTATTTCTGACATTGTTCTATGAGATCCTACCTGGGACCGAGATTTTGCTACATCTGGCACTTGTTTGGCTACATGTTTCCACAATTCTGGTTTGACCTTGAGTAGCTCTTCTAAAGTGAGGTTGCTGTTAGCCCGAGAATTGGCTGGTTTTGATGCACTACTATGTTTCATTTTGGAGAGTATTTGTTTGAACATAGGTGTTTTGCAATGAGAATAGATGGCCGGTAATGATAAGATCTACTCAAATGTGGACACGAAAATCAAGAGCAGTAGGCGGGCCATTTTGGGATGGGGCTGCTGTATTTGGATTATTAAAAGGTCGCAAGTCGAAGGGGGGTTGCTATGCTTTGGCCGATCGTTCTCTTGTAGTTTTGTTTTGTGCAGGAGGTATTGGATGGATTAAAATTGGAAGATGCATAGGAGAGGGTCACAATGTGGTTTTTCAGGAAGGGTGTCCCAACTTTTTGAGGCAAATCTCATTGCACAATAATGTAACTGCTTACGTCATATCAGTCTGCTGGAGCAAATATTATATTGAGGGTGTCCTATCAGAAGAGGGCCTTGATTTTATAGAAGTACATTCTAATGAATTCATAACCAATAGCTCTTCCACGCTTGGAGGTATCAAACGGCTGGTGGAAACTCCATTTGATAAGGAGAGAGTCATGAAGGAATTGATTAGGAATGCAGATGGTCTCTTGGGACCTATCTGGTCAATTTTTATAGGAGATAGCGTGAGTGATATTTTGTGCTTGCTAGAAGCAGATATGGGCATTGTCATTGGTTCAAATCCAATATTACAGAGGGTTACTGAAGCTTTTGGAGTGACACCATTACATCTTTACAAAGGTGTTGTAAGTCAGGTACAGCTTGGAAACCTTGAATTCAAAAAAAAAAAAATGCTGGAATATTATACACGGAAAATGACATCATCATCCTTAAGAAGTCACCTAAACATGTGGCATGGATTTTCCTCAAGAGATGCTCTGAAAGAATCAAAGCATTCATTCTTTGTAATCTTCTGTTTGGGATAAAACACTAGCACCGACACATGTCTTCCATTATGAAGGAGGGGGTGTTCTTTTGTTTTCGGTGCAGAACAAAGGGGGTCCACTGTGGGCAGCCGCCTAAGGGGCTCTGACGGGAGAAACGAAAAAGGGAGATGGGGATTTTATGGCTCTGACAGAAAAACGGAAAGGGGGGGTGCCTCACTGCCTACCATCTGCCACTCTGTTCTTCTTCTTTTCCCTGGTCATTTTGTTGTGTAGTGAGCGATAATTCGTTTCTCTCGATCGCTGTATGTGTGATCGGGGGCATTTTTTTTTTCATCGCACCTTCTTCATTGGAAGACGAGGAGTGTACCAGAAAACGGGATGCAGTTGCAGAGAAAAAGCTCTCTATGGAGTTGAATAAGGACAGCAGCGGTTTTGATGTCGTGCTTCTAAAAGATCGACGTGGGTTCTCTGCTCAATATAAGCCAAAGGAGAAGTAAGGTCTGTCCTTGGTCCCAGCCCGGGTGTTTAACTTCTTGACCATGTCCTTCTTGTTACCAACAGGTATGCCTATCTCTGCAACCCATTGTAATACATCACTGAATTTTAAAAACCCTATTGATAGTGGAGCCCTCAATAAAAATCCATTGTTCCTGTCCCTTTTTCGTGATTGCTATTCTTCTAATTGCCTTTCACTTGTAGCTTCTAACTCCTTGCACGAAACATCTTTCTTGCTTCTAAATCTTCACTACCCACTATTCTCTATTGTTTAGCTCTGCTGGGAACCCTTTTGTTGAGCGCTAGCTGTAACGTTCTGTTGCTGAGCTTTATTGCGAGTTCTGTTGACAAGATGATAACGGGCTTCTTCAAATGCTTAGAGTGTAGTTAGGCTTTTGTATGGAAAAACTTACGGAACTACTTGAAAATATTATGAAAACTTATGAGATAGTGCATTCAAATGAAGGGTTTCAATCAGTTAAGCAATTTTTCGGTCCTTGAGTTTTTTCTGTTTTTTTTCTGGTTCAACTATTGTGAGGCAGAAAAGTGGTCATTTTTCATGTCAAAGAATCGAGCAGCGGGCATTTACAAATTTTTTTCCTTCTTCAAAAATACATGCGAGCAACCAGAATTTATGTGTGTGTTTGTTTTTTCTTCTCGTAAATATACACAAAGTCCTTTCGAATGCTTATTTCTTGAATGGATCTTGTAGAAAAGAGAGGGTAGATGCAGGTTATGGCTGGTGTAGCTGTGGGGTTTGAAAGCTATAAATTGAGAATGGGGTTCTCCTTGCAACAGCTAATTCCATAACACATTCTGTGTATGCCACACATAGCACACAAAAGCTTACTACAGAGCTTCTTTTAAAGATAGAGTTCAGTACCACTTTCAAAATGCAATATGACTGTAAAATTTAACAGCAGTAATTGCAATGGCCATAGGTGATGATATAATGCAAAGATGATTTCAGTCTCAGATGATTACACTCAATTTGGCTAACATTCACAAAAGATTCAGCAATAGAGTTATAACTGCCCTCACTGGGTGGCTACTTTAGGGATAGGTTCTCTTTGGAGAAGTATACATCATAACATGTATGTGCAAAAAACCACCAAGTACCAATACGTGAAATGCACAGAGTTAGAAAGAATGTAACTCTCAAAAGCCTACAAAGGGGGGCTTGTAAGAAAAGACACAATGTGATTATTCAGATATAAAACCAATACAAGAAAATGGTACTAAGCTGGACTCGCAATTCTAGCCCTGAACAGGAGAGCATGGAAGGCGATGGAGAGGTTGCCGCATAATCTATAGAGAGAAGAACATGAACACCTCGAGAGAAGAACATAACTTATTGCAGAAATTCCATACTAGGTCTGAAGATGGACTGGAAGAGAAGATCATGCCAGAGGAGAAAAGGAGAGGGAGAGGAGAGGAAGGAAAGAGTATGCATGTGAGTATGTGAGTGCGTGCTGTAGGTGTGAGCGTGTGTTGACAAGTGTGTGGATGCATGTGGTGCAAAGTGGGGAGATGTCTCCGTGTGAATGCCTGTGGAATAGGTGAATGTGATGTGGTAATTGTGAGTTTCGGATTGTGTGCTTGAATAAGTGTGCATAGGGAGCATGCGTACTATTGTTTGATAGCTCGAAATGTGGGTAAATGACTGTGCTACCGTCTAGCCGTTCGAGTAAGAAAGTGAGAGTGACTACAAGAGAGAGGAATAGAAAGATAGTGGGAAACCGAAAGAAAAGAGACAGAGAAGAGGAAGGTGGGACTCAGATAGAGGGATCTCGGAAACCAAGTTGTAAAGTTCAACCCCTGTTGCATAGGTGTAAGGATCTTCAGTCCCACTTTTCACACGTATATTTGGGAGTCGTCGGTGGATTTTGAAGCATCGAAGCAACAAACTAAGCATCAATCGGCATTTCTCTTGTTGACAAGAAGGCAACCATTTTGGTGCGTGTGCCGGGAAGCATATGAGCTAGTGCATAGACATAGGAAGAATCCATTGTGAGATAATTGCGGGCTCTAAGTAATCCAAGTGGATCAATTGCGAGGGGTTTGAGCAAAATACAGGCTTCCACAATAATCTTTTCCTTGGGCTTAGGAACCAAACATTTTGGTGTGTCTGCCGGGAATAGCTTGGTACGTCTCTATAAGAGAGTGCCATAGGTTCGCCTAGCGCCACAGTCTGGCCGAGCTTGCGGACCCCAAGATCTAGTACATGAGCGAGGGGAGCTCATCGTCAGGAGCAACACAAACGCAGAGAGAGGAACGCGCTTAGAGAAGAGCCCTTGAAAGAGAAAGGAGAAGGTGGGAACCGCCAGGTGAGTGGACCTCGATTGGTTCGAAGAAATCGGCCAAAAACGTGTACTCCCGTAGGAGAGTCGCGAATCAAGTACGAAAGTTTGAAGGAGGGATCTTGAGGCCGCGTGTGCTAAATTTCTGGGATCGAAGTGATATCGACATCACACCTCTGTTGGAAATGGCTGAGCGGATTTCGGTTCACTTGGGGGACTTCACCAAGTTTTTCAGGTACTTGGGACGAAGATCCGGATAGTTTTATCCAGTTGTTTGAGGTTACCTGTGAGGCCAATGACGTAGTTGACCAGGATCAAAGGTTGAGAATTTTTCCGGCTATTCTCCGTGATGAGGCAGCCAATTGGTATGGGAATCTGACACCACAAGAGCGTGGAACTTATCAAATGCTCAAGGAAGCCTTCTTGGCAAAGTTTCGACGACAAGGCTTCCAAGATAGATTGGCCCAACAAATGGATTATTTGCGACAGGGAGTCAATGAGAGCATCGATAACTATATTCAGAGAATGGAAATGTTGGTAAGAAAGATGGGCGCGAATGCCCCGAATGATGAGACATTGAAACGAAGATTCATTTTGGGATTGAGAGATCCTACGGCACAGCAGCATATCAGCCTGACAAGACCTGCAACTTTAATGGATGCTAAGGAACAAGCAAGGCTTTGGGAGGAAGTACAATTATGCCAACAAAGGAAGATGGAGCTCTTATATGAGCCAATGGGAGGCCCAGGAAACATACCGATGAAAGATCCTGGCCAAGGAAGTCCCGCCTTGACGACCCCAGCTTTTGTAGCTGCCACTAGCACGCCAGGCGAGGTAAAACCTGCGCTAACTGAAGAACGAATATTGGAGTTGGTCACGCAAGCTATAAAAGCTGCCACAATAACTCAGGAGACATACACAGTAAAACCAGAGGTGACTACGAACCCCAATCAAGTGTTTCGATCAAATACATGGTGTGGAAAGTGCCATGGTTACGGCCATTTGGCTTCAGAATGCCCTACAGTCTCGAGAGTATTCACAGATAGATCACCACCTAGGATGCGTTGCACTTTTTGTGGAAGAACAAATCACACGGAGGACCGATGTTACAACAAGAGAGCCTATGAAGAGAGGACCATGAAATCAGGAGATACAAGAGAAAGGCCTTACACGGGATTGCCCGCTCAAAGTGTCCCACCTACATCTCGTTGGGAAAACAGACCGACTTATGGATATGGTGCTCAGGGTCAAGGAGGAGACTATCCAAGAGGAGCCGCGCGTGATCAAAGAAGAGATGGTCCAATCCAGTGCTGGAGATGCCATGGCTTTGGCCATACTCAATCTAGATGTCCAAACAGAAAGAAACCAATTGATTATACCCCACTATGTAGGTACTGTAGTGGTGAGGGCCACTTTGATGAGGATTGTCCAAAACGAAGAGCTGCCGCCGGCAAGGAAAAACGACCAATAGGGTCGTCGAACTATGTTGATACTCAGATGCATTCCACATCAAGAGCTCAAGAGCACGTTCCTACGATCGGAGTAGTGTTCAAGACACCGAACCCTCAAGAAGGCTCTAGCTCGTCAATGCACTTTGTGGATGCTTACGAAGCCAAGAAACCACACAAAGATCCAACTGTGGCAGTAGTCACAAGGACTCAAGAGTATTCGAAGAAGAATCCAGGAGGCGAAGGTGAAGAAGGGAGTCAAGAGAAGATCGTTGAGCGTGAAGAGGTAGAAAACCAAGTTGGAGGATTTGCTAAGCAGCAAGAGCTTGAGGATGGGGAAGAGATTGAGATTCTTCCACCCGTGACTAAGGAGTTTGTGCCAGGCATAGCACCATTCCCTGAAAGATTGAAAGCCCCTAAGATTAGAAAGGAAAGACAAAGTTCGGAAGAAGTAGATATTGTAAAGTTGCTTGTTGACACGGAAGTCACGCTGGATATTGGCACATTGCTAAAATGTTCACCTGCTTATAGGAAACAATTCTACAATGAATATATTAAGAAGCCGAGGAAAGCTCGAGATAAAAAGAGACAAGATAAAGATGTCCAAGGGATCATTCAAAGTATTACGACGCAAATTGATTCAAATGCTCCAGCTGTGATGGTCGAAATTAAAGGATATGCAGTCCCTGGTGCTCAGTTAGATAGTGGAGCCGCAGTCAACTTAATGACTGAGTTCATGATGAAAGCTTTGGGCCTCAACCACATGGAAGAGACGCCGATGTCTTTGAGAATGGCGGATCAAACACAAGTGAAGCCTGCGGGTCTTTTGAAGAATGTAAGCACAGTTGTGGGCGGTTTAGAGTTTAAAGTTGATTATCTGATAGTAAGACCAAGGACCTCAGAGGCTACCTTCTCGATCCTACTTAGACGGCCATGGCTGGTGCAAGCAGAATGTGTGCATGACTGGCACACAGGTTTTATTTCAATAGGGCCAAAGTCTGATCGGATTCAGTTGCAAGTATCCCCACCCTCAAGCAACAAGAAGAAAACAATAATAGTCGATGAGATGGAAAAGAAAGAGAAGGAGAAAGCAAGGCACGAGATTGCACGAGCTAGGTTTTCCTTGAACACGGACACCTACAAGAATCTACTTCAAGACGGGTTCAACTTGCAGCTCTTTAAGAATCAAGACACGAAGATGGGAGAGTATCAAAATCCATTGCTCTATAACGACGATTCCGATCAGGAGTTGCTAGGATGGTTGACGCATACAAGAGAATTTGAGTGCTACATGTTGAGTATAGACGCAAAGGAAAATAAAGCTACTCAATCCCTGGAGAAGGGAACTTCAAAAGAAGAGTTGAAACTGGAGTTAGCTCTGACAATGGAAGTGCAACAATTGAGAGAAAGGGTTAGAATGCTAGAAGAAGAGCTTCTAAGGAGAAGTCGACAATCAGACAGAGAAGCGGAAAGTAAAACTAAAGTGCGGGAAGCCATTGCAAAAGCTGAACTAAAGAAATTGGGTGCGGTTGAAAAAGAACAAAACAATGATTTACTGGCCAACCATGCACGCGTGATTGGAGAGCACGTTCCAATCACAGTGTCATCAAGGGATAAGGAATATTCGCGAGAAGCTCAGTTGGAAAAATGGGAAGTTTTTCCAGAAAAGTTCCTGAGTGTGGGGGCAGAGCTACCAGATGAAGTACGAGATTGCATTAAATTGGCACTCAAAAATTTCAGCAAGGCCTTTGCATGGTCATACAGTGATTTGAGAGGAATTGATCCCCGAATCTGCCAACATTATATAGACTTGGAAGAAGGCACACGACCAATATGTCAACGACTTAGGCGGACAAATCCAGTCTACTCGGAATTGATCAAGCTGGAATTGACCAAATTATTGGAAGCAGGATTCATATATCCCATCGCATCCAGCGAGTGGGTATCACCAATTGTAGTTGTTCCGAAGAAAAATAAGAAAATCCGTATTTGCATAGATTATCGAAAGCTGAACGAGCGCACGAAGAAGGATCATTTCCCCTTGCCCTTTACTGATCAAATCTTGGACAGAGTGGCTGGCCATAAATTGTACTCATTTTTGGATGGTTTCAGTGGGTACAACCAGATCCAAATCCATGAAGAGGATCAATCAAAAACTACTTTCACCACAGAATGGGGTACGTATGCATATCGTGTGATGCCATTTGGATTATGCAATGCACCGGTCACATTCCAGAGAGCAATGATAGCTGCATATCAAGACTATTTGCAGGATTGGATGGAGATATTTCTCGATGACTTTGCGATCAGAGGCGACGATGAAAACATGATGGAGAGGATCGAAGCTATTTTAAGAAGAAGCATTGAAAAAGGCATCGCATTAAATCCTGAAAAGTGTACATTTGGAGTACGAAGAGGATTTCTTCTGGGACACGTTATTTCTAAAAAAGGGATCGCGGTTGACGAGGATAAAGTGAAAAAAATTGGACAACTTCCACCTCCGCAAAACTTGCGACAACTCAGAGGATTCTTGGGGCATGCGAATTATTATCGACGTTTTATATTAAATTTTGCATCAATAGCGGCACCACTGACGAATCTTTTGAGGAAGGACCAACAATACCAATGGACTGGAGAGTGTCAAGTTGCATTCGACTCGATCAAAGAGAGATTGATAAATGCACCGATTTTGGTAGCACCCGACTGGACGAAAGAATTCCATGTGCATACCGACGCTTCTCATACTGCGGTTGGAGCAGTACTATGCCAAGCCGATGAAAAGAAGTTGGACCACCCTATTTATTACGCAAGTCGCAACTTGAATAGCACCGAGAGAAACTACACGACTACAGAAAAGGAATGTCTCTCGATGATCTTTGCGGTGAACAAGTATCGGCATTACCTGATGGGAAAGCATTTCACATTTTATGTGGATCATGAAGCCCTAAAGTACATCATTAATAAACCCGAGCTATCAGGGCGATTGATGAGGTGGATGCTACTTCTCCAAGAATTTCAGTTCACAGTGGTAACCAAACCAGGCAAAGCACATATATTGGCCGACCATTTATCTCGAATTGTTAATGAGGAGCCAATCTCTGGTGTGCCCGACGATGCTCCTGATGGGCATCTATTTCAGGTTGATGCTAAAGTACCTTGGTATGCCGACTTGGTGAACTTCTTATGCACCACTAAATATCCGCCAGGAGCAAGCAAGAGAGAGAAGCAAAAATTGTTAGCATTGGCGAAGCACCATAGCATCATTGGGGGGCAACTCTATCGATATTTTGTTCATGAGAGCATTTATCGGAGGTGTCTCGAGGAAGAAGAAGCAACCCTCCTGTTGAGAGCATTACATGACGAACCCTGCGGTGGGCATTTTGCGGAAAGGTACATACAACTGGTCAAGCTGGAAGAAAAGAGACTCATCGCACAACAAAGTTTGGAAGCTATTCAGAAGAGACGTAAAGAGAGGCATGATAAGAATCTCAAGACCTATGCGATTCAAGAAGGGGATTTGGTACTAGTCTATGATAGTAAATATTATAAATTCCCGGGGAAGTTACAAACAAGATGGGCAGGACCGTTTAAGGTGGTGGAACTCAACTCCAATGGTTCCATGCAAATTCAAGATTTAGGAGAAGAATATGCTCCCGTGAAGGTTAACGCGCTTCGAGTTAAACCATATTTCACGTGACAATAGGACGGGAGAAGCTAGACGAGATCCAAGCAGAAGGACGAAGTAGACTCCTTGTACATACATGTATAGTTATATATATATGCACATATGTAAGCTATGATTTGTGTGTCATAAATATTCTTCCTTGCTAGCTCAAGAATTTTGGACTTCTAATATTTTTTGTGTTATGCAGAGACTGTTAGGAGTTAAGTAACAAAATGGAAGATCAAATAACGCAACTTTACTTGTACGAGCTAAGGATATATTTCTCGGACCAAACATTCGCCTGCATGGACATAGATGTCGACGACTTTGAGACGGAATACGATGTTGAGGAAGCGCATTGGCTGGTATGCTTTATAAACCAGGGTTTGGGTGTTGCATTTTACATTGAGTGTTTTGAGGAATACCTGATTCGACATGTAGGATGGGCAGGAGATCGATATTACTATTTCGATTCTTCGAGGGAAATGCCTAACGAGGAAAACGATATCACTTGGGCTTGGGCAGATGTGCTAACGATAGGAAGTGATGACGGAGCTCCTGAAGTTGAGCCTGACTCGCCCTAGAGAAGTTGTCGGGATGCGAGTACGATGTGAGACTACATGAGACATCCCAGAGACCCACATTCTAGATCGTCTCAGGATAGGTATACGAGGGACTAAGGCATAGCTGGCTGTAGTTACCTAGTGAAAAGTCAACTCGATGAATACATATGTAGTGTCTGTAATTGAGAGAATGGAGTGAAGAGGTGGTTGATCTATCAAAGGCTAGAGTGTATATGTTTGCATGTATGTGTGGGAACAGTGGGAAAATCCCTTTCTTCCTCTCCCTAATTCTCAGGACTTGGGTGAACTAATAAACTATGAAAAAAAAAAACAAAGAAAAGAAAAGAAAAGAAAAAATTTGTGTTGCTGTGATCGTACCAATGCGCTATGGTGGGCTAGTAGGTGGGTGGATTTATCCTCGCCGGGTGGTTAGGACCATGAGCCGCAGCTAGTTTTGCCATAGGCTTGGAAGGTATATGTTTGTGTCTTAGCTACGCGCCATAACGGGTTGGTAGGTAGGTGGAGCCATCGTGGCTGGGTAGTCACGACCATGAGCCGCACCCAGCTTCGTTATGGGCTAGCTGATATATGTTATGTGTTATCATTATGTGTTTGTGTGTTGTGCGCTGCATTGCATTGGTAGATGGGTGGAATCAACCTGATCGGGTGGTCAGGTCCAAGAATCGCATCCAGTGTCAATGTAGGCCAACGTGTGATTAAAACAAAATTTTCATATGAAGTTATTCCCCACTCCTGAGGGGGAGAGAGAGAGAGGAGAGGGTGATGATCGCCTGGAAGGGAACGTTATTTGCTTGTGTGATTGGTATGTGATGGCTCGTGACAGATCAACTCACTTTGAATCAACATTCTTAAAGGCATGGATACTGTATGTGCACTCATGGATAAGGCTTTAGCAAGGTAATGCAACGGTCTTGCTTTATAACTTGTGTGCTCTATCTGAGGGTTTTTCTAGTATGTGGGACACTCCAGGTATTTTATGTAGGTCTTGACTTGTACTCAAATCTCGATGGTTTTTGTGGGACGACGATGGGGATTCTTCGCGAGTGTCTAGTCATGGGATAATTGTACATAGCGAATAGTAGGTGCAATAATGGGGTATGCATTTTGGGTATTTTTGCATGTCCTGTTTGATTCATTTCAGTTGTCGTTGTCCATTTCCGTATTTTCTTTTCTGTTTTCCGCAATGATAGTTGTATGTGTAAGATATGGAAAGGTGTGCATGTGTTATTTTGGTTGAGACCATTTTTCATAATGGAATGTATGAGCAAATTGATGCATGGCTGAAATGGAATTGCATATATGTGCATGTTCTTGGATCATTTTGGAAGTGACTGATTTGTATGTATTCATGAATGGTTTTTTTTACCACTAATAGCTTCAATGAGTGCAGGTCCACTTGGAATGATGGCTCGATGGGAAGGTATGCAAACTAGTTGTACACTAACATTTTCATGGCGGTTCTGATTATATTGTAGCAAGAATGGCTCGTCGAGGACGACTTCGCAAATAAGAAGAGGGGAGTATGTTAGCCCGGGAATTGGCTGGTTTTGATGCACTACTATGTTTCATTTTGGAGAGTATTTGTTTGAACATAGGTGTTTTGCAATGAGAATAGATGGCCGGTAATGATAAGATCTACTCAAATGTGGACACGAAAATCAAGAGCAGTAGGCGGGCCATTTTGGGATGGGGCTGCTGTATTTGGATTATTAAAAGGTCGCAAGTCGAAGGGGGGTTGCTGTGCTTTGGCCGATCGTTCTCTTGTAGTTTTGTTTTGTGCAGGAGGTATTGGATGGATTAAAATTGGAAGATGCACAGGAGAGGATCACAATGTGGTTTGTCAGGAAGGGTGTCCCAACTTTTTGAGGCAAATCTCATTGCACAATAATGTAACTGCTTACGTCATATCAGTCTGCTGGAGCAAATATTATATTGAGGGTGTCCTATCAGAAGAGGGCCTTGATTTTATAGAAGTACATTCTAATGAATTCATAACCAATAGCTCTTCCACGCTTGGAGGTATCAAACGGCTGGTGGAAACTCCATTTGATAAGGAGAGAGTCATGAAGGAATTGATTAGGAATGCAGATGGTCTCTTGGGACCTATCTGGTCGATTTTTATAGGAGATAGCGTGAGTGATATTTTGTGCTTGCTAGAAGCAGATATGGGCATTGTCATTGGTTCAAATCCAATATTACAGAGGAACTGAAGCTTTTGGAGTGACACCATTACATCTTTACAAAGGTGTTGTAAGTCAGGTACAGCTTGGAAACCTTGAATTCAAAAAAAAAAATAAAAAAATGCTGGAATATTATACACGGAAAACGACATCGTCATCCTTAAGAAGTCACCTAAACATGTGGCATGGATTTTCCTCAAGAGACGCTATGAAAGAATCAAAGCATTCATTCTTTGTAATCTTCTGTTTGGGATAAAACACTAGCACCGACACATGTCTTCCATTATGAAGGAGGGGGTGTTTTTTTGTTTTCGGTGCAGAACAAAGGGGATCCACTGTGGGCAGCCGCCTAAGGGGCTCTGACAGGAGAAACGAAAAAGGGAGATGGGGATTTTATGGCTCTGACAGAAAAACGGAAAGGGGGGGGTGCCTCACTGCCTGCCATCTGCCACTCTGTTCTTCTTCTTTTCCCTGGTCATTTTGTTGTGTAGTGAGCGATAATTCGTTTCTCTCGATCGCTGTATGTGTGATCGGGGGCATTTTTTTTTTCATCGCACCTTCTTCATTGTAAGACGAGGAGTGTACCAGAAAACGGGATGCAGTTGCAGAGAAAAAGCTCTCTATGGAGTTGAATAAGGACAGCAGCGGTTTTGATGTCGTGCTTCTAAAAGATCGACGTGGGTTCTCTGCTCAATATAAGCCAAAGGAGAAGTAAGGTCTGTCCTTGGTCCAAGCCCGGGTGTTTAACTTCTTGACCATGTCCTTCTTGTTACCAACAGGTATGCCTATCTCTGCAACCCATTGTAATACATCACTGAATTTTAAAAGCCCTATTGATAGTGGAGCCCTCAATAAAAATCTAACTCCTTGCACGAAACATCTTTCTTGCTTCTAAATCTTCACTACCCACTATTCTCTATTGTTTAGCTCTGCTGGGAACCCTTTTGTTGAGCTCTAGCTGTAACGTTCTGTTGCTGAGCTTTATTGCGAGTTCTGTTGACAAGATGATAACGGGCTTCTTCAAATGCTTAGAGTGTAGTTAGGCTTTTGTATGGAAAAACTTACGTAACTACTTGAAAATATTATGAAAACTTATGAGATAGTGCATTCAAATGAAGGCTTTCAATCAGTTAAGCAATTTTTCGGTCCTTGAGTTTTTTCTGTTTTTTTTCTGGTTCAACTATTGTGAGGCAGAAAAGTGGTCATTTTTCATGTCAAAGAATCGAGCAGCGGGCATTTACAAATTTTTTTCCTTACATGCGAGCAACCAGAATTTATGTGTGTGTTTTTTCTTTCTTCTCGTAAATATACACAAAGTCCTTTTGAATGCTTATTTCTTGAATGGATCTTGTAGAAAAGAGAGGGTAGATGCAGGTTATGGCTGGTGTAGCTGTGGGGTTTGAAAGCTATAAATTGAGAATGGGGTTCTCCTTGCAACAACTAATTCCATAACACATTCTGTGTATGCCACACATTGCACACAAAAGCTTACTACAGAGCTGCTTTTAAAGATAGAGTTCAGTACCACTTTCAAAATGCAATATGACTGTAAAATTTAACAGCAGTAATTGCAATGGCCATAGGTGATGATATAATGCAAAGATGATTTCAGTCTCAGATGATTACACTCAATCTGCTAACATTCACAAAAGATTCAGCAATAGAGTTATAACTGCCCTCACTGGGTGGCTACTTTAGGGATATGTTCTCTTTGGAGAAGTATACATCATAACATGTATGTGCAAAAAACCACCAAGTACCAATACGTGAAATGCACAGAGTTAGAAAGAATGTAACTCTCAAAAGCCTACAAAAGGGGGCTTGTAAGAAAAGACACAATGTGATTATTCAGATATAAAACCAATACAAGAAAATGGTACTAAGCTGGACTCGCAATTCTAGCCCTGAACAGGAGAGCATGGAAGGCGATGGAGAGGTTTCCGCATAATCTATAGAGAGAAGAACATGAACACCTCGAGAGAAGAACATAACTTATTGCAGAAATTCCATACTAGGTCTGAAGATGGACTGGAAGAGAAGATCATGCCAGAGGAGAAAAGGAGAGGGAGAGGAGAGGAAGGAAAGAGTATGCATGTGAGTATGTGAGTGCGTGCTGTAGGTGTGAGCGTGTGTTGACAAGTGTGTGGATGCATGTGGTGCAAAGTGGGGAGATGTCTCCGTGTGAATGCCTGTGGAATAGGTGAATGTGATGTGGTAATTGTGAGTTTCGGATTGTGTGCTTGAATAAGTGTGCATAGGGAGCATGCGTACTATTGTTTGATAGCTCGAAATGTGGGTAAATGACTGTGCTACCGTCTAGCCGTTCGAGTAAGAAAGTGAGAGTGACTACAAGAGAGAGGAATAGAAAGATAGTGGGAAACCAAAAGAAAAGAGACAGAGAAGAGGAAGGTGGGACTCAGATAGAGGGATCTCGGAAACCAAGTTGTAAAGTTCAACCCCTGTTGCATAGGTGTAAGGATCTTCAGTCCCACTTTTCACACGTATATTTGGGAGTCGTCAGTGGATTTTGAAGCATCGAAGCAACAAACTAAGCATCGATCGGCATTTCTCTTGTTGACAAGAAGGCAACCATTTTGGTGCGTGTGCCGGGAAGCATATGAGCTAGTGCATAGACATAGGAAGAATCCATTGTGAGATAATTGCGGGCTCTAAGTAATCCAAGTGGATCAATTGCGAGGGGTTTGAGCAAAATACAGGCTTCCACAATCATCTTTTCCTTGGGCTTAGGAACCAAACAGTTGCATTGCACTTTAGTGTTCTTTACTACCTCCGTATTCCTAGGTATGATCGAATCTTCGTTTCTTATCATGACCGTGGGTGCTCTCAGGCAAGTAGACTTAGTTTCGCAAGGGCTTGTGAAATGGGGTAATTCCTGCAAGGAATTAGACTCAAAGTCTAACCTCTCATGAGATTGGGCACTCTCCTGCTCTCCATAAATGGAAGGAATGTCTTGTGGGAATTGATCGTGTGCATCATCCATAAGTTCAATTGGATGCGGATCTTCACTTTCTTTAGCCCATTTCTCTTCTTGAATCTCTCGGAGGAATTCTGGTGAATTCCGATTCATAGAAGAAGAGGTGTTTGGCTCAATGGAGTTAGGCACATAAGCTTCCTGGGGAGGAATGCTGATTCTATCACTTGCCCTCTCCTTAGCCTGGGAGGTGGCTCCTTTTTGAGACTTTGCAAGTAACCTCTCCAATCTATCTAATAGACCATCAAAGTGCAATGGTGTTCTAATGGAGTTAGAGCCATTGTACAAACGATTGGCTTCAAACATGGCTTGCGCCAATTCTACCATTTTAGCACAAAGTTTTGTTCTCTCTATCTCTAGATCGGCTCTAGGGTAACATTTGTCATGATCTATCATGCTTGACCCCTCTTGGATTCTGGCCTGATATGCTTTAAGCATCATGTATAGATCCTCAGGAGTGGGATCGGCTATGATTGATCCTACTCTGGGTGGTGGGTGGGTTAAGTGTGGTGGATTAGAAGGTTCGGGAATGGAAGGAAATGGATTGGTGGGAGATGGAAACGGTGGAGGAGGGGTGGTGTGAGAGTGATGTTGAGATGTGATTTCATTTATCTTTGCTTTTGTTTCTCTCAAGCTTTCCTCAAGTTCACTCATTTTCTGTGACCATTGTCTTTTCATTCTCTCTCGGCTATCTCTCCAAGCTCTTGTCCTTTTCTTGGTTATTGTAACATAATCCTAGTAGAAGATGGTTGAACCATGCCTTAAGAGAGGATTAGGAAGTAATCCTCAACCATGGCTTTTGGGGCAAGTGGTTAGCCCATCGTACTCCTAATCGGGAGGTTGTGAGTTCAATTCCCAACATTGGTATCAGAGCCTAGTTGAGAAATTGGGCTTGGTAGATGGCGACGCAACGCGACACGTCTCAGGGTACATCCTGCCAGTCCCAACCCTGCCAGGGTACATCATGACATAATCCTAGTAGGAGATGGTTGAACCATGCTCTAAGAGAGAGGATTAGCAAGTAATCCTTAACCATGGCTTTTGGGGCAAGTGGTTAGCCCATCACACTCCTAACCGGGAGGTTGTGAGTTCGATTCCCCGACATTGGTATGAGAGCAAGCGACGAACGATTACACGGCTGCGTTTTAGAGAAAAATAAAGCATTCACGCCAGTGCGCTCTCTGGGTTTTGAACCTGCGGCCTTGTCTTTCATGGGCGCTTGGGCTAGCCAAGAGGACATCCTTTAGATGATGCACTTATGGCGTCCAAAACTGTTCTAGATTAGACAGAGATGGCGCAAACAAAAGCAAAAGAACCACAATGAGGTGTCCATAGCTTAAAGAGGTTCTTTTGAAGGCAGTTATTTATGATGGGTAGCAAAACAATTCAATGGATGGTTTAGATGGGCATCTAAGATCCCCTCAAAAGGATGAGCTACCGTCCCTACCGCCTACACACGGACATGACAAGAGAAGCATGATCATCGAGGAAGGGGCACCTGATGGAGTCTCGAACTTCTTAAGCTGGAACAAAATAAAGAGGATCAAGATATGAGTTAAGAAAGGATACCCAGTACTCCATTCAAGGTACATATTAACTTAAATTTCTTATTAAGTTTTTAGGAGTCAGTTATAGGAAGACTCCATTATTTACAAAAGAGGGGATGGCCTTTGGGTACAGTTTTTGAGGAAAACATTTATATATGGAGAGTATGAGGCATATACTCTCATCCTGAGTCAAGAATTTCCTCAAGAAACAAGAAATCACAAGTTTAGGGTATCTTCAAAATACCCTACTTTCTTGATTCTCACATAGATTTTAGGAGCTATTTTTGACTAGTAGCCATTTTGGGAAAGGGAAATGAAGCAGGATTTTTCTTAGTTTAATAGGAAAAATCATGCACACCTATAGTCTAGTCCTTTGACTTTTATATAAGATTAAGAAATCCAAAATATACCTCAATATGATGGGAGTTTGGAGCTCCACAAACCCGCTTCCATCACAGTTTGAGGAAAAATTTCAGCACCTAAATCTAAGAAATTCCCATTTTGGAAGAGGGAAAAAGAGGTGCGATAGCTATGGATGGATGGGAAAAAGTATATATACTGAGAGTATGGTGTTTGGAATTCTTAGGCAAATCATTAGATTCATCAAAACAATAAGTTAAGGAGGAATTCTACTTCCTCAAAAACCCCCTTCCCGCACTTTTTGGAAAAAATTTAGATGTTAACTTTGCCAAACTCCACTTCTGGAGTAAGAATAAAGACCATTTAAAAGGCTTCCCATGGATTATTGTATAAAATTCAAGAGATTCAAGAGGGTCCACAAGTGAGCATTGAGGGCAATGCTCAGTCTAAGGGGGGAGGAATGTCACATAATCCTAGTAGGAGATGGTTGAACCACACCTTAAGAGAGAGGATTAGCAAGTAATCCTCAACCATGGCTTTTGGGGCAAGTGGTTAGCCCATCGCACTCCTAACCAGGAGGTTGTGAGTTCAATTCCCATCATTGGTATCAGAGCCTAGTTGCGAAATTGGGCATGATGGCGGCATGACGCGGCGCATGTCATGGTACACTTGTTAGGGTACATCCTGCGAGGGTACATCCTGCCAGTCCCAGTCCTGCTAGGGTACATCCTTCTAGGGTACATCCAGACAAGGGTACATCCGTGGGCACTTGGAAGAAGTGCTTATTCGTGGTGAGTGTGAAACTAATCTTGGATGAAGGTACATGGGCATTTGGGCACCCATAGAGGGTGGGATAGGTCCAAATTTGGTCCATGGGCTGGAGTTTGAGGTTGGTGGAAACGCTCATGCATGGAAAGTGGGTCCAAGAGAGTCAGGAAGGTCCACAAATGAGCATTGAGGGCAATGCTCAATCTAAGGGGGAAGGAATGTCACATAATCCTAGTAGGAGATGGTTGAACCATGCCTTAAGAGAGAGGATTAGGAAGTAATCCTCAACCATGGCTTTTGGGGCAAGTGGTTAGCCCATCGCACTCCTAAACGGGAGGTTGTGAGTTCAATTCCCAACAGTTATACTCTCTGTCTCACTAACCTCATAACTCTTTTCCTTCCCTACTCCTTGAGTTTGCTGCAAAGCTTGAGCTCGGGTGACTACTTGCACTAGGGCAGTGGAAGTCACACTTCTTGTAGAGTCTACTACTAGTCCAATGACGTTAATAGGAGTGATTTTTGGCATGTTATTGGGGTTCTTTGGGCAGTCTCATAAGAGATGCTCTTTTCTGCAATCTTGACAAAAGCCCTAGATTGTTACTGACTGGGTTTGTGTAGGTGCAGGCATGGGGAAATCAGGAATGAAGTGATCTCCCTGACATCGGTAGCATAGTCCTCTAGGAACTGGGGGTCTTATCTCCCTAGGTTGGGGTCTAGAGTTGGGGTTTGCATACATGACATTTGCATACTCAGGCTCCCCACTAGGTTCACTCAGGTGCTCATAATAGTATGTCTCGTCATGCTCAGGTGACTGCATGTAATAAGCCTGCGGGCTATCAATGTGAGTAGAGTCAAAACTATGATCACCGGGATCACTCTCTGAAGGCAATGGTGTCACTGGCACTATGGCTCTATTCAAATTCTCTTCTGCAGCTGTGTACTTTATTGGAATCACATTGGCTGGAGCAGGCGGTTGTTGCGCTAACACAGGTTGAGGCCTTTGTTGGGTTTGATAGGGTTGTTGTGGTCTACCATATTGTTGAGGTGGGTACTGGTTCTGGTATTTTCCTTGTTGAGGGTATGGTTGTGGGTACGTTTGCCTAACTGCTTGCTTATTGTATGGGAAATCTTGCGCGGTGTGATTCGTGTACCTCTGTTCTATGGTGCAGTACTGATTACTAGGATTCACTTGGGGTTGGGCCATAATGGGACATAAATTCGCCATATGGTCACCTCCACAAGTATAACATCTTTTCACTGGCACATACCTTGGTATTTGTTTACTAGAGACTCCTAGCTTTTGAGCTACTTTCTCAGCAAGTTCCTCAATAGATGTGGATTGCGAGGAAGAGAGGCTAGGAGAACTATCTGAATCTTTGTAGATTTTTGAAAGTTCTAATTCCTCCCCTAGGTTATCCTCGATGTCGATGCACATGTGTACACACTCCTCTATGGTCCTAGGGTCCTTCAAGTACACATATGATCTCAATTTGGTACTTAGCAATCCATCCAAGAATAAAGCCACCTGTTTGGCCGGAGTGGGTAACTCAAGAATGGGACATCTCTCTAGGTATTGTCTAAACCTTGTTCCTGCAAGCCTAACCATCTCGTGAGGTGTTTGCTTGAAGCTATGAATTAGTGAGGAAGTTTTGTGCCTTATGCCACTCTTAGAAAACTCAGTGATGAATGCCTCCAAAAGCTGGTCTATGTTTTTGAATTGTCTCTCATTTAGTGGTTGAAACCATGTAAGGTCTATGTTCCTAAGGGTTAGACCAAAAGCATTGTATTGTGTGAATAGGTCCTTAACTTGTTCAGCTCTCAAAAATTGCCTAAACTCGGCCACTTGATCATACGAGTCTCCAGTACCATCGAAGTAATTCTTCATGGACTTAACCAGTTGGGTTGGCCTCAAGGTTCTAGTGTGTTCTCTAGGCCTTGGCAAAGGAAAATCATCAGTATGTCTTTGGTTCCTTGGTTCTCTAAGTCTCTCCGTTTCCACTCTATCCGCCTCCATTCTCATCCTCTCTCTTCCTATTGGGTTGGCAAAGCTTACCTCTGGCCTGTCTCCACTTCTGTCCCTTTGAGCTCCATGAACTTGGGATGTTCCCGCTCCTTGGTGGCCATAAGAGACATTGGATCTTGGTTGGGGAAAGATAAATTCACCCTTCCAAGTGTAGGCATGCCTACCATGCTCCGTGACCACAAAGATCCTTTCTGACGTATTGTCCTGATAGGTTACTTTGCAAGGGCTATCAGGATCTTTGAACTCATAGATCATGATCGTTCCTTCTTCATTCGGCTGATCAAGCTTATACCTCCAAAAGGCTTCATCAGTCTCTCGGTTTAAGAGCTGATCTATGCTCTTGTTGTCTTGGGGCACCCACTCTCGTGTGAGGATTCTCATAAGAACGGATTTACCTTGAGAGGTCCTGGGCTCTCTTCCCATGTTCCCTTGCTCTATGTCACCCATGTCTGTTTCTGGGATCACATTACCAAATTCAGCTATCCTGTCTGGATGATCGATGACTACATACATAGTTCCCTCTTTGTCCAGGTATGCACCATTCTCAAACTTCACGGTTGGATGTTCTAGTCCAATAGGTTGATGATGGAGAGTGTTAATCTCCAAAAGAACAAGATATCCTTGATGTTAGACCACATCTATATCAAGAATAACTTTAAACTCCAACCAATTTTGGAAGACAAGCACCAAATTATCAAGAAATTAACTAACTGTGAAGAAAGTCATTTCTCAGAAAAGTCTGCTGCACTTTAATCACTCATCGACTAATCATTCGTGTAAAGTTTTTGATAAAACTTTGTAGAATGTTTTGCCTAGTGATTGTGCACCTCCTCCAAGTTAAAACACTTCAAAAGCTTGAGTAGATTATGAGAAATGATTCAAACAATCTACCTATGTCTGAAACTGTCTCTCTCTATAGTCGACTTTGACACCTGCAACTTCTAAGACATGGTTCTCAAAAACTAGAACCTGTTTAAGCAAATGCTTTTACCCATAGATGGCTTACCTCTCAACTTAGATTTTGAGTCCTCACTCATGCAAAACTTTAATCTGTGCAGTGAGAATTGATCAAATCATTGACCACCGAAAATGCGCCTGTTTCAGAAAACTGTGAACACTCTTTTACATATGAATGTTCCTACTCATAATTCTCACAGCCTATTTACAATTGGGCTCTCAAACTTTAACCATAGACTCATTAACTATGAACTTAGACATCTACAAAAGGATTCTTGAAATGATCAAGCACAGACGGAGAATGCACAGAAATATCGGGCGCAACTTCTCTTCATTTCTGACAGAAATTACATTTGGATGAGAGAGCTATTCTAATCTCTTCATAAGTGTCTAACGACTTCTAAATCTTCTCTATTCTCATGCTCTACAATCTCTCTCATACTTGTCCCGACATTTTCCAAGTATATATATAGACAAAAATTTACAAGCTCATGACTATTCAAAAGTATAAGTGACCTATATCTGAACTAATGTACATATGTGTACATATCTTTCAACTCCTGAATGTAAACTTCTTCCATGCTTCATAACTTGATCTTGTCTTCATTCTTTGACTTCCAAAACTTCAATTGTTGATTGCTCTGCACCAACAGCTCCCCCTCAATCATCAATTGAGGTTTTCTCTATCTTCTTTATGTCTGCCATGTCTTTGAATCTCTGTAGCTTTGGTCCATCCAAGCTTTTGGTAAGCATATCAGCTATCTGATCTTTTGTTGAAGTATGTATGACTTCAATCTCTTTATCCATCACCTTCTCTTTCAGAAAGTGATACTGAATCTCAATGTGTTTAGTCCTTGCATTAAACACAGGATTAGCAGCTAAATACAATGAACTCATGTTATCTCCATAAATGATAGTTGTACTCTGTATAGTGTCAAAACTCTTCATGAGAGTCTTAAGCCATATAACTTCCTTTGCAGCTTCAACCATACCTTTGTACTCAGCTTCTATAGATGATAAAGCAACTGTGTGTTGCTTCTTTGAACACCAAGAGATTAAGTTATCTCCCACATAACACAAGTATCCATATGTTGATCTCCTATCATTAGGATTACCTGCCCAATCTGCATCACTATATATTTTCATGTTTGTATCTGATGTAAAACCATAATACAAACCCTCTTTGAGTGTACCCTTAATGTACCTCAACACTCTTTGACCTGCAATCCAATGTTGTTTCCTAGGACAATGCATGAATTGGGACAAAACTCCAACCGCATATGATAAATCAGGCCTAGTTAATGTAGCATAGATAAGACTACCAACCAAACTCTGATATAGCTTCATATCCTTGAATTCTTCTCCACCATATCTGCTCAATTTGTGATTTACCTCCATTGGAGTAGGTGCTACGCTGCAATCATTCATTTTAAACTTGATTAACAACTTTCTCAAATACCTTTCTTGATTCACATACACTCCATGTTGAGTGTATGAAATCTCCAAGAAATATGACAAGTTTCCCAAGTCACTGATTTTGAACTCCTTCTCCATTTGCTTCTTTAAGCTTTGAATGCCTTTCTCATCTGTACCTGTAAGATTTATATCATCAACATATATGCACATATAAATGAACCCATCATCACTTGCTTTAACAAGCAAGCTACTATCTGCTTTAGATACTTGAAATCCAAGTTCTTTCAAGAACTTCACAAGTCTATAATTCCATGTCCTTGGGGCCTGCTTCAACCCATACATGTTGGAGCAGAGCAATCATCAATAGTGATTATATGAAGATCAAAGTGAGAAGATATGTGGAAGAATGAAGACTACTTTCAGAGGAAGAAAATAGAATCAGAAATGTTTCTTTTGTATATTACTCTTGTAAATAGTTCAATGTATTTTGAAAAAGATGACGAGTTAGACTCGTATATATATCTACAGATACGTATTCATAGTAGGAGAGAGTGATATAGATCAGATAGAGAAGAATAGGTGAAGAGGTGATGAACATTGTATGTATCATCAACCATATGTATGAAAAGTAATGAAGAAGAAAATGTTGGAGAATTCTGCGCGTCGATCTTCTTTCCCATTCTCCTTCTGTGCTTAATCTTTTGAGAAATCCTTTTGCACGTATCTAAGTCCATAGCTAATCTTTCTATGGCTAGAATTTGAGAGATTAATTTCAATCAGGCTGTGAGAATTTTGTTTAGGAACATTCATATGTGAAGATGTTCTGAGAGTCGAAAAATCTGGCGCACATTTCATCTTCAAAGAAATGGTCAGTGCTCAGTCCACAGTGTAAAGTTTTACACAAGTGAGGGCTCAAAATCTAAGTTGGAAGGTAAGCTATCTATGGCTAGAAGATCTTGATCAAACGGGTTCAGAGTTGGGAGAACCAGTGCTAAGAAGTTGCAGGTGTCAAAGTCGCCATTGCAGAGAAGCACTTTCAGACATAGGTAAAGTGTTTCACACATTTCTCAGTGTATACTTAATCTTTTTGAGAGATTTAACTTGGCAAAGTTGCACAACCTTAAGGCAAAGTGTTGTGCAAAGTTTTATCAAAAACTTTACAGGATTGATTAGTCAATGAGTGACTAATCTGCAGCAGACTTTTCTGAAGAAACTGAATTTTTCAGAATAATCAATTTCGTGATAATTTGGTGAAGATTCTCTAAATTAGGTGGAGTCTAAAGTTGATCTTGATATAGAGGTGATCTAAATTCAAGGTCAATTTGTTCTTTTGGAGATTAACACTCTCCATCAGTGGTATCAGAGCAGGTTGTGTCAAAATTGAGAAGAAGAAGACTCCGACTATTGCAGAAGTACAAATCTTTACATTTTGAAGGTGCAGAAGGGTAAAGGTTGAAGAAAGATTGAAGGAAGACATACAAAGAGCATCAAAAGGATCAGAAGGAGCAACATTTGAAGTAAAGGTACATTTATTATCTGTAAAGGTTAAAGATTTGAAGCTACAGGTGAAGTAAAGATGGGAGATAGTCTCCAAATTGAAAAGTTGGATAGAGAGAACTATCCTGCATGGTCTATGAGGATGGAAGCTCACCTTATGAGCAAAGATCTGATAGGATACATTACAGGAGATGAAGAAAAGCCAGAATTCAGAGATCCTAGTGTTCCAACTAGGGAGGAGCTTGCAGATTTGAAGAATTGGATGAAGAAGG
The DNA here is from genome assembly GCA_020310875.1 of Ceratopteris richardii. Classification (NCBI taxonomy): domain Eukaryota; kingdom Viridiplantae; phylum Streptophyta; class Polypodiopsida; order Polypodiales; family Pteridaceae; genus Ceratopteris; species Ceratopteris richardii. Next base: position 161,146,995 of record CM035429.1, on the reverse strand, counting down.
ATGCTCAAGCAAGAAGCATCATCTACATGGCAGTCAATGACTATTTGCTTCCTCACATTAGAGGACTTGAGAGTGCTTGTGACATTTGGAATGCTTTGGAAGAGCATTTCCAAAATACAACCAAATCAAGGAAGGCTTCACTATGGGCAGAATTTACTACCTTCAAGAAGAAGGCCTCACAATCAATCTCCGATTATGTGACAAAGATGAAGGACATTGCAGATTCTTTAGGTGCAGTTGATGAAGATATTGAAGAAGACAAATTGGTAAGACAAATACTTACAGGGCTAAGAGGAGATGAGAAGTGGAAGCCTTTCATTTTATCTACAAAACTTTCATTAGATCACTTTACTCCTGATTTGAATCAATTGTTAGGTCATATGCTAACTTTTGAGAATGATATCAAAGGAGATGTTGATAAGAGTGCAGGTCATGCAATGTATTCTAAAGACAAGAAGAAAGCCAACAAAGGGAAGCAACAATCAGGTGAAGAAGAAGGTACATCAAACCAAGCAAACTTCATAAGAGGAAGAGGAAATGGCAGAAGTAGAGGAAGAGGCAGAAACAACAAAGAGAATGCAAGAGCTTGTTGGATATGTGGTAAGACCAATCATCTATCTCATGATTGTTGGCATAATAATCAAAACAATGGTAATTATCAGAACTTTAATCAAAGAGCAAGAGGTGGTAGATTTCAGAGAGGAAATTTCAGAGGTAGAGGTGGTAGAAATTCTTTTGGAAGAGGTGGTGGAAGAAACTTCCAAAATCAATCCTATAATAACACCTACTACAACTATGCATCAGATCAAAAGGAGGATTCGACTCTCATTATGAATACATGTGAAACCTCACATGAGGACATGAGAGTGTTCTATATTGATTCAGGATGTAGTAATCATTTAAGTGGAAATATTGCTTTGATGACTGACCTAGATCATAATGCAATTAATCATACAGTTCAGACAGGTGATAATACAAAGCATAAGGTAAAGTCAATTGGTTCAGTCAAGGCTAAGGATGGGAGCACTCTTCTGAGTAAGGTACTTTATGTTCCCACAATTCCAAAGAATTTGATCAGTGTAGGTCAAATTGTGGAAAAAGGTTATGAGGTAAGGTTTACCAATGATGGAGTTTATGTGGAAGACCCTAGTCAAGGGTATAAACAAGTTATTGCAGGAAAGAAAGAAGGAAGGCTTTTCACATTGAAGGTACAAGGAAATGTTGGACATGCTATGTTCACATATGGAGAGCAGAAGGTGTCAGAATTGGATCTTTGGCACAAAAGACTTGGACACTTTAATGAAAGAGGTATCAAAGAAATGATTAACAATGATTCAGTGCTTGGAATGCCTAACATTGCAGGTCAACACATGACATACAGATGTGAGGCATGTCAATTAGGTAAGGCTCATAAGCAATCCTATTCCAAGCATGGATTTATGTATTCAGAAAGACTTGAATTGGTGCATACAGATGTGTGGGGTCCTTCAAAGGACTTTAGTATAAATGGTTCAAGATATTATGTCATATATGTTGATGATGCTACCAGGTGGATCACAATTTATGTGATTAAGGAAAAGTCAGAAGTGTTTAATACATTTAAACACTATCATGCATATGCAGAAAGGATTACAGGTCAAAAATTGAAGAGACTAAGGTCAGATGGAGGGGGAGAGTATTTTTCAAATGAGTTCAATGATTATTTGTGGAATGCAGGTATAAAGAGAGAAGTTACTTGCAGGTACTCTCCTCAACAAAATGGGGTAGCAGAAAGAAGAAATAGGACTCTTGTTGAGTTTGCAAGGTCCATGATGAAAGAGAAGAATTGCCCAAATTATTTGTGGGCTGAGGCTGTTAATACAGCTACATATTTGGTTAATAGATTGCCTTGTAAAGCTTTGCAGGGTATGACACCATATGAAGCTTGGTGGGGTAAGAAACCTACCTTGGATCATTGCAGAATATTTGGATGCTTGGCATATGCATATGTGCCATCTCAATTGAGGCATAAGTTGGAGCCTAAGGCAGAGAAGTATGTATTCATTGGTTATGATGATAAGCAAATGGGATACAGGTTGTGGAGTCCATCTACAAAGCAATTTATTGTATCCAAGGATGTTACATTTGATGAGCAAGGTACTTGGTATGCAGGTAAATATAATGTACATGCAGATGATGAAGAAGTAGTGGAACAAAGGAAAGGTAAAGCAAAGATTCAATTACTTGATGAAAGTGAGAGTAATGAAGTGCAGATTGAAGTTGAAGAGAGGCCAAGGTTTGATCCAGAATGTGATGAACCAGAGACCTCAAGAATTGCAGAAGTTAGGAGATCATCTAGGCACAAATGGCAACCTACAAGGTATAGCTATGACACTTCATTCTTGACTACTAAAGATTATGCTTATTTGGTAAAAGCAGATGAAGACCCTTCTACATATGAAGAAGCCAAAGGGAAGAAGAATTGGGAAGATGCTATGCAAGAGGAGTATGATGCATTGATAGAGAATCAAACATGGGATTTGGTTCCTAAACCTAATAGTCAGAAGATTATTGGATGTAAGTGGGTTTACAAAACAAAGAGATTTGCAGATGGAAGTGTGTCTAGGTACAAAGCTAGACTTGTTGTGAAAGGGTATGCACAGACATATGGAGTGGACTATGATGAGACTTATAGTCCTATGGCAAAGATGACAACCATCAGGACACTCATTGCAATTGCTGCTTGTAAAGGTTGGAAGTTGTCTCAATTAGATGTTAAAAATGCTTTCTTGAATGGTTACATTTCAGATGAAGTCTACATGGAGCAACCAGATGGGTTCAAAGATCAAGTGAGTCCAAATTATGTATGTAAGCTCAAGAGAGCTTTGTATGGGTTGAAGCAAGCCCCAAGGGCTTGGAATTATAGGCTTGTAAAATTCTTGAATGATCTTGGATTTCAAGCATCAAAGGCAGATAGTAGCTTGCTAGTCAAAGCAAGTGAAAGTGGATTCATTTATGTGTGTATTTATGTTGATGACATAATACTTATAGGAACAGATGATAAGGGGATACAAATGATCAAGAAGCAGATGGAGAAAGAGTTCAAAATCAGTGATTTGGGGAACCTATCATTCTTCTTGGGAATGGAGATCTCTTATACTCAACATGGAGTATATGTGACCCAAGAAAGGTATCTTAAAAATTTGCTAACCAAATTTAAAATGGAAGATTGCAGGGTTGCACCTACACCTTTGGAAGTGAACCATAAATTGTCTAGGTTTGGAGGAGAAGAGTTCAGAGATATGAAACTCTATCAAAGTTTGGTTGGTAGCTTGATTTATGCTACATTGACAAGGCCTGACTTGTCATATGCAGTTGGTGTGCTTTCACAATTCATGCATTGTCCTAGAAAGGAACATTGGATTGCAGGACAAAGAGTACTTAGGTACATCAAGGGTACACTCAAAGAAGGGTTGTACTATGGGTTTACTTCAGATACAAGAATCAAGATATATAGTGATGCAGATTGGGCAGGTAATGTGGATGATAGAAGATCAACACATGGATACTTGTGCTATGTAGGAGACAAATTGATTTCATGGTGTTCCAAGAAGCAACATACAGTTGCTTTGTCATCTACAGAAGCAGAATATAAAGGTATGGTGGAAGCTGCAAAAGAGGTAATATGGCTAAAGACACTTTTGAAAGTTTTTGATGTGATTCAGAGTACTCCTATTATTTGTGGAGACAATATGAGTTCATTATACTTGGCAGCTAATCCTGTATTTCATGCTAGAACTAAGCATATTGAAATACAGTATCATTTTCTGAGAGAGAAGGTCATTGAGAAGGAAATTGAAGTCATACACACCCCTACAAAAGATCAACTTGCAGATATGATGACTAAAAGTTTGGATGGACCTAAGTTGCAGAGGTTTAAAGATATGGCAGGAATAAAGAAGATGCAGGTAATCACAATTGAAGATTGAGGGGGAGCTGTTGGAGCAGAGCAATCATCAATAGTGATTATATGAAGATCAAAGTGAGAAGATATGTGGAAGAATGAAGATTACTTTCAGAGGAAGAAAATAGAATCAGAAATGTTTCTTTTGTATATTACTCTTGTAAATAGTTCAATGTATTTTGAAAAAGATGACGAGTTAGACTCGTATATATATCTACAGATACGTATTCATAGTAGGAGAGAGTGATATAGATCAGATAGAGAAGAATAGGTGAAGAGGTGATGAACATTGTATGTATCATCAACCATATGTATGAAAAGTAATGAAGAAGAAAATGTTGGAGAATTCTGCGCGTAGATCTTCTTTCCCATTCTCCTTCTGTGCTTAATCTTTTGAGAAATCCTTTTGCACGTATCTAAGTCCATAGCTAATCTTTCTATGGCTAGAATTTGAGAGATTAATTTCAATCAGGCTGTGAGAATTTTGTTTAGGAACATTCATATGTGAAGATGTTCTGAGAGTCGAAAAATCTGGCGCACATTTCATCTTCAAAGAAATGGTCAGTGCTCAGTCCACAGTGTAAAGTTTTACACAAGTGAGGGCTCAAAATCTAAGTTGGAAGGTAAGCTATCTATGGCTAGAAGATCTTGATCAAACTGGTTCAGAGTTGGGAGAACCAGTGCTAAGAAGTTGCAGGTGTCAAAGTCGCCATTGCAGAGAAGCACTTTCAGACATAGGTAAAGTGTTTCACACATTTCTCAGTGTATACTTAATCTTTTTGAGAGATTTAACTTGGCAAAGTTGCGCAACCTTAAGGCGAAGTGTTGTGCAAAGTTTTATCAAAAACTTTACAGGATTGATTAGTCAATGAGTGACTAATCTGCAGCAGACTTTTCTGAAGAAACTGAATTTTTCAGAATAATCAATTTCCTGATAATTTGGTGAAGACTCTCTAAATTAGGTGGAGTCTAAAGTTGATCTTGATATAGAGGTGATCTAAATTCAAGGTCAATTTGTTCTTTTGGAGATTAACACTCTCCATCAGTGGTATCAGAGCAGGTTGTGTCAAAATTGAGAAGAAGAAGACTCCGACTATTGCAGAAGTACAAATCTTTACATTTTGAAGGTGCAGAAGGGTAAAGGTTGAAGAAAGATTGAAGGAAGACATACAAAGAGCATCAAAAGGATAAGAAGGAGCAACATTTGAAGTAAAGGTACATTTATTATCTGTAAAGGTTAAAGATTTGAAGCTACAGGTGAAGTAAAGATGGGAGATAGTCTCCAAATTGAAAAGTTGGATAGAGAGAACTATCCTGCATGGTCTATGAGGATGGAAGCTCACCTTATGAGCAAAGATCTGATAGGATACATTACAGGAGATGAAGAAAAGCCAGAATTCAGAGATCCTAGTGTTCCAACTAGGGAGGAGCTTGCAGATTTGAAGAATTGGATGAAGAAGGATGCTCAAGCAAGAAGCATCATCTACATGGCAGTCAATGACTATTTGCTTCCTCACATTAGAGGACTTGAGAGTGCTTGTGACATTTGGAATGCTTTGGAAGAGCATTTCCAAAATACAACCAAATCAAGGAAGGCTTCACTATGGGCAGAATTTACTACCTTCAAGAAGAGGGCCTCACAATCAATCTCCGATTATGTGACAAAGATGAAGGACATTGCAGATTCTTTAGGTGCAGTTGATGAAGATATTGAAGAAGACAAATTGGTAAGACAAATACTTACAGGGCTAAGAGGAGATGAGAAGTGGAAGCCTTTCATTTTATCTACAGAACTTTCATTAGATCACTTTACTCCTGATTTGAATCAATTGTTAGGTCATATGCTAACTTTTGAGAATGATATCAAAGGAGATGTTGATAAGAGTGCAGGTCATGCAATGTATTCTAAAGACAAGAAGAAAGCCAACAAAGGGAAGCAACAATCAGGTGAAGAAGAAGGTACATCAAACCAAGCAAACTTCATAAGAGGAAGAGGAAATGGCAGAAGTAGAGGAAGAGGCAGAAACAACAAAGAGAATGCAAGAGCTTGTTGGATATGTGGTAAGACCAATCATCTATCTCATGATTGTTGGCATAATAATCAAAACAATGGTAATTATCAGAACTTTAATCAAAGAGCAAGAGGTGGTAGATTTCAGAGAGGAAATTTCAGAGGTAGAGGTGGTAGAAATTCTTCTGGAAGAGGTGGTGGAAGAAACTTCCAAAATCAATCCTATAATAACACCTACTACAACTATGCATCAGATCAAAAGGAGGATTCGACTCTCATTATGAATACATGTGAAACCTCACATGAGGACATGAGAGTGTTCTATATTGATTCAGGATGTAGTAATCATTTAAGTGGAAATATTGCTTTGATGACTGACCTAGATCATAATGCAATTAATCATACAGTTCAGACAGGTGATAATACAAAGCATAAGGTAAAGTCAATTGGTTCAGTCAAGGCTAAGGATGGGAGCACTCTTCTGAGTAAGGTACTTTATGTTCCCACAATTCCAAAGAATTTGATCAGTGTAGGTCAAATTGTGGAAAAAGGTTATGAGGTAAGGTTTACCAATGATGGAGTTTATGTGGAAGACCCTAGTCAAGGGTATAAACAAGTTATTGCAGGAAAGAAAGAAGGAATGCTTTTCACATTGAAGGTACAAGGAAATGTTGGACATGCTATGTTCACATATGGAGAGCAGAAGGTGTCAGAATTGGATCTTTGGCACAAAAGACTTGGACACTTTAATGAAAGAGGTATCAAAGAAATGATTAACAATGATTCAGTGCTTGGAATGCCTAACATTGCAGGTCAACACATGACATACAGATGTGAGGCATGTCAATTAGGTAAGGCTCATAAGCAATCCTATTCCAAGCATGGATTTATGTATTCAGAAAGACTTGAATTGGTGCATACAGATGTGTGGGGTCCTTCAAAGGACTTTAGTGTAAATGGTTCAAGATATTATGTCATATATGTTGATGATGCTACCAGGTGGATCACAATTTATGTGATTAAGGAAAAGTCAGAAGTGTTTAATACATTTAAACACTATCATGCATATGCAGAAAGGATTACAGGTCAAAAATTGAAGAGACTAAGGTCAGATGGAGGGGGAGAGTATTTTTCAAATGAGTTCAATGATTATTTGTGGAATGCAGGTATAAAGAGAGAAGTTACTTGCAGGTACTCTCCTCAACAAAATGGGGTAGCAGAAAGAAGAAATAGGACTCTTGTTGAGTTTGCAAGGTCCATGATGAAAGAGAAGAATTGCCCAAATTATTTGTGGGCTGAGGCTGTTAATACAGCTACATATTTGGTTAATAGATTGCCTTGTAAAGCTTTGCAGGGTATGACACCATATGAAGCTTGGTGGGGTAAGAAACCTACCTTGGATCATTGCAGAATATTTGGATGCTTGGCATATGCATATGTGCCATCTCAATTGAGGCATAAGTTGGAGCCTAAGGCAGAGAAGTATGTATTCATTGGTTATGATGATAAGCAAATGGGATACAGGTTGTGGAGTCCATCTACAAAGCAATTTATTGTATCCAAGGATGTTACATTTGATGAGCAAGGTACTTGGTATGCAGGTAAATATAATGTACATGCAGATGATGAAGAAGTAGTGGAACAAAGGAAAGGTAAAGCAAAGATTCAATTACTTGATGAAAGTGAGAGTAATGAAGTGCAGATTGAAGTTGAAGAGAGGCCAAGGTTTGATCCAGAATGTGATGAACCAGAGACCTCAAGAAGTGCAGAAGTTAGGAGATCATCTAGGCACAAATGGCAACCTACAAGGTATAGCTATGACACTTCATTCTTGACTACTAAAGATTATGCTTATTTGGTAAAAGCAGATGAAGACCCTTCTACATATGAAGAAGCCAAAGGGAAGAAGAATTGGGAAGATGCTATGCAAGAGGAGTATGATGCATTGATAGAGAATCAAACATGGGATTTGGTTCCTAAACCTAATAGTCAGAAGATTATTGGATGTAAGTGGGTTTACAAAACAAAGAGATTTGCAGATGGAAGTGTGTCTAGGTACAAAGCTAGACTTGTTGTGAAAGGGTATGCACAGACATATGGAGTGGACTATGATGAGACTTATAGTCTTGTGGCAAAGATGACAACCATCAGGACACTCATTGCAATTGCTGCTTGTAAAGGTTGGAAGTTGTCTCAATTAGATGTTAAAAATGCTTTCTTGAATGGTTACATTTCAGATGAAGTCTACATGGAGCAACCAGATGGGTTCAAAGATCAAGTGAGTCCAAATTATGTATGTAAGCTCAAGAGAGCTTTGTATGGGTTGAAGCAAGCCCCAAGGGCTTGGAATTATAGGCTTGTAAAATTCTTGAATGATCTTGGATTTCAAGCATCAAAGGCAGATAGTAGCTTGCTAGTCAAAGCAAGTGAAAGTGGATTCATTTATGTGTGTATTTATGTTGATGACATAATACTTATAGGAACAGATGATAAGGGGATACAAATGATCAAGAAGCAGATGGAGAAAGAGTTCAAAATCAGTGATTTGGGGAACCTATCATTCTTCTTGGGAATGGAGATCTCTTATACTCAACATGGAGTATATGTGACCCAAGAAAGGTATCTTAAAAATTTGCTAACCAAATTTAAAATGGAAGATTGCAGGGTTGCACCTACACCTTTGGAAGTGAACCATAAATTGTCTAGGTTTGGAGGAGAAGAGTTCAGAGATATGAAACTCTATCAAAGTTTGGTTGGTAGCTTGATTTATGCTACATTGACAAGGCCTGACTTGTCATATGCAGTTGGTGTGCTTTCACAATTCATGCATTGTCCTAGAAAGGAACATTGGATTGCAGGACAAAGAGTACTTAGGTACATCAAGGGTACACTCAAAGAAGGGTTGTACTATGGGTTTACTTCAGATACAAGAATCAAGATATATAGTGATGCAGATTGGGCAGGTAATGTGGATGATAGAAGATCAACACATGGATACTTGTGCTATGTAGGAGACAAATTGATTTCATGGTGTTCCAAGAAGCAACATACAGTTGCTTTGTCATCTACAGAAGCAGAATATAAAGGTATGGTGGAAGCTGCAAAAGAGGTAATATGGCTAAAGACACTTTTGAAAGTTTTTGATGTGATTCAGAGTACTCCTATTATTTGTGGAGACAATATGAGTTCATTATACTTGGCAGCTAATCCTGTATTTCATGCTAGAACTAAGCATATTGAAATACAGTATCATTTTCTGAGAGAGAAGGTCATTGAGAAGGAAATTGAAGTCATACACACCCCTACAAAAGATCAACTTGCAGATATGATGACTAAAAGTTTGGATGGACCTAAGTTGCAGAGGTTTAAAGATATGGCAGGAATAAAGAAGATGCAGGTAATCACAATTGAAGATTGAGGGGGAGCTGTTGGAGCAGAGCAATCATCAATAGTGATTATATGAAGATCAAAGTGAGAAGATATGTGGAAGAATGAAGATTACTTTCAGAGGAAGAAAATAGAATCAGAAATGTTTCTTTTGTATATTACTCTTGTAAATAGTTCAATGTATTTTGAAAAAGATGACGAGTTAGACTCGTATATATATCTACAGATACGTATTCATAGTAGGAGAGAGTGATATAGATCAGATAGAGAAGAATAGGTGAAGAGGTGATGAACATTGTATGTATCATCAACCATATGTATGAAAAGTAATGAAGAAGAAAATGTTGGAGAATTCTGCGCGTAGATCTTCTTTCCCATTCTCCTTCTGTGCTTAATCTTTTGAGAAATCCTTTTGCACGTATCTAAGTCCATAGCTAATCTTTCTATGGCTAGAATTTGAGAGATTAATTTCAATCAGGCTGTGAGAATTTTGTTTAGGAACATTCATATGTGAAGATGTTCTGAGAGTCGAAAAATCTGGCGCACATTTCATCTTCAAAGAAATGGTCAGTGCTCAGTCCACAGTGTAAAGTTTTACACAAGTGAGGGCTCAAAATCTAAGTTGGAAGGTAAGCTATCTATGGCTAGAAGATCTTGATCAAACGGGTTCAGAGTTGGGAGAACCAGTGCTAAGAAGTTGCAGGTGTCAAAGTCGCCATTGCAGAGAAGCACTTTCAGACATAGGTAAAGTGTTTCACACATTTCTCAGTGTATACTTAATCTTTTTGAGAGATTTAACTTGGCAAAGTTGCGCAACCTTAAGGCGAAGTGTTGTGCAAAGTTTTATCAAAAACGTTACAGGATTGATTAGTCAATGAGTGACTAATCTGCAGCAGACTTTTCTGAAGAAACTGAATTTTTCAGAATAATCAATTTCCTGATAATTTGGTGAAGATTCTCTAAATTAGGTGGAGTCTAAAGTTGATCTTGACATAGAGGTGATCTAAATTCAAGGTCAATTTGTTCTTTTGGAGATTAACACTCTCCATCAATACAAAGCTCTCTTGAGATTACATACATGATCTGGATACCTTCTACCTCTGAATCCTTGAGGTTGCTCCATGAAAACATCATCTGAAATGTAACCATTTAAAAAAGCATTCTTCACATCTAATTGACATAATTTCCAACCTTTACATGCAGCAATAGCTATGAGTGTCCTGATGGTTGTCATTTTTGCTACAAGACTATAAGTCTCATCATAATCAATACCATATGTTTGAGCAAACCCTTTCACAACAAGTCTAGCTTTATACCTAGACACACTTCCATCTGCAAACCTCTTAGTCTTGTAGACCCATTTGCATCCAATGATCTTTTGACTATTTGGTTTAGGAACCAAATCCCATGTTTGATTCTCCATTAATGCATCATATTCTTCCTGTATAGCTTTCTCCCAATTTTACTTACCTTTTGCCTCTTCATATGTGGAAGGGTCTTCATCTGCCTTTATCATGTAAGCATAATCTTTGGTAGCCAAAAAAGAAGTATCATAGCTATACCTTGTAGGTTGCCACTTGTGCCTTGATGACCTTCTAAGTTCTCCACTCCTTGAGGTTTCTAGTTCTTCACACTCAGGATCAAATCTTGGCATTTCTTCAACTTCAACCTGCACTTCATTATTTTCCTCTTCATCAAATATCTGAACCTTTGATTTACCCTTCTTTTGACTCACATCTTCTTCATCACCTGTATTAATATTGATTGTCCCTGCATACCAAGTACCTTGCTCATCAAATGTAACATCCTTAGACACAATGAATTGCTTTGTGGATGGACTCCACAATCTATAACCCATCTGCTTGTCATCATAACCAATGAACACATACTTTTCAGCTTAAGGTTCTAACTTGTGTCTTAATTGTGATGGCACATATGCATATGCCAAACATCCAAATACTTTGCAATGATCCAATGTAGGTCTCTTACCCCACCATGCCTCATATGGTGTCATACCCTTCAAGGCTTTACATGGTAGCCTATTAACCAAATAAGTAGCTGTATTTACAGCCTCAGCCCACAAATAATTTGGGCAATTTTTCTCCTTCATCATTGACCTTGCAAACTCAACAAGAGTTCTATTTCTTCTCTCTGCTACACCATTTTTGTTGAGGAGAGTACCTGCAAGTAATTTCCCTTTTTATACCTGCATTCCACAATTAATCACTGAACTCATTAGAGAAATACTCTCCCCCTCCATTTGACCTTAGTCTCTTCAATTGATGACCTGTAATTCTTTCTGCATATGCATGATAGTGTTTAATGTTACACTTATGTGTTCCTCGAGTAGCTTTGATGTGAACCTTTTCCCTATACATGGGCACTTTTTACTCTAGTGCTGGGTAGAGGTTTTTTCCCCATGTTACCACATACTTGATACTCTCATATGTGGTGGTACTTTGTACTTAGGGATATTATTCAGCTCTTACTTCAGTTCAGTTAATCGATCTATAGAGAGAGCTATTCCAGCCATCGTCTTCTCCGTGTGTCTTGCTGCGTTTGTGCTCCTTGTGTGTGCTTCTCGTGTATCTCTCGCACTTCTACACACACCCAACAGTGGTATCAGAGCAGGTTCAGCTTCTTCTCAAGTTTCGGTTTTTCGCGTCGCGGCGCGCGCGCACTTTAACAGTGCAAATCGACTTCGAAGCATAGAACTGTGAATTTCAGCAGCCCGGAAACATTTCCACCAGGTGCGCTGGGGTTTTACCCCCATTTCGAAGCCATTCGTGCAGTCAGAATCGCCATCAGAGTGACGGTTTGTGAGCTGAAATTTCAGCACTCATTTCAGCTTTCGTCGAAGTGAAGATTTTGTCACATTTTTGTTCCTTAGTGAAATGGCGGGCAGCAATGACTTGTTTGGCATGCTTCAAGCTGAAGATAAGCTTGATGGGACCAACTATCCGATGTGGTCTTACATGATGAAGCATGTTCTTGTTGCAAAACAACTTTGGAACATAGTGGTAGATGTAGATCGAAGACCGGCAGGTGCTTCTACTTCACAGTCTACTGTCACAGATGGAGCTTCTTCTTCGAGTACAGTGGTTTCTCCTTCTCCACCTACACAGGAGCAGCTTAGATGGGATGGAAAAGATGCTCAAGCTCATGCTTTGATTGCGCTTTCAGTGAAGCGTCATATAGTTCCACACATTCGGTCATGTTCTACATCACGACAGGCATGGGACACTCTTGCTTCTTTGTATGCCGTGCGTAATGAAGCACGTGTTGCATACTTGAGGAAGCAACTTGAGGATGTATGTATGGCTGAAAATGAGTCAGTGGATGTGTATGTGACACGCATCAAGGACTTGAAAGAGCAATTGGCAAACATAGATGAGATCATTCCGGATGCATCACTCATTTCTACATTGTTGAAAGGATTACCGGAATCTTTTCAAAGCTTTGCTACTACACTCCGTTTGGTTGCAAAAGGAAATCCTAATATGTATGCATTTGATGAGGTTGTGTCTCTTCTTTTGCAAGAAGAGCAATCTAGAGTGAATAGGAGTGGTTTGATTGAGGGAACGCAAGCACTTGCTATCTCACAAAAGGGGAAAAGCAAGTATGGTTCAACTTTTGGTTCATCAAAACCAAAGCCTCAAGCTTCCTCCTCCACTCATTCCTCTAATGATAGCGATTTGCAAAAGAAGAAGAGATGCAAATATTGCCGGAAGGCTGGACATACTATTGATGAGTGTAGAAAGCTTGCTAAACGCAATGAAAAGAAGAAGGAATCGGGCATGTCTATTGCTGAAAATTCAGCAAATGCAAAGAATGATGAAGCTAACATGGCTCAAGATTTTTGGGCATGTGTTGTTACATGTCATTATGATGCTTCTTTACATTCTAAATGTATGGTTGTGAATGAGGCTAATTCGGATTGGTTCTTTGATAGTGGTGCTTCAAAGCACATAACATCATGCAAAAGATTTTTTACCTCTTTGAAAGATGCACCTAAAGGAGGACATGTGGTGTGTGCAAACAATGCCTCTTATCCTATCATTGGAGTAGGAGAAATTGAGCTTACGGCTGCAAATGGAGGTGTGATTCTCTTGAAAAATGCATTGTATGTGCCCGGTATCAAGAAGAACTTAATTTCAGTTCCGTTGATTGCCAAAGTTGGACTTCATGTACACTTTGTTGATGATAAGTGTATGGTTCATGATTTCAGCAATGGCGATGTTATTGTGATGTCCGGTACATTATGTGATGGTTTGTATCGCATGGATACATACAAGAGGGCTGCCTCGAATGCCTTGGTTGCTCATACTTCTTCCATGGCTGAAATGGAGCTTTGGCATGCTCGTTTTGGTCATTTAAACTTCAATAGTTTGCTCTACTTGCAAAAGAAGGACATGGTTATTGGTTTGCCTACACTTGAGTCCATTGAAAAGCATGCATGTGAAGGTTGCATTCTTGGAAAAATGCATCGTGCTTCTTTTCCAAAAGATAGTCACACACACACTACAAGAAAATTGCAACTTGTTCATAGTGATGTATGTGGTCCGGTCAAGACTCCATCTTTTGGGAAGCATGTATATTTTGTTACCTTCATTGATGATGCTACACGCCATACATGGGTGTATCCTATGAAAGCAAAGAATGAGGTATTTTCTTGCTTCAAAGCATTTTTAGCTATGGCTGAAAATTTTTCTTCACAAAAGCTTTTGACTCTACGCACGGATCGTGGTGGTGAATACATGTCACATGAGTTTAATGCTTTTCTTCGTGAAAGAGGTATTTCACATCAATGTACGGTGCCATACACACCTCAACAAAACGGTGTTGCCGAGCGTAAAAATAGAACTTTACTTGAAATGGCACGATGTATGGTTAAAGGAAAGCATCTTCCTCATAAGTTTTGGATGGAAGCGGTCATGTGTGCAAACTATGTGTTGAATCGCTGCCCTACAAAAGCATTGAGAGTCATCACTCCTTATGAGGCTTGGAATGGTCATAAGCCTATGGTTAGTCATATGCGTGTGTTTGGTTGTTTGGCATATGCTCTCGTGCCATCACAACAACGTCACAAACTTGATGACAAGGCAAAGAAATGTATATTTGTTGGTTATAGTGCTGAAAGTAAGGGATATCGGTTGTACCATCCATTGACGAACACAATTATTGTGAGTCGAGATGTGGTATTTGCTGAAAATTCAGTTTTTCCTCTACTTGAATGCAAAAAACTGCCAACAGTTAGCTCACAAGATGTGTTCGATACACTCATGCCTTTGTTCCAAAATGGTGCGCTTGACTATGGCCATGTAGACCAGCCAACTGAGGTTCAAAGGGCTGAAAAATTCCAGCCAAATGGGGCTGAAAATGTACAGAATTTGCCATCGAACATGGCTGAAAAAATTCAACAAAAAATTGCCAAAACTGTTGGAAATTTTCAGCCACATATGGCTGAACATTTGCGTCAAAATATGGCTGAAACTGAGCATGAAATTCAGCCCACGCATGATGTACATATTGAAGATGTATTACATAATGAACGCATGTCTATCAAGAGTGCACAATCCATGCCAAAGTGGCTGAAACAAACTTTGCAGGACAGCAAATTGAGTGCACCTCTACTTGGTAGAACAAGATCAAGCTCTCACCATGCATCAAGTAATTTTGTGGATTATTCTCTTATTGCTACAGCATGTAATGAAGAGCCACTTTCTTTTGAAGATGCATGTGACGATCCACAATGGATGAGTGCTATGCAATCAGAAATGGATTCCATACATAGGAATGGTACTTGGGAGTTATGTGAATTGCCAAAAGGAAAGAATGCCATTGGTACAAAGTGGGTTTATAAGATTAAGAGAAAATCTGATGGTAGCATTGATCGCTACAAAGCTCGATTGGTTGCCAAAGGATATGCGCAACAATATGGCATTGACTATGAGGAAACTTTTGCGCCTACTTCACGTATGACTACCATTCGTACCGTGGTTGCATTGGCTGCCCATCGAGGTTGGAAAGTGCATCAATTGGACATAAAAACAGCCTTCTTGAATGGAGATTTGCAAGAAGAGGTCTATGTGAAGCAACCTCCTGGATTTGCTATGAAAGGGAAAGAGCATATGGTTTGTCACTTGCATAAAGCTTTGTATGGTCTCAAGCAAGCTCCACGTGCATGGTATGACAAAATACATAAGCACTTGATTGCTCTTGGCTTCACATGTAGTCCGATTGAAAGCACACTCTATGTACGCAAAAATGGGGCTGATCTTATAGTGCTTGTTCTTTATGTCGATGACATACTCTTGACTGGGTCATGTGATGCAAAACTTGACATTCTGATGGCTGATTTGCAGCATACTTTTGATGTCACTTATCTTGGTCTTTTGAGCTACTATCTTGGCATCCAGTTTGTATCCGTTGAGGGGGGAATTGTTATGCATCAAGCAAAGTATGTTGAAAAACTACTTCAGCGTTTTGACTTTGAGGATTGCAAGCCCGTTTCCACACCAGTTGAGACAGGATTTAGATTCTCAGTTGAGGATTCCAGTGATGCATTTGACACTTCTCTTTATCAGCAGGCCGTGGGATGTCTTATATATGCATGCAACACAAGGCCGGATATACAGTATGCAGTTTCCCAGTTGAGTCGATTCATGCATAGCCCTGGCACTAAGCATTGGCAGGCGGTGAAACGTGTGTTTAGATATCTTCGAGGCACTTTGAGCTTAGGTCTCTTTTATGGAAGAGATGTTCAGCCATGCTTGCATGCTTTTACAGATAGTGATTGGGCTGGTTGTTATGATACTCGCGTGTCCACTAGTGGTAATTGCTTTTTCCTTGGTGACTCATGCATATCTTGGTTGAGTAAGAAGCAACCTACAGTGGCGACATCGAGTTGTGAAGCTGAGTACAGGGCAGTTTTCACAGCTACAGTGGAGTGTATATGGCTGAGACGCCTATTGATGGATCTTTGCATGGAGATTGATGCTGCTACGCATATTCTCACAGATAGTCAGAGTGCTTTGGCTGTTGCACGAAACCCAGTGTTTCATGCACGGACCAAACATATTGAGGTGCATTATCACTATGTGAGAGAGCGCCTTCATGCAGGAGATATTGATTTGGTATATGTGCCTACACAAGATAATGTGGCAGACATATTCACCAAAGCTCTTCCACGGGAAAAGTTTGAAGCTTTTCGCAAAGCTTTAGGCTTGTTACCTTGTGGGGGCTGATCTGTCACTCCCTGTATGTGTTCACATCATTCGCTCCAGGGGGGTTTGTTACACTTATGTGTTCCTCGAGTAGCTTTGATGTGAACCTTTTCCCTATACATGGGCACTTTTTACTCTAGTGCTGGGTAGAGGTTTTTTCCCCATGTTACCACATACTTGATACTCTCATATGTGGTGGTACTTTGTACTTAGGGATATTATTCAGCTCTTACTTCAGTTCAGTTAATCGATCTATAGAGAGAGCTATTCCAGCCATCGTCTTCTCCGTGTGTCTTGCTGCGTTTGTGCTCCTTGTGTGTGCTTCTCGTGTATCTCTCGCACTTCTACACACACCCAACATTTAAATGTATTAAACACTTCTGACTTATCTTTGATCACAGAGATAGTGATCCATCTAGTAGCATCATCAACATAAATCACATAGTACCTTGAACCATTGATACTGAAATCCTTTGATGGTCCCCACACATCTGTGTGTACCAACTCAAGCTTCTCTGAATACATGAAACCATGCTTGGAGTAAGATTGCTTATGAACCTTACCTAATTTGACATGTCTCACATTTGTATGTCATATGTTGACCTGCAACATTAGGCAATCCAAGCACTGAACCATTGTTAATCATATCTTTGATACCTCTTTCATTGAAGTGTCCAAGCCTCTTGTGCCAAAGATCTAATTCAGAGATCTTATGTCCTCCATAAGTGAACAAGGCATGACCAACATTACCTTGAATCTTCAATGTGAACAACCTTCCTTCTTTCTTCCCTGAAACAATTTGTTTATACCAATTGCTAGGGTCTTCCACAAACACTCCTTCATTAGTGAATCTAACTTCATAACCTTTTTCAACAATTTGTCCTACACTTATCAGATTCTTAGGAATTGTAGGAACATACAAGACCTTACTCAAAAGAGTACTTCCATCCTTGGCCTTCACTGATCCAATTGACTTCACATTGTGCTTTGTATTGTCACTTGTTTGAACAACATGATTAGATACCTTATTTTCCAAATCAGTCATCAATACTATGTTACCACTCAGGTGATTGCTACACCCTGAGTCAATGTAGAAGACTCTTTGGTCTTCACTTTTCCTTTCACAAGTTGCATTCTATATCAATGTTGAATCCTCCTTCTGATCTGAAGCATAATTGTAGTAGGTATTATTGTATTGTTGACTTTGGAATCCTCTACCTGCATTTCTTCCAAAGTAACCCCTACTACCTCTTCCTCTGAAGTTACCTCTTTGATTTCTGCCACCTCTTCCTCTTGAATTAAAGTTCTGATTATATCCACCATTACTCTGAGTATTATGCCAACAATCATTAGCTAAGTGATTTGTCTTACCACAAATCCAGCAAGCTTTGACTCCATCTTTATTATTCCTGCCTCTTCCTCTACCTTTGCCACCTCCTCTTCCTCTTAGGAAGTTGGCTTGACTAGTTGTGCCTTCATCTTCATTTGCTTGTTGTTTTCCTTTGCTATTTTTCTTCTTATCCTTTGAGTACATTGCATGACCTGCACTCTTGTCACCTTCACCTTTGACATCCTGCTCAAAGGTTAACATATGTCCTAGCAACTGATTTAAGTCAGAAATGAATGGCTTCCATTTGTCATCACCTCTCAAACCTGTGAGGATCTGCCTTACCAATTTATCCTCCTCAATGTCTTCATCAACAGCTCCTAATGCATCTGCAATGTCCTTCATTCTTGTTACATAATCTGAGATGGATTGAGGGGCCTTCTTCTTGAATGTAGTAATTTCTGCCCACAAGGATGCCTTTCTAGACTTTGTGGTATTTTGGAAATGCTCCTCCAAAGCATTCCATATATCACTTGCACTTTCAAGACCTTTAATGTGAGGTAGCAAGTAATCATTGACTGCCATATAGATAATGCTCTTAGCTTGAGTGTTGAGAGCAGTATGGGCACCCAAGGACTGACTAGACAAGGAAGCCAGCGGAGAGAGTCAGAGCGAGGTGAAGGATTAAGTAGACAAAGCAGTCGACGCAAATCTGGCAGATAGGCCCTCAAATTTTTCCAAATCAACATCTTTATAACAGTGATTCTTATCACTAACAATCATTGTAAATACCATTTCATATTTTTGTAGCTCCATTTTGTGCAAGCCAAGGAGTCCTTGAGCTTGAGGAGCCTTAGAAGTACCTACATATCAATTTTCGTATTTTTTTTAGACTCCGTTTAAGCCCTCAAATTGGCCCTAGAACCTAATTTTTAGCTAGGCCGGACACTAGGTCTGGACAGGGCCAAAACCTAGTCAAAAACTATAAATAGAGCTAGAGAGCTCATTTTTGAGGTTAGCTTGTAATTGAAATGAACTTGTAAGAGCTTTTTGAAAGTAATCTAAGAACTCCATTGCTTCTCACTCTTTGTTTTGCCCCGTGTGCGCGTGTGTGTATGTGTGTGCATGTTTGTGTGCTTCTCACTCACGCACTTGTGCCTCCACTTGCTCGAGGTCTTCATACCATCCTCACATCTTCCCGGATTGACATTAAAGGAGGTGCTACTCATCACTGAGCTACACCAAATTTTGGCGCCGTTGCCGGGGATCGAACTTTGAGGACGAGCGTGTGATGGTAAGACGTAGATTTGGGACGTTGGCGTTGTAGGTAATTTCTTCACTTTTCTTATTTTTCTTTTCCTCACCTCATCACCATCATCACCATCATCACCATCATCATCATCACCATCTCCCACCTCCATCTCCATCATCGCAAAAATTTTCAATTTTTGATCTTATCACCTTCCCCACCTCATTTCCCTCATTCCACTTGTGAGAGAGAGCGAGAGAGCGATATTGTGTGCATTGTTTTTGCATGTTTGTTGAGTTCCTTGCAGGTTCCAACAGCATCATCCCCTCCAGCACGTTGCGCAGGTACGAAAATGTGCAGAACTATCTCGTAGTCGCCAACTTCTGTCGATCGCGATTGATAGAAACTTTCATCTTTTGGTAAAACTGAGTGCACCACAGTAGACTAGAGGCCTTGCACAGCACAGATCCACAAAAATTTTTGAAAAAATTGCAAAATTTCAATCCATCGCGATTGATAGCATCCATCGCGATTGACACTGTCCATCGCGATTGACAGACCCCGATGGATACCAGTCCATCGTGATTGACAGACCCCGACGGACACGTGTCCATCGCGATGGACACCCCTGTCCATCGCGACTGACAGAAAAATCACGATTGATACCAGTCCATCGTGACGGATACCAGTCCATCGCAATTGACACCAGTCCATCGCGATTGACACCAGTCCATCGCGACGGATACCTGTCCATCGCGATTGACACCAGTCCATCACGATTGACAGCCCAGTCGATCGCGATTGACAGCCATTTTCGGCTAAATTTTTAGGGTTTTTTAAATTGAAGATTTTGGCTAATTTTTGACATGGATAATGGACTCTAGAGCACATAAGGAGGCTATAGGCAAATAACCCAAGGAAAACCTGTTGCCCTGTTGGCCTGTTTGAACCCTGTTTTAATCCGTGAAGCCTGAACTGACATAACTTCCTCATACGAAATCCGTTTGCTGTGATTCTTGTTTTGTTGGAAAGCTCGTGAGGAATACAACCAAAACTTCCACTGGTTATGTGAAAATTAATATCATGATTATTAGATAGGGTATTTTGAAGTTGACCATACCCCGAGGTAGGAAAACTAAGGGATCCTGGGGATTGTTTTCCATAAAGGCAAAGGATAATTTGGTTTGTGAGTTACATGCATGAAAGTGGTCTATTGTGTCAATTGAATCTAAGTCTTGAGCTAACCGTGGGACTTTTACAAGTCCAGTAAGAGCACTTGAGGGCATTCTAAGCAAGAGTAAGTGCAAGCTTGGGTACACTCTTCCTGGGCACTCAAGGGCAACCAAGAAGGAAACAAAAGGTTGGAAATTCTCAACTCCCTTTGTCAGTTCCTAGCTTAGGCTAAGAACGACTAGTGATAGGAGTAAGCTAGGGCAGCGATAGGCATTTATCAAGTTGAAGACCACCTAAATGCTCAAGTTCAAGCTAACGACATAATCTTTGTACGGTCGAGAACTCTAAAGGAAAAGAACTTAACATGGAATGATCAACTTCAAGTGCAAAAATTAACTCAAATATTCCTGACAACGTGATTTCTGACAAGAGCATAAAACACGGTAACCACTAAAAAGAATCAAGTAACTGATACAAAAGAACTCAGCAACTAGGTTGTACTTGGGCAAATTTGGGCTATTCAATTAGGCTTATGAACCTTAGATCAGGGTGACATCTAGGGAGAGATAGACAAAGTCTTAGGTCTTCAGAGGCTAGTGTCAACCACACTGCTAGGTCTTGGGCCCAGCAGTTGAGCCACCACTCATACTACCCTAGCTCTGAGACTAGTGAATCAGAGATGTCTCAAGGCATGGACAGACCTATGGGAAGTTCAGGAGTGCCATACTTG
The DNA here is from genome assembly GCA_020310875.1 of Ceratopteris richardii. NCBI lineage: Eukaryota > Viridiplantae > Streptophyta > Polypodiopsida > Polypodiales > Pteridaceae > Ceratopteris > Ceratopteris richardii. The sequence goes on along the minus strand of CM035429.1, from coordinate 161,125,949 downwards.
CACAGGGTAGAAGGCCCGTACAAGACGCAGCTGGAATACCTTAGGACCAACCGATTAGGTGCTAGCATCTATGAGGACGGTCTAGGAAGATCCGTGGTCCAGATTAAAAACCCTGACCAATCTATTGGACTAGAGCGCCCAACTGTCAAGTTCGAAAACGGAGCGTACTTAGACAAGGAAGGGACAATATATGTAGTCACCAATCATCTAGATAGGACTGATGAATTTGGGAATGAGATCCCAGGAACGGACTTAGGTGACCTAGAGCAAGGAAACATGGGTGAAGAACCGAGGACCCCCCGAGGCAAATCTGTTCTCACTAGGATTATCACACCAGAGTGGATTCCCCAAGATAATAAGAGCATAGATCTGCTTCTGAACCGAGAAACTGACGAAGCCTTTTGGAGGTATAAATCTGATCGACCAATTGATATAGGAACAATCATGATCTATGAGTTTAAGGATCCTGATAGCCCAGGCAGAGTGACCTACTTAGATCACGCTTCAGAGAGGATCTTTGTGGTGACAGAAAATGATAGGCATGCTTACACTTGGAAAGGTGAAATTATTTTCCCCCAACCAAGATCAAATGTGTTCTATGGTCACCCTGGAGCGGGAACATCCCAAGCTCATGGAACTCAAAGAGACAGAAGTAGAGATAGGCCAGAAGTAAGCTTTGCTAACCCAGGGGGCAGAGAAAGAACGAGGATGGAAACAAATAGAGTAGAGCCTGAGGTACATAGAGCCCCAAGAAATCAAAGGAATATGGAAGACTTCCCTCTACCACGACCTAGAGAACACACCAGGATTTTGAGACCAACTCAGTTAGTCAAGTCCATGAAAAATTACTTCGATGGCACAGGAGACCCATACAATCATGTGGTAGAGTTTAGGCAAGTCTTGAGAGTAGAACAAGTGGAGGACCTATTCACACAATATAATGCCTTTGGTCTAACCCTTACGAACACAACCCTTACGTGGTTCCAACCATTGAATGAGGCAGTTCAGGAGCATAGACCAACTTCTAGAGGCATTCATTATCGAATTCTCTAAAAGTGGCATAAGACATAACACTTCCTCGCTGATTCACAGCTTCAAGCAAACCCCTCAAGAGACTGTGAGACTTGCTGGAAGAAGATTTAGGCAATACTTGGAGAGATGCCCTGTCCCTGAGCTACCCACACCAGCTAAGCAAGTGGCTTTATTCTTGGATGGATTGCTAAGTACCAAATTGAGGTCATATGTGTATCTGAAGGACCCTAGGACTATAGAAGAGTGTGTACGCATGTGCATTGACATCGAGGATAACCTAGGGGAGGAGCTAGAGCTTTCCAAAATCTACAAAGACTCAGATAGTGCCTCTAGCCTCTATTCCTCGCAATCCACATCCATTGAGGAATTAGCAGAGAAAGTAGCTCAGAAACTAGGTGTCTCTAGCAAACAAATCCCAAGGTTTGCCCCTGTGAAAAGATGCTATACTTGTGGAGGTGACCATATGGCGAATGTCTGTCCCATTATGGCTCAACCCCAAGTTAGTCCTAGTAGCCAGTACTGCACCATAGAACGAAGGTACACCAATCACACCGCGCAAGATTGCCCCTACAATAAGCAAACCGTTAGACAGACGTACCCACAACCATATCCTCAACAAGGAAGATACCAGAACCAGTACCCACCTCAGCAGTATGCGAGATCTCAACAAACCTACCAACCCTACCAAAACCAACAAAGGCCTCAGCCTGTGCTAGCACAACAACCCCCTGCTCCAGCTAATGCGATTCCGGTAAAGTATGCTGCTGCAGAAGAAAACCTGAATAGAGCTATAGTCCCCGTAACACCATTGCTTTCAGAAAGTGATCCCAGTGACCATAGCTTCGATTTGACACATGTTGATAGTCCCCAGGCTTACTACATGCAATCTCCTGAACATGGTGAGTCCTATTATAGTGAAGAGCCAAACGAACCTAGTTGGGAGTCAGATTACACAAACGTCATGTACGCAAACCCCAACCCTAGACCTCAACTTAGGCAAGTAAGACCCCCATTCCCTAGAGGACCATGCTACAGATGTCAGGGAGATCATCTCATTCGTGATTGCCCCTTGCCTCCACCTACACAACCCCAATCAGTGACGATCCAGGGCTTTTGCCAGGATTGTGGAAAGGAGCATCTCTTACGAGATTGTCCAAAGAATCCCAGCAATATGCCAAAAATCACTCCTATTAACGTTATTGGGTTAGTTGTAGACTCCACAGGGAGTGTGACTTCCACTGCACCAGTACAAGTAATTACTAGAGCCCAAGCCTTGCAACAGAACCAAAGCGTAGGCTAGGAAAAGAGCCTAGATGTTAGTGAAACGGAGAGCATGACAAAGAAAAGGACTAGAGCTTGGAGAGATAGTCGTGAAAGAATGAAAAGACAATGGGCAAAAAAGATGAGTGAACTCGAGGAAAGCCTCAGAGAAACAAAGGCCAGGATAACTGAACTCACATCTCAAACTCCCTCTCACACTACCACACCACCACCATTCCCGTCTCCATCCGACCCGCCACTTTCCAACCCACCTCACACAATTCCACCACCCCCAAGAGAAGGATCAGTCCTAGCAGATCCCACTCCCGAGGACCTTAATGTGATGCTTAAAGCATATCAGGCCAGAATTCAAGAAGGGCCAACCGTAACCGATCATGAAAAATGTTACCCTAGAGCAGAACTATAGCTAGAACGAACCAAAATTTGCGCGAAGATGGTGGAATTGGCTCAGACCATGTTTGAAGCCAGTCGCCTATTTAACATCTCTAGTTCAGCAAAGACACAGTTGCACTTTGATGGACTGCTAGAAAGAATAGAGAAGCTGATTGCACAATCAGAAAAAGAAACTGCCTCTCAACATAAGGACAAGGCAAGTGAAGGAGCAAGTCTTCCTGCCCGGGAAGCCTATGTGCCTAACTCTACAGAGCCAGACACATCATCTTCTATGAATCGATTCACACCAGAATTCCTACGAGAGATTCAAGAAGACGAATGGGCTAAGGAAAGTGAAGTCTCTCCTCCCATTGAACTTGTGGATGATGCACATGACCAATTCCCACAAGACATCCCCTCCATTTATGAGGAGCAGGAGAGCACCCACTCTCAGGAAAGACTAGACTTTGAGTCTAATTCTTTACAAGAATTACCCCACTTCACAGGCCCATGGGAAGCTAAGTCTACTTGTATGAGAGCACCCATGGTCATGGTAAGAAACGAAGACTCGATCATACCTAGGAACACAGAGGTAGTGAAAAACACTAAAGTACAGTGCAACCTCACCTTAGAAGAGCTACTCAAAGTAAGGCCAGAGCTATGGAAACATGTAGCCAAACAAGTACCAGAGATAGCAAAACCTCGTTCCCAGGTAGGATCCCAGAGAACAGTGCCAGAAATACCCTTGGACAAGATAGGAGACATGAGTGAGGGCGAAGAAGGAAACACATATCTTCCTATCACTCATCAAGGATACACCACCAAGGCCATTCTAGACTCAGGCGCAGGTGTTGCGATTGCTACCACTTCCCTATGGAAGCGCTGGGGCAAGCCAACACTCAGGCCCAGAAGGATGAAATTGCAAATGGCCGATGGTCACATAGAGAGACCCCTAGGGCCGTTAGAAGGAATAACTCTCACCACCTGTGGTGTTGAGTTCGAGCACACATTTGCTATATGCGATTTTAGCAAAAATCATGCCTATGAGTTGATTTTGGGAAGACCCTTTATGCGACAGTTGCAAGTGGTACAGGATTGGGGAACCAATTCTTTGTACCTACAACACTTAGGTGTTACGACCAAAGTGAATCTCAAAGATTACTCTCATAGAGATGTCCCTCCTATCCAATGGAATCCCATCCATAGAGCCAAAGATGATACAGAATCGGTGCATTCCATAGGGTTAGGATCCTCATGGATGCATGAAGACACCCACTTATGGATGTGCAAAGTAGCAGTAGAAGAAGAGAAGAGAGAAGAAGCCAGAGAGATAGGTGCAAAAGAAACACATAGATCAATTCAAGACCCAGCCTATGCGCCTGTAGTTTTTCCTGACGAAGAATTTGAACCGCACGGCTGGGCAGAAATCCTAGCAACAATGGATGTAGCCATCAATGAAGAACAATGGACACCTCACTGTGATGAAGATGGCTATGACATTTCAGTCTTCTCCATAGAGCCAATCATGGGAGAGGCAGTTCTAGAAGAATGCGAACCTAGCCTTGATGCATTTGAAGATGCGAGCGACTCCGATCTAGAGTCAATCATTATGGATCCACCTTTTGCATCAGATGAAGAATATTTCTATGAAGTAGAATTTCAACCCCAAAGGCACGGAGAGCTTACAAATGATGTAAGGCTAGCCACACATGTGACCCCGAAGGAAGAAGGGAAGAAAAGAAAGAAGAGAGTAGTCACACCAGAAGAGGAAGAATCTTTGTTTGAGGTCCCGGAAAACTTTAAAAAGTATGAGATAGATGACAGAAGAGTCATGATCAGAATGCCTAAACGAGAGGCACAATCAGGAGAGGCCTATGATAACAAAGAAACCACCAAAAAAATAGAAGTGGCCCTAGAAGAAGGAGAGGAGAGATGCACGTACATAGGCCATGACCTAACAGAGGAAGAAGAGCATGCGTTAATAGCCTTGCTAAGAGAATACAAAGATGTGTTCGCTTGGAGTTACAAGGATTTGAAGGGTGTTGATCCAGACATATGCTCACACACTATCCCCATGACCTCAGATGCTAGGCCCTCTAAGCAAAAGCCATACACATAGAATGACAACTATGCGGCCAAGATCAAGGAAGAGATAGATAGACTGGTTGAAGCTGGATTCATCTATGAAATTGAGCATACTGAGTGGGTATCCCCCATCGTAGTGGTGCCCAATAAGAATGGAAAGCTGCGTGTATGCATTAACTTGAAGAAGGTTAATGCAGCCACAATTCGAGATAACTATCAGCATCCTATCACAGAGCATCTCTTAGAAAGAGTAGCAGGCAAGGAAGTGTACAGCTTCCTCGATGGATTTTCGGGCTACAATCAAGTAGCCATAGCTCCAGAAGATCAGCATAAGACAGCTTTTGCCACAGAGTGGGGTATATTTGCCTTTCATGTAATGCCATTTGGGCTTACCAATGCTCCTGCAACCTTCCACAGACTAATGTGCCATGTATTTAAAGAGTTCCTGAGGAAGAACTTAGAAGTCTATGTTGATGATCTTTGTGCTCATTCCAACATTAGGCAAACCCATATTCCCGAACTCAGACAAATCTTTGACAAATGTAGAGAATATCAAGTCTGCCTGAACCCAGAAAAGTGCGTCTTTATGGTCAGGCAAGGCAAGATTCTAGAACACATAGTGTCAAAGAATGGCATATCCACTGATGAAGAGAAAGTGAGAGCCATAACAGAGCTACCTAGGCCAAGGAATGTCAAGGAAGTACAAGCTTTCATGGGGCATTGTGGTTACTACCGCCGGTTCAATCACATGTATGCTATCATTGCAAAGCCGATGTACGGACTTCTGACTAACGTTGAGTGGACTGATGAATGTGAGAATTCCTTCCAGGAGCTTAAACGAAGATTATGTTCAGCACCAACCTTGACCACACCAGATTGGAACAAGCCATTCCATGTTCATGTGGATGCATCCAATTACGCTATTGGATGTGTACTCGCACAACCTACTGGTGAAGGTAATATGGATCTCCCAATTGCCTATGCCAGTAGACAATTGAATGCAGCTGAACGAAATTACACCACTACTGAGAGAGAAGGCTTAGGCATGGTATATGCAGTTAAGAAATTTAGACACTATTTGCTTGCAAACAAGTTTAAATTTTTTACTGACCACCAAGCATTGTTATATCTCGTGAACAAGCCATGTAATACAGGAAGATTAGTAAGATGGTTTCTCTTGCTAATGGAATATGAATTCAAGGTTGTAGTAAGGAAAGGGAAGACTCACTTGAGAGCGGATCATCTCTCTAGGCTAACATCTGGAGAAGCCCCACAAGGAGTGTCAGATGACCTTCCTGATGCTTACTTGTTTAATTTGGAAGTTGTACCGCAGTGGGCTAAGCCATTGGTACCAGTCTTGACATACGGGCCTAACCATCCAGTAATAAACACGCAGGATAGAGAGGTAGTAAAAGCCAAAAGTATCACATCATGGCAGGAAGTATGTACAAGCACACGGATCAAGGGATCTTGGCCTGTTGTGTGGAAGAGGATGAGTACGCTAAATGGTTGCAATTAGCACATGTAGGTGCATTAGAGCAACACCACTCAAAGCAACGAACCCTACAAACACTAAGGAGACTCGGAGTGCATTGGCCGACTATGGAAGCTGATGTCCAAAAGTTGTGCAAGGAATGCCCAATCTGCTGCACTAAACCACCTGTGGAACATGCCACTCTTTATCAAGTATCCATAGTGCCAGATTGGAGTGAACCATTAGTATCCTTCCTGAATACGAAAGCCTTCCCTCCAGACATGAATCTGGCTCGAAAAAGAAGTCTAGAACAAGAAGCCCAAGAATACTCACTCATTGGTGATAATCTCTACAAGCGTGGTAAGGATGGTAACCTGAGACTATGTGTCCATGAAAGTGAATATCTCAAGATCTTGGAAACTTCTCACCAAGGTGTAGCAGGAGGACACTTTGGACCAGATCGGGTGATCAAGGCAATACTATTTGCGGGCTTCTGGTGGCCGACCCTTCACATGGATGCACATACCTATGTGAAACGATGTGATGTCTGTCAGAGAACTCAGTATCCTATACGTAAAGATGAGATGCCACTGAAACCCATGATGGGTGGACGTGCATTCTCTAAGTGGGGAATAGACTTCGTAGGTCCTATTAATCCCCCAGCTAAGGGTTCCCATGCAGAATATATCATTGTTGCGACAGACTATCTAACAAAGTGGGTAGAGGTAAAAGCCACAACGAAGAACGATGCTCAAACAACAGCTAAGTTTTTATTTGAGAATGTGTTCACTAGATACGGGCTACCTATAGAGCTAGTTAGTGATAGAGGCACTCACTTCTTGAATGAAGTTATTGAAAATTTGCTCCAAGAACTCTTGGTAGTTCATAAGAAGTCTGCCCCCTATCACCCTCAAGCAAATGGCCAGGCTGAGAGCACCAACAAGATTCTATGCAATGTGTTGAGGAAATTAGTGAACAATAAACGCTCTGATTGGGACAAACAGCTACACCATGCTGTTTGGGCATACCGAGTCGCCTACAAAACGGTACTCCAAGCCACCTCCTTTCACATGGTGTTTGGACAAAATGCAGTGCTACCATTAGACTTCTTAATACCAACACTCAAAGTAGCACAAGAGCATGAATGGACGGGTCATGAACTCTCCTCTAGACTATTTGACCTTGAACGATTAGGAGAAACAAGACTGAGGGCGGCTGCAGGGATATATGCAGCTAAGAAACGACAGAAGGCATACTTTGATGCCCACGTTAAGGATAAAGGTTTGAAGGCAGGCGACCTAGTCCTAGTCTACACTTTGAAACAACATGCGAGAAAACTAGAGAAAAGAGGCTACGGACCTATGATCATAAATAGGATCTCCACAAGTGGAGCAGTACAACTAGCCACTTCAGAGGGTGATGTTGTCCCGAGCTACATTAGCGGATGCAGAGTCAAGTTATATCAGGAACCTCTCACAGAGGAAATGCTAAGTCGACTCAATACTGCTAAGAAACGCAAAGAAGAAGAAAAGCGAATTCGAGAAGAAGCTCAAGCAGAAGCACTAGAACGCATCCGGAGAATGAACTTGAGAAGACAGGGTAGAGAGCAACCTAGGACTGATGCATATGCACATCAAGGATATCACGTGGCTATGTGTGAAGTTTCAGATATCAGCTCCCATAGGATAATTGATCGACGTCCTTTTATAACCTTAGATATAGGACAGGGGAAGGGTGCAAGGACTGTAAGAGCCTTGATTGACTCAGGTGCAGCCACTAGTGCTGTTAAATTGTCTTACTGTCAAGAGTTGAAATTAACTGTTAATCCTATAGAAGCATATCTCATAGGATTGGGAGGTGTGGAAACCCCTTGCATGGGCGAGGTGGAACTTCCCCTCTATATTCAAGACGAAGCAATGACAGTCAAAGTACTAGTGTGTCAAGATGAGGACCTCACTGAGCCTCTTGTCTTGGGTCAGGACTGGATCTATGATCATGCAGTCACCCTAAACCTAAGAAGTGGACTTCTTCAGGTATGGGTAAATCATAGTCGAATTACAGTTGAATTGGAAAATGAGGCACTCAAGGAACTAGGTAAGGCACGAACTCCTGGTCCTTCCAGGGGTGCACATGAAGTTGACAATGCTATTCTTGTCCAAAAATGTATGATGCAGAAAGAGGATTGTCTCAACAACGGAGTCAAGGATAAGAAGGCACTCCCTTCTGTTCCAAAGGCCAGAGGGATGCAGCAACCAAAGGCAGATCGAATACAGAAGAAGCAGAACACTACCTATACTGGAGGCCAAAAAAAGGCGCAAAGCAGATTGTTTCAGCCGATGAAACAAGTATGGAGGCGAAAAGGCGAACACCCTGTTCCGACCAGGCCAACACCACAGCCAAAACCTCTTATTAGTAATCAACAACACAACACTAATAAGAAGTCCTTCATAAATTCTTCTGCGAAAGTGAAGTCTATTTGGGTACCCAAGAAGTCAATGAAGGCCACGCCACAATCACGACAAATCTGGGTGCCTAAGGCTTGCTTGCAGGCTCAAATAGCTACACCAAGGCCAAACCCTGTACAACATGTTTCACTTACGCGAACATCTGAGGCCCAATCTTACACATCACGCACTAACACGTATTCTTCCATGAGCACAAGTAGAATCACTTGTAAATGGGTCCCTAAAAAGCCCCATTTTTCAATTAAATACCCTATCACACTCTCCAGAGCCTCCACAAAGTCAAAATCAAAACCTATCCATTGCATTTGGCAACCTAAAACTTATAATAAACCCCCGGACCCCAATTGTAAATCCATGTCCACCTACTAACTACTTCACTCTCACACCACATCATTCCGCTTAGCTCTTAGGTCTACCCAATTCCTAACTACACACACAAGCACTGAGCACATACTAACCCCCTAACCTCTCCCGAACCTCATGTTAATGTTGTAACAGGGGACACAGTGTCATTTTTGTGTCCATTGCAATGTTAACATTTATTCATATATTCTCACAGAACCAGCTACAAAGTTTTCAACATGGCTGAGGCAGTAGGAACTAGCTCTCAAGCAGAAACGAGCCAGCAAGTGGTGGACTTAGACAGTTTACCTGTTTTGCCTGAGACAAATGAAAGACTAGAAGAATTGCAGGCCATCAAAATCATACCTATTGCGGACCCTCCCAGTGGCCATACCATGCCCGTAGGAAAAACTTCCCACTGGTTTAGTGAAGTGGCAGGACCCTTGGGAGAGGGCACGTACCTATGGGAATCAGAGTTGGACTTCAATGGGAAGTAAGGTAAATACCATTTCTTTACAAGAGAATTTGAGAAGTTACAAAATGCAGAAGGTCTACGTTCGATTTGGGAGAAGGCAGGATTGGATGCATATTTCAGTGCATGACTCCCAAAGCCTGACTTCATGCGATGCTACTATCTCATCAACACCTTGACTCCAAACAAGAACCCAAAAGGTGCAAGCTCATTTGTGATCCCATCTCTAACAAAAGGAAATGAGCTCAAGAGGTTTAGGTTATCCAACAACTTGGTGAGAGAGGCCCTAGATATGTGCGGAATGCATATTCCTACCGAGAAGGAGACCCTAGTGCCTGATTACATGAAGAATCGAAGCCTCACCAAACTCAAGGACATGGTTTCCATGACGCCTAATATTGCAATACACCTTCGCATGTGCATGCAACACTTTGCTTTTCTTGCACAAGATAGATTCACCATGCCGCCCAAAAAGATTTGGTTTAGTTTGTATCTGGCAGAGACACAGAGCCTCACCATCAACTTACCCCACTGGATAATTGATCAGATACACCTAGCTCACAAACGATGGCCGCGGAAACAGGTTTTATATGGTTGCTGTGCTCTGACGAGAATCATTTATAGGTGTTTGGCTTATGACATCCCTATTCAACGGGCCCTAATGTGGAATCGTGTAGAGCAGTTTAGAGGCAGGACATCCACTGGACCCCCTTCTAAGAAGATGAGAGGTACAGTCCAAGTCCCTTGTGCTCAACCACGTGGAGCCACCCTAACACCAGACGTCACCCCTCCACCCCGAAGAGTCCGACCATTCAGACTCCGACTTCCAAGACGCAGCACCGATGGTTCTACCTTGATATTCCCTCCCATCCCAACCGATCTTGAATTTCCTAGTGGTGCACCTTTGGAAGAACTCACGAATGAAGATTTTGAACAATTATTACAAGATGTAGAGCTGGAGGCAGAAGAGGCACAACAAGTGGAGAATGTGCAAACGCAAGCAACAACCTCCCAAGTACCTGTCACCATAGTTGAAGTGGATGAAGAGGACAATGAAGAAGAAGAACAGGAGGAAGATGAGGAGGATTATGATCAAGAGCATCATGATGAGCAACCAGACGTGCCAGAACTTGTAGGTGCACCTGCATATACAGCTCAACTACAAAGGTTATACGACACAATCAAAGCAGTACAAGGAAGGCATCAACTCTCTCATGTATCAGGTCAAGCTTTGATGCAAGAAATGCTATCAGATGAGGGGGTGGACCAACATTTCATTGACACCCTCAAATTAGTGTCAGAATCTTTAGGAGTTCCGGAGGCTGTCCACACTGTAGTCCGCCAGTCCGTGAGGTATGACAAACGCAGAGTTGACACATTACCATGAGCAGGTAAGACTATCAGGATACCCGTCACAGAACAAGAAGTACCCATTGAAACCACAGCTACCCCCACCACCACCATTGACCTCTCTGCTGAAACCTTCGTTCAGGCATCACCCATCTCACCCCAGCATCCCCCATCACCACCTTCTCCACCCCCACCACCACCTCCCACCATGGAAGAAACGACAGTCATCACCTCTACCTTCACTTATAACCCATCCTCATTCACATCATTCTCATTTCGAGAACCCACCTCACAAGACACCCTCTTCTCCTTCGTCACCAATCCCTTGTACGCTTCAACCCTTCTATCCTCCGAACCCATAACTGGCCATCCCATAATCCCAAGTGTGGTTGGAAACCCGACACCCACAGAAGGCACCCTGTGTTTCCCAGCCTATCCCCCAATACGGGTACCTCCATTCCATGACCCTCACTTCCCATCGGGCCCCTACACCTCTTTCAACCTGACCTCACCACCCCAATACCCGTCCCTTGTGGAGCAGTTCATCCGCTCTCCAATGTTTCAAAGGCACATTTCCCCGATGTTCGCAACGACATCAATTTACACGAACACCACACTCACTTCACCTACCATACCCACCTACATGGTAGCCCCTGTACACACCACCTTGTCTGACCCAATGGACATTTCACCAACCACAACACCTCTCCCCACGATTCCACCATCTCCCCCTCCCTTACCCCCCACCTCACCACTCACATCATTGGCACACACAGCATTCACTACCTCCCTACCCAATCCCACCTCCCCTGCATTTCAAACTTTTCCCCTTGCATCTCATAATTTAAATAGCACGTTCAATACATTACTTCAATGTGCACATCAACTACAACAAGAATACCATCAATTGGAAGAACTCACTGCTGCCCTCCAGGCAGAATCTCAGCGTCTGCAAGCTAGAGTCAACACTCTTGAAGCTGATTACCAAACGCTCCTAACCAAGCATACCACCTTACATCAGGCTCACTCCGAATTGGAATCAAAGACATCGACAGTAGATGATCAAGTAGTCAAGGAACTAGAAACAGTGCTTCAAGCGCAAATGATATCTAATGCTACACTCAGACGCAACCTTGGGCTATTAAGGAAGCATATGGCAGCAGCACTAGAAGAGAACAAGAGGCTTCAACAACAAAACCAAGAAAACTTTGAAGCGGCTATGGAAGGAACTGCAGGAGCAACCATTAGCCCTACCAAGTATAGAGCAGTCCCATCGGAAGACATTCGTATCTTACTTGAGGAGCATGCAAATTTAAACGCTACATTTTGCCCAAAATACAGCCTTCACAAACATGTTTTCCAGGTGCCTCAAGTTTGGGCAAAGAGGACACCATTTCAGATTTCTGCAGGCGTGCAAACTAGCAAAATTCAGATGACCCAAGCGTGCATGCCAAAGCTTTACATCTGAAATAGCTTGAGAATCATGTACTGCACATGCCGAATCAGTCACAGATCTTTCATAGTCTATGAGCTTATAGAGCCCATGACATAAAATGCTAGAAGCAATAATCACATCGCCATTTGATAGATCATGAAGTGTACACCTATCATCAACAAACTTCACAACCAAGCCAATCTTGGCTAAAGCTGAAACTAATAACAAAATCTTCTTGATCCTTGACACAAATAAAGAATTTGAGAAAGTGAAAGAACTACCATCAACAGTATTCAAAATGATCTTACCAACTCCCATGATAGGATAAGAGGAGTTGTTGGCACATATGATAGTATTCCCTATAAGGGCAGGCTCGAGTGAAGTGAAGAAACTGCACTGCGAGTTGATATGTTTGGTCGCCCCACTATCAAAGTGCCAAACATCTGAGTCTACTGCAGATATGCACTGCTCATGAGAAGATGGGTCAAAACTGCAAACAGTAGCAAACGGCCATTCTTCCTCCTGCACAAGATTAGTAGACTCTTAGAGGCCTCTGCAACAACCATTTCAACCTCTTTCTTCTTTGCCTCTTTACCAGCCAGTTTTGGACAGTTCTTTATGATATGGCCATTTTGTTTATAGTACTTGCAAAACAATTTTTGCTTTTCTGATTTCTTTTCATCTTTGTCTTCCCTCTTCGATTGTGCAGAATTAGCAGATTTTTGCTTACTATTTGAAGAGCTCCATTTTCCTTTGCCTTTCTGACTAGCCAAGCAAGCTTGATCTGCAACATGCATAATGGACCTGTTGTGCCTTGACTGATCTTCCTGCAACAGAACAAAGACTAACTCCTCAAATGACAAGGCATTTGGATTGCCTTTCATCATCAACCAAAGAGCATAAGCAAAACTCTGATATGACGGTCTGCACAAGTGAGCTATCTGGTATAACCTCATCGGTAGAAATCAATTGTTCCTTCAAGTCTTTGATCTTTGTTAGAAAACTGTCCATAGAATCACCTTCATTCATGTGCTCACTCTCCAACTGTTTTCAGAGGTAGGCAACACGAACCTCATTCCTAGCTTGGTACAATGTGGTAAGTGTATCCCAAGCATCCTTAGTTATTCTGCAAGAGCAAATATGAGGAATAATGGCATGTTTGTCAGACAAAGCTATCAATGCATGTGCCTGAGCATCTCTGCCATCCCAATGAATCTGCTTTATAGTAGGTGCAGCTGAAACCACAACACAAACAGGAATATGCAGAATATCATCATCTTCGACACCTTCTGCATCAACTTCAGTACTTACAGTTGTAACAGTTGCAGGTGTGATAGGTCACAATGTTCCACAGTCCTTTTGCAACCAATACATGTTGCATCATATAAGCCCATAACAGGTAGTTGGTACCATCCAACTTATCCTCAATAGCCAACATATGGAATACATCACTGCTTTTAGCCATGGTCGGTGGCTAAAATACTATAATGCAGAAAATTGACTATATCTCAAGAAGTTGAATAGAACTCCGAGACGAATTCTGCTAGACCTGTAGTAGACTTCGAGATGCTTATGCTTGCGAACTAAAACTGGTATATACCTTTGGAACAAAAAGATGAAATAGCCCGTACAAGCACGTCAATAGTGCATTCGAAGGCCGAAACGAGTTCAGATCGCGATTTCGGCACCATAGAGCGAAGCCGTTTTGATCTCGGAAAGACGCTGTCGGCGTGAAAGGGATGGCTGGTGGATCAAGCCAACCGCTGAAAATATGGTGCATGTAGGGTGCTTGAAGCAAGCTCAGGTGAAGAGGGTACTCAAAGAAATAAGTAAGGCTTCAGTTGAAAAACATATCCCAGTATCAAGAACTTTAGAAACACATTTATAATTCAAGTCAATTTTTTCAAAAACTTTAGAATCTTAAAAGAACATACAGACTCAAGGTAAGTTAAATGAGTTTAGCTTAAACATGTAAATTCAAGCCAATCCATCCATTCATTATGTTTGGTTGAAGTCTTCTCCATTTTTTGTCTTATCCTTGACTCATGAAAAGTAATCAGTTCAAAATGTGATGATTTATCATATATTTAGGATGACCTTGCAAATAAAAAGTCAATCAAATTTATCCAAATCAAGTCTTAAACCATAATTAATTAATTAAACCATAATTTAATTTTTAATAAATCAATGTTCAATTTATAGATTAATTTAATTAAATATTAATTGTTTAAACCCTTAAAACTAATGCCAATATTCATTCCCACTCATCTTAAACACTCAAAACCTTTGGAGACCCCTTTAAAACTCATCAGAAACCTAGTTTGACCCTAGCATAAACCCATTGGAATCTTTTGAGACCCTTTGGATTAAGCCTATCGACATAAAATCATATGAACTTATGAAACCCTAGGGTTTTATACCCATACATCTTGCTTGTATCAATATAAAAAACTCATTAAATGTGTAGTTAGGGTAAACCCTAATATGAGCACATTTTCTTCTTCATCAATTGTACCTGCAAACACTTTCAAAGTAGTTAATTCCAATCAAAATAGCTGATCAATAGCGTTATAAACAAGGTTTAGAATTCACCAATAAAATATTTTAATTTTTCTGGTCGTCAATTGGAAAGTACAAATCTTTCCGACAATGCTGAGTATGCTCACCAAAATTCATGCGATTCTAAGACTGTAGCTGAAGAGGTGTAGACAATGCCCTAGATGAAGCGGCGACCTGCTCTGATATGAATTGTTGGAGTTAGACGTCTGTGGAAGCACGTGAACAACACAAGGAAGAAGAAGAAGAAGCTTGGAGCACAACACAATACTGAATGTATTACCACTAGAATTACAAAGATAAGTAGCCTATCAGGGCAATAGGCGTATATACAAGCGGGGGGAAAAAACCTCCTAAAAAGGGAAAAAAGTGCCCCGGTAGTCCTAGTGTGTTCACACACATCAGTACCTAAATATATCAACATTTCCCTCATGCCCTTCATTGTATTTCCCAATCTTATCCCATGGGATGTTTTTAACACAAGAATTAGTTTGAGTGGAAATAGTCACTATGTTGGCTTCTTCGTATGGATTCACTAACTGGACTAGCTTGTCCCAAAGATGCAGTCTTCCTCATGAAAGCATTACCATAACAAGATGCTTTCAGACGCTTGTCCTATTATCCCACAATTATATTAGGGATAGGTGGTTATTTTGTTTCTCTTTTTTCCATTTGGTTTAATGAATTCTTTGCAAGAGTTCTTGGGGTGAACCTTCATCCATGTCCGATGGCTATTATTACCTAATATGATTTTGAGAACATTCATAGGTTTTTAGGAATAAGATATACGAGATCCTATCGTACCTACAACTTAATGTTGTTCCTCCTAGGTTCTTGTGGAACTGACCTCACTTGCATTGATGATTGGGTGTGATTACATAGAGATTTTCTAAGCATCTGATCCTCTTCTTGTTCTTTTTGCAAACTCTATCATAAACCACTCATTCATTGTCTCCATTTCTTCTTGAGTTTCTCTTTTCTTGCTTTTTAGACATGTACAACTCAGGCTGCAATTGTACGTCATGGATGCTATTTCACGGAGTTCTTCCGTACTCGGCCGCAGGGTCAATAAATCTTGATTGATAGGATTCTTGAATGCACGAGAACAGATTAATCACCGGAGTTAGAAATGAAATAGTACAAAAAGGTATTTGCATTGTGCCATTCTTGCCTAACGGATAGCGTAATGCTTCAAGATTAAATTAATGAATAAGAGACTTGATCAACAACTGACTATACAGAGAACATACAAGAGGTAGATAGAATTGCAACATATTATGATCCGATTTCAACTGCAAGATTAGAGTGCAAAATACGATGGATAGCACTCGAACAATGGTGTCGTCTGGAACAATCGGTTACTCTTCACGTAGAGAGGATATCATGCTACAACCTTTACACAGAGAGTTGTAGAGAAGAGAGAAAATATGTAAACTGAACTTAAAATGTTTGGAAACACATGATTTTACAACCCTCAATTCAGAAGCATGCTAGCTCAAGTAACATCATGCTAGCCTTCTAGTTTTCCTAAGAGCTTCTACAAGAATCTTGTAGGCACATTCCCAAGAGACAGGAAATGACACCTATCGAGGAAGAAGGTTTTCTCATGATAGGAAGAATTTGACCAACAATTGACAAAATCGAGAACTCCTTAGTGAAACACGGGTAAAAACAATGCTGTCGATTGCACTACACACTCGTCGCCTCAGGTATCATCACTTCTATCGATCCTCAGCAGTGTCACCCTCCTCATCAATCACTGTTTTTCACCGATAGCACATATCAACCCAAAGGTGCCCTCGCTTCAAATCCCTTCTTCAATTCTTCAAACAAGCTGAACTTTGCCTGGAATGTTGCTTTCTCTCCACTGTGTGCTTGACCCCTATGCACATAAATCTATTGACTACACCCTCTTCTCTTTGAGCATCCTCTACTTCATGAGCACACAACTCAATAGATTTCTCTCTATCCATAGCTTGCCACACCTGCTAAATTTTGTCTTTCACTTCCACACTACTTAGCTTCTCCATTAGTGTGAGGATGTCTTCCTAAATCCTGCTGTTATGCGACATAGTACGATACTCGATCCACTCACAAACCTTGAGCACTTCCTATTGCCAGTGTGACTGTTGCCTCCTCTCCTTATGTGTCTATCTGTGACTCCCTATCACCATATATACGTGCATATAGCTAAGTGTAAATCTCTCTAATTGTATCTCTATTTGTATCCCTCTCTGATGATATGTTTATCTCTAATTATATATGTATCTGATCGTGTATTTGGATTGCTTGCATGGCCTTTTACATACCGTGAAGATTCCTTGCACCTCCATGTTGTACCATCATTGTTATGTTGTGTCACTGTTGGGAGTGATATTTTGCACGGGTAAGATGTGGGAATATCTAGTGCAAAATATCATTCCTTCACTTGGAATGTTGCTTTCTCTCCAGTGTCTTCCTTATCTCCTATGCACATAAAGCTATTGACTGCACCCTCTTCTCATTGATCATGCTCTACTTCATGAGCACATAGCTCAACAAAATTCTATTTGTCCACAGCTTGCCACGCCTCCTAACTTCTTCCTTTCACTTCCACACTACCTAGCTTCTCCTTTAGTGCAAATATCTCTTCCTAGATCCTTCCCGCATGCCATGCACGATGATACTCCATCTACTCACAAACTCTTGAGCACTTCCTATTCCACTATGACTGTTGCCTCTATATGCGACTTCCTCAACATGCATATGCACATGTAGCTAAGAATATATCTCTCTGATTATATCTCTATGTACGGATATCCCTCTCAGATAATATATTTATCTCTGATTATATCCGATTGTGTATGTGGATTGCCTGCATGACCTTTTATATAGCGTGAAAATTCATTGCTTGCCGATGCACTTCAAGCCTATGCTTCATTGCACCTCCATGTTGAACCATCATTGTTACATCGTATTACTGCAAGGAGTGATATTTTGAACGGGTAAGGTGCGGGAATATTTGATATGATCTACCAAAAGGCATTGTAGGCCGGAGAAGGATGGTTTGCTGCATGAAGGATGGATGTACTTATTGTGATGGACATCACTAGGCACCATGGGAATAAGTTGGGACCACGGACACATTCAAGAAGGAAAATGGATGATTTTTGAAGATCAGACTACACTAGGTCATTGGAAACTAGGATCGTGGTAATGCTAGATTGTCAAAGCCCAAAAGGTATCTTGAGACTCCAAACCACTTGGCCACCATGATGACTGAGGAATACCATAATTGCATGATACCAGACTGCATGCAAGACATTAGAGTTATTAGTCACCCAAAACCTTCTACACCAAATTCTGGACGCTCTTGAACCACGACGCTGCACATGTTGTACACATGTGTTCTCTTTTTTAGTGTACTTTCACTTTTTTTCATTGGTATTTTCTATTACCCTCAAACTTTGTTCTTCTTGTCCCAGTTCCCTGGCTTAGTGGTTGGGCCTCTTGCCTCTTGAGGCGGGGGCGAGGGTTCAATCCCTGGCAGCAACAAGTAAGGGACATGTAATTTGGAAAGATCTTGCATTGTGGTTGAGTGCCACCGTTTGTCTATCCCTGCAATAGTGTTGACGGCCATTTATACTAGTCTTGTAAATCCATGTTCTTGTGGGATAAGGGAGGTCCCATGGGTACTATGCCCTTCCTTGTACAGTTGCAATTTCAAAGTTAAAGTTCGGGGAGTAGGCTTCGACCGAACCTCCATTTAAAAAAGAAAAAAACTTTGTTCTTCTTCGTTTCCACCACAACGGCTGAAAATCTCAAACTTTGTCTTGACTTCTCTATGTTGGGCTTGAGCTCAAGTCACTATGTGCACTGACATTGATGTATCATGGACCCTCTAGTCTAGTCCTACTATCTCTATGATGTTAATCTGAGTGGCCTTTCCTTTGGTAGGATTTTTATGGAAACCCTAAAGAGATACTCTTTTCCATGGTCTAGACAAGACCCATACTCGGTTCTTGTACTATGCTGATAATTGAATGGATGAGGACAATTATGAATAAAGTGGCCTCCCTTACATCTATAACATGGCCCTCTCATATGTGGTGCTATATTTTGCTGCATAGGATTTCTAATAATTAGAAACGTAGTCTGCTTTTGTCTCTTCAAAATAATATTTCTCTCCTCTAGCATATTCACAGATAGATTCTTGAACTTATGGATGTATTTTTGATGATTTGAACTTATGGATGTATTTTTGATGATATGGAGGTGTTTTTGATGATGTGGGTATAATGGCATAATGGCTTGCTCTGTAACTACGTAAAAGCGTCCATGCATTTACTACTTTCACACATGTACTACCTTCTCCATTTACTACTTTCACACATGTATCCTTTGGCCTCTTCCTTATTCTCTCTCACTCCACACACGCACAATAACGCACTCACACGTATACACATTCTCTCACATATACACAATGCCTCTGTCATATGTAAAGAATACGTACAAGTTCACTCATGCCTCGAAAACACTTTCAAACAAACCCTCCTTTGCTCCATTGTGTTTAGGTATCCCATCTCATCACAAAATCTATTGGTATCTAACCAAAAGATACCTGACGTAGCACAGCTTTCCTTATTAGCGATGGTTAAGAAGGCTAGTTCATTATGTAGATGATGGTTAGAAAAGGCTAACTCAGTATGTATCTGCACTAACATTACTAATTATTTACATAACATCTTAAAGCTTTCAAATCAATTTTAGGGGGCGAAATGAACACACACCTTCATATGTATGTAACAAGTGAACCATTTGTGTAGATCTTTAGAATTTGCGTCTCTTTAACAATACACAAGTGGCTTATACTGCGGAATGAGCTTGTACTTACCTATTGAAATCTACAAACTTATGTTTTGAGAAAGCAAACGCCTTCTTAGTGACTTTTGGGACCCAAGTCCTCTTAATCATGATTGGCAGAGCATAAACACCGAAACACATATATGTGAAAGAGATGGGGTAGTCTAGTAAAACCATGAGTGAAACTTTTTTTTACAATTTTGTAAAGAGTACACTTGCAGAAAAAAATGAAATTAAGAGTGTACTCACAAAATGAAAGAGTGCAAGAGGCTCAACGTGAGTAGACCAAGAAATGGATAAACTCAAATGAATTAGAAATGAGCTTTCCAAGAGTAGATCCCACAAGCTTCCAACCAAGTACAATAAGGGGATGAGGCCCTCCTTATATAGAGTTGTAGGGGGCTTTTCAAAGAACATCATGTGTGGCATAATCCTCCTTGAAGGAGGATGAATGTGATGGTAGAAAGCAAATGGTAAGGTACCCAAATACAATGAGTTACAATATGAAATGGAATTGAAATGGAAATGGAGTGTCTCCTATATATAAATTGGAGACACACTCATGTGGATACAAATGGAAATAAGGTATGAGAAATCATGTCATCAACATCCCCTCTGCAACTCCATTTTGGAGTGGTTAAATGCTCTAGAGGTCCACCATGTGTTGGAGCAAAATTGGAGGATAAGACTTTGTGAACATGTCCACCAAGTTCTCCTGAGATGTACACGGCTCTAGAGTAATCTCCTCGGATACAATCTTCTCACGGATGAAATGGTACTAGATCTTGATGTGCTTTGTCCACCAAGTGCTAGAGTAAGATTGAAGGTAAAGCCTTTGTGAACATGTCCGCCAGGTTCTCATGAGAGGTACACCACTCAAAATTAATCTCTTAGGACATAAGCTTCTCGTGAATGAAACACTATTGGATTCTTGGCGATGGACAAGGTTGATTGGCTATTGATGCAGATGTATGTCAGAGTAATCTACAAAACACGAATGTCAGATAATAGACATCGAAGCAAGGTAGCCTCAAATGCTGCAAAACTAGATGCATAATACTTGACCTCGATGGATGACAGAGCAACTATAGGTTGCTTCTTACTTTACCAAGAGATAGGTCCTCAACGAAGCAAGGATATGTATCCAAAAGTAGACCATCAGGAATAAGGATCACCAGCCCAATCTGAATATTTCAACTAAGGACTCTTTTTGGTATATGCATAAGTTAGCATCAACAATGCCTGTTTGAAATCCTTTATCTTCAAACTAGAACTTGTGGATCTTTTCATGCGATGCCTTGGGAGCTTCCTTAAGTCCATAAAGTTCTTTGTGAAGCTTGTATACTTGATCTTCCTTGCCTTTGATCTTGAAACCTTTCAGGTTGTTCTACATAGACTTCTTCTTGAGGATCTCCATTGAGGAAAGCACTTTTGACATAAAGTTGGTAAATGGGCCATTTGAAGTGTGCACTAGATGCAAGATTGGCTCTTATTGTTGTAAACCTTGCAATAGGGGCAACTGTTTCTTCATAATCAATGCTGTGATTTTGCTTAAAACCCTTGGCTACAAGTTTTGTTTTATACTTGTCAAAAGTACCATCCAATTTTTACTTGACTTTGTATAGCCACTTAACTCCATTAACTTGATTATTTGAAAGTTTTGGAACAAGTTTCCAAGTGTTGTTCTTCTTGATTGGATCCATCTCTATTTGCATAGATTCTTCCCACTCAGCTTGACCTTGAGCTTCTTTGAAGTTGGAACGCTCTAGAATTTGCTAAATTTTATGCGTAAGTGCATAATTCACATAGTCACTTTGTTTTGCAGGTTCCTGCTTCTCAATTAGCCTTTGAGATCTTCTAGGTTGGTGAGAAGTAATTTCTTCTTAGTTTTTCTTTGAAATAATTGTGTTCCCCTATGACGTATAGATGGGTGGAATCAAACTTGAGCTAGTGGTTCTCAAGGCTATACAATCTATAGGCCTTAGACTATTCATTGTACCCAATGAATAGATGTTTCTTGGACTTAGATTGTAAATTATGTTGATCTTCTTTGGGCATATGCATGAATGCTTCACTTCCAAATACTCTAAATTAGTTGAAATTATGCCTACATCCATAGTAGGCTTCAAATGGAGTCTTGTTGTGTACTGCACTTATGAATTCTCTTTTGATGATGTGCACTGCATTATGCACAACTTTGGCCCAAAACTTGAACGGTAATGCTTTGTCGTGAAGCATAGTACATGCCATTTCCCTTACACTTTCTTTCAGCTACTCCATTCTGGGATGGAGTATGAGGTTGAGTGACTTGTATCTTGATGCCCTTTTGCTTTAAGAAATTGTTGAAGTCATGATTGATAAATTCTCTACCTCCATCTAATTTAATAATTTTGATTGAACTTTATGCTTTATTCTCAACTTGAAATCTATTCTCAAAACTTAGAAAAGGTATCTTCCTTGGACTTCAAAAAGTATACCAAATGTATCTTGTGTGATCATCTACTAAGAGAAAGAAGTAGATTGATCCACTTAATGAAGGGGCATTCATGGGTCCATAGACATCCATGCAGAATAGGGCAAGAGGGTTCCTAGCTCAGGTGGAAGCCTCTTTGGACTAGAGCCATGTGTTGCTTGCCTTAAGTGCAAGCTTGGCAGATATCATGTATTTGCCCACTCTTGAGCAATCCCTTAACCATTTTTGATGGTAAAATATTGGTTAAGTATGAGGTGTGCCTATATCTTTGGTATCAAAGGCTAAAAAGGGACTCCTTAGGAAGAAATCATAAAAGCTTGTATAAGTGGTTGTCTTCAATTCCTTGGGCTATTATATCCTTTGTACTTGGGTCGATTACCTTCACTGATGTATTATCGAATGACACTTGTTTGTGAAGGTCGATCATTTCTTTAACAGAAAGAAGGTTCATGCACAAGTTGGGTACAAGCGATACATTTGATAAAGCTTTACACTCTACTCTATGATTGGTGATCTGAACTTTGCTTTTTCCTTTTATTGGAAAACTTTTGTTATTGCCTAAATAAACCTCATTGATGTGATCATTTAAGTCTAGGAATGACTCATGATCTTTGCACATATGAGAGGTTGCACCACTATCAAAGATTCACTCTTGCAAGGAGCTAGAAGTAATTAGGGCATTGGTCTCTATGGAGATAAATAGATCTTCACTTGAACAGTGAGAGCTATTCTGAGAGGAATTAGTTTGGTGGAGGTAGAGGCTTTAGAATTATTCTTCTTTTTGTAGCAAAGCTTCTCAATACACCATGTTTTACCACAATAGTTGCAGTTGAACTTCTTAGATGAATTGTGAGAGCCTTGTTTAGATGTATTGGTAGAGTTATGACTAGCATTTTGGGCCTTATTGAATGGCCTCTTAGCTTTCATCATGGTTTCTTGCGAGATTGATGGCTTCAAGTGAGAGTTGTGGGGAGCAAAAGTTTCCATACTTCCTCCTAGCTGAATACTTGGACACAATTGTAAAGGGTTATGAAAATGGTTTCATAAGACCTAGGAAGCTTCATAAGAATTTTAATGGCCATGCCCTCACTAGAAACTTGTCGGCCACACAAACAGAGCTTGCATTGGTAATCTTCAAAGGCAGCGATCACTTTGCTAATGGGATCTAGGGGCCAAATGGAGAGGTTCTGGAACTCGGCTTCTAAGGTGTAGAATTTAGAAGGAGTTTTGTCTTCATAAAGATCGTGCAATATTTTACAAGCTTCGTGTGAGGTTTTGCAAGAAGTTATGTGACCTTTCGTCAACTTGTCATAGGGTAGCAACAATGGTCCTAAGGCTCTCTTGTCTTTGATATCCCAAATGTTCCACGCTACTAAATCATTATCCTTGTTTAGCTCAAGTTCTATAGCATCAACTACTTCATACAATAAGTTTGTACATAGATATGTGCTAATCTTATCCTTCCATAAATTATAGTTTGTGTCGTTGAATCTGTCATCCTTCACCATGAACATTGGTGTAAATGAAGGCAAATACAACTGACTTGAAGACATTGTGCTTGAAATAGAGGACATTATCTTTGTTGAAGCAAATTGAACTTGAAAAATGAATAATCACATTTTCAAAATGGAATCGACACCAAAATTTGGGATGGGGTAGGGGGGCTTATAGTAGCTCTTGTGAAAAATAGGAAATGCTTGGGGGCCTAGAGTAGCCCTACATTTGTTGAAACTTTGGAGGGGGGCTTCAAGTAGCTCAAAATGCAGTAATAGACACACTTTTTGGGGGCTTAGAACGTCCTTCCAAAGCACATACACACACACACGCAATGATCTTTGCTTGTATTATTGATGTTACACGGAGTAGGGTATTTAATGCCAATTAGAGTCAAAGATTGTGGGCTAAACCATTTGGGAGAATACAATATGAACCCTTATAATTTGAGTATTTGAGAGCAAAGGGTCTTATGGGAAGTACAATTGGAGGGAAAAGTACAAAGTAACCCTTTGAAGAGTGCCAAATTGAGTTCCAAAATTGAGAGCTAGATCTCTAGGAAAAATACAAGTGTAGCTTGTGAGTACTGAAGGGTTTGAAGTTTACAAAAAATAGAGTGCTTGAACATACCCTCATTTAAGATCCCCAAATGTCCCTTCTCCTTGTATGAAGGCATTGAATTCCCAAGAGACCCTAAACTTTTATAAGGAATCCCTAGTTACTGAAAATAAACATAGATCCGTATGAATCCGACTTTGTTCCTACGTCATCCAGACTATCAGTTTCAAGTACATTTGAAATGGGTCCCACGACCACGAACCTGAAACCTTAATATTAATCCTTCTTTGGAAACAGGCATAAAGCCAAGGAGTTTAAGTGACAAGTAGTAGGCCCTCATACATTCACTTCTCTTACGCGAGTCAAAGGCCATGCATGAAATCGCGTGAATTAAGCCACGTTATACTATCTCACAATAATAATCCCCCTCACGAGTCTGTCTCATGCTGGCTCTCGCGTTGTCTGACACATACAGCCTCCTCTCTTCTGCAAGCACATCATCCAGATTGGCCTGCTTTTTCATTTTTGATCATTCGAGACCTGCGTGTGCGTTCCTTCTTCTCATTCGTGCGCTCGTTACTAGTTCACCATCCCTTTGCAACGTTGCCATACTCATTTTGCTAGGCGAAAAGAGTTTTTCTACTACCATCGGGATTCAATACTCCAATGCATGGATCACGCACTCAGTGTCGTGGCTCTCTTGTTCCTTTTGGCGTTCTCTAAAGTGATTTGCGATGGTGGTACGTTTTCCAAGGTCGATCAGACTCATATGGCGATGCACAAAGCTATATCTTATGCAGCCGATGTTTTGATCTCAGCCTCCTCTTTGTATGAGAGAAGATGGAGCTTGGCGCAGCTGATCACAGTGAATGGTGCAGCTCAGCTCAATCTTGATTGATTGTCTAGAGCCTTCTTGAGTATGTCCTATGAGCCGTCTCTGAGAAAAGTGTGCAGCTTGTAGCTGAATGCCATAGTGGTTGTTGTAGGCTACTTCTTCTCATAGTGAGCATACGACATGGAAGAGAAAGCTTTGTTATCCAGCAGGTGTAGTTTAGCGGGGAGGGATAGACCAACCATGGACACCGATAGATTGGAAAAACAAAGGGAACCAAGAATACCAGGTGGTAGAGATGATTTTCCTCTACTTAGACCATGTGAACATCCAAGGATACTAAGACCCACTCAATTAGTAAACTCGATGAAAAATTACTTTGATGGAACAGGAGATCCCTATGACAATGTTGCCGAATTTGAGCAAGTATTGCGAGCGAAGCAAGTAGAAGATATGTTTACACAACACAATGCATTTGAAATCATGCTAAAGAACACGGATTTAACTTGGTTCCAACCATTGCAACAAAGGCAATTTAGGGATATTCATCACTTGTTAGAGTCATTCATCACATAATTCTCTTAAAGTGGAATCAGACACGATACTTCTTCATTGATTCACAGCTTCAAATAGACCCCTCAGGAAATATTCAGACTTGTAGGACATAGGTTTAGACAATATGTCAAGAGATGCCCAATGCAAGAACTACCCTCACAGGCCAAGCAAGTGTCTTTGTTTTTAGATGGCCTCTTGAGCTTTAAACTATGGTCCTATGTCTATTTGAAGGAACTTCGAACACTTGAGCGATGTGTAAGGATTTGTATAGAATTGAGGACAATTTAAGAGATGAATTGGAACTTTCAAAGGTCTATAAAGACTCAGATAGCTCATCTCAATCATCCTCAAAACTCTCTAGCTCGATAGAAGACCTAGTAGAAAAAGTGGCCCAAAAACTAGGAGTTGTAGCAAACAAATGCCTAGGTTAACAACAAACAAACATATGCTAGCTGAATATCCTTGCTTAATAGCTTCTCTCTCACATAATGATAGTGGACCTCTATATGCTTGGTCTTAGCATGATAAATAGGATTAACTGCAAGGTGTAATGAGCTTGTATTATCCCCAAAGATAATTGGAGATGTAGTATACAAGCCTAATTCTGTATACAACAATCTGATCCATATGGCCTCTTGAGTAGCATTGGCCAATCCTCAATACTCTGCCTCTGTAGAATATAAAGCAACAGTAGGTTGCTTCTTTGAAGGCCATGATATTGGTTTATCACCTGCAAATGAAAGGTATCCTGAGGTACTCCTCCTATCATCTTTGCATCCTACCCAATCTCCATGTGAATAAATTTTAATGTCCAAGTCTGATGTATAAGGGAAATACAAACCATGATGTTGAGTACCCTTGAGGTACTTCAAGATCCTTTTGGCAGCCTCCAAGTGAGGTACCCTAGGCTTGTGCATAAACTGACTTAGCACACTTACTCCATAAGCAATGTCCATCCTTGTCAAGGTAGCATAATTCAAGCTTCTCATTGTGCTTTGATAACTTGTAATGTCCTCAAGTACATCACCTTCATGAACACTTAATTTTAGGTTTACCTCCATTGGAGTACTTGCAACTTTGGCATCTTGCAAATGAAACTTCTTCAACATATCCTGTATATACTTTCTCTGAGTAATGTATATTCCAGAGTTAGTATAGACTAACTCAAGTCCAAGAAAATATTTTAGTGATCCAAGGTCACTAATTTTGAACTCCTTCATCATCTGATCCTTGATCTATTTGACACCATTTGCATCATTACTTGTAAGCATGATATGATCAACATATACACATAGGTATATTACGTTTGAATTACTTCTCTTGATGAATAGAGAAGTATCTGCTTTACTCATGACAAAACCTTGGTCCTGAAGATATGTGGTCAACCTATGGTTCCATGCCCTAGGTGCCTGCTTTAATCCATAAAGAGCTTTATTCAATTTGCATACATATGTTACCTTTTTTGGATCCTCATAGCCATGAGGTTGTGACATGTACACCTCCTTTGAAATCCAACCATTTAGAAATGCATTTTTTACATCCAATTGATACATGTTCCAATTCATTGATGTAGCCACACTTACCAATACCCTGATGGTTGGCATTTTGGTCACAAGTGAGAAGGTTTCCTCATAGTCAATGCCTTGGGTTTGTGCAAAACCCTTAGCCACAAGTCTAGCTTTGTACGTGCTTATTGACCCATCATAATTTCTTTTTATCTCATAGATCCATCTAGAACCAATTACCTTCATAGACTCCTTCTTTGGTACTAGTTCCCAAGTACCACTCTCCTTGAGTGCTTCAATCTCCTCATCCATAGCTTCCTTCCATTCTGCCTTGGTCTTAGCTTCTTCAAATGATGCTGGTTCTTCAATTGATAAATCTTTTGCAATATAAACAGAGTGCTTAGTAACAAGAGAGGTATCATATCCATATCTGATTGGCTTCTTGCTCTCCCTTTGTGATCTCCTAATTGCTTGGTTAGATGATTCAGGTATATCTTCCAGTTTCTTCATCTTGAGTTTACCTTTGGACTTCCATGCCTTGAACTCTTCAAGGTTGATGATTTCTTCATCATCTGAATTGGTGTCTTCATTCTGAGTAGGCTCCTCCTTAGTAAGGCTTGGAAACTCCTCTTCCAAGTCATAAGGTAGCTTTACCTTCCTGCATTCACTATCAAACCAAGAGTCATTTTCATTAAAGACAACATCTCTACTGACCATGAATCCCTTGTTTGAAGGATTGTTGAACATGTAACCTTTCTGATTTAGATCATATCCAATGAAAATGCACTTCTCTGCCTTAGGGTCTAGCTTACCGCTTATCTGAGAGGGGATATGCACATATGCTACACATCCAAAGATCTTGCAATGATCAAGTGAAGGTCTTCTACCATGCCATGCTTCATAAGGTGTCATCCCATTAGGAGATTTGGATGGCAACCTGTTTACCAAATAGGTGGCAGTAGATACACTCTCTGCCCACAAATAGTTAGGTAATTTTTTCTCATTTAACATTGACCTAGCTGTTTCAGCAATCAATCTATTTCTTCTTTCTGCTACCCATTCTGCTCAGGAGTATACCTTGTGGTAATTTCTCTTTTAATTCTGCTGTCCTGCAAGAATGCATCAAAATCATTTGAGAAGTACTCACCTCCTCCATCTGACCTTAGCCTTTTTAGATTTCTCCCTGTTTGATTCTCAACAAGTGCAAGATACCTTTTAAAGCAATTGAATACTTCATCTTTGTGCTTCATAAAGTACGATACAGTCCACCTACTATAATCATCAATGAAAGATACATAATACCTTGATCTAGAGATTGAGGAATCCTTGTTTGGTCCCCATACATATGAATGAACAAGTTCTAGGTAGTCCTCATGCATGTAGCCTTTCCTTGAGAAGGGTAACCTTTGAGACTTTCCAAACTGACAAGCACCACATTTATAAATCCTGTGTTGCTTGGATACATTAGGTATCCCAAGCACACATTGATCTCTGCATATTTGTTTCAAGGTTCTTTCACTTACATGCCCTAATCTTTTGTGCCAAATTTCAAGCTTTGATAATGTCTGATCTTTATAACTATAAAGTGCAATGTTCCTTGTATCCTCAAGTTCAAAAGTAAAAAGTCTACCTGTCTTTTCGCCTTTGGCAATTCTCTTGAACCCATGCTTGGGATCCTCCACAAATGCTCCATATTGGTTGAATCTAACCTGCAAACCCTTTTCCACAATATGTCCAACACTCATCAAATTCTTGGTAATAGTTGGTACGTATAGTACCCTACTCAACACATTTTGTTCCCATCAGAGGTCTTAACATTTCCAACTTTAATCACTGAGTGCTTGGTGTCATCACGTGTTTGTACCTGATGCTTACCCTTTGGTTCCTCAAGGTCAGAGAAAAGAGCTACATTGCCTGCCAGATGATTTGAGCATCCAGAGTCAATGTAGACGAGATGGTCATCATTTATACCTAGTTTTGAGGTCATGTTCATGATTAAAAGAGAATCTTCTTGCTCCTCTATGTAGTTGTTGTAATCCTTTCTAGATTTGTATCCTCCTTGGTAGTTGCTATTGTATTGTTGTTGTAGTTGTTGTTATATCCTTGATGGTGATTGAATTTGCCTCTTGATTGTGTGGATCCACCTCTTTCATATCCTCTACCTCTCTGATTCTTTAAGTTCCTAAAACACTCATCTGTAGTATGATTTGATAAACCACAAATATTGCATGGTGAGGAGTTATAAGGTCTCCCCCTACCTTGCTTACCTCCTCTGCCCCTTCCTCTTGATGATCTACCTCTCCCTGCATAGTTGGCTTGGGAGGTAGTTCCTTCATCTTCTACCTTCTTGTTCTTGCCTTTCTCTTTAGACTTATTCTTATTAGTGTATAGGGAAGAAGAGCTATTACCTCTTGATGAGTCTCCATTCTTGTTGAGCTTGGCTTCATGGGTGAATAGTTGCCCCATGAGTGTGGTAAGGTGTGGAATCTGCATGTCCATGTACAAGTCCATGACAGTTGTGAAGCTCTCCCATTTGTCATCAGATTTAATACCATTGATAACTTGCCTTACAATCTTCTCCTCTTCAATTTCTTCTCCTATACTTGCCAACTGGTCTGCTACATCTTTGACTTTTGTCACATACTCTGAGATAGCTTGCTTACGTTGCTTCCTTTGAGTTGTAAATTCAATCCACAATTGATTCTTCTTGGCCCTTGTGTTGGAAGAGAAGTAAGAAGACAAAGTTTCCCAAGTCTCTTGGGATGTCTTACAGTTCCTAATATGTGGAAGAAGAAAGTCAGAGATTGAGTTGAGTAAATAAGACCTTGCTAGTGCATCCTTGGCACACCATGTGTTGAGTCTTTCATGCTCTTCCCTTGTAGGTTGTCCTTTGCTTCTGAAAATGGGCATCTCCTCATCTCCTGAGATGTATCCATAGAGGCTCCTTGCTTGTAAGTATGTCTTCATCCTTAGAGACCATGCTTGATAGTTGTTCCTGTCCAATTTATCAATGAAAGAAGGAAAACCATCTCCCGTTTTACCTTAGCTTTGCTCTGATACCCTTGTTGGGATAGATGGATGGACACTCCAAGTGATGAGTAGGTACTGCCAAATCCTGCTTAGTACCAGCCCCTTGTAGCTTCATAGTTGATATGTGGACCCACTTAGCTTTCCAATGACACCATAAAAGTGCCTATGTACTTTGGAAATGATGTATGAAAAGATTGAATCAAAACAGACTACTTCTAAGTAGAAGAGTCCAAGAAAACTTTCTATTTTGGACCATACACATGCTGCTTGTAATGCTCAGTACATCTAGTGCGGTAGGAATTGGAAAAATTCCTTTTAGGAGTATCTAATTACTTATTAAGATAACTATTCCAAGTGGAATCACTTGAAATGATCAACTATGCACAAAGAAATGAATTTAGCAAATTAATCATTACCCCCAATTTTTAGGACCTCTACAAACTTTGACCAGTGAGTGCTTCAATGTAGTTTTCTCCCAATTGGCTAAATGGATTTGCTTAAGACTTTTTCCGCATGTAGATCACTTGGAGCTGATTCCAACAAGCTATAGATCATTGAATTTGGTGAAGAAATGAGTGAGATATGATCAGCACAAGTTGACAGTGAGAAATGACTATAACAGAGATATCATAGATGAACAATGTAAGTATAATGTATTAATGAACAATGTTGTAAAAGATCATAGGCTTGGTAATCATATCCTTATGGTAGGGATTGGTGTAGGCTACAATGTAGGCCTTACACATAAACCAAATGGCAATGGAAAGCTCAGTAAAAAAAAATGAACACCTCTACTGCGATTTTTTCAAGTGAGTTTATATAAGAGTTGAGTTCAAATTTGAATTTGAATTCAAATTTTGGCTCTATCTAAAAGTGAACCTTCATTCTAGGAGATATTGTCTCAATGTAGTTGTTGCTTTCCAACTAATCAAGTCCATGACTTTTTGGTAGGTGATAACAAATATTCTTAAGTAAAAAAGAAATGACTTTTACAAAGGTAAAGAAGTAAATTTCCACTAGAAACGGTTTTCATGGAACTTCACATCTTTATGAACCTCAAGCCAAATGTGTGGGCTTGGACTTTGCACCAACAAATCCTTGCGACAGCTCTCAGTCTCGTTTCACCTAGCCGTTCAAGATCAAAGATCCTCGAAGAGAGTTCATGACCTATCCACTCATGCTCCCGTGCTACTTTCAGTGTAGGTATCAAGAAGTCCAATGGTAGCACTGCATTTTGGACAAACACCATCTGAAAGGGTGTGGCTTGGAGTACCGTTTTATAGGCAACTCGGTATGCCCAAATAGCGTGGTGTAGCTGTTTATCCCAATCAGAGCGTTTATTATTCACTAATTTGGTCAGCACATTGCATAGAATCTTATTTGTGCTTTCGGCTTGCCCATTAGCTTGTGGATGATAGGAGGCAGACTTCTTGTGAATCACCAAGAACTCTTGAAGAAGATTTTCAATGACTTCATTCAAGAAGTGAGTGCCTTTATCACTTACTAACTCTATAGGTAGCCCGTATCTTGTGAACACATTCTCAAATAAGAACTTAGCTGTCGCTTGAGCATTGTTCTTCGTTGTGGCTTTCACTTCTACCCATTTGGTTACATAGTCTGTGGCCACAATGATATATTCAGCATGTGAACCCTTGGCTGGGGGATTAATGTTGAAGATAAATGTACAAGCTCATTTTCATATGAGCCATGCTTGGATAGATATACCAAATATACAGATAAAGGAAAAGTAGAGGAAAAAAGGAAAAAATAATAAAAGAAAAAGTCTAGTCAAAACTTCATGATGAGTAAGAGATACAATATCTTGCCTTGTAGTTAGTAGCATGTAGTGGAGAAAGTGGTGAGTTAAGAAGAAGGCACAAAATTCTTCACATGCTTATTGGTTATAAAAGTGAAGTGGGAGCACATTCAAAACAAGGAGAGAAAGAGGCAAGAGCTCCCAGTAGTCGGATCTAGCCATTTTGTCATTTTGGTTTTCCCTTAGACTCCTTCCAGCCGCACGTCAGTTTGTACATAGCTCTGTTGCAGAGCTCATATCTCAGTGCATATGTAACGATTTTGTGTGTTTAAAAATTCATTGGAAAGCTTATCTTGTGTACATTCTGGATATCAAATATCACTGTGAAAGCTTATGTAATTTGTGAGATATCCTGGAAAGAGTGAAGTCTAGTTTTTTAGTATACCTGTGTAGATTGGTAGTCTATTTTGGTCCGTTGATTTTCCTGACCAAAACATATCCAAATTGCAGGATTTTTGTCTTATTGGAAAGCGCTTGGCATCTACTTTTACTCTCTCATATTTCATTGAGATCATTTATATTCTGTGAGATATCGGTGAGATAGTAAAGTCCAGTTTTACAGTGTACTTATGTATGCAGGTGGTCTATCTTGGTGAGTTGAGTTTCCTAATCAAAACTCATCCAAATTACTTGTTTTTTATCTTGTTGGAAAGCTATTTGTTTCTACTTTCTCTATACCAAATATCTTTTCAAAGGATATATATTCAGAGATTTATCAGTCCGAGAGTGAAGCTTAGTTCTTCAGCATACCTGTGTGGACAGGTAGTTCATCTTTGACAGTTGTGTTTCCTAATCAAAACTTGTCCAAATTAAGTCATGTATAGGTTGTTAGAAAGCGCTTTTTGTCTACTTTGATTGCCTAAAGTCTCAAGTCCATTTGAGTTTTCTATTGAGAGCAGCAATCTATCTAACGTGCAGATGTTTGTCCAAGTGCTGGACATACAAGGGCTCACTACACACTTCCGTTGCGCATAGGAGAACTCATTCTCCACAGTTGGTATCAGAGCAAACTTGGTGCTGAAGCTTCATCAACAGAGATGGAGATAAAGAAAAGCAAAAGAGGAGCTATAAAACAAGGAGGAGCTTCACAAATGCAAGAGCAAAGGACTATAACTATTCGAGGTAACTCTCAAAGTCTTTGATACTCTTCAATGGCTGACTTGGGTCAACAAGTAGAGACGTTGGATAAGGATAACTATCCAGTGTGGAGGTTTAGAATGACCAACTACCTAATGGGCAAAGGCTTATGGGGTATTGTGAGCGGCAATGATGCTCAACCTCAAATCAATAGCTATGGCCACCGAAGTCCAAAGGAGGCAAGCAAAAGAATGGAGGGAGAGGAATAGGAGAGTCATGTTCCTCATTTCGCAAGTCATTACTAATGCCATGGTAGGTCATATTCAACATCTAGAGAAAGCTAAGGATGCTTGGGAAGCTCTTGAAAGTATGTATTCAACAAATACCAAAGCTAGGAAACTTCAACTCAAGAATGAGTTGAACACAATCATGAAAAGTTTGAGTCAATCCATAGCTGAATATACTTTGAAGATTAAGGAGCTAAGCGATGCTTTAGCTTCTATTGGCACAACGGTTGAAGACGAAGATCTTGTGTGTTATACTCTCAATGGCTTGAGAGAAGATGAAAGATGGAAGCCTTTTATAACTTCCATTAACTTGAAAGATGTATATCTAGGTTTTGAACAACTAATCCCTCATCTTGTCACAGAAGAGCTTAGCTTCGGTGGTCCCAAAGGAAAGGACAGCCACAACCAAATGTTATATGCAGGTCGAGGTAAAGGAAGAAACTCAAGAGGAGGCTCAAGAGGAAAAGGAAGAGGTCACAACCAATCCAATTACAATCAAAACAATTCGGAAGACAACAAGGATGCATCAAATGCCAACGCACAAGGAAGAGGTCGAGGTAGAAGTAGAGGAAGAGGCCGAATCTCCTACAATTCTCATAAAGGTATAACATGCTATCATTGTGGTAAAGTAGGACACTATGCTAGTGATTGTTGGCTGAAGAATGAAAGACCAAATGGAGGCAATCAAAGGAACCAAAGCAACTATGCAAGCACCTCAAGTGAAGGAAGCAAGGACACACTACTTGCAATGAGACATGAGTATAGAAGCTCTTGTGAAGATGACAGAAAATGGTACATTGATTCAGGTTGTAGTGACCATATGTCATGCCAAGGAAGTTTGTTCACCAATCTACAGGTACCAAGTGGAAAAGGATGTGTTGAAACAGGTGATGATAATCAACACATGATTGAACACATTGGAGATATAAGACTTGGAGATACAAGTAGAGCAAAGGTACTATCTAATGTTCTTCATGTTCCTACAATTTCAAAGAACTTGATTTCAGTAGGACAAATGGTAGAGAAGGGTTATCATGTCATATTCAATGAGAATGGGTGCTTCAAAAAGAATCCAAAGGAAGGCTTTAAGGTCATTGCTCGAGGTAGAAGAGAAGGAAGGATGTTCACTTTGGATGTCCAACATCCACATGGAAAGGTCATGTACATTCAATGTGGGAACAAGAAGATTTCAGAGCTGGACTTATGGCACAAAAGAAAAGGACACATCAACATTCCAAAGCTGAAGGACATGAGCAAACATGAAGTGGTAAGAGGTCTTCCAAAATTTAATAGCATTGGACTACATGAGTTATGTGAAGCTTGTCAACTAGGAAAGCAAACGAGGCAGCCATTCAAGAGGAGCAATTATGTGGCTCCAAATGTCTTGGACTTGATACATACGGATGTATGGGGACCAACTCAAGAGGCATCAATGGCTGGTAATAGGTTTTTTGTCACCTTCATTGATGATCACTCAAGAAAGGTATGGATGTTTTGTATGAAGCAAAAATCAGAGGTGTTTTCTATATTCAAAAGATTCAAAGTTGAAGTTGAAAAGGAAACAGGAAGGTCTATCAAAACCTTAAGGTCCGACAGTGGAGGAGAATACTTCTCCAAAGAATTTTCAGATTTTCTACAAGAGAATGGAATCAAAAGGAAATTCACTTGTAGGTATACACCACAACAAAATGGAGTAGCTGAGAGGAAAAATAGGCAAATTGCTGAAATTGCAAGATGCATGCTCAACGAGATGAAGGTACCATTGTACTATTGGACTGAAGCTACCACAACCGCCATTTACTTGATGAATAGGTGCACAACATCAGGAATACATCACTTGACTCCAGAAGAGGTATACTCCGGTAAGAAACCTAATCTTACACACCTCAAAGTGTTTGGATGTGTTTGCTTTATTCACATTCCAAATGAAGTTAGAACAAAGATGGAACCAAGATAAAAAAAATGCATTTTCATTGGCTACTCAACGGAGCAAAAAGGATACAAGTGTTACAACCCTAGAACAAAGGAATTAAGAGTCTCGCGAGATGTGGTCTTTGATGAACTAAGACCATGATATGAAGATAAAGGAAAGGAAAACATTCTTGAAGAAGATTGTGATGATTATGCAGGAATAAATCAAAGAGAAGTTCAACAATCAAGCACAAAGGCTTCAGGTCCAGAGGCATCTACATCAAATGAAGAATGTTCAACATGGAGGGGGAGTCATTCCTTGTCTCCAAATTCAGCTCATAGTAGAGCGGAAGAAGCAAGTGCTAATCCAAACAGTGAGGTAGATGCAAGTGAAGAAGAATATGAAGAGGTAATCACTCCGATGGTAAAGTTGAATAGGTTAAAGAAGCAACTTTCTACAGGCAATGAAAGAAGATCTTCAAGGACAAGGTATCCAACTCAAAGGTTGAGTTATGATAGTTTTATGGCGACACATTTTTCATACATGATGCAGGTTATCAAAGACAAAGAGCCTGAGACATATGAAGAAGCTTGCACACAAAAGGAATGGAAGCAAGCTATGAAAGAGGAGATCAAAGCTCTCAAAGATAATCACACATGGGAGCTAGTGCCAAAGAAAGAAGGTATGAAGATTGTTCCAAACAAATGGGTGTTTAAAGTAAAGAGGAATGCTGATGGTTCACTAGCTAGATATAAAGCTAGATTAGGTTCCAAAGGATTTAAACAAACACAAGGCATAAATTATGATGAAGTTTTCAGGCCTGTTGCAAAGATGGGAACTATCAGAACATTAATCGCAATTGGTGCTTCAAGGAGATGGCCATTATATCAACTTGACATCAAAAATGCTTTTCTTAATGGAGAACTACATGAAGAGGTATACATGAGTCAACCGGTTGGATTTGAAGATGAAAACCATCCAGATTTTGTTTGCAGGTTGAAGAAGGCACTTTATGGTATGAAGCAAGCACCAAGAGCATGGAATCAGAGATTGGTAGAGTATCTAACTAAGTGTGGATACAACCCAAGTAGTGCAGATCCTTCGTTGTACATGAAGAAGGAAGAAAATAGAGAGGTATATATTTGCATATACGTCGATGACCTCATAATAACAGGAAATGATGTTAGAGGGATTAAAGATATAAAAAAGAAGCTTGGTAAGGAGTTTTCAGATCTTGGAGAGCTGAAATATTTTTTAGGAATCGAAGTTGTTTATGGAAAGAGTGGCATCTACTTGATGCAAAGGAAGTACTTGTTGGATGCTCTTTTCAGATTTGGAATGAGTGAATGCAAACCACTCACTCAACCCATGGACACAAATACAAAGATTTGTTCAAATGATGGAGAACCATTGGAAGATGTAACAACATACAGAAGCATTGTAGGATCATTGATCTATGCAAACATTACAAGACCTGATTTGTCTTATGTTGTTGGTGTACTTTCTCAGTTTATGCAAGCCCCGACAAGTGAACACTTAAATTCAGCTAAGAGAGTGTTGAGATACATAAAGCATACAATTAATCATGCTTTGTTTTACAAGTTTGATGGAGAATTGCAGGTCAAAGGCTTTAGTGATGGTGATTGGGCAGGCTCAAAGGAAGATAGAAGATCAACCTTAGGTTATGTGTTCATGATAGGAAGCAAACCTATCACGTGGAGCTCAAAGAAACAACCTACTATTGCACTTTCATCTATGGAGGCTGAATACAGAGGATTAGCATTTGCCACATGTGAAGCAATGTGTATTAAAAAGCTTTTGGCTGATCTTGGAGTGCAAGTTGGAACCATCCCTATATATGGTGATAACATGTCAAGTATCTACTTGGCAAGCAATCCTATGTTTCGTGCAAGGAGCAAGCACATAGAGGTCCACTACCATTATGTAAGGGAGAAGGTGCTCAGCAAAGATGTGGAGATAAAGTTCATTAGAACCAAAGAGCAGGTTGCAGATATTTTTACAAAGTTCTTGGATGCTTCTAAACTCAAAGGCTTCAAGGATGTGATAAATTTGCAGGACATGGATGAAGATAACTCCCAAATGAGCTTGAGGGGGAGTGTTGAAGATAAATGTACAAGCTCATTTTTGTATGAGCCATGCTTGGATAAATTTACCAAATATAAAGATAAAGGAAAAGTAGAGGAAAAAAGGAAAAAATAATAAAAGAAAAAGTCTAGTCAAAACTTCGTGATGAGTAAGAGATACAATATCTTGCCTTGTAGTTAGTAGCATGTAGTGGAGAAAGTGGTGAGTTAAGAAGAAGGCACAAACTTCTTCACATGCTCATTGGTTATAAAAGTGAAGTGGGAGCACATTCAAAACAAGGAGAGAAAGAGGCAAGAGCTCCCAGTAGTCGGATCTAGCCATTTTGTCATTTTGGTTTTCCCTTAGACTCCTTCCAGCCACACGTCAGTTTGTACACAGCTCTGTTGCAGAGCTCATATCTCAGTGCATATGTAAACATTTTGTGTGTTTAAAAATTCATTGGAAAGCTTATCTTGTGTACGTTCTGCATATCAAATATCTCTTTGAAAGCTTATATAGTTTGTGAGATATCAGTGAAAGAGTGAAGTCCAGGTTTTCAGTATACTTGTGTAGATAGGTAGTCTATTTTGGTCAGTTGATTCTCCCAACCACAACATACACAAATTGCATGATTTTTGTCTTGTTGGAAAGCTCTTGGCATCTACTTTCACTCTCTCAAATATATCATTGAGATCATTTATATTCTATGAGATATCCGTGAGATAGTAAAGTCCAGGTTTATAGTGTACTTATGTGTGCAGGTGGTCTATCTTGGTGAGTTGCGTTTCCTAATCAAAACACACCCAAATTAGCTGTTTTTTATCTTGTTGGAAAGCTATTTGTGTCTAATTTTTCTATACCAAATATCTTTGTCAAAGGGTATATATTCAGAGATTTATCAGTCTGAGAGTGAAGCTTAGTTCTTCAGCATACCTGTGTGGACAGGTAGTTCGTTTTTGACAGTTGTGTTTCCTAATCAAAACTTGTCCAAATTAATTCATTTATAGCTTGGTAGAAAGCTCTCTTTGTCTACTTTGCTTGCCTAAAGTCTCAAGTCCATTTGAGTTTTGTATTGAGAGTAGCAAGCTATCTAAGGTGCAGATGTTTGTCCAAGTGCTGGACATACAAGGGCTCACTACACACTTCCGTTGCGCATATGAGAACTCATTCTCCACAATTAATAGGACCTAAAAAGTCTATTACCCACTTAGAGAATGCATGTCCACCCATCATAGGTCTCAGTGGCATCTCATCTTTACGTATGGGGTATTGAGTTCACTGATAGACATCACACCGCTTCACATAGGTATGTGCATCCATGTGAAGGGTTGGCCACCACAAGCCTGCAAATAGGATTGCTTTCATCACATGGTATGGACCAAAGTGTCCTCCTGCTACACCTTGGTGAGCAGTTTGCAAGATCTTAAGATATTCACTCTCATGGACACATAGTCTTAGATATCCATCCTTCCCACGCTTGTATAGATTATCACCAATGAGTGTGTAATCTAGGGCTTCTTCTTCTAAACATCTTCGCCTAGCCAGAGTGATATCTTGAGGGAATGTTCTCGTCCTCAGGAAGGCTGCCAATGGTTCACTCCAATCTGGTATTAGAGACATTTGATACAGTGTAGCGTGCACCACAGGTGGCTTAGTCCGACAAACTAGGCATTCCTTGCACAATTTATGGACATCTACTTCCATAGTTGGTCAGTGCACTCCGAGTCTCCTTAGTGTTTGTAAAGTTCTTTGCCTTGATTAGTGTGCTCTAATGCACCTACATGTGCTAATTGCAACCATTTTGTGTACTCCTCTTCTTCCACACAACAAGCTAATATCCCATGGTCTGTGTGCTTGTACATACTTCCTACCATGATATGGTACTTTTGGGCTTTTACTACCTCCCTATCTTGAGTGTTTATTACTCGGTGGTTAGGCCCGTATGTTAATACTGGCACTAATGTCTTAGCCCACTGAGGTACAACTTCCAAATTAAACAAATAAGCATCAACAAGGTCATGTGTTATTCCTTATGGGGCCTCTCTAGATGTGAGCCTAGAGAGATGGTCTGGTCTCAAATGAGCCTTGCCTTTCCTCACCACAACCTCAAAGTCATATTCCATTAGTAAGAGAAACCATCTTACTAATCTACCTGTACTGCATGGCTTGTTTACCAAGTACACCAATGTTTCGATGATCAATAAAAAATTTAAACTTATTTGCAAGAAAATAGTGCCTAAACTTTTTAACCGCATATACCATGCCTAATCCTTCTCTCTCAGTAGTGGTATAGTTTTGTTCACCTGCATTTAACTGCCTAATAGCATGGCTATTGGGAGATCCATATTACCTTCACCAGTAGGTTGTGCAAGTACACATCTAATGGCATAATTGGATGCATCCACATGAACATGAAATGAATTTTTCCAATCTGGTGTAGTCAAGATTGGTGCTGAACACAATTGCCGTTTAAGCTCATTGAAAGATTTCTCACATTCATCAGTCCACTCAAAACTGGTCAAAAGTCCATACAGAGGCTTTGCAATGATGGCATACATGTGTATAAAACATCAGTAATAGCCACAATTCCCCATGAAAGCTTGCACTTCCTTGATATTTTTTGGCCTAGGTAGTTTTGCGATAGCTCTCACCTTCTCTTTGTCAGTGGATGTGCCGTTCCTTGACACTATGTGTCCTAGAATCTTGCCTTGCTTGACCATGAAAATACACTTTTCTGGGTTCAGGTAGACTTGATATTCTCTACATTTGTCAAAGATTTGCTCGAGTTCGGGTATATGTGTTTGTCTAATGTTAGAGTCCGCACAGAGATGATCCACATAGACTTCTAAATTCTTCCTCAAGAACTCTTTAAACACATGGCACATCAGCCTCAAGGTACTGGGTGCATTGGTAAGCCCAAATGGCATTACTCGAAAAGCAAATATGCCCCACTTTGTGGAAAAAGTCATCTTATGTTGATCTTCCGGAGCAATGGCTACCTGATTGTAGCCAGAAAATCCATCAAGGAGGCTATACACTTCCTTGCTCGCTTGCTACTCTTTCTAAGAGATGCTCACTGATAGGAGGCGGATAACTATCTCTGATAGTGGCTACATTAACTTTCTTCAAGTTAATACATACACATAACTTTCCATTCTTCTTGGGCACCACTATAATGGGGGATACCCACTCAGTGTGCTCAATTTCATAGATAAATCCAGGTTGAACCAAACGATCTATCTCTTCTTTGATCTTGGCAGTATAATTATCATTATATGTGTATGGATTTTGCTTAGAGGGTTTGGCATCTGAGGTCATGGGGATAGTGTGTGAGCATATGTCAAGGTCTACGCCTTTCAAGTCCTTGTAACTCCAAGCGAATACATCTCTGTATTCTCTTAACAAGGCTATCAACTCGTGCTCTTCTTCTTTCATCACCTCATGCCCAATGCAGAGTCACTTGCATCCTCGAATGCAACAGTGCTAGGTTCACATTCTTCAATAACCGAATCACACATGATTGGCTCTATTGGTGAAGACTGAAATGTCATAGCCATCCTCGTCATAGTGGGGTCTCCATTGTTCTTCATTGGCTACATCCACTGTTTCTAAAATTTATGCCCAACCATGAGGTTCAAACTCTTCGTTGGGGAACACTACATGTGCATAGGCTGGGTCTTGAATTGATCTATGAGTTTCCTTCACACCTACCTCTCTGGCTTTCTCTCTTTTCTCTTCTTCTACGGCTACTACACATCCACAAGTGAGTGTCTTCATGCATCCATGAGGATCCTGATCCTATGGAATGCACTGATTCGGTATCATCCTTAGCTCTATGGATGGGATTCCATTGAATAGGGGGTACGTCTCTATGGGAGTAATCCTTGAGATTGACTTTGGCTGTAACACCTAAGTGTTGCAAATACAAAGAATTGGTTCCCCAATCTTGCACCACTTGCAACTGCCGCATAAATGGTCTTCCCAAAATTATCTCATAGGCTTGTTTTTTGCTAAAGTCACATATGTCGAAAGTATGCTCGAACTCGACACCACATGTAATGAGAGTTATTCCTTCTAGCAGTCCTAAGGGTCTTTCTATGTGACCATCGACCATCTGCAATTTCATTCTCGTTGGCCTGAGTGTTGACTTGCCCCATCGCTTCCATAGGGAAGTGGTAGCAATTGCAACTCCTGCACCTGAGTCCAAAATCGCCTTGGTGGTGTAACCTTGATGGGTAATGGGAAGATAGGTGTTTCCTTCTTCTCCTTCGCTCATGTCCCCTATCTTTTCCAAGGGTATTTCTGGCACTGTTCTATGAGATCCTACCTTGGAACGAGGTTTTGCTACTTGTGGCACTTGATTGGCTACATGTTTCCATAGTTCTGGCCTAACCTTGAGTAGCTCTTCTAAAGTGAGATTGCACTGCACTTTAGTTTTTTTCACAACCTCTAAGTTCCTAGGGATGACGGAGTCTTCGTTTCTTACCATGACTATGGGTGCTCTCATGCAAGTAGACTTAGCTTCCCATAGACTTGTGAAATGGGGCAGTTCTTGTAAGGAATTAGACTCGAAGTCTAATCTCTCGTGAGATTGGGTACTCTCCTGTTCCTCATAAATGGAAGGAATGTCTTGCAGGAATTGATCATGCGCGTCATCCACAAGTTCAATGTGAGGAGGGGCTTCACTTTCTTTAGTCCATTTCTCTTCTCGAATTTCTCGCAAAAATTCTGGTGAGTACCTATTGATCGAAGAAGAGATGTCTGGTTCAGTGGAGTTAGGCACATAAGCTTCCTAGGGAGGAAGGCTTATTCTTTCACTTGCCTTGTCCTTACTTTGAGAGGCGGGGTCCTTTTTTGATTGTGCAATTAGCCTCTCCAATCTTTCTAGCAGTCCATCAAAGTGCAACTACATCTTAGCTGAACTAGAGAAGTTAAAGAGGCGACTGGCATCAAACATGGTTTGAGCCAGTTCCACCATCTTAGCACAAATTTTAGTTCGTTCAAGCTCTAGTTTAGCTCTAGGGTAACACTTTTCATGATCCGTTACATTTGGCCCTTCTTGGATTCTGGCCTGATATGCCTTAAGCATCATGTTTAGGTCCTCGGGAGTGGGATCTGCTAGGACTGATCCTACTCTAGGGGGTGGTGGGATTGTGTGAGGTGGGTTGGAGGGTGGTGGATTGGATGGAGATGGGAATGGTGGTGGTGGGGTAGGGTGAGAGTGAGTTTGAGATGTGAGTTCAATTATCTTGGCTTTGGTTTCTATTAGACTTTCCTCGAGTTCACTCATCTTCTTCGCCCATTGCCTTTTCATTCTCTCGCGACTATCCTTCCAAGATCTAGTTCTCTTCTTAGTTATGCTCTCAGTTTCACTAACCTCAGAACTCTTTTACTTGGGGTTGAGCCATAATGGGACATACATTCGCCATATGGTCACCTCCACAAGTATAACATCTTTTCACTGGGGCAAACCTTGGTATTTGTTTACTTGAGACTCCTAACTTCTGAGCTACCTTCTCTGCAAGCTCCTCAATAGATGTGGACGGATTTGAATTGAGGCTAGTAGAGCTATCTAAATTTCTGTAGATTTTTGAAAGCTCTAATCCCTCCCCTAGGTTATCCTCGATGTCGATGCACATGCGTACACACTCTTCTATGGCCCTAGGGTCCTTCAAGTACACATATGATCTCAATTTGGAACTCAACACTCCATCCAAGAATAAAGCCACTTGTTTGGCTGGTGTGGGTAACTCAGGAACATGACATCTCTAAGCTCGATCCCGGGCAATGGCGCCAAAATTTGGTGTAGCTCAGTGATGAGTAGCACCTCCTTTAATGTCAATCCGGGAAGACATGAGGATGGTATGAAGACCTCGAACAAGTGATGGCACAAGTGTGTGAGTGAGAAGCACACAAACATGCACACACATATACGCACATGTGCACTCAAGGCAAGAACAAGGAGAGAAACAATGGAGTCACTTCTATTACCAAAGAGTTCTCATACAAGTTCAAATCTACAACAAGCTAACCCCCAAAATGAGCTCTGTAGCTCTTTTTATAGTTTTTGACTAGCTTTGGTCCTGTCCAGACCTAGTGTCTGGCCTAGTTAAAAATTGGGTTCGAAGGCTCTTTTGGAGGCTCAAACGAGCTCTGAAAATTATGAAAATGTGTACATAAATACTAATAATACTCCTCAAGCTCGAGGATTCCTCGGCTTGCACAAAATGGAGTAGAAATAATAAAAAATGGTATTTACAATGGTGTGAAGTGACAAAAATCACTATTTGGGAAATATTGCTTCATGAAAAATGATAGGCCTATTTTCCGGAACACCGTTGACTGCTTTGCCTACTTGGCCCTTCTTTTTGCTCTGATTCCTTATGTCGGCTCCCTTGTCTTGCAATTCCCTGAATGCTGCCAACATACATATTATAGAAAGACCCAATTTTGTAATAAGTATCTCCATTTTGTGCAAGCCGAGGAGTCCTCAAGCTTGAGGAGCTTAGGTAGAACAAGCATACCAATTTCAGCTACTTTTAGATCTTCTTTAGACCTCCAAATATTGCATAGAACCTATTTTTTAATTATGATGGGCACTAGATGTGAAACAGGTCAAAACTAGTCTAGAATCTATAAAAAGAGCTAGAGAGCTCATTTTTGAGGTTAGCTTGTGTGAGTTGAGAAGAGCTTAGAGCTATTTTGAGCTTGCAATAGTGTTATTGAGCAGTAGAGTCTACTTTCAACCTTCCAACGTGTCTTGCTTGTCCCTTACATGTGTGTGTGTGTATGTGTGTATGCATCTACATGTTTCTCACCTTCACTCTCACTACTTCTTGCATTCACAATCTTCATATCACTACTATCTCTTCTGTGGATTGACATTAAGGAGGTGGAGCTTCTTCACATGGTCCTTACCATTGTGCTAGAGCAACAGAGGCAGTGAAGTATCATACATGTATTTGGAGCTAACAAATGTTTCCTTAGTACATGAAAGCAATGGCTGAATAGCATCTTCCACAAAAAAAACATGATGGCTAACCATAATGCGTTTAGTTTGTGGATGATACAGACGATTGCCTTCACTTTCGGAATTGTACCCAACAAAAGTACATTTTAGTGCTTTATCATCCAAAAACATGCAGATGAGCAACAGATGGCTTGCGACCATGCCAAGTCTCATATGGAGTGATAGACTGCAACACTTTAGTGGGACACCTGTTAAGTACATATGCTGCTTACATAACATCCTCAAGCCAAAAACTATGTGGTAAAGCCTGACTCTTAACGATACATCTGGCCATCTCCATGAGTGACCTATTCTTTCATTCAAAAACTCAATTCTATTGAGGTGTATACGGCACTA
Source organism: Ceratopteris richardii (assembly GCA_020310875.1). Lineage (NCBI taxonomy): Eukaryota > Viridiplantae > Streptophyta > Polypodiopsida > Polypodiales > Pteridaceae > Ceratopteris > Ceratopteris richardii. Next base: position 161,081,253 of record CM035429.1, on the reverse strand, counting down.
TACACTGATGTTTTATCCCATGTTCAGCCGGAAATGCATTAAAGTTAGAAGACATATATTCCCCCCTCGATCAGAACGGAGGGTGCCCATTTTACATGCTGACAGATTTTCAGCCAAAACTAAAAACTCTTTGAAGCACATAAACACTTCAGCTTTTTCTTTCAATGGATATACCCATGCATGCTTGGAAAAATCATTCATGAAAGTCATGAAGTAAAGATAATTTCCAAAAGAGGGTGTCTGCATAGGACCACAAACATCATTGTGAACAAGCTGCAATTTCTGAGTAGCTCAAACTGAACCATCTTTTGGAAAGGAAGAACGCTCCATTTTGCCCAAAATACAGCCTTCACATACATGTTTACAAGGTGCCTCAAGTTTGGGCAAAGAGGACACCATTTCATATTTGTACAGGCATAGCAAACTAGCAAAATGCAGATGACCAAAGTGTGCATGCCAAAGCTTTGCATCTGACATAGCCTAAGAATCATGTACTGCACATGCCGAATCATTTAGAGATCTTTCATAGTCTATGAGCTTATACAACCCACCACACAAAATGCCAGAAGCAATAATGACGTTGCCATTTAATAGATCATGAATTGTACATCTGTCATCAACAAATGTCACAACCAAGCCAATCTTGGCTAATGCAGAAACTGATAACATATTTTTTTTTATCCTTGGCACAAACAAAGCATCTGACAAAGTGAAAGAACTACCGTTAGCAGTAGTCAAAATGATCTTATTAACTCCCTTAACAGGAAAAGTGGAGTTGTTGGTGCATGTAACAGTATTCCTTGTAGGGGCAGGCTCGAGTGAAGAGAAGAAATTGGGCTGCGAGGTACTATGTTTGGTTGCCCCACTATCAAAGTACCAAACATGTGAGTCTACTGCAGACATGCATTGCTCATGAGAAGATAGGTCAAAACTGCAAACAATAGTAAACACCCATTCCTCTTCCTGCACAAGATTAGCAGACTCTATTTTCGGTGTAGAGGCCTTTGCAACAACCATTCCGGCCTCTTTCTTCTTTGCCTCTTTAGCAGCCAGTTTTGGATAGCTCATAATGACATGATCATTTTCTTTACAGTATTTGCAAAACAATTTCTGCTTTTCTGATTTGTTCTCATCTTTTTCTTCCTTCTTTGAATGTGCAACATTTGCAGATTTCTGCTTACTAGTAGAAGAGCTCCATTTTCCTTTGCCCTTCTGACTAGCTAGGAAAGCTTGATCTGCAACACACATAATAGACCTATTCTGCCTAGACTGGTCTTCCTGCAACAAAAGAAACTAAGTCTTCAAATATGAAGGCATTCGGATTGCCTTTCATCATCAAATGAAGAGTAGAAGCAAAAATCTGATATGAGTCGGGAAGACCATTCAGAACAGTCTGCACAAGTGAATTGTCAGGAAGGACTTCATCTGCAGAAATCAACTGTTCCTTCAAATCCTTGATCTTTGTTAGAAAACTATCCATACAATCACCTTCATTCATGTGCTCACTCTCCAATTCTTTTTGGAGGTAAGCAACATGAGCCTCATTCCTAGCCTGGTACAATGTGGTAAGTGTATCCCAAGCATCCTTAGTTGTTTTGCAAGAACAAATGTGAGGAATAATGGCACATTTGATAGAAAAAGCTATCAATGCATGTGCCTGGGCATCTCTGCCATCCCAATGACTTTGCTCTACAGTAGGTGCAACAAAAACCGCAACACAAATAGGAATATGCAGAATATCATCATCTTCGACACCATCTGCATCAACTTTAGTACCTGCAATTGTAAGAGTTGCAGGTGTCATAGGACGTTTTTCAACACCCTGCACAATGTTCCACAGTCCTTTTGCAACCAATACATGTCGCATCATATAAGCCCATAACGGGTAGTTGGTACCATCCAACTTATCCTTGATCGGTGACTAAAATACCTTGATGTAGAAAATTGATTGTATCTTTTCTTTGAGCATCTTTTCCTTCATGAGCACACACAATAGATTTCTCTCTGCCCATAGCTTGCCACACCTCCTAACTTTTGTCTTTCACTTCCACACTACTAAGCTTCTCTTTTAGTGCAAGGATGTCTTCCTAGGTCCAGCTCTTACATCACACACTACGATATTGCATCGCCACGTTTGCAAAATGGAATCACCACATTTACAGAATGGAATCAACACATTTGTAAAATGGAATCGAAACCAAAATTTGAGCTAGCTGGGGGCTTTTAGTAGCTATTGTGCGAAATTGGAAATGCTTGGGGGTTAGATTAGCCCTACACTTGTTGACACTTTGGAAGGGGGCTTAGAGTAGCTCGAAATGCAATAACAGACACACTTTTTGGGGGCTTAGAACATCCTCCCAAAGCACACACACACAATGATATTTGATTGTATTATTGATGTTACAAGGAGTAGGGCACTTGGTGCCAATAACAGCTAAAGATTGTGGGCTAAACCATTTGGGAGAATACAATATGACCCCTTATAAGTTGAGTATTTGAGAGCAAAGGGTCTTATGGGAAGTACAATTGGAGGGAAAAATACAAAGTAACATTTTGAAGAGGGCCAAATTGAGTTCCACAAGTGAGAGCTTGACCCTTAGGAAAAATACAAGTGTAGCTTGTGAGTACTGAAGGGTTTGAAGTTTACAAGAAATAGAGTGCTTGAACATACCCTCATTTAAGATCCCCAAATGTCCCTTCTCCTTCTTGTATGAAAGCCTTGAATCCCTAAGAGACCGGGAACTTTTTTAAGGAATTCCTAGGTATTCTGAAATAAACAGAGATCCATATGACTTCGAGTTTGTTCCTATGTCATCCAGAATATCAATTTCAAGTACATTTGAAATGGGTCCCATGACCACGAACCGGAAACCTTAATAGTAGTCGTTCTTTGCAAACAGGCATAACGCCACGGAATTTAAGTGTCACAAGACGTCCGAGATGATGTCTTGGACCCGTAGTATGGCCCTCACGAGCCAAAGGCCATGCATGAAATCGCGTGAATTATGCCACGTTATACTATCTCACAATAATAATCCCCCTCGCGAGTCTGTGTCACGCTGGCTCTCGCTTTGCCTGACACATACAGTCGAAGCAGAAAGCCTCCTCTCGTCTGCAAGCACATCATACAGATTGGCCTGGCTTTTTCCTTTTTGATCATTCGATACCTGCGTGTGCGTTCCTTCTTCTGATCATTTGTGCGCTTGTTACTAGTCCACCATCCCTTTGCAACGTTGCCATACTCATTTTGCTAGGCGAAAAGGGATTCAATACTCCAATGCATGGATCACCCACTCAGTGTCGTGGTTGTTTTGTCCTTTTTGGTGTTCTCTCAAGTGATCGATGGCATTACCTTCTCCAAGGTCGATCAGACCCATACGGCAATGCAGGAAGCTATATCTTATGCAGCCGATGTTTTGGTTTCAGCCTCCTGTTTATAGGAGAGAAGATGGAGCTTTGGCGCAGCTGATCACAGTGAATGGTGCAGCTCAGCTCAATCTTGATTGATTGTCTAGACCCTTCTTGAGTTCTAGACCCTTCTTGAGTATGTCCTATGAGCCCTCTCTGAGAAAAGTGTGCAGCTGAGAGATGAACGGCGCTGTTAGGCAGTGGTATTGCTTGCCCCTCTCAATCTAGCTCCTTCTTCTCTGATAGAGAACAAGCAAAAGCAAGCATGGCATCCTCCCATTCGGAGTGAGAGGTCACAGCAGCTGCACGCATCCTGGGCGACACCTCTAAAAGACTAAACAGACTGATTATATCATCTACCCTAGTTCTCTTCTGTTTCTCCACTCTGATCCGATGAGTGACTTAAAGGAGCTTTGTGACTAGTGTCCTATGGGAAAAAAAGGGATGAGCAAAGACGCTATGGTGTCAATTTTCACAGCTCTTCGACCGAGATAGGCATACACACATACTTTTCACCAAACAAAGCATAATTTCCTGAAGCAAAAATGCTACAAGAGGGGTGTGTGGGTGGGAAATGAGAGAATGAAAGAGGGTTGGAGGTAACACAATATAAGAGAAGAACTATCAAAACGGCATCAAGGTGCCGAAAACCTCCATTAAAGTATTTATAAACACTTCAAAACAGATGAGATCCAAGCTCAATTGTATGATAATGACCACTAAAATGATCACATAATATTGTCAAATGCAAGGGTGGAAGGGAGGGAAAATGGGGGCAAAGGGTGTACAAAATGATAAAGAAGAAGTATGGGAGGGTGGGCAAATGGGCAAAATGAGGCTCAGGAGTATAAAAATTAATGAAAAAAATTAAACTTCTCTCAATGAAGAGAAAGCAAACCACCAAAACTCCAACATCACCACTGCCAAAATGATCACCAAATGCACCACCAATACCTCCACCAAACACTCTGAAATCATGTAAAGAGTACATATGCAGAAGCAAAGAAGAGTATACTCACAAAATGAAAGAGTTTGAGAGACTCAAACTGAGTAGACCAAGAAATGGGTAAAATCACATGGATTAGAAATGAGTTTGCCTAGAGCGTCGAGTGGGATCTACAAGCTTCTGACCAAGTATAACGTGGGGGAGAGGCCTTCCTTGTATAGAGTTGGAGGGGTCTTTCCAAATACACCATATGCGGAATAATTCCCCTTGAAGGAGAATGAACATGATGGTAGAAGCAAAGCAAGGCACCCAAATACAATGAGCTACAATATAAAATAGAAATGAAATGGAAATGGAGTGTCTAGTAGATACAAATGGAGATGCACTCATGTGGATATGAATTGAAATGAGGTAGGAACTTAAAACCACAAATGTCTATAGGAAATGATTCAAACAACACATTCTAGTAGAAGTGGAAAGCCTTGCATCAGCTAAACAAAACCTCAATTAAGTATTGAGTCTTGAAAAAAATTGTCTTTCTAAAAACACATGTATATAAGTGGTGGGTGAGCTTAAGAGACCGGGGAGACCTTCCTTGTGAACGGTGCCACTTTGAGACATTGGTCTCAAAGAGTTTGTGCTAGGAATGAGGAGGAGAGGACTTAGAAGAAGAGTGAGATAGGTCCATGCAAAGAGGGAGATTTTTATTTATTTATGTCTCTACCTATAGGGAAGTCGTACGTAAATGAAAGCATCTTGATGGCTATTAAAAGACGTGTAGACGTGTTCCATGCCAACGCTTCCACCTTCTCTCTCCCCTCCGTCCATCAAGAGATTGCCGATGTGTGGACGGTGGCGTTCGCCTCTGCCTTGGCCCCAGCCAAGTGCTGGAGAAGTGCGGTCGACAGGTCTCGTAAGATCATGATCAGAACTAAGAAGATGCTCGAGACTGTGCGGCGGGCTCGTAGGGAAGCTCTTTACCACAGACTCTGGCGGCTCGAGGAGGAAGTGAACAAAGGAAAACACCAAGCACAGAAAGGTCTCCGAAAAATCAGAGCAGTGTTGAGATATGAGGAAGAAATACAAAGGAAAAACTTGCAAATCTTCTTCAAGGAGTGGTGGGCCGGCAAAGCCGACAAACCCACCAAAGAGATGTGCCGTATCCTTAAAAGGAAACACAACAGAGAGGCGATCCCTCTACTGCTAGACCCACATGGCAATGTATGCAATTCGGAAGAAGATAACCTTGGCATCATCGAAGGGCACTTCACGAGTCTCCTGGGAACCTCGAACCCCCTCTCCCACCATAGAAGGGACTGCATGGCTGCCATTTCTAGGGTTTCCCCCCGGAGAATACCACCCAACCTCCTCTCCCTGCTTCATGCCCCTATCTCTGAATCAGAAATCATTGAGGTCATTGATGCCCTCCCCCTCGGTAAAAGCTCGGGACCCGACGGACTCACTAACGAGTTCTTTAAATCCTTCAAGCTGGTGGTTGCCACCCCTCTTCGGATGGTTTGGCAAGAAGCGCTAAAGTTTGGTGCTCTTCCTTCTTGTCTAAATAATGGAATTATCAAGCTGATACACAAGAAGGGGGAAAAGAACAGAATCGAGAACTGGCGACCTATTACGATGCTCCAAACAGGATACAAGATCATCGCCAAAGTCATTGCCAACAGACTCTCGTGCCACCTGAGATCTTGGCTTAGTGAGGACCAAAAAGGTTTCATCAAAGGCAGGTCTATCCTGGAAACCATTATGGATATTTGGGAAGGTATTCAATTTGCAAATGAGTCTACCCAAGATGTGGTTTTCCTCAAGATCGACTTTGACAAAGCTTACGACAGGCTAGAATGGGACTATATTCTGCAGTCGCTCCAAGATCTCGGACTTAGTCAGAAATTCACCAAGATGATCGCGACCCTTCTCGGAAACGCAACAACCCAAATTAATGTTAACGGCAAACTTTCGAAGGCGATCCATCTTAGAAGATCGATTAGACAAGGATGCCCTCTGGCCCCCCTCCTTTTTGCCATCACCACTGAGGGGCTGAGCAGACTTGTGGCTCATCATGTGGAGGCTGGCAATATCAAAGGCCTCCGGCTGCCTCACGACCACAGACAAATCATCATGAGACTTTTTGCTGATGATATGAACGCGTTCGTCCACAATGATAATACCAGCCTGGAGACCTTCTGGAGGTGTCTTGCTACCTTTTGTGATGCCTCTGGATCCAAAATCAACCACTCCAAGACCGCCTTCAGGGCTATTGTGGGACAACATCCTGGCCTGCTCACTGATCATGGCTGTCAAATCATTCCGCAGGGCCAAATCCTTCGACTTCTTGGAATCCCCTTGGGGTTTGGCGTCTCTATGGAGCAGCGATGGAACTGGGTGTTGGCTAAACTCGAAAACAAACTTAGCTATTGGAGAGGTATGCAAATCAATCTCGCTGGGCGTGCGATGGTTATCAACACGTTCCTCCTCTCTTCTACCATCTATTTCCTTTCTTGTTGGAGACCGAATGAGCAAGGCCTGTCCAAACTGAATAGTATTTGTAGAAACTTTCTGTGGACGGGCGATCATAACAGAAGGGGGGTGCCTAAAATCAAATGGGCCATCTGCACTAGCCCTAGAGATAGCGGGGGGCTTGGTATCCTGGACATTGGGTGCATGGCTAACAAACTGGCAGCCAAATGGATGATTAAGGCTTGGTGCAATAGGGAGGCCTCGTGGGCCAAGCTGATCTTCAGAAACAAGAATGAGTTGACCCTCACGGGGTCCCCGAACTGGAAGAATCTTGACACTATGACCCTGCTTTTCTCCCCGATCCCCGTCTTCCCGAAAGGCTCCAATCTCGTGTGCTCCCTTTGGAAGGGCTGGAATAAAGTCAAAAGCTTCACAAGAATTAGTGAGGACTGGAAGTGGGCGGCCGGAATCAGACAAAACGACTCTATCTGGTTTCCGATACATGGCATCCGAAGCGTGGAGTCGTGGAACATTCAAAATGCCAAGAAGCTTTGGAACAAAGGATTCAAAAAATGGAAACACCTCTGGAAACATGACACCAACAACTGGATCAACTTCGAGGATATTGACCCTCGCTTAAACATCTCCTACGAAGAATGGAACACTTTGCAAAGCAGATGCCTCGCTTGGGATCGTCACAAGACGCGCCTTCTCATGGGGCACGACACTCCGAACTCTCTTGGTCTCAAATGGCACAACGGAAATAGCCTACTCAAAATCCCGAACATCAAAGAAACGGTTGACCTCCAGATCAGCCTCAACAAGAAGTGGTGCCTCTCTTGGACGCGGCTTCGGTGGGACATGAAATTCATGGGTATCTGGCACCCCCTTATTGAGATTAAGAAGTCTGTCCTCTTATGGCAAATTCTTCATCGAGGAATTTGGACCAACCATAAGGCTAGCAAACTTTGTGGGATCCCTCCTTGGTGCAAACGCTGCCATCGTGCGATCGAAGATGTCCCACACATCTTCCTTACCTGCCCCAACTCCTACAGAATCTGGCAGACGGTTGGAATGAAAATCAGACTTCAAAAACAGCTTAGTTGGAAACAAGTCCTTCTGGGAGAAGCGATCGGCTGCTCTGCGACACTCTAGAACGCCATCAGAGGGGAAGTCCTGTGGAAAATTTGGCGGGAGCGGTGTGCTCTCAACTTCGGCGATTCCCCCAGGGAGTGGTCGATTGAGAAATCACTATTCCTCCTGGGCAAAAGGATCGTTAACAGTAAGAAGTCCCCCCCCTTCAGACACCATCAAGTTCTCCTTTTGATCAACAACAAGCTCAAACCCAAGTGGGCCCCGCATGAGGGCGATGAGAGGGTGATTAACCTTCTCTGTAATGCAACCTAGGACTCAATCAAGCTTCCCCTGCTTTGTGGGATTTGGGGGGTCCCGTGGGCACTAGTCCCCTTCTATTGTACCTTTGTTTCTTAATTTAATTCAAGTCCGGGAGAGTAGGCTATTGCCGAACTTCCTTTATATTAAAAAAAAAAAAGACGTGTAGATTTTTTAGGGGTTTAGACAAGGCCATAAAGATGAAAGAAGAAGGAAGAAATGCGCCCTACACATTTGACGAAGGAACTACGTATGCAAGGAACACAATCATTTACAATTCATAGCAACTACGTATGCAAGGAACACAATCATTTACAATTCATAGCAGTGGAAACTAACCACAAAGATATAACTATAAATACTATCCAAGCATATGCAAAGGATTAAAACTTACATCAATAAACGTTAGATGAAGAGGCACACCTTAAAATGTAGCCATCAAAACAAAACTCGATAACATGATGTAGGTTATGATTAGTATGTTTCTTGTATAGTGTTCTTGATCATCTTGTTTTATGCAATTCATCTTTTGTATATTTTCACAAAGGAAATCATAATATGGAGAATTGTTTTTGCATTATTACAAGAATGTGTCGCTAATAAGTGCAAAGAGTTAATGTTTCATTTCAATAAGTGCAAAGAGTTAATGTGTAGCTAATAAGTACAAAAAGTTAATGCTTTACTTGTTATCAGGATCTTGTTCACACGCACATAGAGGTTACGAATGCAGAAAACACAGAAAAAAATAGATGCACCAAGAGATGAGATAGAACGTAGTATTGGGTGCAATCTCCCCCCATGTACTCTGTTTCGATAGTCCACAAAGTGCATGTACTTATAAGAATTTTTGATTATGTCTTTCTCGGTTGCTTCTCTGGTAATGAATTTGACTAGACTAGTGTGATGGGTTGCTCTTCCTTTCGTACCCAGATCTGCTTCATGTTCAAAACTATTTTCTTCTTGAAATATGTTTGTCTAGTTGATACAACAATTGTCTTCTACTGTTTCTCTTGCCTCTATGGTTGAACTACTATGGCTGCATTTGTCTTTGAAAAAGAAGACAGATCCACTCACCTTCGAGCTTGTTCTTCCATGATTGAGTGCTTCTGGATCATAGAGCTTTTGACACATAAAACGTCTTCTTTGCTAAGATTAGTCCTTGAAGAACAAAAAGAATATGTGATATCTAGATTTGTGAGCATGCAATTCTCTAATTCTAATGTAATTCATTGTTCATGTACACAAACTTGAAGAATTTGACTTCTTAGGTCTAAGTTGACTGCATGGTCATAGATCCAATCTTGGCCCAAGACAAGTGGTTCCATAAGGTCCTCATCTTGACATACTAGCATTTTGACTTTTATTGGGACAACTTGAAGGTAGATGGAAAGCTCCACCTCGCCTAAACAAGGGGTTTCAACACCTCCCAATCCTATGAGATAGGCTTCTATGGGATTAATGTTCAATTGTAGATCATGGCAATAAGAGAATCTTACTGCACTAGTTGTTGCACCTGAGTCAATCAAGGCTCTCTGAGTCCTTACACTCTTTCCTTGTCCTATCTCTATGGTCACAAAGGGATGCCGATCGATTATTCGAGAAGCAATTACACCCAATGTTTGGCACATGGCCATGTGATATCTTGGGGCATTGGGATTAACGTCTAGGCCTTGCTGCCTTAACTTATTTCTCCTAATGGGATCTCTCGCCTCTGCCTGTGCTTTCTCTCTAACCCTTAACTCTTCTGCTTTTCGCTTCTTAGCAGTGTTGAGTCTTATTAGCATATCCTCTCTAAGAGGTTCTTGATACAGCTTGACTCTACATCCACTAATATAGTTTGGAAAGATGTAACCTTCTAGCGTGGCCAATTGAATCACACCGCTGGTGGAGATTCTATTAATGATCATGCGTCCATATCATCTTTTTTCCAATTTACAAGCATGCTACTTTAGTGTGTGAACCAACACTAGGTCTCCCTCATTCAATCCTTTATCCTTGATGTGTGCATCAAAATATGCCTTTTGTCTTTTCTTTGCAGCATAAATGCCTACTTCCACTCGTAGCCTAGACTTGCCTAAGCATTCTGGATCAAAGATCCTAGAGGACAACTCATGTCCATTCCACTCTTGCTCTTGTGCTACTTTTGAAGTTGGGATTCAAAAATCTAATGGTAGCACAACATTCTATCCAAAGACCATCTGAAATGGGGTGGCATTGAGTACCATTTTGTAGGCAACTCGATAAGCCCAAACTACATGATGCATTTATTTATCCCAATCAGAGCGTTTATTATTTACGAGTGTTGTCAATACATTACATAGGATCTTATTTGGGCTCTCGACTTGTCCGTTAGCTTGCGGATGATAGGGGGGCAGACTTCTTATGAATCACCAAGAATTCTTGGAGAAGGTTTTCAATGACTTCGTTCAAGAAGTGCGTACCTCTATCACTTACTAACTCTATTGGTAACCTGTATCTGGTGAACACATTTTTGAATAAGAATTTAGCCATGGTTTGAGCATTGTTCTTTTTCATAGCTTTGACTTCCACCAACTTTGTAAGGTAATTTGTGGCTACAATAATGTACTCTGCACGAGAGTTTCTAGCCAGGGGGTTAATAGGACCTACAACATCTATACCCCACTTCAAGAATGCACATTCTCCCATCATTGGCCTCAAAGGCATCTTGTCTTTTCTGATCGGATATTGTGCACATTGGCATGTGTCACATCTCTTCACATAGGCATGTCCATCCATATGTAGAGTGAGCCACCAAAGTGCTGAAAATAAAATGGTCTTAATTACTCGGTTTGGGCGGAAGTGTCCACTATCAACACCACTGTGTTCCGGTTCTAAGATTTTCAAATAATCTAATTCATGAATGCACAATCTTAAGTAACCATCTTTGCCTCTTCGATTTAGGTTCTCTCCTAATAAGGCATAGTCCTGAGCCTCTTGCTCCATGCTCCGTTTCCTTGTTAGACTAACCTTGCTGGGTAGTGTTCCTGATCTCATAAATTCTACCAATGGCATGCTCTAATCCGGAGTTAATGATACGTGATAAAGGGTAGCATGCTCCACTAGAGGTCTCTCCTAGCACACTGGAATATTCTTATTCCACTCATGTATATCTTTGTCCATACTGGGCCAATACACTTTGAAATGTTTGAGATTCTACAATGTTTATTGTTTCGAATAGTGATTTCCTAGCAATCCTTCATGGGCTTATTGCAACCAACTATTATGTTCATCCTCCTCGACAAAACAAGCTAATACACCTTCTCTATCTTGTTTGTACATACTTCCTACCAATATCTGATAGTTTTGCGATTTTACAATTTCCTCTTTGTTTGTTTTCACCTTCTTATTTGCGGGTCCGAAGGTTAGGACTGGTACCAACTTATTTGTCTATTTAGGAAGAATTTCTAGATTGAACAAATAAGCATCAGGTAGTTCATCAGACACTCCTTGCAATGACTCTCCTGAAGTGATGCGAGAAAGGTGATCTGCCCTAAGGTGGGTTCTACCTTTCCTAACAACAACTTGAACCATCTTACTAAGTATCCTGTATTGCAAGGTTTATTGACCAAGTATAATAAAGCTTGATGATCTGTGAAAAACGTGAACTTGTTGGCTAGTAAATAGTTTCTAAACTTTTTCACGGCATACACCATGCCTAAGTCTTCTCTCTCGGTAGTGGTATAGTTTTGTTCAGCTTCATTTAGATGTCTTGTAGCATATGTTATAGGTAAATCTAGATTTCCTTCACTTGTGGGTTGTGCTAGCACACATCTGTTAGGCCACCGGATTGGCACAATGTAATTTTATATTTTCATATACCGCACGCACCGAAAGGGCGTAGCAAAGTGATGTAACCCTTTTACTCATTAATGAAGAGACATTACGATGTTCTTTGGCGGTAGAGGAGGGGGGATCGCCAGACTGTCTGTCTAGGTGACTTGTGACCTTGTGGAGACGTCGTAGTGTAGAGTTCACAGATCTCTAAAGTACTGTTAAGTCTATTCTTATTGAATTGCCGTAAGTTACTATTACACAGTAATACTGTCGTAACATTAATAAGACTGTTCGATTATGTGATTGAACAACTGCACGATATCTACTGTGTGAGGATACCATAAACGGAGGATTATAACTGTGTAACAGAAGTTAATGCCTGGGCGTATAATTACTGTTTGGGTAATTAGTTAATTGGGAAAATAGATAAAGGGCCTCTGCATTGTCAGACCCCTACCATCCCCAAGAACCCAAAAAGAGATTAAAAGGTGACTGGACGGAAGTCCCTTTTAACACTGGCGTCGTCTGTGGGAAGATGGCAATAGATTGAGAATAATCAGTAAAGGTAGAGCAGTGCATAAGGCAAACAGTGCAGCGGTGATATATGCCGGTTACTCGGTCCGGCGAGTCTTATCCGAAGTATAGGAGAGACCAGCATCCTTGGGCAGTTCCAAATCTATTAGGGACACCCCAAAGTGGTAGAAATACAGGCCATTTAAGCCCAGTGGTAGAAGGATTGGAGCCAGTTAGCAGTGATTCCGGTACCAGTTCGGTGACACATGATGAGATTCCGGTGTGATTCCGGTACGTTCTGAAGAAGGTACAGTGACTTCTGAGTGTACAGAGATGCAGTGCGCAGTTGGTTCGACATTATCTGGTCAGAATCCAACTATTTTTGGTGATAAAGCTATGTTACCAAATGAGATCGTTTTCGATGAAAAGATAACTTGGTGTGATGAAAGTTTAGTAAATTCCGGTGGGAGTTCGGTACCATTTAGTGGGAATTTGAAGTTTTTCGGTGACAGTGCAGTGCTACCTGGTGGACCCTTATTACGTTCACCATTGTTCGGGGCGAACCTCTGTAGTCCCGATACCAAAGCGGAGGACAGATTATTTGATTTGGAGATAAGTAAGAGATTCAATGCCATTTTTGAACCGGAAGGTGAGCAGTTTGACAATACAGATTTTGAAGGACAAGAAACACCTCCTCCACAGACAGATAGCAACAACATTACTCACACTAGCACTATGAGTGGTTCACAGTCTCAGCAACAGACACCCCCTCAGTCGCAACCGCAATTTTAGCAGCAACAACAGCAGCAGCCGCAACCAATTATACCAATTCGACCAGTTCCAATAGGAGTGACTTACACCAAGTTCTGTGGATTCCCGGGTGACGATCCTGATGCACATGTGCGCCCTTTGAGATAAGCTATGCAGTGCTGAATCATCCACCCGATCCCGCGTACAAGGCTATCGTATTTCAGGCCACCTTAGTTAATGAAGCAGCTAGGTGGTTGGCTGAGTATGATATTAATCATTTCGTAACTATGATGTTGGGAGGGATGCGTTTTTACAGAGGTTCCGGTTGAAGAAAAATCCTACCAAAATCTTCGACTATTTGCAGAACAATCGACAGAAACTGCATCAGACCGTTCACGAATACGCAACATTGTTTCAAACTCACTTAAGGCAGCTGCCTTCAGCTCATGCTAATCTACCAGACGATGTTATAACCCAATGGTTCATTAACGGACTGAATCTGCAGCTTAAACAAATCATGATCATCTGCTGTGTGGGTGCAATGACACTGGATGCTGTTATTGCGATGGCCCTGCAACTAGAGCATAAAGTTGGAGGATTTAAAGAAGAATTGGAATGGCTAAAAGCCAGTAAAAACATAGCGAATGATCCGGCTAAACAGATGTATTGCACCAAGTGCAAAAATCCAGGGCACACCAGTGCTACATGTGCTCTTAACTAGATGTATTGTGCCATCTACAACACAACACGACACTCAACAGAAAACTGTGCGTATAATGCCAATGTGCAGGGCAGAGCAGCTGTAAACGCCATCATACAAGAACCAGGTCAACCAGCAACCCATTATGTGCTACCACAGATGCGAACCAATCAGTCGCAAGGATATAGGAATTACCGGGGTCGGCGAAACACCAATTTTAATTCAAATCGATGGTAGGCGGGTACATCAACGGAAGGTACTTCTCTTCCACCCCCTCGATGTCATTTTTGCAGCGAGATTGGCCACATCTATAGATTCTGCAAGGAAGCAACAGAGTATGATAAAAAGAAGAAAGAGCGGCAAAATCCTATGACCAGCATGGTTTATATTTCACCAGTCGAGTCACAAGCCGTTGTAGTGGAGACAAGATCGGGTAAGCAGTTGCAACCATCAACTGAGGTGTTCGAGCCTGTTATCTGTGAGAAGTAGGGAATGTTTGAAAAGGCTAGTCAATGGACAGCTAAGGAACTGACTGTATTTCTTGATGCAATTTTGGTAACACAGGTCCCTCTGCCACGGGCAAGATCAAATGAACAAAATTCTGCCACAACAACATGAGAATCATCATCAGAATTGGTGAGAAGTACGACCCAAACAGATCAGGTATGGGACATCCTATCTAAGGCTTCCATCACACTTCCTTTGGGACAGTTGCTTGCATTAGTGCCAGGAGTAAGGAAGCAATTTCAACAGCAGGTTAGTCCTGGACCCTCCTGTACTCCATCGACGGCAACCATACAACCGGAAATTGATTCTACAGTGGAACATTCAGTCCCATTGAGCACTGTCTCGCACAAAAACCACAAGATTACCCAAGTTCTAATTGATGGTGGGTCGCGTGTGAATATAGCAATGGCAGCACTCTGTAAGCAATTGGGTTGGACCCAAATTGAGCCCGTATAATTTTTTGTATGAATGGGAGACCAATCCCGCGTCCATCCAGTGGGACTAGTACGGAATATCCCAATTACCTTGTAGGGAACCATGTTCAAAATGACTTTTGTAGTCCTAGAACTACCAGAATCCAGCCTCGACTACAATTTATTTTTCGAACGGCCATGGTTGAAGCAAGCCAAAGTTGTATAGGATTAGTCAGTGTAGGAGTTAACTTTCAGAGACAACCACCGGAAATATGTAGTTAAATTAGATGCCATGCAACCTTGCGATCTTCATGCACGACCATATGTAGCGGAGCCGGTCCACATGTTGGATGGATTATCTGATGATGAGGAAGAGGCGTTCCTGAAGACCAATAAGGATCTGATCTCATTAGGTACTGTAGATCTCCAATCGGTCGTCGACAAGTGGAGTCCGGTAGCCTGTACGGTTGTACCAGTGACCGGAGATGCAGAAGCAAATGATTGTGTCGCTATGGATGGAGCCACCTTACATCAACTCTTGCAGTCAGCTTATGATCTGGTAAAACCTCGAAAATTTTATGTACCGGAAGATCAGTTAGTA
This sequence comes from Ceratopteris richardii, assembly GCA_020310875.1. NCBI lineage: Eukaryota > Viridiplantae > Streptophyta > Polypodiopsida > Polypodiales > Pteridaceae > Ceratopteris > Ceratopteris richardii. The sequence continues at coordinate 161,065,759 of CM035429.1, read as the reverse complement.
ACATATAATTTGGGTGATACGGTCAACCCGCGACCAGTTAAGATTAAAGCAGGCTTAGCAGAGACGTTCCAAGATGATTTAATACAACTTCTGCGTGAATTCTTTGATGTTTTTGCTTGGGATTATTGAGATATGAAAGGTCTGGACCTGCAGATTTATCAACATCGGGTAGTGCTCAAACCGGAGGCGAGGCCAATCAAACAGTCTAGTTACCGAATGAACCCCAATTATGCAGCACAAGTCAAAGCAGAACTTGATCGGTTATTGAAGGTGGGATTCATTGTCCCAATTGAGCATGCTGAATGGATATGTCCAATAGTGATCGTCCCAAAGAAAAACAAACAGCTGCGCATCTGTGTTGATTACCGGAAACTGAATGCTGCCACTGTACCGGATCCATTCCCTCTCCCCTTTCTGGGCGCAATGCTCGATAGGGTGGCAAGGCACGAGATGTATTCATTTCTGGAGTGCTACAGTGGCTATAATCAGGTGAGGATGGCAGAACAAGACATACCTAAAACAGCTTTTATCACGAATTGGGGGTGTTTATGCTTGCACTGTAATGTGGTTCGGGTTAATGAATGCCCCAAGCACCTTCCAAAGTTGCATGCAGGAAGTCTTTTCTCCCTAGTTAAGTACATTTATGCAAGTATATTTGGACGATTTTTCCTTATTTGGCAAGACTTCAGGGCACTTGTATCATTTACGGTGTTGCTTTGAATAATGACGAGAATACCGATTATGCTTGAATCCGACCAAGTCTGTTTTTGCGGTCTCTTGTGGCAAACTACTGGGACATATTATTTCTCAACAAGGAATACAGGTTGATCCGGATAAAGTAGCAGCCGTGTTGGAAGCACTCCCCACGACACCGAAAGAAGTTATGCGCTTTCTGGGCCAAATCCGGTGGCATGGCAAACATTTACGGTGGTTAGCTCATTTAGTGACACCACTCAATCGGCTTATGACTAGTGCTCTACGGCAGTATGATTGGAAACCAGAGTGCCAAAATGCATTTGATCGTTTAAAGGTTTTATTAATGCAGGCCCCAATTTTACAACCACCGGATTGGGAACGTCCGTTCCATGTCTTTGTGGATGCATCGGACATAGCTATTGGTAGCGTACTAATGCAACAAACTGATAAATGGTTTCGGCCTGTCTATTATGCAAGTCGCCGACTAGCCCCTGCTGAAAGAAACTATTCAATGACCGAAAGAGAATGTCTCAGGTTAGTGTACTCTGTTAAAAAGTTCCGACATCATTTGTTGGGCTAAAAGTTCACCTTCCACGTGGATCATGCCGCACTCGTGTATTTGGTCCGGCAGCAACATTTAGGTGGGAGATTGGCTCGATGGGTTTTATTATTACAGGAGTTCAACTATGAAGTTATTCATCGACCCAGCACAGCACATGCTTTGGCGGATTTCCTCTCTCGATTGGATTCCGGTGAGTCTCCGGTAGGGGTTGATGACACTAAACCGGCAATTTACATTACTAAGCCAACTACTGAAGAATCTACAATACCTCTTGTTACTCCTACATACTACGATACGTTACTCACTTTCCTCACCAACGGTTGTCTTCCTCCTCATATTCCCCCTGCTCTGCGGCAGAAACTTGCAGTTTACAGTCAAAGATTCCGGTTGATTGTAGGTCAACTGTACTACATAGATCATATTGGTGTTTTACTTCGCTGTATCCCTCCACATGAAGCAGAATCGGTTATTGCTATGGCTCATTCATTACCCTCGGGGGGACATTTCGCAACTGATACTACTCACCGTAAAATTTTGCAAAGTGGGCTTTGGTGGCCTACAATGTACAAAGATGTGACTCAGTTTGTGCAGCAGTGTGATGTCTGTCAACGGTCTGAACAGCCCTTGCAACAACACTTCTTTCCCCTTCAACCTGTCTTACCTTTGAAACCCTTTCAGAAGTGGGGTCTAGATTTTATTGGCCCAATAACACCACCAGCGACCCTCACCAACAATCGCTATATATTGACTTGTACAGATTATGCCACCAAGTGGTCGGAAGCTTGGGCTTTGCGTTCCGCCACAGCTGTTTCGGTGGAAAAATGTTTGATGAAGGACGTTTTTCCTCGTTATGGGTTGCCTTTGGAAATCATTACGGACCAAGGTACACACTTTGCTAACCACTTAATGCAAGTATTGACCGAGACATTTAAGATTGTCCACAAATTCAGCTCACCTTATTATCCCCGTGCCAATGGTTTGGCGGAGAGTACCAATAAGACTTTGTTGACTATGCTCCGCAAATTGCTTTTGGAATGTCCGGAACGTTGGGACCAGTTACTACCTATAGTTTTGTGGGCTTACCAGACTATGTACAAGGTAGCTACTTGCATGACCCCGTTCAAACTAGCTTATGGATTGGAAGCTATTGCACCAATGGAAGTAGTAGTACCGAGCCTACACGTGGCCTTAGCTCAGAAATTGTTGCTGGAAGAATCTTTGCCATTTCGGTTGGATGCCCTTAGATCATTGGATGAACATCGCTGGGAAAGTTTTATGGTTCTTCAAGAAGTTCAGCTTCGTCAAGCTCGTACCCATGACTGTTTCCTCAAGACCCCTGTGTTTACGGTGGGGCAACTTGTGTTATTCTACAATGCTAAAGCAAATCGGTCTGCTGGAACATTTAAATTACGGTGGTTTGGTCCATATCGGATTGTTGACCAAGTGGGACCAACGACTTTTTGGTTGGCAACCTTAATAGGTGTTCTCTTGCCAAAAGTGATTAATGGTTCTAAGCTACACCCATATCACCAACCACCGGAGCACCGCTGACGTGTTCCTCGTCTTTTTCGCGTGTCACTTGTTTTCTTTTTCTCCCCGCATTTCGGTTGACCACAGACCATAATCTCCTCGTTTTGATATCTAAATATGATTAATCGCCGCCCTATGTTACTGTTTCTGCTCATGCATGCATGCCGTAATCATGACGGATATCTTTCCAATACCGCGCGATGATTAGGGTTTTCGATCGCCTAATGTTACCTGTGTGACTACTTAATCTTGTTTCTTTTCTTGTTAATCGCTATTGTGTTTGTGTGCTTGTGTGTTGTTTGTTTTCGGTGTTCTTGTGATTACTCGTGCGCGCCATGGAAGCTCTCGTGAATGCCGCCACCTTCCGTGCAGGACTCACTCCGGAAGTGAGTGAGTATTTGTGCACTCGTGGTCTACTGGCCTTCGCTGAATTGCCTTGGCATTCAGTGGAGTGTCAACCATTTTATGCGCAGATCATTTCTGCCATCGCCTCTACACCTGCTTCAGAGTAGTGTTGGCCAATACCCTGTTTACCATCACGCGTTGTTATTACTTTAGCTTCGTTTGCCGATACCTTTCGGCTTCCTCGGGAAGTATTGGAGAATGTTCCACTTCTTCCCATAGCCACCATGAAAGAGTTGTTTCCCCGGCACTCATCTAATGAGTACACCCTTCTGTGTCGACCTGAACCAGAGCGTATAGCTCTACAATTTTTAGTCGCTATTTTGAATTTACAAAAACGCACTTATGGTATCTCTCGCCCCTTCTATTCGATGATAGACATTGCGTCCCGTGAAACTGTCAATTTCACATCCTTCTACTTCTGGTGCATTCACCGTGAATGTGTTTCGGTTATCAAACAAGTCAATAAGGGTGACCTTCCACGCTCTCGTCTACCCCATATCCTCACGTTTCTCTTTCTAGCAATCCAAGCTGCGCAACCCCCCCCCCCCACCAAATGCTCCCTTCTTGTTGCATGAAGAATCTACTCATATGCTCGAGGATGAGGAAGATGATGATGCCGATCTATTTCAACTTCTTCATGGGAAACGCAGATGCATAAGTCCCTCTGAGAGTCAGGTGCAGGGATCAACTGCTGGTCATGAAGACGAAGTTTTCCATGATACTGCTACTTCTATTCACATTGAGTCTTCTGGTCCGTCTTCTCCAATTAAGCAGCAAGAACAAGGTGCCAACCTGGAAGACTCCGATAATGATTCTTCTCGGGTGGATTCTCATCAGCAGAATCAAGACCCTGTGAAGGATATTGCTCCTGAAATTCTTAACGACGTGATAGCCATGATTGAAGCTATAATCGACAAAGCTGAGGCGACCAAGCAGACTACTCTTATACCCATTCCTCCACCAATACACCCTGTTGAGCCCATTGGCCTCATCGAGCCTATTTTTCCCCACGCATCCAATTCTCCATCCTCTTCTCCCAACTACTCTCCACCACCTTCCCCTCATCTGTTCTCCGCTTCTACATCCCAATCCCTTCCTGCTCTTCCTTCTCCAACCCCGATGTTTCATGAACTCGAATCTATGGGTCGACTCTTGATTCAGTTTTCTCAGCAGTTACCTATGCAATTGAAATTGGCAACCGATAATATTCGACACGAATTACAGCACAAAGTTGATGTTTTAGAGGCCGATATTGCCCCATTACAGGAAGAAGCAAATGCAGTTAAGGCAAAGAACCATGCTTTGCAGGTTCAACTTCAGCAACTTCAAGCTCGGATTGCAGAGCAGGATAATCTAATTGCTCAAAGAGATGCAGCATTGGCTGAGTTAAAAGCTAAGGATGTTCTTTTAACTTTTCGTGATGAAGAAATCAAGCAATTAAATCAGTCGGTACAGGATAAGGAAGATGCTCGGATTGCTCTTGGCAATCTTTTAGAAGAAACTCGCGCCGAGCTTGATGAGGTCCTGCAGAGAGGACAAGAAATGGCTACTTTTGCTAAGCAAACTACTGTGGAATTACAGGCCGCATCTGTCGATCTTTATCAGGCAAATTCTTCCCTAAAAGCACAGACGAGTCTGACAATTCAACTTAAGAAGGAATTAGCAAGAATTATGAAAAAAAGAGATGCTTATTATCAAACAATTCAATATCAAGCTCAGGAGCTGGAACGTAGAGAAAAGCAGCTAGGCTTTCAAGCGGAGAGACTATCCAGAATTGATGGTCAAATTGCTGATATGAGATTGAGCCGAGATGCCACCCTTGCCAATGATTTTTATTTGCAAGAAGCCTTTTTCCAGTCGCAGACCGATGCTTTGATAAGTCAGGTTATTGCAGCGAGTTCAGTACGCACTGACACACAGTTGGTGGAACCGGAAACATTAAAGTTGATGCTAGATTCATTAAAACAGAAAATCACTAGAACCTTTAAATTAGCCCGAACTATGTATATACAAGACATTGTAGATGAGCCTTAAGTTTAGTTTCTTTGCGGGTTCGAGTCCACCGTGCGTGCCAGTGTTAGGCCGCTGGATTGGCACAATGTAATTTTATATTTTCATATACCGCACGCACCGAAAGGGCATAGCGAAGTGATTTAACCCTTTTACTTATTAATGAAGAGACATTACGGTGTTCTTCAGCAGTAGAGGAGGGGGGATTGCCAGACTGTCTGTCTGGGCAACTTGTGACCTTGTGGAGACGTCGTAGTGCAGAGTTTGCAGATATCTGAAGTACTGTTAAGTCTGTTCTTATTGAATTGCCATAAGTTACTATTACACAGTAATACTGTCGTAACATTAATAAGTCTGTTCGATTATGTGATTGAACAACTGCACGATATCTACTGTGTGAGGATACCGTAAACGGAGGATTATAACTGTGTAATAGAAGTTAATGTCTAGGCGTATAATTACTGTTTGGTTAATTAGTTAATTGGGAAAATAGATAAAGGGCCTCTGCATTGTCAGACCCCTACCATCCCAAAGAACCCAAAAAGAGATTAAAAGGTGACTGGACAAAAGTCCCTTTTAACAATCCTATTGCATGATTGGATGCATCTACATGGACATGGAATGGCTTATTCCAATCAAGAGTGGTTAGTATTGGTGATGTGCAGAAATGTCTCTTCAACTCATTGAAGGATTTTTCACATTCATCGTTCCACATAAAATTTGTCAGCAAAGCGTAAAGAGGTTTAGCCATGATTGCATACATGTGGATAAACCAGCGATAGTATCCACAATGGCCCATAAAGGCTTGTACCTCTTTAACGTTCCTTGGCCTTGGCAACTTTGCTATAGCTCTTACTTTGTCTTCATCAGTTGATATTCCATTCTTAGAAACAATATGACCTAAGATTTTATCTTGACGTACCTTGAATACACACTTTTCTGGGTTAGACAAACTCGATATTATCTGCACTTGTTGAAGATTTGTTTGAGCTCAGGGATGTGATATCTTCTTTCTTGGGAATGGGCGCATAAATCATCCACATATACTTCTAAGCTCTTTCGTAAGAACTCTTTGAAGACATGACACATGAGCCTTTGGAATGTTGTAGGTGCATTGGTGAGTGCAAAGATTCCCCACTCAATGACAAATGTCATTTTTTGTTGATCTTCTGGGGCAATAGCTACTTGGTTGTAACCTAAAAATCCATCAAGGAAGCTATAAACTTCCTTGCCTTCAACATCCTCCAGTAAATTCTCGATGATTGGAAGCGGATAGCTATCTCTAATCGTAGCGGCATTAACTTTCTTAAGGTTAATAAACACTCGCAACTTTGCATTCTTCTTGGGAACCACTACAATGGGGGACACCCATTCAGTATGCTCAATCTCATAGATAAATCTGGCTTCAATCAACCTATCAATTTCTTCTTTTATTTTCCCTACATAAGTGTTATTATATGTGTAGGGCTTCTCTTTGGTTGGCTTGGCATCAGCTATCATGGGGATCGTATGAGAATATATTTTTGGATATACTCCCTTTAGGTCTCTATAGCTCCATGAAAACACATCCCTATATTCCCTTAATAAAGCTACAAGCTCTACTTCTTCTTCTACAATTAGGTCTGTTGATGTATGAAACACCACAAGAAATGAATTAATGTGACACTAGAACACCTCTATGGTCACCATTAACTCATTGCCACTCCAAACTTTGAGAAATGATAGCCTAAAGTGAGAACTTTGCTTCTACAGAGATTCCTAGTCACCAAAATGACATACCTTCAGTATTTTGCTAATTTATCCTAGCTCAAGTATTATTTCTCCATGAAACTTTATAAGCTGAAACTAGAAGAGTAGAGCTTTCCAACAAGCTATCATATGCATCAAACGGATCTCTAGAACTCAAGTTATGGCTCTCACAAGATGACCCTGTATGACCTTCCAAAACTGGAAATCTTTCTTGTTATAGTAAGAGCGCCTGTTTAAAATTAGAATTCGATGCCTAGCATCGACTTGCAACAAGAATTCGATGCCGGGCATCGACTTGGAGTGTTTTTGGCCACTTTTCAACAGGGATTCGATGCCGGGCATCGACTTCTCGCATAAAACCTTGATCTTTTGGACACCAAAACTATAGGTGATTTCATGCACACTTAGAATATGACTTATCAACTGGAATTCGATGCCAGGCATCGAGTTGCTCCAACAACATCATGTTTTCAAAACACTTCAGTATTGAATGAAAAATATAAATGAAAATATGACTTATCAGCAGAGATTCGATGCCAGGCATCGAGTTGCTTGGAAAACTTGATCTTTTTAACTCAGCACACAGTAGGTAATTATGGAGATGATGGAGAGAGACTCATACACAGAACTTTACTCAGTTCTTTCTCATAGCTATGAAAACTCAGAAGTTTTATAGATGCTTTCTCACTCAGAGAATCCCGACTATACACAGTCGTATATATGAACTCCTTCTTCTACTTCTTCTCTCTATTCTCTCTCTCCGCGTCAGTTGATACAAACTAACTTATATAGATTTTCGTATTCTCGTGATTTTAAAAAACTTCTAGAACTAAAGTGAACTAACTTTACAAATATGATACACTTGTGAATTTGTCCCTTCACATAGGCATGGTGTTTTCTTCCTAAGATTTGACCTTCAAATATAGGTCCAATTAGTGAGTGTTTCTCCAACAGCTCCCCCTCAATCACTAATTGACATTCCCTGTTTCTTCATATCATCTTCTTTTCTTTTACTCCTTCCATGCTTTTGAATCTGCTGGTCTTCACACCATCCAAGCTCTTTGTCATTATGTCTGCTAACTGATCTTTAGTAGAAATGTACTCCACTTCAATCTCCTTCTGCATTACCTTTTCTCTGAGAAAATGATAATGTATCTCTATGTGCTTTGTCCTTGCATGAAATACTGGATTTGTTGCAAGATAAAGTGAACTCATATTATCTCCATGTATTGTAGGTGTACCTTGATCAATGCCTAAGCTCTTGAACAATGTCTGCATCCATATGACTTCCTTAGTTGCTTCCACAAGTCCTTTGTACTCTGCTTCAGTTGATGATAATGCTACTATATGTTGTTTCTTTGAACACCAACTTACAAGCTTATCACCAATGTATATCATGTAACCATGAGTTGATCTTCTGTCATCCTGGTTACCTGCCCAATCTGAATCACTATAGGCTCTCAACTTCAAATCTGATGTAAAAGGATAATATAATCCTTCCTTTATAGTTCCTTTGATATATCTGAGAACTCTTTGACCTGCAATCCAATGTGGGTCCTTTGGACAATGCATGAATTGTGACAAAACTCTCACTGCATAACTAAGATCAGGTCTTGTTAGTGTAGCATAAATCAAACTAGCCACAAGAGATTGATACTTCCTCATATCTTTGTATTCTGCACCATCATATTTACTGAGCTTGTGATTAACTTCAAGTGGAGTTGAAGCTTCTCTACAATTTTCCATATCAAACTTCTTCAATAAATTCAGAAGATACCTTTCTTGTGATACATATATGCCATGATCTGTATAAGTAACTTCCATTCCAAGAAAGTATGACAACTTTCCTAGGTCACTGATCTTAAACTCTTTCTCAAGTAATCTCTTTACCTCCTTGATTCCTTCATCTGAAGTACCTGTGATTATAATGTCATCTACATAAATACAAATGTAGATTGTACCTTCCTCTATTCTTTTGATAAGTAGACTTGAATCTGCTTTTGAACTTTGATATCCAAGTTCATTCAGATACCTCACCAGTCTATAGTTCCATGCTCTTGGAGCTTGCTTCAATCCATACAATGCTCTTCTCAACCTGCAAACAAAATTTGGATACCTGGAATCTATAAATCCTTGAGGTTGTTCCATGTATACCTCATCTGATATGTATCCATTCAAGAATGCATTCTTTATATCCAATTGACTTAGGGTCTAGCCTTTTGAAGATGCAATAGCAATGATTGTCCTTATAGTTGATATCTTAGCTACAGGACTGAATGTCTCATCATAATCTATGCCATAGGTCTGGGCATAGCCTTTCACCACCAATCTAGCTTTGTATCTGGCTATACTTCCATCTGCAAGCTTCTTCACTTTATGAACCCATTTATTTCCAATAACTTTCTTACCATTTGGTTTAGGAACAAGTTCCCATGTTTTGTTCTCCTCCAGTGCATTGAACTCTTCCTTCATTGCTTCTTCCCATTGCTTCTTACCTTTTGCTTCATCATAGTTCTGAGGTTCTTCATCATCTTTGACCATATATGCATAATTCTTCTGAGTTATGTAAGAAGTATCATAAGAATACCTTTTTGGTTGTCTTCTAGTCCTGCTTGACCTTCTTGGTTCACATTCTTCATAAGTGTCTGGATACACCTCTTCATCAAATATAGGAGCTTCTTCATTTCTTCTTGTTAATCCACTTGTGGATGTACTTGCTTGCATATAGTCTTCATCTCTATTTACCTGCACAATTGATTTTCCTTTCTCAGATCTTCTTACCTCTTTTTCAAATTCTTCAGTTGTATGACTTTGATCTGCATACCAACTTTCCTGTTCATCAAATGTAACATCTCTAGAAATAAGAAATTGTTTTGTTAGAGGATTCCACAACCTGTAACCCATCTGCTTTTCATCATAACCAATGAACACATATTTTTCTGCCTTTGGTTCAAGTTTATGCCTAAGCTGTGATGGCACATAAGCATATGCAATTGATCCAAACACTCTACAATGATCTAGTGTTGGTTTCTTACCCCACCAAGCTTCATATGGAGTCATACCATTGAGAGCTGCACATGGTAATCTATTCACAAGATATGTAGCTGTATTTACAGCTTCAGCCCAAAGATAATTTGGACAATTCTTCTCCTTCAACATAGCTCTAGCAAACTCAACCAAAGTCCTGTTCCTTCTTTCTGCTACACCATTTTGTTGTGGTGTATACCTGCAAGTTATTTCTCTCTTAATACCTGCATTCCAAAGATAATCATTGAACTCTTGGGAGAAGTATTCTCCCCCTCCATCAGACCTCAGTCTTTTAAGCTTTTGACCCGTTACTCTCTCTGCATATGCATGAAAATGCTTGAAGGCTCCAAACACTTCTGATCTTTCCTTCAAAACATATAATGTTATCCATCTTGTAGCATCATCAATGAAAAGAACATAATACCTTGAGCCATTGATAGATCCTTCTTTTGTTGGTCCCCATACATCTGTATGAATGAGCTCTAGTAGTCCATCATGTTTGAATCCTTTCTTTTGAAATGGTAACCTGTGTGCTTTACCCATTTGACATGCTTCACATTTATAAACCATATGTTGACTTTGCACATTTGGTAATCCTAGTACAGACTGATTAGCAACCATAGCTTTAATTCCTCTTTCATTGAAATGACCTAATCTCTTATGCCAGAGATCAAGTTCTGTAATCACTGCTTCACCATGTGTGAGCAAAGCTTGACCAATGTTTCCTTGCACTCTTAAAGTAAAGAGTCTACCTTCTTTCTTACCAGAGACAATCTGATTATATCCATTCTCTGGATCTTCCACAAATACTCCTTCATTTGTAAACCTGACTTGAAAACCTTTTTCAACTATCTGTCCCACACTAATCAAGTTTTTAGGTATTGTAGGAACATACAAAACATTGGTTAGCAAATCTGCTCCACTCTTGCATTTCACTTTTCCAATTGAATGTACACTATGTCTTGTATTATCACCAGTTTGAACTGTGTGACTCGAAATACCTTTTTCCAATTCTGACATCAATTCTATGATTCCTGACAAATGATTAGAACATCCAGAGTCAATGTAAAATACCTTTAGATCTTCTTTATCTGATGTGTTGATTGAGTTCATCATCAATGATGTATGACTTTCATTCTGTGTGTCATTTGCGTAGTTGTAGTAGGTGGTGTTGTAGGATTGATTTTGTCCCCAACTTCTTCCTCCACCTCTACCATAGCCTCCTCTTTGACTTTGTCTACCTCTTTGAAAATTACTTTGATATCTTCCACCTCGGCCTCTGCTATTGTTGTTTTGATTCTGGTTTGATCCTTGTTGGTTGTGCCAACAGTCATGAGCCAAATGATTACTCAATCCACAGATCCAACAAGCCTTCTTGTTGTTATTTTGATTACCTCTTCCTCTTCCAAAACCTCTTGCTCTTCCTCTACCAGTTCCTTTACCTCTTGCATAATAAACTTGAGAAGTTGACTCTTCTTCATCCTTTGCTTTACCTTTATCTCCTTTCTTCTTGTTCTTCATGTACATTGCAGAACTTTGTCCTTTATCTCCATCTCCCTTCAAGTCTTGCTCATATGTGAGCATCAAACCAAGCAACTGGTTCAAATCTGGAACATAATGATTTAATGAAAGTTCTGTTGATAAGACAAAAGGTTTCCACCTTTCATCCCCTCTCAAACCTGCAAGTAATTGAGCAATCAATCTGTGATCTTCAACATCTTCATCTATGGATCCAAGACTATCTGCTAGATCCTTCATCTTAGTGACATAATCACTAATGGTTTGACTTGGCTTCTTCTTGAATGTTGTAAACTCTGACCATAGACTTGCTTTCCGTGCTTTAGTAGTACTTTGGAAATGATACTCCAATGCATTCCATATATCTTCAGATGATTCCAATCCTCTGATGTGTGGTAGCAAATGATCAGAGATTGTATTGTAGATGTATGCTTTTGCACTTGCATCCTTCTTCTGCCAATGCTTTAAAGCATCAAGTTCCTCTTTCTTTGGTCGGCTTTCATCTTCAAATACTGGCTTCTCTTCTTCACCTGTTACATATACCATGAGATCCTTACTCATAAGTAAGGCTTCCATTCTCATTACCCATGCGGGGTAATTATCTCTGTCCAGTTTGTCAATGGAGATATGATCTGCCATAGTTCTTTTCTTCTGTTGCAACCTGTGAGCTTAAAGGATAAAGGATAATACCTTTTGAAGTTCTTTGTGTTAGTATATGATCAATGTCTACCCCTCATGATTGTATGCACATTTTGTAAGGCCCCCTTTATGAGGAGAAGCCAAGCGTGCATTACCCAATTGATGGGAATCCCAACTTGAATGTTGGATGAAGGTCATATTGGACCATGTAAGGTATTATAAGGAAAGGGAGTTACCAGGGTCCCCAATTGTGGGGTCCGAGGCAGCGGTGAGCAGCCTCGGCTGGGGGGTCCAAGGGGGCCAGCGGGCCCCCTGGCTGGGGGGTCCCAGGGGGCCAGTGGGCCCCCTGGTGGGGGTCCGGGGGCAGCGCCCCCGGCGCGACGGTAAAGGGAATATTCCATGGAATATTCCCTGTCGGAGTCAGAAATCATTTATATTTGTTAGGTCGGTTCAACCAGTCTAAGCCGTGTATGGCAATTACGCGGGCGGTGGCCGCCCACGCTCTACCGCCCATGTATAGCCGTCCATGGCAGGCCACCCATGATCCTATATATACATGACTTCTACACTACCTAAGACATTGAGTTGAGCCAGCATACCTCTACCTTGTATCTCCCTATCTAGAGTTGTCTAGATCACCATTTAAGCTCTACCTTGAGAGCGCACGGGTGGACAACGCCATCATCTTTGTACTTGTCGCTAGTAGAAAATTGTTGAGATTCTCCTATATCTGTTATCTTCTCTGCTATTGCTCCTATGTTATATTGCGTAATTATTGTCTTACACTTTGTGTATGAGGATACTTTTGAAGTAACCTTTTGATGCCTTGTGTCTTCAAATGCTTCACCTTTCAAACTTTAATGGAAAACTTTACAAAACTTCTCGTACCTTTGTCGTCTTTTGCTCTCGAGAATCTTTCTGCTCTGATACCACTTGTTGATGTATGAAACACCACAAGAAATGAATTAATGTGACACTAGAACACCTCTATGGTCACCATTAACTCATTGCCACTCCAAACTTTGAGAAATGATAGCCTAAAGTGAGAACTTTGCTTCTATAGAGATTCCTAGTCACCAAAATGACATACCTTCAGTAATTTGCTAATTTCTCCTAGCTCAAATATTATTTCTCCATGAAACTTTTTACGCTAAAACTAGAGAAGTGGAGCTTTCCAACAAGCTATCATATGCATCAAACGGATCTCTAGAACTCAAGTTATGGCTCTCACAAGATGACCCTGTATGACCTTCCAAAACTGGAAATCTTTCCTGTTATAGTAAGAGCGCCTGTTTAAAATTAGAATTCGATGCCTAGCATCAACTTGCAACAAGAATTCGATGCCGGGGATCGACTTGGAGTGTTTTTGGCCACTTTTCAGCAGGGATTCGATGCCGGGCATCGACTTCCCGCATAAAACCTTGATCTTTTGGACACCAAAACTATAGGTGATTTCATGCACACTTAGAATATGACTTATCAACTGGAATTCGATGCCAGGCATCGAGTTGCTCCAACAACATCATGTTTTCAAAACACTTCAGTACTGAATGAAAAATATAAATGAAAATATGACTTATCAGCAGAGATTCGATGCCAGGCATCGAGTTGCTTGGAAAACTTGATCTTTTTAACTCATCACACAGTAGGTAATTATGGAGATGATGGAGAGAGACTCATACACAGAACTTTACTCAGTTCTTTCTCATAGCTATGAAAACTCAGAAGTTTTACAGATGCTTTCTCACTCAGAGAATCCCGACTATACACAGTCGTATATATGAACTCCTTCTTCTACTTCTTCTCTCTATTCTCTCTCTCCGCGTCAGTTGATACAAACTAACTTATATAGATTTTCGTATTCTCATGATTTTAAAAAACTTCTAGAACTAAAGTGAACTAACTTTACAAATATGATACACTTGTGAATTTGTCCCTTCACATAGGCATGGTAGTGAAGTGACAAGGCTACAATGCATGTAATTTAACTTAACTACCTCTCCTACTCATTAATTCTCTGAAAATGCATGTCATGATGATACTTGTTACAGTAGTAAGCACAAATTCAATTTTTTCTCTTAGCTCCGAAATCCGAATATGTTCAGTATTGGGTTCATTTTGAAGCTCTTGATGAGATGCATCTAATGGTGCTATTTTCAATTGAATCTCACAAACATGCTTCAACTTATGAACAAAATACTGAACTGTGGGAAATGCCAATACCTGCTAAACAACTCCTCAAGACTCACACATGCACTATAGCAATTCAAAAATGAAGGGGAGGGGTAGACAAAAGTTCTAAGCACACATTTCAAGCATGAAATACACACAAGCTCTTGGAGAAAAATATAATCAACAGAGAAGAGGAAAATTCGAAATTTTAGCTTGAGTCTTCACAATGGCAGAAAGTCTTTACAAAGAGTCATCAAGTGCCTTATATACATGAAAATGCACACACACATGCAAGAAGTAGTGAATGTGAACGTGAGAAGCATGAAAATGCACACACACATGCACACACACAAGGAAGAGACAAGTGAGACACAATGGAAGGTAGAAAGTAGACTCTATTGCTTAAGAACACTATTACAAGCTCAATCTAGCTCTAATCTCTCCTCAAATCATACAAGCTAACCTCAAAAATGAGCTCTCTAGCCCTTTTTATAGTTTTTTGACTAGTTTTGACCAGTTTCATACCTAGTGTCTAGTATAGTTAAAAATAGGTTCTCGGGGTCATTTGGAGGTCTAAACAAGATCTAAAAATTACCAAAATTGGTATGCTCGCTTTACCTAAGCTCCTCAAGCTTGAGGGCTCCTTGATTTGCACAAAAATGGAGCTTAGAAATACAAAATTGGTTGTTTTATGATACTTCTGGCCCCCCACAACTCTTTATAGTCCACCTTCCTAGTCCACCTCTACATACGTCCTCTACATCGATGCGTTTGCCTATTGCCAACACCCCTCTGCCTCTCGCATCTATCATCCCGCACAAATCCTTATTTTGGTGTTTGCATAATGTAGTTTTGCAAGAGGTCTTGTGTGAGGGTGTGCTCAGCAATGTGAATTCCTCTTGTGATATCAGCTTCTAATTTTTCCCAGTCTATAGCTTGAGGTTTGTCGGGAGGCGGAAGCCAGTAGTGTGTCAAATATACAAGTTGCTCACAAGCAAACAACTAAAGGAGATGGGTAGGCCAGCTCATGATGACTTTGGAATGGTATTCCCAAAATCCCATCGTGAACATTTCTTCAAATGTCATCTTGTAGTATGCAAGTAAATACTTGATGTGGCAATGCTATGTGTAACATACTTCAGTGATGGCGTGGTGCTCATATCATATGCAAGGTCTTAGTTTCCATGCTCAAAGCCGGGGGTATTGATATGTGGTGCTTTGACGTGATGAAAGATCTTAAAACTGTTTGCATCATATCAAAGATCTTAATGGTCATATGTGGGGTGATGTCGTCCATGCGGTGTAGTCAGGGGAGTCAGTGCCAGATGGTCACCATCATGTATCCAACAGTTGAAGGGCCATGCAGTGGTGCTAGATAGGGATAGTTTAGCCAATCCTCGCATTGCTTATTATTTTGAACTTTATTGCAAATGCCTTCCAGGAGTAGCAGCATGGCATTGGACCCCAGCACGGATTGTACTTCAGGTGCAGTGGGGCTTTGGTCCAAGTATGCCTCATTTCGGGGTATTCTTGTAATGAGTGAACTGCCACCTGAGCTTGAAGATCGAGTACACGCACCCGTAAAGTAATGAGTTCATCTAGGATTTTTGGGGTTATGACTTCGAGGACATTTCGTGGTTGTGCCAGTTCCCTTAGTACTAAGGCTTTGTGATCTACCTATAGCTTTTGATATTCTTAATTGATTCTATCTTAGTCGTTGAGTAGCCATGCATGATCATCCAATAATACTTACATGGTCTCAGAGGGGACCACTTTGAATCTACTGGGACTTAATGTTTCATAAGGTCTATCCATTGCAACTTTGAAATTCTCGTGATTCTACTCTTGTAGTCTTTGGTTCTCTTCTTTGGCGGCTACAAGATGGCATCTTAATAGTCCCATATTTCGTGTTAGCATGGCATTTTGTACTATCTGGGTATGTGGAAGCTTCTCGACATCTATGAGGGCTTCTTTAGTCTTTTGTTCAAATTCTAACTCCAAGGAGTGGTAAGCCTCACGTAGTTCTTGATTGCATGCATTCTGGGAAGCATTCTCAATGGTCAAAGAATATAATTGCACTTGCAGAGTCTGTTGTAATGCCTAGTAGTTGCTTCCGAGAGAGGCAAATTTGTCTGTGACTTGAGTCATGCATGCAAACATTTGAAAAATTGCAATGTCGATAGTGGGTAATAATAACAATGGTGGAGTGTGCGAAGATGATGCTAGTGTGGTTGTACATGCAGGGGGAAGGGGAAAGGGGAATGGGAGGATGAATGCAATGGTGACCACAGAAAATTGTGATGTGCGTATATGTTGTGGTGAAATGGTGGATGTGAGTGGTGGTGTTGTAGGTGATGAAATATCCATGTTACTAGACATGGCATCTAGTGCACTAACAGTGAATAGTGGTGTGATGGTGGGTCCGTTGGTGGGTGTGAACACGAGATTTGCAAAGGAGGAGGAATATATGACCTGTTGAGTGTCCCAAACTTGTTGATGTAAAGGAAAAGGTAGAGGTGATGCAGTCGGATGGGGAGGGGATACAAGGGAGAAGGTCATCGGTTGAGGGAAGCAGAAGAGAGGTCATGAAGGAAGGGGAAATGAAGGAAAGGATGGGGTAACTGGACTGCGGGGAATTAGGTTTGAGTACTAGGGGTAAAGATTTGTGGTAATGGAGGTACGATGGCTATTGCTGTAGCACTTACTATGAATGAGGATACTGGAGGTGAACTGGGGTGTATTTACAAGAGAGGGAATAGTTTCGGTGGAAGTGGAGGTGATCTCCATGGTGGTGACCTGTATGGAGGTTGATGGTGGTGGCAGGGAGTCAATGATGATTGTATCTCCTGTGACAAGTGATTCGGGTGGGGGTTTCGGTATCAATCATGCTACTTCTGAATGGAAGGACTCGACATCGGTGGGCATGCAGATGTATTGGCCTGGTTTGGACATCAGATGAATTCGTTGAGGGTTGAACTGTGGTAAAGGTTTCCTCTTCAAAAAATGAAGTGCTTTGACGATTCCCATAGACTTGACTAGTTCATTAGAACCCTGAATGAAGGAGTCTTCAAATCCTCTACTAGCGAGTTCTTGTTGTAGTATTTCTTGATTTTTTTCTTCTGATAACTGTTGGCATGCCCACACGGCTTGGGTATTGCAATATAATTTTTGAATGGCCAGTGTATAGGCGGCAACTTCAAATGCGTCCTCTTTGTGGGTGCTCGTATCTCCTTGAGCTTCAATTTTCTCTTGCTGTTGTTCATGTTGGTCATCTTCTTGCAAGTCAAGACTGGTTTGAATTTCTTTGTCATTGCCTTCCTCATCATCAGTTACCATTTGATCTTCTACATCTGAGCTAGACACTACATGTTCTTGTTGTTGATCAGGTGGTGTAGTAGGATAGTTTGGTCGTTCGTATTCTTGAGAGAAACTTTGCCCTTTGAAAAACTGAAATTCACTTGAAAATGTGTCCTGCATCTCAAAATCAAATGTAGTGTTAGTGGGCTCTGCCTCGAGATTAGGTATGGGAAAAGTAAATGCATCCGCACCAATGGTGGTGGGAATCTCTATAGCTTTTGTACTAGCTACTTGAGTGGGGGTTTTTGCGGGAATCACTCCACTCGTGGTGCCTTTGGTTATTATAGGGCATGCGAGTCGGATGTGTATCGGTGGTACAGGTGCAAGAGGTTCAATGGGAGACTATTGAGGGGATGGTTGTGGTGAAGGTGACTTAGGGACTTGTAGACATGGAATTGAACCTATCATGTGCTTGCTTGCCCTACTCTTTCTTGACTTCCGTGCCTTTTTGGAGGGTCCTTTAAAGCCTTTCAATTCCTCACTGGTCATATCTTGCTCTAGTGGCAAGTCATAGGCCAAACACATGTAGACTATTCTTGTGAGTGTACAACATCCATGGATGACATTGACATGTTTGCGGACCCATCTCTGTTGTGCTAAGTATAATTGATCCTAAATCCTCGTAGCAAGGTTGATTGTTTGAGGTCTTGTATTGGCTAGATATAAGACAAAAACTGAAATTATTTACCTTCCAATGCCGATTCTTTCTATACTCTTACCATCAAGCCTTCGTCCTAGAACTCGATCCCCGACAATGATGCCAAATTTGGTGTTGCTCTAGCACAATGGTAACTATCATGTTACTAGCACAATGGTAACTATCATGTTAAGAAGCTCCACCTCCTTAATGTCAATCCACGGAAGAGATAGGAGTGATATGAAGATCATGAATGCAAGAAGTAGTGAATGTGAAGGTGAGAAGCATGAAAATGCACACACACATGCACACACACAAGGAAGAGACAAGGGAGACACAATGGAAGGTAGAGAGTAGACTCTATTGCTTAAGAACACTATTACAAGCTCAATCTAGCTATAATCTCTCCTCAATTCATACAAGCTAACTCAAAAATTATCTCTCTAGTTCTTTTTATAGTTTTTGACTAGTTTTTACTGGTTTCATACCTAGTGTCTGGCATAATTATAAGATAGGTTCTCGGGGTCATTTGGAGGTCTAAACGAGATCTAAAAATTACCAAAATTGGTATGCTTGCTCTGGCTAAGCTCCTCAAGCTTGGGGACTCCTCAGCTTGCACAAAATGGAGCTAGTAGATACAAAATTGGGTGTTTTATAATACATATATTACAAAAGTGATGAAAATCACTATTTGGAGTTTTGAAAGAGTAATATCAAGCATATTTCTTTGAAAAAGTGAATGTCTGGCCCCCCACAACTCTTTGTAGTCCACCTTTGTGTTGGGGCATTTTACCCAAGCCTACATGCTTGATATGATTTGATTTATGTTCATTTTGTACTCATATGTGTAGACATATGAACACCTCTTGTAAAAGAGTATATTTTATCTCTTGTAATTGTGAAAGAAAGAATGGCTTAAGTCATCCATGATGTAAAAAGGAAGTTCATGGCTCTAAATACTTAAAACCACGAATCCATTACCTAAGATAATATCTCCTAATTCCTAGCATCCCTTTTAGGTGAAGTCATTTGAATTCAAATTCAAAACCACCTCCAAAAGTAGCTATAAAAAGAGCAAGAAGGAAGTCGCCATGAGAGAGCTTGATTGGTGCCCACTTCATGTTCATTTGTAGAGATTGAAGAGCTTACTCCATAGCTCTATCATTATACTCCCATTTTTCAAGTATTCATTCCCAATGTGGTTGTAATTATACATTCATCATTTACTTCTTCTCTGTTTTGCTCTCTACTATACTCACTCAGAACAATAACTTTAGAAGCTCATATCTCTGGCTATACGTAATCGTTTTCATAGTTTTAATATGCATTGGATTGGTCTACGTCTAGTTTATGCTCACAAAATTGCATGGTCATTGGATTTACCGTTTGTGAGAAATTTATGTTTTACTACTCACTAGTCAATCTCTATAAAGCCCCGAAGATCTTTCTAATTCCTACGAGGTTGACAACACTGTTCATTTTTTCTAGCAGGTGTATGTACAAAAATAACAAGTTTTGGGAGCTAGTCATTTTGTAACTAGTTTGTCTTGACTCAAAATTTTGAGATACTTGTTATGACACACTTGGGTGATTTTTTTGTGGATTTAGCAAGCTCAAAGGGTGCACTAACGAACTATGAAGTCTCAATTGGCTGGTGTGAAGCTGGTTGTAGCAGTACCAACTCATCTTTGGATTGCATCCACCATCTCTCTTCACAGTGGTATCAGAGCATAGTCAATCAACATGGGAGATGGATATCCATCAACAATTGACAAATTGGATAGAAACAACTACCTAACATGGTCTCTAAGGATGGAGGCTTATCTTCAAGGGAGGAATCTATTTGGATACACATGTGGAGAGGAAGATATGCCAACCATGAGGAACAAAGGGCAACCATCACATGAAGAAGAGGAAAGACTTTCAAATTGGTGTTCAAAGTATGCACTTGCAAGGTCCTATATTCTAAACTCAATCTCTGATTTTCTTTTACTTCATGTCAAGGGATGCAAGACATCAAGAGAGACTGGGAATGCACTTGATATTTCAAATCAACTTGGAAGCATTGGAGAGGTAATTGAAGAGGAACAAATCATTAGAAAAATGATAAATGGAATCAAAGTAGATGACAAGTGGGAATCCTTCTCAAGAGAGACTTGGAATGCACTTGATATTTCAAATCAACTTGGAATCATTGGAGAGGTAATTGAAGAGGAATAAATCAAATCATTAGACAAATCATAAATGGAATCAAAGTAGATGACAAGTGGGAGTCCTTCACAACAACCATGGATTTGTACATGGATATGCATGTACCCGACCTCAACACACTCATGGGCCAACCCTTCACTCATGAAGCAAAGATTAGCAAAGATGGTGAGTCCTCAAGAGGTAATCAAAATTTTGCCTTATATTCTGATAAAGCTAAGGTCAAGGAAAAGTCAAAGAATAAGAAGAATGAAGATGAAGGTAGCTCTTTCCAAGCAAACTTTGCAGGTAGAGGAAGAGCTAGAAGAAGAGCTAGAGGAAGAGCTAGAAGAAGAGCTAGAGGAAGAGGTAGAAGCGGAAAGCAAGGAAGCGGGAGATTTGAATCATCTCAACCTTGCAATATATGTGGATTATCTAATCATACTGCTAAAGAATGTTTCAAGAACCTGAGGAACTCAAGAGGAAAAGGATTCAATAGAGGTGGCTATGGATCAAATAGAGGCAGATACAATGGAGGATACAACAACTACAACAACAACAACAACAACTATCAAAGTGGCCATAGGGGAAGAAGAGATTACAATAACTATATAGAGGTCCGAATTCAAGAAGATTCATTATTGATGATGAATCTATCAGTGAAGAAGGGTAAGGATGATGATCTTTTACATTGATTCGGGATGCTCAAATCATGTAGCAGGAAATGTGGCTTTACTTTTTGATTTGGAAGATCCTCACAACAAACATCAGGTGCAAACAGGAGATGATACAAAGCACTCAGTTGAGAAGATAGGTAATAGGAAGACATCAGATGGGAATATGAACCTCTTAAGCAATGTCTTGTATGTCCCTACAATTACCAGAAATTTAATGTCTTGGGCAGATTGTTGAAAAAGGATTGTGGGTTAGATTCAACTTATTTGGAGCATATGTTTAAGACCCAAGGCAAGGCTTTAGAAGGATTGCCAAAGGAGAAAAGATAGGAAGGCTTTTCACTTTTGAAGTGGAAGATACAAAGAACATAGCCTTATTTACCTATGGATCTCAAACTCTCACAGACTTGGAGATATGGCACAAAAGGCTTGCTCCATTGGTGAGAGGACACTCATACAAATTTGTAGGGACCAAAGTGTACTTCGTTTGCCTAATATCGCAAGGCAACACATGATTTATAAGTGTGAAGCTTGTCAATTTGGCAAGGCTCATAGACAACCTTTCAATAGGAAGGGATATGTGTATCAAAAGCTTTTGGATCTAGTGCACACGGATGTGTAGGGTCCTAGTAAGGAACCATCTATATCAGGCTCAAGATATTATGCGTCTTTCATAGATGATTGTAGCAGGTGGACCATTCTATTTCATGAAGCACAAGGATGAAGTTTTTAATTGCTTTAAGAAGTATGTTTCTCTCGTTGAAAACCAAATAGGTAGGACTTTGAAAAGACTCATATTAGATGGTGGAGAAGAATACTTCTCTTGTGAATTTGATGCCTAGTTGCATGAAAGTCACCACAAGGTATACCCCCAAACTCAATGGTGTAGCAAAGAGGAGAAACAGAGCAATTATTGAAGCCGCCAGGTCCATGCTCAATGAAAAGGGATTGCCAAACTACCTATGGGCAAAGGCTATGTCTACAACCACATATCTCATAAATAGGCTTCCATCTAAGTCACTAGATGGAACCACTCCATATGAAGTATGGAATGGAACAAGCCCTAGTCTAGAGCATTGTAAAATCTTTGGATGCTTAGCCTATGCTCACATTCCTTCTCAAGTAAGAGGGAAATTGGATCCCAAGGCAGACAAGTGCATATTTATTGGTTATGAACAAAACCAAAAAGGATATATATTGTACAATCCAACTAATAAAGGATCTTTTGTGAGTAGAGATGTAATTTTTTATGAGAACAAATCATGGTTTGATGATGACAGGAAAGTGAAGTTGCCTTATGACTTGGATGAAGAGTTTCGATCACTTCAACAAAAGGAGCCAAATCAAATTGAAGAAAGTGATTCACAGATTGACCTAGAAGACTTGGAAAGACTAAAGCTATGGAAGAGAAAAGGTAAAGCAAAGATGCAAGATGCTACATATGGACCCAAGAGCTCACATCAACCACTTAGAAGGTCTTCAAGGGAGAAGAAGAAACCAGAGAGGTTTGGTTATGATACTTCTTTGGTCACCAAGCACTCAATCTACATTGCAAAAGATTCAACCAATGAAGAACCTACCACATTTGAAGAAGCACAAAGCAAGAAAGCTTGGAGAGATGCAATGAATGAAGAGATGGAAGCCTTGAAGGAGAATGACACTTGGGAGCTTGTACCTAACAAGCCATCTATGAAGGTAGTTGGATCTCGATGGATATACAAAATCAAGAGGAATCGAGATAGAAGTATAAATAGACATAAAGCAAGGTTAGTTGCTAAAGGGTTTTCTCAAACCCATGGTATTGATTATGAGGAGACTTTCTCTCCTGTTGCAAAAATGCCTACAATTAGGGTTCTCATTAGTCTTGCTGCATCTAGAAATTGGAAGCTCTATGAACTTGATGTAAAGAATGCTTTCTTAAATGGATGGATTTCTAAGGAAGTGTATATGGCACAACCTCTTGGATATGAGGATGCACATCATCCTAACTATGTATGAAAATTAAAGAAACCTTTGTATGGATTGAAGCAAGCTCCAAGAGCTTGGAATTTCAGATTGGTGACGTATTTGCAAGACCAAGGATTCAAAGCTAGCAAGGCAGATACCTCTTTGTTCATAAAGAGGAATAGATCTGAAGTGATCTATCTATGTGTGTATGTTGATGATATTATTATCTCAAGGAATGATTTTGAAGGAATCAAACAAGTAAAGAATCAAATGAATGAGGAGTTCAAAATAAGTGATCTTGGACCACTCACTTATTTTCTTGGATAGGAGTTAATCTACACAGGTTCAGGTATATACATCACACAAAGGAAGTATGTGCATGGCATGCTCATCAAGTTCAAGATGGAAAACACCAAGTGTGCAGGTACACCTATGGAGCAAAATCATAAGCTTCGTGCTTATGAAGGAGAGCCAATTGAAGACATCACATGCTATCAAAGTTTGGTTGGAAGTTTGAACTATGCAACACTCACAAGGGTGTATATATGCTATAGTGTTAGCATATTGAGTCAGTTTATGTATAAGCCAAGAAGACCACATATGGAAGCGGCCAAGAGAGTCCTCAAGTACCTAAAGGGGACCATGAATGAAGGTTTGTTTTATCCATTTACTTCAGATATTGATCTAAAGGCTGAAAAATCTTTTTAAAAAATACAATAAGTAAATCGTTTTGCACTTAGTCGTTTCCCATGAAAAATCTTTTTAAAAAATACAATAAGTGAGCATAAGTAAAAAGAACTCTCCAACGGATATTCCTTCTATGTAATCCAAGCGATAATTCTTTATGTAGATCAAATCCACCTCAAGCATAGTGTAAGCTTGATGTTCCAAGAGCTCCCCCTCAAGCTAAAGTATGCTTGAGTCTTTATTCTCCAATAGGTTGATTCCATCAAGTGCCTTCATCATCATATTTTCTACTTTCTTTTCAGTAGGAACAAAATAAATGTCAATCTCCTTTGCCATGAGCTTCTCCTTGATGAATCGGTAATGCACCTCTATGTGTTTGGTCATTGCATGGAAAATAGGGTTTTCTGTTAGATGCATGGAACTTACATTGTCTCCAAATATGTGAGGTTTGGAACTCATAAGTCCCAAATCTGTATACAACACTTTTAACCATATAGCCTCTTGAGTTGCTATGGTCAAAACTATGTACCCTACTTTAGTTGATGATAAAACAACTGTTGGTTGCTTCTTGGAACTCCATGATACTAGCTTTGAACTTCCAAATGCTAGGTAGCCAGAAGTACTTCTTCTATCATCCTTAGCTCCTACCCAATCTACATCTGACTAGATTTTGATATCCAAATCAGTAGAGTAAGGATAGACTATACCTTCAGTGATTGTACCTTTGAGATACTTAAGTACTTTCTTAGCTGCATCCATGTGTGGTCTTCTTGGTGAGTGCATGAATTGGCTTAGCACTCCCACACTATATGAGATGTCTGCCCTTGTATGAGTAGCATATATCAAGCTACCTACCAAGCTTTGATACTCTTTAAAATCGTCAATTTTCTCACCTTCATAAACACTAAGTTTATGATTTATCTCCAAAGGTGTACATGTAGGTTTAGTGTTCTCCATTTTGAACTTAAGAAGTACATCCTGAATGTAGCTTCTTTGAGTCAAATACATTCCTTCATCTATGTATATCACCTGCATACCTAGAAAATATGTGAGCTCACCTAAGTCACTGATTTTGAACTCCTCTTGTATGTGCCTCTTGATCCTCTGAATGCCATTCACATCATCACCTCTCACAATAATATCATCTACATATACACATAGATAGATAACCTCATTGTGATCCCCTTTGATGAATAGAGAAGGATCTCAGTTGCTAGGTATGAACCGTTGATCTTGAAGGTATGTAACCAACCTATAATTCCAAGCTCTAGGAGCTTGTTTCAATCCATACAATGATTTCTTAATTATGCAAACATAAGATGGATGATTAGGGTTTTCAAGACCTAGTGGTTATGACATGTATACCTCTTCACTTATCCAACCATTTAAGAATGCATTTTTCACATCAAGTTGGAGAAGTATCCAATTCCTTGTAGTAGCTACACTTATCAATGTTATGATTGTAGTCATCTTTTCAACTGGTGGGAATGTTTCCTCATATTCTATACCATGAATTTGTGAGCATCCTTTGGAAACTAATCTTTCCTTGTACCTACAAATTGATCCATCTAAGTTTCTTTTAACTTTATATACCCATCTGCAACCAATTACCTTTTGATTCAACGACACTGGAACCAAATCCCAAGTGTCCATCTCCTTAAATGCATCTATTTCTTCTTTCATGGACTTTTCCCAATTGGGGTTTCCCTTTGCCTCTTCATAGGTTGATTGTTCTTCTGAAATTGAATCTTTTTCCAACTAGATTGAATCCTTTGTAACAAATGTGGAATCATATCCATACATTTCTTGTTGTTTCTTCTCTCTTGTTGATCTTCTAGGTGCTTGTTTGGAGCATTCTCCAACCTCTTGCATCTTTGCTTTGCGTCTTGACTTCCATAGTTTATAATCCTTTTCTCTTTCATCTTGGTCATCGTATGTATCACTTCTTGGATCCTGGACATGTGTATCATGCTTGCTTCCTAATTGATGAGAATTACCTTTTGTTTGTCTTCATCATACCAAGACCTGTGTTCTTCAAACACAACATCTCTACTTGTAGTGAATTGCTTGGTTGAAGGATTACAGGACATGTAACTATCTGAGTTGAATCATATTAATGAACACTGCCTTTGTTGCCCTTTCATCTAGCTTACCTCTTATTTGCGATGGTACATTGTTGACCTAAGCATCAACTTAGGGACTTGCGGAGAAAGAGACTATACCTCAATCCCCTCACAAGTGCATATAGTGGGGATACACGCTTTTAATTATCAATCCAAAGAGTATACAAACCTAGCCGAGTGTGTGAAGACATGCAATCATGTAATGGTCAATACATATGAACTACTCAAAGAATGTAAATGAGGCAAAGACTTATCCAAACAAGCTCCAACTGTTGGTCAAGTTGAAACGATACTTGGTGCAGCAGCCGTCAGTATTTTGGATTTTTCTCCCAGCTTCGAATTCCAAATATAGCGAATAGCATATGCGTTTCGAAGCTCTCGAGAAGACGCATCCAATGGCAGTGGTTTCACTCAATTCCGACGCTCCTACTTCAAGTTATGAGCGAAATACTGAGTCGCCGGAATACTTTCCTACACTTCAGCACTTCCTACACTTCGCACACACCTTTCCTACAGCAAGGAAACACTCTCAAGGATAGACAACACTCACAAGCACTCTTTCCAAGCAATACACACGCATACAAGCTCGCAAAGAAGAAGATAAGGAGGGAAGAAGACACAAATTCGAATTTCTGTGCTCTCT
This sequence comes from Ceratopteris richardii, assembly GCA_020310875.1. Taxonomy (NCBI): domain Eukaryota; kingdom Viridiplantae; phylum Streptophyta; class Polypodiopsida; order Polypodiales; family Pteridaceae; genus Ceratopteris; species Ceratopteris richardii. The sequence continues at coordinate 161,039,196 of CM035429.1, read as the reverse complement.
CTTCTCACAATGGCAAAAAGTCCTTTACAAAGAGTCACATTTGACTTATATACTAGTGCCCTAAAAATGGTCCTTTCACACAAGTGACCGGCACTTTATTCACTAAGAGGCTAATTTCCTACTATTGTACATGGGTATTCTCTACTTTTCTGTGGGGATGCATCTAGAGGACTCCTCTAGTGCCTTTACAAGGGGAAATATATTACAAGAATGAATATGATACAAAAATGTGTAGTCCAAATCGGAAAAATTTTGGGGCCCGTCTTTTTCTCTGCTTTGTGCGCTCTTTGGCTCTGCAACACTCTCCCCCTCTTCGTCTCTGTCGTCCCTTGACAGACTTTGCTTCGCACACGCGTTCAGTGGCCTGTGTTGCCTGATTCTTGATCTTGCATTACGTTTTAGAGGCGCTCTGATTTGTCCTGGTTGCACACATCGGACCTTGCTGTGTTATTCACTTCTTTTCACTGCACGCAACCTTTGCTCATTGTTACCTGTTTATAAAACAGGTGTTCAGTTTTGACGGCCTCTTCTTACTTCTTGTTTTACGTTCTCTGGGCCTGATGTATTTGCCTTGCTCGCCCGCAACCCTTGGAGTTAGACTGACTACCTGATATTCTGCAGTCTAGTTCACCTATAGGTTCCTTAATTCTGGGTTGCCCCGCACACCACTAGTGGAAGGTCTGAGGATGTGGTGCTTCAGTCTTCGATCTGGACCTTCCATGGATCAAGAGGTTGAAGCACCCATGTGGGTTACGTCCTTTCTTTGATGTGTGCGATTCGGTTTGCCACGCACGCCATTAGTGCACATATGCGGATGTAGCTCGTAAGCCTTGATCTGAAACCTCTGCAACTCAAGAGGTTGAAGCATCCACATATGTGATACTTGTTGGCCCTGATTCCTTCTTCCAGCTGCGTGCTTTTCCTTGGTGTGTGCGCCCCTGCGGGGCTCTGTGCAGAGATGGGTGTTGCGCCCCTGCGAGGCTTCTCGCAGAGATATATCTTCAGATATTGTTTTTTTAGTGAAGCTGCTTCTTTCGTTGTTTTCTTTTTTTCTTCTTCTTACTCGATTCTCCCTCCACACTGCCCCTCTCCTGGACTCTGTAGTCCCCGACAGGCTTTTTGTGGCGACGTGTATAGGTTTGAATGGCTTGTTGCTCTCTTTGATTTAGCAGATTAGCGTGACATAGCATGAACTCCTTCCATTGTCGAGACTTCACTCCGTCCTCTGGTGTCTGTCTATGGTCAGCAAAGAAACTTATCTCATAGGCCACCAGTCGTGCATTCAAATTGGAGGTCATTTTAATAAAAATCTCTGAATCTATTTCAAAGAAGTCCGTAAAGAATGCTTCTTCAAATGTCTGCATATATGTCGATGGCAGAAACATGAGACGAGAAAAATATGCCATAATTGTTAACCGGCTGGGAATAGTAGATAAATCAAAGATTAAAGCCTCCGATCCCTGCGTAATGCCGATGAAATTCAAAAATGTATACTGTGCATGTTGGAATACTTTAATTACTGTAAGGAACATGCTAAATATTTTATTTGTCATTTTGACTGCTAGGTCTGGGACAGTAGCATATCTTGCAATCCAAAATTCCATGGTTTTGACCATGTATTCCTCTGTCGGTAGGTAGTTGTGTGGTGGACTAGGTAATAGCGGATAATTTAGCCATTGGTTATTAATACTACCTTGTCGTTGGCCTTCCCAAAATTGTGTCCATGCTCTTCGACGGGGTAGTGGGCAAAATGATGGGTTTACTTGAAGCTCGTACGGGGATGCTTCCCACTGTACCCGTAGTGTAGGGTGCTTTTCCAACAGCTTTCTTCTCCAAATTGGATCTGCTGCCTCAAACTCTACTTGAGTATAGTTAAAAGTATCATACCGAAAATGGAGATTGTGATCAGGTTCCTTATTTGTCGTATGCTTTATGTATTGCCTAGTTTGTTCCTTCAAAAGCCCGTATGGTACATTGAATGGCCTTAGTATTTGCTCAAGTTGCTTGCTGTCGATTTGAGCCTCTTTCATTAAATTGATGATTTGATCTTCAAATTCCGCAGTAAGCTGGGACACCAGTAGTGCCCTTTCTGTTCTGCTCAGTTCTGCAATTTTTCGTGTGTTAGGTTCTAATGGAACCTCCTTTTCCGCCCTTATTGGTGAATGATACAAGGGGGGAGAGAGAGGGCGTACCTCTTCCTCCACAGTAGCCGAGGTCCCTGGCGGAACTACTGGTGTCCCCTGTTGTGCTCGCTGCTCTAATTGCTCCTGAAGCTGTTTGATTAAATCATCTTTTTGTTTGTTTTCCTCTTCGGCCTTAGTAATAGTTGCTTGATGTTTCATTAATTCTTGGGCCACAATGTTCATGTGCTCTGTGTCTTCCTTGCACTGTCGCAGGTAGTTATTTTCTGCTTTTTTCCATTTCATTCTGAGGGCCACTGTGTCCTCCATATACCTCTTTTCCCAATCCGTTATGACATCTTGCTCCTGTCTGAGCTGGTCTTGTAATTTAGTGATCTGCTCTTCCAGGTTTTTGACATTTCTTTGTGGGTCATCAGCAATTGCCAATGGTTGATCACTAATAAGAGCTGTCATTAATTCTTTATTTCGTTGTCGCATGTTGTCAGCTTCCTCCATACTGGCCTTGAGCTGAGACTCTAAGATTTTACTGCGTGTTTGAAGACGTGTCTTTTCAGTCTCACTCATCTCTAATTTCTTTGTTAATTCCTGGACTTGGTCTTTCAATTTTGTCTGCTCCCGCTCTAGCATGTAGTTTAGTGATTTGACCTCTTGAAGTTCCTTTTCTTTTGTCAGAGCTTGTGCTTGTACCTTGGATAGTTCTTCAGAAAGATGCTTACCTGCTCTTTCCAGTTCCTTCTTGTCTCGCATGGCTTGGTCGTAATCTTCATCAGCATCAAGCATTAATTGTTGTGTATCTAGAGCCGTTCGAATCATATCTTGCACAACAGGTTTGAGCTGAGCTATGTCTACATTCAGCCATGTCTTTGCTATTTCAGGAGTCTCTCCCGTTTGCACATCTTTGCCTTCTGCCATCTGGAGTGTCTCGTTATGCGGTTGTCTAACTTGTAGTTGTATCTTGGGTTCCTCACCATCTCTTTTTGCTTCATTCTTTTTAGTAGCACTCCCCTGAAACGTGACATCCATTGGGGAAGGTTCTGCTACAACCCTGATTGGTGTGAATGGTTCTTCCGTTTCGATATCCTGATCTTCATTCTCCTTTTTGGAAATTTCCTCATCTGTCTTTGTGCTTGTGGTTTTCTGGTTCACTTTTATTTCTTGATCTATCGGCTTGAGGCCTTCTGGTTCTTCACCATAATCCACTTCATTTAATTCGGTCCATTGCCCATCATCTTTGGATTCGCTTCGAATATCCACATCCAACAATGATGTGTCCTTTTCTTCTTTGTCCTGAGTTGATGAGCTGGAATTGTCTAATCCGATTTCACGGTATCGGTGAACTTTAGTGAGTCTTCTTTTTGTTTTTGACTCCTGTTGTGACTGCTGGTAATGATGACCTTGCACAGGTAAGTTGATTTGTCCCTCCGTATATTTATGCGTCTCTTCGAGTGCTTTAGTCAATTCTTCCTCCGTGATTTGTTTCTGTCCTGCAAGGGTCACCTTTGGAAGTACATGGACTCTTTTTGTCATAGGTCCTCCTTCTTCATCTGGCTTGACTTCTCTTAGTCTTTTTGTGCCTCTCATTCTTGGCTGAGAACTTGTCCCTGCCTCCTCAATACCTGTAGTGATTTTCTTCTTTTTGGGAACTGTGGCGGATTTCACATATGTAGCCAGCCCTTCTGAGGTTGGCATCTCCCTTAAACAATTCTTCATGTCCAAAGCTTCATATATCAGCAATGTCAAAGCTGAACTGCCATTCAAAAATTTCTTCTGGCCCCATTTCTTTTGGGCTTCAAACAATCGTTCTTGTACATACCCTGTCAGATTCACTTTATTGCCTATCTGTCTCATGGCATGCGATAGTAGTTGGACTACAATTTTTTGTGGGGCTGTATACCTGTGCATGCTGGGAAAACAAAAATGTTGATGCACCAGCCGTACAGCATCCTCTATGTCAATTCTATTGATTTCCAGGAATGATCTCTTCTTTGGATCATGGCATTCTTCCTTCACACTAGTAGTGCCTGCTTGATTCCATCCAAAAGCTTTATTAATCAATTCATGTGTGAATTGTATGGTCTTCCATGTCCCGACTTTGTCCACTACTTGCGCTTCTGGGACTGAGATCTTTGTTGCAGCAGGCTGCATGGTGTTCATTACCTGTATACACCTCTGAAAATCTGGTACATATATAGGTAACTTGAGGAATGCCTCTATGCCCGCTTGTGTCCACACATCCTCAATATGAGGTAGGCCTTGTATTATTGTCTTGAAATCTTGGGACATGATAGGGAAGTAATGATCCGTGTCCATGATTTTGATGGTAGCCATGAAAATTAGCTCCGCCACTGGTTGATCGTCCCTGAACCAGTGACCTCTTGCTTTTGTTACTGATTCCATCGGAAGAAGTTGCACCTCTTCTTGCTGTGTGGATTCGGAATCAGTGGAAGCCATCTGCACTCAATATAGAGTATGAATTAGTATCCATATGTTTTTTTCAGAAATCCTCCTCCAAATGTTGATTAATAATTCGATGTTGCTCCGAGTGCATGGTGTCGTCCCCTTCCCGTGGGTGTGAGAAAGGTAATACCTGGAATTTTTTTATGTATCTTTATATTTTTTTGCTGAAAAGAAAACATAAATGTTAGTCCATAGCCGAAGCGGTTAGTAAATTTTTTGGAGTATATTTTTTTTTATGTATGTACAAGTGCTCTCCTATTTCCAAAGGGAAAATGTGCGTGACTATCCGGAAGTAGAAGAAAGACGTGCCGAATGCTTGGCCTTGTAATGTGGCCCTATCATGCATACTTTTGGTCCTGATAACTCCTCATGTGTGCAATTGGAAGTAGTTTCTTGATGTATGTAGCTCGTCTTGTCTTTCGGCACCCAAATTTGCTTCACTTGGATGGAATGTACTGTATTCTCCACCTCTTTGATGAATGTGGTTCTTCTTCGGTAGTACGTCTGCTTATTCTGTTTTGGGAATCTCAAGTTGGTTTGTATTGCATCTGTAGATTCCTTCTTTCTCCAATAGGTCTTCTTTCTCGGCTGGTGTGCCTGTTGACCATGTTGATGGTGATTGCCCTTCAGAGGATGTTCATTGTTTGGGATGGTCGTCCTTGGAGTACATGACTTTGGGATCCATATTTGTGTTCGATCCGGTTGTGCAGTTATCAGTTTCCTTGGGATCCATATGCTAGTGAGTCGTGGTTGACTGAAGTGTTCGAAATTCTTTGTCTTCTTACTCGATTTGACATGCTGATGTCGAAGACTTTTCTGTTGCTGAAGATATGCCTTCCTTTGATCCTTCCTTATCCAAGCTAATGTAGAATGTGGAATAGGGTATACTTTCATAGGTGTAGACTTTAATTCTTGCAATGGAGTATTCTCTCTTGTGCATTGTGTTTCCCTGGGCTTGATTTCATGTTTCTGTGCACTCTTGTGACTCTCTATACTCAAAGATGGAATGCACACAGAACTCACGGTATTCTCACATGAAGTACTTGACGATGGGGTTTCTATAGTGCTAGTGAACATACAATCATGACTTTGTTCATTGGAATGAACTTCTGGCTCTATCTTAGCGGCTTTGAGTGGTCGTTCGTCTAGCAAACTAAATACCTCACGATGTCCTATTCTGGCAGAGATGTATCCTAAAGCCAATTGAATGGTTACCTCATATTCATAGATCCAATCTTGACCCAACACAACATCTTCAAGCAGATCCTGATCCTGACACACTAAGAGTCTCTGCTCCATAGTGTTGTTCCCCATATGTAAAGGTAAGGTTATCTCACCTATGCATATAGTAATTTTTCCTCCTATTCCTATTAGCTGTGCCTTCGATGGGCGTAACTCCTCTTTAAGTCTCTGAGACAAAGAAAATCTGATGCAGCTTATGGCTGCTCCTGTGTCTATGAGAGCATCCACTAAGTGGTACTCTTTTCGTCCTGCTCCCAGATTCAAGTAAGGTTGTCTTCTTTGTTGCCCTGAGTTCTCAGTGGCTCTAAAATTAGCCATTGGGATGAGTTCTTCTCCTACTCGATATCTCTCGTCTCTTTCTCTCATCCACTCTTTCCATTTTCTGATGCGTTCTAGGGCTTCCTGTCTCGCTTCTTCTCGTATTCGTTCTTCTTCCTTTTTCCTACTTTGAGCTCCTAACAGTCGCGCTAGCATTTGATCAGTCAAAGGCTCCATGAATCTTTTCACTCTGCATCCACTGATGTAGTTGGGAAGAATATCTCCGTCTAGTGTGGCGAGATTGACTGCACCACTAGTAGAGATTCGATTTATAATCAGGAGTCCATATCCGCGTTTTTGTAGCTTCTTTGCATGTTGTTTGAGGGTGTATACTAGGACTAAGTCGCCTTCTTTTAGTCCCTTGTCTTTTATATGTGAATCATAATATGCCTTTTGTCTCCGTTTAGCGGCATAAATGCCTGCTACAGCTTGCAATCTAGTCTCGTGCAGCTTTTCAATTTGATCTAATTGCTGAGACAATTCATGACCGTTCCACTCATATTGCTGGGCCACTTTCAATGTAGGGACTAAGAAGTCAATTGGCAATATTGCATTCTGCCCATACACTAGGTTGAAAGGTGTAGTTCCAATGGCCGTTTTATATGCCACTCGGAAGGCCCAAACTGCGTGATGTAATTGTTTGTCCCAATCTGACCTTCCCTTATTGACAATCTTTGTCAATACAGTACATAGTACCTTGTTGGAACTTTCAGCTTGTCCGTTAGCTTGAGGGTGGTATGGGGCTGATTTTTTATGAATCACAAGAAAGTCATTCATTAGCGACTCAATGACCTCGTTTAGGAAATGCGTTCCTCGATCACTCACTATCTCAATCGGTAGTCCAAAGCGTGTGAAAATGTGCTCAAAGAGAAATTTTGCTGTGGTTTGAGCATCATTCTTTCTAGTGGCTTTTGCTTCTACCCACTTGGTTAAGTAGTCGGTGGCCACTATGATGTACTCCGCATGTGATCCTTTGGCCGGTGGATTGATAGGTCCTATGAAGTCAATCCCCCACTTGGTAAATGCTCTTGCACAAACCATGGGTCTTAAAGGCATGTCGTCTCTTTGAATGGGATATTTCGCTCTCTGGCATGTTTCGCAGCTTCTCACATATGTCTCCGCATCCATATGTAGAGTTGGCCACCACAAGCCTGCAAAGAGAATCATCTTGACCGTTCTGTCTGTTGAGAAATGTCCTCCCGCAGCTCCTGCGTGTGCCATTTCTAAGACAGAGAGATATTCGTTTTCATGAATGCACATTCTTAGTTGGTTATCTTTTCCGCTTTTAAAGAGTTGTTTTCCTATGATGGCATAATCCTTACTCTGTTCTTCAAGAGCACGTTTCCTTGCTAAGGTAGCTTCGTCAGGGTACTCTCGAGTTTTCAAGAACTTTACTAGAGGCCTACTCCACCTTGGTGCTATTGTAGAATAGCATAATGTAGAGTTCTCATCTGGGGTTTGTTCTTGACAGGTTTGACAGGTTGACACATAGTTATGTGCATCTCGTTGCATGGTTGGCCAATATATGCCAAATCTCTTGAGTATTTGCCACGTTCCATTCGCATTCAAATGAGTGTTCCATTGGTTTATGTGTGCTTTCTGAAGCCACATTTCTTGTTCCCCTTCTTCCACGCATCTCATCAGCAGTCCGCTTGAATCCTGGTGGTACAAACTTCCAGCAATAATGTGAAGGTTTTTGGTCCTCCAGAGATCTTGCTTTTGGTTTGGCGTGATCCCATCTTTAGGTCCATGTGTAAGTATCGGGATCAATTTTTCTGCCCATTGAGGACATACTTCCAGGTTAAAAAGATAAGTATCTGGCAGATCATCAGGAACTCCTATGGGTGGTTCTCCATGGGTCATACAAGATAAGTGGTCTGCCCTTATGTGGGTGTTTCCTTTCTTGACTATTACCTCAAAATCAAATTCCATTAGCAATAAAAACCATCGTACTAGTCGTCCTGTATTGCAAGGCTTGTTGACTAAGTACAATAGGGCTTGATGATCAATGAAGAATTTGAATTTGTTTGCCAGTAGGTAATGTCTGAATTTCTTGACTGCGTATACCATCCCTAGGCCTTCTCTCTCCGTAGTAGTATAATTGCGTTCCGCTTGATTTAACTGTCTACTGGCATAGGCTATTGGGTGGTCTAATTTTCTTGTATCAGCTGGTTGAGCTAAGATGCAACCAATGGCAAACTTGGAAGCATCAACATGGATGTGAAACGGCTTATTCCAGTTGGGGACTCGAAGGATGGGTGCTGAACTCAATCGATTCTTTAACTCATTAAAAGCTTTTTCGCATTCTTCGGTCCAATTGAATAGAGTCAATAACGCATAAAGAGGCCTAGCAATTATGGCGTACATATGTATGAATCTTCGATAGTAACCACAATGTCCCATAAATGCTTGAACTTCTTTAGCAGTTTTAGGTCTTGGTAAATCCAAAATGACTTTAATTTTGTCTTCATCTGTGGAAATTCCATTCTTAGAAACAATATGTCCTAAGATTTTCCCTTGTCGCACCATGAAGACACATTTTTCAGGATTGAGGCATACTCGATATTGTCGACATTTAGCAAAAATCTTTTCAAGTTCAGGGATGTGCTCTGATCGTATAGCTGAATATGTACAAAGATCGTCCACGTATACCTCCATGCTTTTTCTCAGAAATTCCTTGAACACATGACACATCAATCTTTGGAATGTAGCTGGGGCATTCGTTAAACCAAAAGGCATGACTCTAAAGGCTTATACTCCCCATTCAGTGGCAAATGCAGTCTTATGTTGGTCCTCAGGAGCAATGGCTACCTGATTATACCCTGAAAAGCCATCCAGAAAACTATAAACTTCCTTCCCTGCTACCCTTTCCAAGAGATGATCAGTGATTGGTAAGGGATAGCTATCCCTTATGGTTGCGGCGTTTACTTTTTTCAAATTGATGCACACTCTTAACTTTCCATTCTTCTTTGGTACAACCACCAAGGGTGACACCCATTCCGTGTGCTCAATTTCGTAGATGAATCCAGCATCTAATAACTTATCTATTTCTTCTTTTATCTTGGCTGAATACACATCATTATAAGTATATGGTCTCTGTTTCGAAGGTTTGGCCTCGGATGTCATGGGAATTCTATGCGCACATATAGATGGATCTACTCCCTTTAAGTCCTTATAAGTCCAAGCAAAGACATCCCGGTATTCTCTTATGAGTCGAATTAACTCTTGTTCTTCTTCCGCTGAGACATCCTGTCCTATGAAGGTACATCGTTCCTCTCCTCCTTCCATAGTTACAACTATTTTCTTGGTTTGTTCCTTATTATCATATCCTATTCCAGGTTGTGCTTCTCTTTTAGGCATTTGAATAGCAATTTTCCTCTGTTCCACTTCATATTTTTTAAAATGGGCTGGTACCTCAAATTGGTCTTGGAGTTTGTTTTCTTCATCTTCTAATTCCCTTTCAACTTCTAATTCCCTTTTTTGTGTGAGTTCTTTATGTTTTTCATTGGCCGTGACCTCTATGTTGGTGGTACCAATCCCTAGATCCATGGGTTCTGGTTCCATTTCAATGCTCTCGTAGTCCTCCTTCCAGTCTTTCTCGATCACTTCTCCTTCTTCTGCCTCCTGAAGGACTACCATATACAGACTAACATCATAACCCTCCTCGTCGATACATTCGTTCATGGTCACTACTTCTTCGTTTACACAGACATCGAGTGTAGCTAAGATTTCCATCCAACCGTGAGGTTCGAATTCTTCATCCGGAAATACTTGTGGCATATAGGCTGGATCTTGTACAGATCTCACTATTCCTTGTTTCTGCTGCCATCCTTTTCTTCTCTCCTCTTCCTTCTTTGCAGCTTGACATATCCATAGATGAGTGTCCTCGTTCATCCAGGATTGATCACTAGAACCTGCACTATGAACCGATTGATCATCTTCCTCTTTATGGATTTGATTTCATTGTAGAGGTGGCACATCTTGATATGTGTATGTGTGTAGGTTTATCCTAGTGGTGGTTCCTGCGTGTTGTAGATATACTGCATCTTTTCCACAATCTTGTACGACCTTTAGCTGTCTCATGAATGGCCTTCCCAAGATCATTTCATAATTGCTTGGCCTTTCAAAGTGACATATTGCTAAAGTATGTTCAAATTCTACTCCACACGTGGTGAAGACTACTCGTTCCAACAATCCTAAGGGTCTTTCCGTATGTCCATCTGCCATTTGTATTTTCATACGTGTTGGTCTTAATGCTGGTTGTCCCCATTTTTCCCAAATTTCTTTGGTAGCAATGCCAACACCAGCTCCTGAATCTAGAATGGCTTTGGTAGTGTAACCTTTATAGGTGATTGGCAGGCATGTATTTCCTTCATCTCCTTCACTAAAGTCTCCTACCTTATCCACTGGAATTCTCACTGTTTTTACTTCGTCAGTTATCTCTTTCTTTTCCTCCTTGACTTCCCATTGATTGATCAATTTCTCTTTTAAGTGTGGTTTTACCTTTAACAGTTCCTCGAATGTTAGGGTACATGGGATTTTCACCTCTCTAAGACGTTGTATGATCTCAGATGTTTGAACTGATGTGTTCGTTTCCCGTCTCGCTATTGATGGAATGCGATACAATTCTGAGTTGTGCTCGTACTCCCCGGTGTAGTTGGGTAGTTCCTTTACATCTTCCTCTTCTTTGTCACTTGCATCCATTGGAAAAATTTCTTCTGAATTGAGTTCAGGTATTGAACCCTCTATTTCGTTTTCTGCTTCTAACTCTTCAAAGGGCGGTTCCATTCCTTCTACCTTTTTCCACTTGTCCTCTTGAACTCGTGCCCATAGATCCTTAGTCCAGTCTCCTTCTATTTCAGGGACTATGGATCCTTCCTTTCTCTCAATACCAATTTCATCATTCAGAGGTCTATTTACTTCAGGCTTTTCCTGAGTGTTTAGGCACTCTTGGAATTTTTCTTCGGAAATTCGGTTGTTTGGTAAAGGTGATGCGGGTTTTTCTAATGTTTGTTGGGCAACTTCTATCAATTTTTTGCAGATTTCCAGTCTTTCTTTCTCTAAGTCGCCTCTCGGATACTCTCTTTCATGTTGCTCTATGGTAGGTCCTGCTTTTATTCTCGCCTTGTATGCCTGAATCCACATGGCTAATTCTTCGGGCATTGGGTCTGCTAATACTGATCCTACCTCCTCACTTTTATTCTCATTTTTATTTTCTTCTTCCACTTGCGGTTCTTTTGTTGATTTCTGTTTACTCTTTTCGTTTTCCTTCTTTTGTAATAACTTTTTTTCTTTTATCTTGTCTCTCCGGTTCTTCCATCTTTGTGACCTTTTACTGGCGATACTTCTTTCTGTCTCTTCGGAGTCTTCCACTCTGTGAGGGATGGGTGTATTTCCCTCTTTGTCACTTTGATTACTTTCGTCTGTTTTATCAGGGTTCTCTCTAGCCTTGGCTCTTGTTATAGCTTTTAAAGGTACGGTGTACTCTTTGTCGCTCCCTGATGATTCAATCACTTCTATCACATTAATCTGCACGTTAGATGTGACTTTGTTGGGGTTCTTAGGACAATCTCTGAAAAGATGTTCCTTACCACAATCGCTACAGTAGCCTTCCCAAATTCGTTGTGGTGGTGGTGGGTTTGGTAATGTGCATTCTCTAATATAGTGGTCACCTCCACATCTGTAGCATGGTCCTCTGGGTACAGGCTGTCTATTCATAGGTCGAGGTGGCATGGTTGCTCTAGGAGCTGTTTACATTAAGGGCACATAATCTTGCTCGTGTCCGTATGAGCTGTCTGATATTTCCATGCCATAAGAATATGGGTCATACTGTTGCCCATATTCTGTTACCGCGCTTTCATAACCAGGGTATGTTCCTTGACTAGGTTCGTAAAATGAGTCATATGGGTCACTACTAGTCAAAGGAGCGGCTGGTACTATTGCTCTCTCTAGGTTTTCCTCTGGTTGCACTATCTTAACTAGGACAACGTTCTGAGGGTGGGGCGGTTGTTGTCCTAGCACTGGTTGAGGTTGCGTATATCCCTGATATGCGTATGGTCGTGATATTGGTGCCTGCGGCTGATATGAGGGATATCTAAAGGCTTCTCCTCCCTGCTGGTTCTGCGGGTATCCAAATGGTCTCACATAAGGCTGGGTGGGTCTGGTTTGCCTATTGTAAGGGCAGTTCTCGGTGCTATGGTTTGTGTATCTCTGCTCTATACTGCAATATTGTAGCGGTCCGGGGACAGAGGGTCTATGAGGAGCATAGGCAGGTGGTGGGACTACTCCCCTAGTACACAAATGAGAAGGATGATCTCCTCCGCACTGCATACATCTTCTAAGCATAGGCATTCTCATAGGATTGGTGGGATAATTCCTCTGTCCTTGAACATTCAGTTTTTTTGCTAACAAGTCGGCAATTTCCTCTACGTTGTTTTTGGGGTTTGATGTGCTACTTGTTGACTCTTCGCTTTTCAAACTACCTTGGGGTATTTTCAAGTCTTCTGCAAGGTTATCTTCTAGGTCTATACATTCCTTCATACACTCTTGCAAGGTTTGAACTCTCTTTACGTACACTAATGACCTCAACGTTCCGTTCAACAGTCCTTCTAAGAACAATGATACCATTTTGTTTTGCGTCGGTCTCTCTTCTACGGGGCATCTATCCACATACTGCTTAAATCTCCTTGCTGCCAATCTTACTGACTCGGTAGGGACTTGTTTGAAGCTATGGATTAATGATGAAGAATTGTTTTTAATTCTAGATTTGGTAAATTCTTCAATCATTTCTTGATATACCTGCTCCATGTTCTGAAAGGTATTCGGGTCCAATGGCTGAAACCAGGCCAAAGCTGTGTCTGACAAGGTAAGGCCAAAAGACTCATATTGAATCATGAAGTCATCTACCTGCTCGGCTCTAACTACTTGTTTAAATTCTGCTATGTGATTATAGGGTTCACTAGAGCCATCATAATGATTTCTCATGCACTTGGCAACTTGGATCGGCCTTAGCCTCCTTCCTACTTCAGGTTGTCTAGGCATTACAGGGTAATTTGGTCTTCCTATTGGTATGCCTGGTCCTCTCACTACCTGCGGTCTGACTGGAGCATGAACTCCATGTCTTGGGTCTATAGCTGGTTGTGGCCGATAGTTAGGATTAATGGCAGGCACTGCAAATTGTACATGTGGTCTGACGGGGATCTGGGTTTGTTGTGTTTGTTGTGTTTGTCCCGATTGTTGATATGAATCATTCTGCAATGTTCCAAGTGGATTTCTTGAAGTAGTTGCTTGGTCCCTAGTGGGGAACACTGGGATATTTTGATATTTCAGCTCGGCTCTCTCTAATTCTGTTATTGGCCAATAGCTTCTGTGATTTTTATCCAAATATGTGATGATGGTGGGGAACTCAGGGTCTTGTAACTCATAGATGGTAACTGGATTAGGAGCAGCTTCCCATATCGAGGAATGGGTTCTGAGCAGGTGCTCCATCCCATTGATCAAATATACATCTATTAGAGTGTCATCCTGGGGAATTAGGTCTCCTCTCCAAAGTTTAGTAATTGTAGATCTCCCTCTAGGAGTAGTTACTTGCTCTTTGTTTCCACATCCATTTAAACTTGAAGCATTATTTTCCTCACCATGCTCATTAATGATTTCCGGGTGTTCGGTGACCATGTATTGAATATCTTGTTTGTCCATGTACAGTCCTCCTACATATTTGACGGCTGGTCTAGGCACGATGTATGCTTCTGAAGCCTTCCTCAGTCTGGCCACTGATCTGTTTAGACCATCCAAATAGATAGGGATCTCATTGTGGTTGGTGTTCACATACTCTAAGGAAGTTCTGTATTCTCCCTCAATGATGGACATCTGGCCAATCATGGGTACAGTGTTTTGCATATCCTCTGAAGCCATGGGGATTTCTCCTTCTGACTCACTGGAGGTCTCAGAATAGTGTGAACGGCTACTTGGTTCGGCTACACTCCCTACGGAAGAGATTACACTTCTTCGGCTTCCTAGGGTTCTTCCGGATCTCAGGTTCATTCACTTAAGAGCTCTGATCAAATCTTGTCCACCTCTAGCCTCTAGAATTCTAAGCTATGGCTTAGAAGTCTAGGAAAAATTAGGCTGGAAAGTGACTGAAGCAGAAATTTTCAAACCACGATACTTGGCTTTCCAAATTCCACGATCTCTGGCTACAGACGATACTTGGAACTGGCGATACTCACCCTCCGACGATACACGATACCTGACCTTCACGATCTCTGGTAAACGATCTTTGACCAAACGATACTTGATGGACACGATACACGATATCTGAGTGAAAACGATATACGATACCCGAGTCCAGACGATACACGATATTTGATCGCAGACGATACTTGATCTTCGGAAGAAAACGATACACGATACTTCCCCAAACGATCTTTGGCAAAACGATCTCTGGACTCAACGATCTTTGGTCAAAACGATACACGATCGACGATACTTGGTTCAAAACGATATGCGATCGCTGGTAAGTATCGCGATCTCTGAAACGCGATACACGATACTTGGACCAAACGATACACGATCTCTGTCAATACGATACTTGGTTAAACGATACACGATACTTAACAAGTATCGCGATCTTCAAGCCACGATACACGATATTTGACGACAACGATACTTGACACACGATACCCGACCAAACGATCGACGATCTTTGGCAAGTATCGCGATCTTTGAACCAAACGATACTGATCTTTAATCCCAACGATCGACGATCTTTGGGAAGTATCGCGATCTTTGAACCAAACGATACACGATCGCTGATCCAAACGATACACGACCAACGATATCTGACCGAAACGATACCGATCTTTAATCCCAACGATCGACGATCTTTGGCAAGTATCGCGATCTCTGGAACACGATACTTGAGCCAAACGATACACGATCTTTGGGCTCAAACGATCTTTGATCGAAACGATACCGATATTAGGGAAATATCGCGATACTCGACCATAGGAGTCCACGATACTTGACAAGTATCGCGATACTCGACCGCGGGAGCAAAAACGATACTTGACCCTTTTTCAAATTTTTGCAAATGTTTTTGAGGTTTTGATTTTACCCCCTTGCTCACCTAGCTCCACTCTCCTCTCTTCACTATCTGTATCAAACAAAACACACTCTTTACTCCTTACAAGCCTCAGACGATACTTGACGCAGATCGTTTTTTCTTTCCTAGGTTGAAATGCTGAGAAGTTTTTGATCAAAAGGGTGGTTTAGCTTACCTTGGTAGCTCCTATGATCTCTTGGTCAAACTTCCTTGCTCTGTGCAACCCCAGCTTGCTTGTATACTCGCCCACGATCTCTGCTAGCTCACGCGATACTCGACAGTGCTCTCCACGATACTTGTTCACACAAGTGACTTGAAAAATCATATTTTTTTGGTTTTTATACCTGGCTTTTCCTAACTACTGAAAATGAAACAAAAAGACCAAAAAGTGAAAGCCACTCTAATCTACTCCCTTACTCTCCCTAATTTCCTCCTACCACTCACTTCCCTAAACTAACAACTCACTACACACACTCCAAGAATGAGAAGTAGCAAGTGCGGCTGAAAATGACTTACCAAAGAAGAGAAGATTTCCGCTCCTCCACTTACTTCAATGCAAAAAACTACTTACCATCACACGAATGCCTCGGTTTGATTCGTCACTCCCCGGCAACGGCGCCAAAAAGTGTGTTGACCTAAGCATCAACTTAGGGACTTGCGGAGAAAGAGACTATACCTCAATCCCGTCACAAGTGCATATAGTGGGGATACACGCTTTTAATTATCAATCCAAAGAGTATACAAACCTAGCCGAGTGTTTGAAGACATGCAATCATGTAATGGTCAATACATATGAACTACTCAAAGAATGTAAATGAGGCAAAGACTTATCCAAACAAGCTCCAACTGTTGGTCAAGGTGAAACGATACTTGGTGCAGCAGCCGTCAGTATTTTGGATTTTTCTCCCAGCTCCGAACTCCAAATATAGCGAATAGCATATGCGTTTCGAAGCTCTCGAGAAGACGCATCCAATGGCAGTGGTTTCACTCAATTCCGACGCTCCTACTTCAAGTTATGAGCGAAATACTGAGTCGCCGGAATACTTTCCTACACTTCAGCACTTCCTACACTTCGCACACACCTTTCCTACAGCAAGGAAACACTCTCAAGGATAGACAACACTCACAAGCACTCTTTCCAAGCAATACACACGCATACAAGCTCGCGAAGAAGAAGATAAGGAGGGAAGAAGACACAAATTCGAATTTCTGTGCTCTCTCTTCTCACAATGGCAAAAAGTCCTTTACAAAGAGTCACATTTGACTTATATACTAGTGCCCTAAAAATGGTCCTTTCACACAAGTGACCGGCACTTTATTCACTAAGAGGCTAATTTCCTACTATTGTACATGGGTATTCTCTACTTTTCTGTGGGGATGCATCTAGAGGACTCCTCTAGTGCCTTTACAAGGGGAAATATATTACAAGAATGAATATGATACAAAAATGTGTAGTCCAAATCGGAAAAATTTTGGGGCCCGTCTTTTTCTCTGCTTTGTGCGCTCTTTGGCTCTGCAACACTCTCCCCCTCTTCGTCTCTGTCGTCCCTTGACAGACTCTGCTTCGCACACGTGTTCAGTGGCCTGTGTTGCCTGATTCTTGATCTTGCATTACGTTTTAGAGGCGCTCTGATTTGTCCTGGTTGCACACATCGGACCTTGCTGTGTTATTCACTTCTTTTCACTGCACGCAACCTTTGCTCATTGTTACCTGTTTATAAAACAGGTGTTCAGTTTTGACGGCCTCTTCTTACTTCTTGTTTTATGTTCTCTGGGCCTGATGTATTTGCCTTGCTCACCCGCAACCCTTGGAGTTAGACTGACTACCTGATATTCTGCAGTCTAATTCACCTATAGGTTCCTTAATTCTGGGTTGCCCCGCACACCACCAGTGGAAGGTCTGAGGATGTGGTGCTTCAGTCTTCGATCTGGACCTTCCATGGATCAAGAGGTTGAAGCACCCATGTGGGTTACGTCCTTTCTTTGATGTGTGCGATTCGGTTTGCCACGCACGCCATTAGTGCACATATGCGGATGTAGCTCGTAAGCCTTGATCTGAAACCTCTGCAACTCAAGAGGTTGAAGCATCCACATATGTGATACTTGTTGGCCCTGATTCCTTCTTCCAGCTGCGTGCTTTTCCTTGGTGTGTGCGCCCTTGCGGGGCTCTGTGCAGAGATGGGTGTTGCGCCCCTGCGGGGCTTCTCGCAGAGATATATCTTCAGATATTGTTTTTTTAGTGAAGCTGCTTCTTATTTGCGATGGTACATGAACATAAGCTAAACAACCAAACACCTTGCAATGTCCAAGACTAGGTTTTCTTCCATGCCATGCTTCATAAGGAGTCATACCTTGAAGTGATCTGGATGGTAGTCCATTGACAAGATACACAGCAGTTAAAATAGTTTTTTCCCATAGATAATGTGGCAAGCTCTTCTCTTCAAGCATTGTTCTGGATGATCCAACCAATGTCTTTTTTCTCCTCTCTACAATTCCATTTAATTGAGGAGAGTACCTGGTAGTCACTTCCCTTTTGATACCTTTTTCCTACAAGAACTCATCAAACTCTTTGGAGAAGTATTCTCCCTCTCCATCAAATCTGAGCTTCTTGAGTGATCTACTTAAATGATTCTCTACATGTGCTAGATACTTTTTGAAGCAATCAAACACTTCATTCTTACTTTTGATGAAGTATAGAATAGTCCATCTACTATGGTCAAATCAATAAATGAGACATAATACCTTGATCCTTCCAATGAAGGTTCTTGACTTGGTTCACATACATCTGTATGTAATAAGTCCAATACGTTGTTGTGGATGTAGACTTTGTGGTTTGTTGGAGCAAGACAATCAACAATTGGTGATTATATGAAGCTTAGAAATGAAGACATGAAGGAAAGATTGAATTCTAAGTTCATGAAGTGAAGTGAAGGTTCACAAAGAAAAGTTCTATAAGCATATGCACATTAGTTTTGTAAATACTTCAAAATACTTGAAGTAATGACGAATCAATACTCATATATATATATATATATATATATATATATATATATATATATATATATATATATATATATATATATATATATATATATATATACGTGTATATGGTAGTATTAAGAGAGAGATGAAGTATAGATGAGATAGAAAGGAATAGTTCATGAGTATTGTGTATATCATCCATCAGATGTATGATGAGTTGAATAGAAAGAATTCTCACGAAATTGCACGTCGATCTTTTCTCCATTTCTCCTTGTGTGTTTGATTATATCAGAAATCATTCTGTAGATATTTAATTCCATAGTTAGTGCATCTATGGTTAAGATTTGAGATCCTAGTTGCAAATAGGTCGAGAGAATTACGTGTAGGAACATTTGTATGTGAAGAAGTGTTGAGTGTCTTCTAAAATAGGCACAATCTCGATGGTCAAAGAATTGATCAGTTCTCAGTGCACAGTGTAAAGTTTTGCACAAATGAGGAGTCAACATCTAAGTTGGAAGGTAAGCCATCTATGGCTAAAAGCATTTGCTTAAACGGGTTCTAGTTTGGGAGAACCATGTGTTAGAAGTTGCAGGTGTCAAAGTCGACTCTACAAGAAGGTAGTTTCAGACATAGGTAGATTATTTGGATCATTTCTCATAATCTACTGAAGGTTTTGAGATGTTTTAACTTGGAGGAGGTGCAAACCTTTAGGCAACACCTTGTACAAAGTTTCATAAAAAACTTTATACATTTGATCAGTCAATGAGTGAGTAATGTGCAATAGACTTATCTCTTAAGTGACTTTCTTCATAGTTATCTAAACACTTGATAGTTTGGCACTTGTCTTCCAAAATTGGTTGAAATTTTAAGTTATTCTTGATATAGAGGTATTCTAAAATCAAGGAAAGCTTGCCTTTTGGAGATTAACACTCTCTGGTGGTATCAGAGCAGGATTCATCAGATTTGAAGGAAGGGAAGACCCTGACTGCTGCAGATATACAAAATTCAAACTTTGAAGATTCAAAAGGACAAAGTGTGAAAGAAAAACTGAAGGGAGACACACAAGAGCGATCAAAAGGATCAGAAGGAGTAAACATTGAAGCTAAGGTACATTCATTCCTTATAAGGTTAAAGATTTGATAGTATAGGTGAAGAAAGTGTTAGACGGCCGCCGAACAAAGGACAATTGTACTTAGACAGAGGTTTTTAATGTAGAAACAATTGTACTTAGACAGAGGTTTTAATGTAGAAAGAACCCTTCTGACAGTACGCGGTAAAAAAAAGATTCGCGTAAAGCCTTGTAACAAAACTCTATTTAAAGCCATGAAAAGGGACGAAAGAGAGGAGGAGAGAGTCCCCGTGTTTTTTGGAAGTTGCGAATACATTGTGAGAGTTCCCGTTTTGGGGTTATTTTTACTTCGTCTACTGTGTGCAACGCGTAGAGTGTTTTGGTTCTGTTCTGTCTGTGCCCTTTGTCTGTGTAATCATTCGACTGTGTATGTGTGATACATTGTGTGTTACGAGTCGGTACTGCGATTGTGAGAGTTTGTTCGGTAACGAGCTAAAGAGCCTCCTGTGTTTTGGGAATTGTACGTATAAGTGTTGTATGTGTCGAACAAGAGTAACTCTGTTCTGGCTTGTCTGCTCCTTTCCCTCTCCTGTGTATGTGCTTGTGTGCGTATGTGCGTTATACGTAGTGTTACGAATTGATACGGTGTTGCAGAGATTTCACCCGGTAATGATTAAAGTAATCCCTAAGTGCTAGTCGACAGGAATGTGTTTGTCTGATCGTTCGTCTGTGGAGCACGGACGTATAGAGAACGAACATGGTTCGATTGTGAGTTATGAATCTCTGTGAATGACTGAGCAGGTAGTATATCTATGTTCAGATAGTACCAGTAATGTTATGAATACGAGTAGAATGATGATAAAGTGCGCGACAAGTTATAGTCAGTAGGTCTTACAAATTGAATGTGATACTCGGCAGAGTCGGAAATTGTGCAGAAGGATTTTGTGGCGTACTCGTGTTAAGTTACCAGCAGTGCGCTTTGTGTATTGATTCTCAGTCCGGATTACTGCTCAACTGTTATAGCAGGAAGATCTTGGAATATGGGATTCTAAGACGTTGATAGCCTTGGTTGATCAGAACAACTACTGAGCTAAGACGCGCTGACCGAGTAACGAGTGAGTGAGAAGTTGGGAAAATAGTATAGGGCCTCTGTCTAACAGACCCCTACCACTCCCAAGAACCCACGCGGCTAGAGTCCGTTTACTTTTACGGTAAGATTAACTACAGAGAGACTCGGAAATATCTGGTACGCAGGTGTGAAACCAGATTCTGGAGTCTTCGAAGGGTTGTTGCGTTGAGTAATAATTAACGACCACGGTAGGCAATTAACAGTTACGATAATCGTAAAGAACGAGATAACGTTTAACATTTGGCGCCGTCTGTGGGAAAGTGGCATCCGAATTGCCAGTTCTCGGGCCAGTTCTCTGTGGGAAAGTGGCAACTATTTATCAGTACCTGCGGTAAAGAAGTAGTTGATTGCGAGTCACTTGCGAGACCGTGGCATTAGAACACCAGCGATCTGTAAGAAGTAAACATCCGGTGACAGTGATTCACTGACAGTAGCAACAGACCCAGATTGTTGCAAACTGCTCAGATAATATCACTGGGCAATGATACATGCCGGTCACTCGATCGGGCGAAACATATCCTAAGAATCGTCAGGATGAAGCACGGAAATCACAAAAGATAGCCTCAGGAGAAGTAGGTATAACTAGATCTGACCCAGTGATCAAGAAAAGTGGAAACGATACAACCAATTCCGGTCATATTCCGGTAGAACGATCGACGCCTTCGATACATTCTGACGCTACTTCGACCCCACCTATCGAAGATATAGCAAGTCCAGACTCTATCAAAACGTCGTTGGAACCTAGATTAACAATATCAGATCAAGATTTAGAGATATCCACGGTCAGAAATACGTTAGGAACATTCGGCAAAAGTAGTAAAACAGGGCGTTCTAGCCCAATTTCGGTTCATTCCGGTGAGATTCCGGTGATAGAATCGCCGATCGCTGGCAAAGGTTTAGCCTTTTTTGCGGAATCATCAGCTCAACCTTCGTGTTTGGAAGAAGGATTTCGAATATTAGACATCCAGAAGGAAGGAAAGCTGTTCGAAACCAAGATCCGAAGCATCCTAAGTCGACACAGTACACCGGAAAACGCACCATCCGGTGATACAAGTCCAGATAGCTTATCCGATACAGAAGGAAACCCTGAACCCTTCACAATGAGCGGGCAACACCAACAACAACAACATCAACACCAACAGCTAGGACAGCCAAGGCCGCCGCCAACAGGAGTAACCTACACGAAATTCGGTGGATTCCCAGGAGATGACCCAGACGCCCACGTACGAACTTTCGAGATAAGTTATGCAGTTCTTAACCATCCACCCGATCAGGCGTATAAGGCCATTGTTTTTCAATCCACACTGATCAATGAAGCAGCGAGATGGCTCACGGAATACGATATCAATCATTTCGGTACTTACGAGGCAGTACGAGACGCCTTCTTACAGCGTTTCAGACTAAAGAAGAATCCTGCCGAAATCTTTGAGTATTTACAGAACAACAGACAAAAGGCAAATCAGACCGTCCAGGAGTACGCTACTCTCTTCAGAACACATTTACGGCAGATACCACAGGCTCACGCTAATCTGCCTGATGATGTCATCTCTCAATGGTTTATCAATGGATTAACACCACAACTGAAGCAGATCATGATCATAAGATGTGTCGGAGCCATGACCCTGGATGCCGTCATTGCAATGGCTCTACAGCTAGAGTCCAAGGTTGGTGGATTTTCAGAAGACTTGGAATGGTTAAAAACAAACAAAAATATGGCTGAGGATATCACCAGGCAAGTATACTGCACCACATGCAAAAATTCGGGGCACACAAGTGCCAACTGTGCCCTTAATCAAGCGTTTTGCGCTATCTGTAACACTGCCGGACACCCCACCAGAAACTGTATCTACAACGGTAGAATACAAGGAACAGCAACCGTCAATGCGGTCATCCAAGAACATGGCCAACCAGTAAATCACTATGTGCCCCCGCAACTGAGAAACAATCAACAACAAGGATATCGGAACTACCGAGGACAGAGAAACAACAATTATAATGCCAACCGATGGCACAATGGACCACCACCGGAAAACCCCGAGTTACCACCTCCACGCTGTCATTTCTGTGGCGAATTCGGCCACATTAGAAGGTTTTGTAAAGATGCAATAGAGTATGATCAAAGAAAGAAGGAACGCCAAAACCCAATGGCCAACATGGTAAAAATTACACCGATCGAGACGCAGACTGCTACCGTCCAGACCCGTTCCGGTAAACAACTTCAGCCGGCAGCAGAAATCTTCGAACCAGGGATACAAGAACAACGAAGGATGTACAACAAAGCTAGTCATTGGACCGCAACCGAACCACCAGTGTTCCCAGAACCCATTCCGGTGACTCAGGCTTCTTCATCAAGGGATGAAACACCACAAAAGGAAGCATCAGCAGAACCATCATCAGTAGAAACAACAGCAGACACTTCTGCGTCGGTAGAAACTCCAAATCTAAAAGAACCAGACAGTCAAGCTCAACAGACCTGGGAAATTCTGTCCAAGGCATCCATCACTCTACCTCTAGGCCAACTTCTGGCCTTAGTACCTGGAATCCGACAGCAGTTTCAGCGACAGTTCAGCCCAGTACCTTCCTGCATTCCGACAACAGCCACAGTTCAACCGGAACCTGAGGCAGCAATTGATCATGCAGTGCCCTTGATTACAGTATGGTATAAAAATCAGAAAATCACGCAAGTACTGATTGATGGAGGTTCAGGAGTAAACATTGCAACCGCAGCATTATGCAAAAAGCTAGGCTGGACCGAAGTTGAACCAGTTCAATTCTTTGTTCGAATGGCAGATCAATCAAGAGTACACCCTGTAGGACTTGTGCGGAATGTACCCATCACTCTACAAGGTACGACTTTCAAGATGACTTTTGTCATACTAGATCTACCCGAATCCACTTTGGATTACAATCTTCTTTTCGGCCGACCTTGGCTAAAGCATGCGAAGGTAATACAGGATTGGTCTGCACAAGAGCTTACATTCAAGGATGCCCATCACAAATATGTCGTAAAATTAGACGCTATACAATCTTGTGACCCTCACGCCAGACCATATTTTGCTGAACCAGTGCATATGTTAGATGGACTATCAGATGACGAAGAAGAGCAATTTCTGAAGAGTAATGTCGATTTAATGTCTCTAGGAACTGTTGATCTACAATCCGTCATAGATAATTGGAACACATCAATATGTACAGTAGTAGCTATCACCGGAAAGTCGGTCCGGGAAGATACTTCCTCAACCCATGACGATGAATTACAACCACTGCTCAAGCCAACAGACGATACAGAGAAACCTCAACAATTTTATGTCCCAGAAGACCAGCTGATCACGCACGATCTCGGAGACAGAGATCATCCACGACCAGTGAAAATAAGGCAGAACTTACCAGAACCATTTAAGGAGGATTTGATCGAACTTCTTCGCGAATTCACAGACGTCTTTGCATGGGATTACAAGGACATGAAAGGCTTAGATCCGCGCATCTATCAACACAGAGTCACGTTGAAACCAGAAGCGAAACCAACCAGACAACCCAGCTACAGAATGAACCCCCATTATGCAGCACAAGTAAAAGCCGAAATCGATAGACTGTTAAAAGTCGGATTCATTGTACCAGTAGAACACGCTGAATGGATCTCACCCATTGTGATCGTGCCGAAGAAAAACAAGCAATTACGAATCTGTGTGGATTACCGGAAATTGAATGCAGCAACAGTTCCAGATCCTTTCCCCATCCCCTTTTTGGATACCATGCTGGACAGAGTCGCAGGTCATGAAATGTATTCATTTTTAGATGGATACAGCGGGTACAATCAGGTTAGAATGGCTGAAGAAGATATACCAAAAACTGCTTTCATTACCAATTGGGGTGTTTTTGCCTGTACAGTAATGTGGTTTGGACTAAGAAATGCACCAAGCACATTTCAAAGATGTATGCAGGAGATATTTTCTCCTTATCTCACTTCATTCATGCAAGTATATCTCGACGACTTCTCGATCTTTGGGAAGATGGTAGCACATTTGTTTCATCTACGATGCTGTTTTCAGAAGTGTAGAGAATATAGACTCTGCCTTAACCCCAACAAATCAGTGTTTGCAGTTTCTTGTGGCAAGCTACTTGGGCATATTGTATCTGCTCAAGGTATTCGAGTGGACCCAGATAAGATTTCAGCGATTTTAGAAGCCCCGATACCCACGACTCCGAAAGAAGTAATGCGTTTTATGGGACAAATACGATGGCATGGCAGACACCTTCGGTGGCTTGCCCACTTAGCAGTACCACTGAACAAGCTAACCACCAAAACGCCCCGACAGTTTGAATGGACTGAAGAATGTCAGATTACATTTGATCGACTCAAGTATCTCCTAACGCAAGCCCCGATTTTACAACCACCGGACTGGGACAATCCGTTCCATGTTTTTGTCGATGCTTCAGACATTGCAATTGGTAGTATCCTGATGCAACAAACAGAGAAGTGGTTTCACCCTGTTTATTACGCCAGTAGAAGGCTTGCACCTGCAGAAAAGAACTACTCCACCACGGAAAGAGAATGTCTAGGATTGATCTATTCAATCAAAAAATTCAGACATTATCTACTAGGCCGGAAATTTACCTTTCATGTGGATCACGCTGCCCTTGTTTATCTAGTAAGACAGCAGCATTTAGGTGGACGATTAGCACGATGGGTGCTACTTTTACAAGAATTCGACTATGATGTCATTCACCGACCCGGAAATGCACATGCCTTAGCAGATTTCTTATCACGACTAGATTCCGGTGAAGCTCCGATAGGCATAGATGACACGACTCCTGCGATTTATAATGCTGAACCACTACCGGATGAGTCACCCAACTTAGAAACACCACTTACATACTATGATCAGATTCTAACTTTCCTCACCGAAGGACGCCTTCCGGCCGAGACTGCCAAGGCAGTTCGAAGAAAAATCGCAGTTGTTAGCCGCCGATTTCGGTTAGTTGCTGGAGAATTGTATTATACAGATCATACCGGAATCCTACTTCGCTGTATTCCACCACATGAAGTTAACTCAGTTATCACTCTGGCTCACTCAATTCCTTCCGGTGGCCATTTTGCAGCAGACTTAACTCACCGGAAAATTTTACAAGGAGGACTCTGGTGGCCAACTATGTACAGAGATATCTCACAGTTTGTTAAACAATGCGATGCTTGCCAAAGAACTGGTCAACCCTTACAACGGCATCTTTTTCCCCTGCAACCCATCTTACCATTAGAACCTTTTCAGAAATGGGGTTTAGATTTTATCGGGCCCATTACACCTCCAGCAGTATCCAGTAACAACCGATACATATTGACTTGCACAGACTACGCAACTCGATGGGCAGAAGCTTGGGCTTTGCGATCTGCTACAGCAGTTACGGTAGCAAAATGCCTGCTCACGGATGTCTTTCCACGATTTGGATTACCACTGGAAATTGTCTCAGATCAAGGTACTCATTTTGTAAACAATTTAATGAAGGCTCTCACACAGTCATTCCAGGTCATACATAAATTTAGCTCTCCTTACTACCCACGTGCCAATGGATTGGCCGAAAGTACAAACAAATCACTGTTAAATATCCTCCGGAAAATAATCATGGAAGCACCGGAAAGATGGGATCAATTACTACCTGCGGTTCTATGGGCATACCGAACTACATATAAGGTAACAACAGGCTTAACACCTTTCAAGCTAGCTTATGGCTTAGAAGCCATCGCTCCCATGGAAGTCGTCATCCCAAGTTTGCGGGTGGCAATCGCTCAGAAGATGCTACCGGAATCTTCACTGACAACACGAATGGATGCACTCAGAGAACTCGATGAGCACCGATGGCTCAGTTTTTTAACCATGCGTGAAGTTCAACTAAGGCAGGCTAAGACGCACGATCGATATTTGAAGACGCCAGTCTTTTCGGTAGGACAGCTTGTACTCTTCTATAATGCAAAATCGGACAGAGCAGCCGGAAAATTCAAACTACGATGGTTCGGCCCTTTCAAGATCTCAGCACAAGTAGGTCCGGCAACTTTCCGGTTGACTACGTTGACCGAAATTCCACTTCCAAAGGTAATTAATGGATCGAAGTTGCGGCCGTATTATCCCACTCCCACTACGCATTAAAGCATTCGGCGACGAACCGCGTTTTGTATATATTTTTGCGTTTTTTCTTTTAGCCGTCTTTTGTACGGATCTTTATGATACCAGCCGCCTCTCCCTATCGATCACTCAGTACGAACGCCAGCATGCAACCCATATCGTTCCCGCACCACACAATGATCTTCACCTCCACACCGTGTTCCACATATTTAAACCCCTCAGTTGCGCCAGAACCGCTATTGTGTTTTTGTGATTGTATGTGTTATCCAAGTACTCTGTGTTTTCTGTAACCACCATGGAGGCGCTAGCTAACTACACCGCTTTCAGTGAAGGTATCCCTGCCGACGTAGGCGAATACCTGCGATGCAGAGGGTTGGCCAACTTCGCTGAGTTGCCTTGGCACTCAGTGAAAGCCCATCCCTTCGCTGCACAGATCATCCAAGCCATTGCCCAAAGCCCCCACGCAGACCGACAATGGGTCTTCCTTTCCCTCCCACATCGATCCGTCATCACCATCCAAGTTTTCGCTGACGCCTACCGCCTCACCCTGCAAGGCCGCGAAAATGGCCCGAGCATCCCTGTTGCTCGTATGACCGAACTTTTTCCTCGCTCCTCATCCAACGAATACGCCATCCTATGCCGCCCAGACCCCGAGCGGTCCGCCCTCCAATTCCTTGTAGCAATTCTCAACCTGCAGAAGAGAACATATGGTATCTCTCGCCCTTTCTACTCCGCCTTAGAATTAGCAGCCCGCGAACCTGTAAACTTTGCCTCCTACTTCTTCCTGAGAATCCATAGAGAGTGCGTAGCTATCGTTAAACAGCTTCAAAAGGGATCCACCCCACGCTCTCGCCTTCCCCACATCATCTCCTTCCTCTTTCCCACCATTCTCGCCGCACAACCCCCACCCACAGGCCCCGCAATTAGGCACGAGGAATCAGCACAGCCGATCGAAGACACCGAAGACGAAGACGAAGAAATTAATCAGCTCTTCCGGACCAAGCGCATTCGAATCAGCTCCTCCGAAAGTGAAGTCCAAGGATCCACCGGAAAAGATCAAGAGACGAAGCCAGACGACCAAGAAGAAACGTACCACGACACCACCACACATATCGAAACCTCGACGGAGCAACCAGACCAGCAGGAGCAAGCCGAAACAGAAATACTATCCACCGAAAAAGAATCTGAGCACCACCAAGATGAACAGGAGTCCGCCACCAAAGCATTAGATCGACTCATCGACGCCATCAACCAGACAGAAACACTCGCCAAGGTAAACCCCTCAGACACCGTCCTCCCTACATCACCTCCTGCTAAACCCCTACCCCCACCGGAACCACCCCTTCCACCCTTCACCGAACCAGCACCATCTTCTTCTTCCTCCCCTAACTACTCTCCACCCAACTCCCAGCAACTACGCTCCGATACATCCTCTCGACTACCACCGCCACCCAACGCATTCTCGGAACTTGCCGCCATGGGGCAGTTCCTCATTCAGTTATCACACCAGCTGCCCGCACAATTTACAGCCGCTACAAACAGCCTGAAGGCTGAATACCAGCACAAAGTAGACACCATAGAAGCCGACATCACCCCCCTCCAGGAAGAGATCGTCGCCGTAAAGGCAGAGAATCATCACCTGCAGACACTGATAGCCGAACTCCAAGCACGGTTTTCAACAGAGCAGACCCTACTACAACAACGAGATGCATCCCTGGAACAGCTCGCTGCCAAAGACCTGATCATCCAAGATGCCAATGAAGAAATTCAAAACCTAAAGACCGCCCTTCAGGAACAAGAAGACATCAACGCCTCTCTCGAAGATTTGGCCGCAGACTCGAAGAACCAATTACAAGAAGCCACCCAGAAGCTGCAGGAGCAACAGAAAGAAGCTGCCGAAGTCAAAGAGCAGCTACGGCGAGCCGAAGAATGCGCCGACGCGGTGAACAGCATTCTCAAAAAACAACTAATAAAGGAGGGCCAATACCAGAAAGACATCGCCACTACCCGCAGAGAATGAGACGCATTAAAGAGAACGCTGGATTTCCAAACCCAACAAGTTGAACGCAACGACAACCAAATACGCAACCAGAAGGAGTGTATCCACGAGCTGCAGAACAAATTAACCGAAATTACGACCGCCCGAGATGCAGCGCTCGCCAACGACTTCTATTTACAGGAGGCTTTCCTTCAAACCCAAGCCGACATTTTGTTAAATCAAGCCATAGCCCTCAGTGCAGTTAGAACCGACGCACAATTATTAGAACCCACCACCTTAGTCCAGATGTTAGAAACCCTTAAAAAGAAAATTACCCGAACATTTAGACTTGCCAGAAGTATGTATTTAGAAGGTATAGTATCCGAACCGTAGATACTTGCGGATACGAGTCCCGAGGACCCGACAATACTAAGTCCGAGAGTTAGTAGTAGAAGTCACGATTTTTTGTGCATAAGACTTTCACACATGTAAAAGACGTTCCAAGTCCAGCACCACTCTCCAGAATGATGATTTTTGATTCGAGAATCTCGGAAAGCAGCATCAAATGTCATATCAGAATGGAATACCATCATTCTAGCGACTGGCAGCTTAAGGCCTCGCACTTATAAATACGAATACCCGGGAACGCACACTTACACCAAACCGGTGTTCAGACTACCACCGATACTACATCACAGTGGCTTCGATCGAGCTGGCAAGACACTAGGCGTACGCTGTGTGCCTTAGTGTGGAACAAGACTGAAAGACAACGCTCTTCATGGTGGCCGGAAAGGGTGACGAAGCAAGGTAGCGTCAAGAATGGTGCCGATGCAGACAAAAGCAAGATGGGGAGTGATGAACTGCGCATACAACTGCGGGGAAGAATTGATCACTTCCAGCGACTCGGGAGAAGTGATCATGGCTAGCGATTCGGAAGACGACAGGCGCAACGAACAGGATAATGACAAGGATTTGATGGAGAATATCAAAGAACTTCGACAACATCACCAGAGGATGGGACTCCTACAGTTTGCTAAGTCACCCTGGGGACAGTGGATTTCTTTCACCACTAGAACAAGTGCGCTCAGAAAGAATTGGGGAGTTAAATTCCTGGCACGGACCGACAGACAACAGAAATGGATATCTCAGCCAGGTGGTGATAGGATACTGTATGACTACATGACTTCTGCAGAAGACACGGATTCAACAGCACAGAGGGTACTTTGATTCCATCGACGAAGCGATTAAAGCACATGACAAGGCCAATTCACAAGGATGACTTAGATGTTCAGAAAACTATTTAAAGGAAGAGCTGCGAGTTTTGAGTCCTTGAGACAACTAGACCAGCCATACGAGTTTGAAGGACTTATGGAGAAAGAGACGACCTACCACGTACAGCGGCATATTCGGGATTGGAAGATAGTTGCAGAACATATCTATCTATCTGCTGACTCCAGGCAAAAGGATATCACCTACAGTACTGCACTTGCGGGTTCGAGTCCACCGTGCGTGCCAGTGTTAGACGGCCGCCGAACAAAGGACAATTGTACTTAGACAGAGGTTTTTAATGTAGAAACAATTGTACTTAGACAGAGGTTTTAATGTAGAAAGAACCCTTCTGACAGTACGCGGTAAAAAAAAGATTCGCGTAAAGCCTTGTAACAAAACTCTATTTAAAGCCATGAAAAGGGACGAAAGAGAGGAGGAGAGAGTCCCCGTGTTTTTTGGAAGTTGCGAATACATTGTGAGAGTTCCCGTTTTGGGGTTATTTTTACTTCGTCTACTGTGTGCAACGCGTAGAGTGTTTTGGTTCTGTTCTGTCTGTGCCCTTTGTCTGTGTAATCATTCGACTGTGTATGTGTGATACATTGTGTGTTACGAGTCGGTACTGCGATTGTGAGAGTTTGTTCGGTAACGAGCTAAAGAGCCTCCTGTGTTTTGGGAATTGTACGTATAAGTGTTGTATGTGTCGAACAAGAGTAACTCTGTTCTGGCTTGTCTGCTCCTTTCCCTCTCCTGTGTATGTGCTTGTGTGCGTATGTGCGTTATACGTAGTGTTACGAATTGATACGGTGTTGCAGAGATTTCACCCGGTAATGATTAAAGTAATCCCTAAGTGCTAGTCGACAGGAATGTGTTTGTCTGATCGTTCGTCTGTGGAGCACGGACGTATAGAGAACGAACATGGTTCGATTGTGAGTTATGAATCTCTGTGAATGACTGAGCAGGTAGTATATCTATGTTCAGATAGTACCAGTAATGTTATGAATACGAGTAGAATGATGATAAAGTGCGCGACAAGTTATAGTCAGTAGGTCTTACAAATTGAATGTGATACTCGGCAGAGTCGGAAATTGTGCAGAAGGATTTTGTGGCGTACTCGTGTTAAGTTACCAGCAGTGCGCTTTGTGTATTGATTCTCAGTCCGGATTACTGCTCAACTGTTATAGCAGGAAGATCTTGGAATATGGGATTCTAAGACGTTGATAGCCTTGGTTGATCAGAACAACTACTGAGCTAAGACGCGCTGACCGAGTAACGAGTGAGTGAGAAGTTGGGAAAATAGTATAGGGCCTCTGTCTAACAGACCCCTACCACTCCCAAGAACCCACGCGGCTAGAGTCCGTTTACTTTTACGGTAAGATTAACTACAGAGAGACTCGGAAATATCTGGTACGCAGGTGTGAAACCAGATTCTGGAGTCTTCGAAGGGTTGTTGCGTTGAGTAATAATTAACGACCACGGTAGGCAATTAACAGTTACGATAATCGTAAAGAACGAGATAACGTTTAACAAAAGTATGGGAGATGTTGGAGACCTTTTAATCTCCAAAGGCTTGATCTATATTGATCTAAGAACACGTCTATATCAGTTATAGACCAAACTTTACACAAATGTTACTTTGATTTACCAAATCATTCATGAACAATTCTCTGAGTGAGAATTTTTCTTCTTCAAGAAGTCTGCTTCAAAGATTGACTTCATTACCTGCACATATCTTTAGATTTCTTCAATCTAATGATATACATACCTCCAAGCTACCTTTGTGCAATCATATCAACCATTAGTCCTTCAAAAGAATCATTAAAACTTCAATTTGATCCTTAAGATCAGAAGTATGTCAGAAATTGTCTTCCTGAATAAGCGACTTTGACATAGGTAACTTCTAAGGTTGATTTCTCACAGCACAGATCCCGTTTTGCTAAATGCTTTTAACCATAGCTTCCTTACCTTCTAACTTAGATTTTGAATGCTCAATCATCAAAAACTTTATACTGTGCATTGAGATCTAAGCAAAACATTGACACAAAAAAGTGTGCGACTCTGAGAGATTTTTCTGCAGAATTTACATACACATGTTCCTAATGATCATACTCACAGCAGAAGAGGAATTAGACCATGAAACTTTAAACATAGCTTCATTAGCTTCTAGATTAGATGTGTACAAAAGGATTTCTGATCCACATGATCAGACTGAGAGAACTCAGAGAAAAACGCGTCGCTAATTTTCTGAGAAGGACTCTCAACACATCTATCTCTAAGACTCTTGTCTTCAAATGACTCTCATATGTACTTCTTTACATCATTGGCTTATATACATATGATTCTAGACTTATCCCGCATCTATTACATTACTCCTTATCATCCTAAGGTTTATCTCTACTCTTATTACAAGAATTTCCACCTGTAATGTACATATGTATACAAACTTCACTTCTGAGATCTCTTCACTTTCTCAAGTGTCTTCTTCCACTTCAATCTGATCATGAGCTTGCTTCAAGCTCTTTGTAATCACCAATTTGTGAATGGTTTGTTCCAACAGCTCCCCCTCAATCACTAATTGTGATTATTCCATTCTTCTTCACTCCTACCATCTCTTTGAATCTCTGTAGCTTAGGTCCATCCAAGCTTTTTGTTAACATATCTGCAACTTGTTCTTTTGTTGGAGTATACATCACTTCAATCTCTTTTTCAAGTACCTTTTCCCTCAAGAAATGATACTGAATCTCTATATGCTTAGTCCTGGCATGAAAAACAGGGTTAGCTGCCAAATACAATGAACTCATATTGTCTCCAAAAATAATTGGAGTACTCTGATCAGTTCCAAAACTCTTCAACAAGGTCTTTAACCATATCAGTTCTTTTGCAGCCTCTACCAATCCTTTATACTCAGCTTCTATGGATGACAAAGCAACTGTATGTTGCTTCTTTGAGCACCAAGAAACTAACTTATCTCCAATATAACAGAGATACCCATGAGTAGACCTTCTATCATCTGAATCACCTACCCAATCTGCATCACTAAATACTTTAATTCTTGTATCAGAAGTACATCCATAATCAGACCTTCACTTAGGGTTCCTTTAATATATATGAGTACCCTTTGAGCTACAATCCAATGAGTCTTCTTTGGACAATGCATGAATTGTGATAACACACCTACTACATATGATAGATCTGGCCTTGTCAAGGTAGCATAGATTAAACTACCTACCAAACTCTGATATTTCTTCATGTCATTGAATTCTTCACCTCCATACTTGCTCAATTTATGATTTACCTCCAATGATGTGCTTGAAGGCTTGCAATCCTCCATGTTAAATTTGACCAGAAGATTCTTTACCTTTCTTGTGTAACATATACTCCATGTTGAGTATATATAATCTACATTCCTAAGAAATAAGATAAGTTTCCCAAATCACTTATCTTAAACTCCTTCTCTATTTGTTTCTTAAGCTCATTAATTCCTTGAACATCTGTACCTGTGACAATGATATCATCAACATAAATACACATGTATATGTATCCATTTTCACTTGCCTTCACTAGCAAGCTACTATCTGCCTTTGATGCTTGAAATCCACATTCATTTAAGAACTTAATAAGCCTGTAATTCCATGCTCTTGGATCCTGCTTCAACCCATACAAAGCTCTCTTGAGCTTACATACATAATCTGATCCAATTGAATCCATGAAACCTTCTGGTTGTTCCATCTACACTTCATCTGCAATGTATCCATTCAGAAATGCATTCTTCACATCTAATTGTGATAATTTCCATCCTTTACAAGCAGCAATAGCAATCAATGATCTAATTGTAGACATTTTAGCAACAGGACTAAAAGTTTCATCATAATCTATCCCATAGGTTTGGGCATAACCTTTGACAACAAGTCTAGCCTTGTATCTAGACACCTTACCATCTGCAAACCTTTTTGTTTTATACACCCACTTACATCCAATGACTTTCTGATTCTTTGGTCTTGGCACTAATTCCCATGTTTCATTTTCAAGTAGAACATCATACTCTTCTTGCATTGCCTTCTCCCAATTCTGTTTACATTTAGCTTCTTCATATGTGATTGGATCCTCTTCTGTCTTCACAATGTAAGCATAATCTTTTGTTGTTAGAAAAGATGTATCATAGCTATACCTGATAGGCTCTTTCCTTTCCCTTGAGGATCTTCTGACCTCTGCACTTCTTGAAGTCTCAGCCACATTTGATTCTGGATCAAATCTTGGCCCATCTTCAACATTATCCTGCAATTTACTTTTATAGTCAACATCATCAATATCTTCTTCATACACACTTACTTTTGCTTTCCCTTTACTTTGTATTTCTTTGTCATCTGCATAATCATTTGTTGACCCTATATACAATGTGCTTTGCTCATCAAATGTAACATCTTTGGTAACAAGAAATTGCTTTGTGGATGGACTCCACAATCTGTAACCCATCTGTCTATCATCATACCCAATAAACACATACTTCTCTGCTTTGGGTTCTAGCTTATGTCTCAATTGTGAAGGAACATAAGCATATGCTAAACATCCAAATACATTACAATGATCAAGCGTAGGTTTCTTACCCCACCATGCTTCATAAGGAGTTCTTACATCCAATGCTTTACAAGGTAATCTATTCACAAGGTATGTTGCAGTGTTGATAGCTTCTGCCCATAAGTAATTTGGACAATTCTTTTCCTTTATCATTGCTCTTGCAAACTCTACAAGAGTTCTATTTCTTCTTTCTGCAACTCCATTCTGTTGAGGGGAGTACCTGCAAGTTACTTCTCTTTTTATACCTGCATTCCATAAATAATCATTAAACTCTTTAGAGAAATACTCTCCCCCTCCATCTGATCTCAACCTCTTGAGCTTTTGTCCTATAATCCTTTCTGCATAAGCATGATAATGTTTGAATGTCTTGAACAC
Organism: Ceratopteris richardii; assembly: GCA_020310875.1. Lineage (NCBI taxonomy): Eukaryota > Viridiplantae > Streptophyta > Polypodiopsida > Polypodiales > Pteridaceae > Ceratopteris > Ceratopteris richardii. Next base: position 161,004,445 of record CM035429.1, on the reverse strand, counting down.
TTCTGATTTATCCTTGATTACATATAAAGTAATCCATCTGGTTGCATCATCAACAAACAACACATAATATCTGGATCCATTTATGCTATAGTCCCTTGAAGGACCCCACACATCTGTATGAACTAACTCAAGAAGGTTTGAATACTTGTATCCTGATTTGTTGTAAGAACTTTTGTGTGCTTTACCTAATTGACAAGCTTCACACTTGTACACCATATGTTGCCCTTCAACTTTTGGCAAACCAAGCACCACATCATTCCTTGACATTTCCTTTATAGCGCTCTCATTGAAATCACCTAATCTTTTAGGCCATAGGTCTAATTCAGACATCTTTTGACTTCCATAAGTAAATAGAGCATGTCCCACATTACCTTGGACTTTGAGAGTAAACAACCTTCCTTCCTTTTTACCTACAATAATGTTTCTATATCCCTGATTTGGATCTTGCACATAGACACCATCATTTGTGAATGTGACTTCATATCCTTTCTCCACAATTTTCCCTACACTTATTAGATTTTTAGGAATAGTAGGAACATAAAGTACCTTGCTTAAGAGTGTACTTCCATTCTTTATCTTCACTGATCCAATGCTTTCCACCTTATGCTTAGTATTGTCACCTGTTTGAACTGTATGTCCATTCACCTTTGCTTCCATATCAGTCATCAATGATATATTGCCACTCAGATGATTGCTACATCCTGAGTCAATATAAAACACCCTTTGGTCTTCTCCTACTGCTTCATGAGTTGCATTCAAGATGAGAGTCATGTCATCCTTTTGATCTAATGCATAATTATAATAATTGTTGTTGTAGGTCTGAGGTTGAAAACTTCTTCCACCTCCTCTACCATATGATGTCCTACCACCTCTTCCTTTGATGTTTCCTCTTTGATTTCTGCCTCCTCTACCTCTTTTAAACTCTGATTATTATTTCCTCCATTTTGATTGTTATACCAACAATCATTTGCCAAATTATTGGTTCTGCCACAAATCCAACAAGCTTTAGTATTATCTTTGTTCTTACCTCCTCTTCCATTACCTCTGAAGTTCATCTTTCCTTTTGTAAAGTTAGCTTGACTTGAAGATCCTTCATCATCAGTTGACTATCTTCCCTTTGCCATTCTTTTTCTTGTCCTTGGAGTACATAGCTTGACTTGCACTCCTATCATTATCTCCCTTGATGTCCTGCTCAAAAGTTAGCATGTGTCCTAGCAATTGATTAAGATCAGGAGTAAAGTGATCAAGTGACAATTCTATGGACAATATGAAAGGCTTCCACTTCTCATCTCCTCTCAGACATGTAAGTATTTGCCTTACCAACTTATCTTCTTCAATGTCTTCATCTACTGCTCCCAAGCTATCTGCAATATCCTTCATCCTTTCCACATAATCAAAAATTGATTGTGAACTCTTCTTCTTGAAAGTTGTAAAGTCTGCCCATAATGAAGACTTCCTTGACTTGGTTGTGTCTTGGAAATGCTCTTCCAAAGCATTCCACACATCTGTTGCACTTTCCAATCCTCTGATGTGAGGTAAAAGATAATCATTTATAGCCATGTAAATAATGCTCCTAGCTTGAGCATCCTTTCTCATCCAAGTCTTCAAATCTGCAAGCTCTTCCCTAGTTGGAATACTAGGATCTGCAAATTCAGGATTTTCTTCTTCTCTTGTAATGAATGCCATCAAATCTTTGCTCATGAGGTGTGCCTCCATCCTCATGGACCAAGCTGGATAGTTCTCCCTATCTAGCTTATCAATCTGCAAGCTTTCTCCCATCTTTTGATCTTCTATATCTGCAATTACTATGATTTATGATAGTAAAGTGTACCTTTGATATGAAACTTCAATCCTTTTTTTATCCTTCGAACTCGTGCTTTGTACTTCCAATGCCTTTATTTCACTTGTATTGCACCTTCAGCTCTGATACCACTGTTGGAGACCTTTTAATCTCCAAAGGCTTGATCTATATTGATCTAAGAACACCTCTATATTAGTTATAGATCAAACTTTACACAAATGTTACTTTGATTTACCAAATCATTCATGAACAATTCTTTGAGTGAGAATTTTTCTTCTTCAAGAAGTCTGCTTCAAAGATTGACCTCATTACCTACACATATCTTCAAATTTCTTCAATCTAATGATATACATACCTCCAAGTTACCTTTGCGCAATCATATCAACCATTAGTCCTTCAAAAGAATCATTAAAACTTCAATTTGATCCTTAAGATCAAAAGTATGTCAGAAATTGTCTTCTTGAATAAGCGACTTTGACATAGGTAACTTCTAAGGTTGATTTCTCACACCACAGATCCCGTTTTGCTAAATGCTTTTAGCCATAGCTTCCTTACCTTCTAACTTAGATTTTGAATGCTTATTCATCAAAAACTTTACACTGTGCATTGAGATATAAGCAAAACATTGACACAAAAAAGTGCGCGACTCTGAGAGATTTTTCTGCAGACTTTACATACACATGTTCCTAATGATCATACTCACAGCAGAAGAGGAATTAGACCATGAAACTTTAAACATAGCTTCATTAGCTTCTAGATTAGATGTGTACAAAAGGATTTCTGATCCACATGATCAGACTAAGAGAACTCAGAGAAAAACTCATCGCTAATTTTCTGAGAAGGACTCTCAACACATCTATCTCTAAGACTCTTGTCTTCAAATGACTCTCGTATGTACTTCTTTACATCATTGGCTTATATACATATGATTCTAGACTTATCCCGTGTCTATTACATTACTCCTTATCATCCTAAGGATTATCTCTACTCAGATTACAAGAATTTCCACCTGTAATGTACATATGTATATAAACTTCACTTTTGAGATCTCTTCACTTTCTCAAGTGTCTTCTTCCACTTCAATCTGATCATGAGCTTGCTTCAAGCTCTTTGTAATCACCAATTTGTGATTGGTTTGTTCCAATAGGAGATAATCTCCAAATTGAGAAGTTGATAGAGAGAACTATCCAGCTTGGTCTATGAGGATGGAAGCTCATCTTATGAGCAAAGATCTGATGGGATACATCATAGGAGAGGAAGAAAAGCCAGAGTTCAAAGATCCTAGTAATCCAACTAGGGAGGAGCTTGCAGATTTAAAGATTTGGATGAAGAAGGATGCTCAAGCAAGGAGCATAATCTACATGGTAGTGAATGATTATTTGCTTCCTCATATCAGTAGACTTGAAAGTGCAAGTGACATACGAAGTGCTTTGGAAGAGCATTTTCAGAATACAACCAAATCAAGGAAAGCATCATTATGGGAAGAGTTTACTACATTCAAGAAGAAGACTTCACAATCAATATCTGATTATGTGACAAAGATGAAAGACATTGCTGATTCTTTAGGTGCAGTTGATGAAGATATTGGAGAAGATAAGTTGGTAAGACAAATTCTCACAGGGCTAAGAGGATATGAGAAGTAAAATCCTTTTATATTGTCTACAGAACTTTAATTAGATCATTTCACTACTGTTTTGAATAAATTATTAGGACATATGCTAACTTTTGAGAATGATATCAAAGGAGATGTTGATAAGAGTGCAGGTCATGCAATGTATTCTAAAGACAAGAAGAAAGCTAACAAAGGAAAGCAACAATCAGTTGAAGATGAAGGTACAGGTGATGAAGAAATTTTGAATCAGAAGAAAGGTAAATCAAAGGTTCAAATATGTGATGAAGAAGAGAGTAATGAAGGACAAGTTGAAGTAGAAGAAAGGCCAAGGTTTGATCCAACATATGATGATCTAGAAACTTCAAGAAGTGGAGAATTCATAAGGTCATCTAGACACAAATGGCAACCTACAAGGTATAGCTATGATACTTCATTCTTGACTACTAAAGATTATGCTTATATGATAAAAGCAGATGAAGATCCATCCACATATGATGAAGCCAAAGGAAAGGAGAATTGGGAAAAAGCTATGCAGGAAGAATATGATGCATTGATGGAGAATGAAACATGGGATTTGGTTCCTAAACCAAATAGTCAAAATATCATTGGATGTAAATGGGTTTACAAAACAAAAAGGTTAACAGATGGAAGTGTATCTAGGTACAAAGCCAAGCTTGTGGTGAAAGGATATGCACATACATATGGTGTGGACTATGATGAAACTTATAGTCATGTTGCAAAGATGACAACCATAAGGACCCTCATAGCAATTGCTGCTTGCAAAGGTTGGAAATAATCTCAATTAGATGTGAAGAATGCATTTTTGAATGGTTATATTTCATATGAAGTCTACATGGAAAAACTAGATGGTTTCAAAGATCAAGTGTATCTAGATCATGTGTGTAAACTCAAGAGAGCTTTGTATGGTTTGAACCAGGCCCCAAGAGCATGGAATTATAGGTTGTAAAGTTCTTGAAGTAACTTGGGTTTCAAGCATCTAAGGCAGATAGTAGCTTTCTAGTCAAAGCAAGTGAGGATGGATTTATTTATGTTTGTATTTATGTTGATGACATAATACTTACAGGAACAGATGAAAAAGGTATACACATGATTAAGAAGCAGATGGAGAAAGAATTCAAAATCAGTGACTTGGGAAATTTTTCATTCTTCTTGGGAATGGAGGTTTCATATACTCAACATGGAGTATATGTAACTCAAGAAAGGTATTTGAAAACTTTGCTAATCAAATTTAAAATGGAAGATTGCAGGATAGCACCAACTCCAATGGAGGTGAATCATAGATTGAGTAGATATGGAGGAGAAGAATTCAAAGATATGAAGCTTTATCAGAGTTTGGTGGGTAGCTTGATTTATGCTACATTAACGAGGCCTAACTTATCATATGTAATTGGAGTTTTTATCTCAATTCATGCATTGTCCTAGAAAGGAACATTGGATTGCATGACAAAGAGTACTTAGGTACATCAAGGGCACACTTAAAGAAGGTTTGTACTATGGGTTTACTTCAGATATAGGAGTCAAGATATATAGTGATGCAGATTGGGCAGGTAACTCTGATGATAGAAGATCAACACATGAATATTTGTGTTATGTGGGAGATAAGCTAATTTCATGGTTCTCTAAGAAGCAACATACAGTTGCTTTATCATCTATAGAAGCAGAATACAAAGGCATGGTAGAAGCTGCAAAGGAAGTAATATGGCTAAAGAATCTTATGAAGAGTTTTGATATCATTCAGAGTACTCCTATCATTTGTGGAGACAATATGAGTTCTTTATATTTGGCAGCTAATCCTATGTTTCATGCTAGAACTAAACATATTGACATTCAGTATCATTTTTTGAGAGAGAAGGTTGTTGATAAAGAAATAGAAGTCATACATACTCCTACAAAAGATCAACTTGAAGATATGATGACAAAGAGCTTGGATGGACCAAAGTTGCAGAGGTTTAAAGATATGGTAGGAATAAAGAAGATGCACGTAATCACAATTTTATGATTGAGGGGGAGCTGTTGGAGCAAGACAATCAACAATTAGTGATTATATGAAGCTTAGAAATGAAGACATGAAGGAAAGATTGAAGTCTAAGTTGATGAAGTGAAGTGAAGGTTCAAGAAGAAAAGTTCTATAAACATATGTACATTAGTTTTGTAAATACTTCAAAATACTTGAAGTAATGACGAATCAATACTCATATGTATGTATGTATGTATATATATATATATATATATATATGTGTGTGTGTGTGTGTGTGTGTGTGTGTTAGCTCATGAACCGGTTGATTTTTATGCACTAATATGCTTTTGTTGTGTAGAATACATGCTTGATTGCAGGTACCTTGAGGAGAAAGTGGGTGTTATGATGAGAAGAAGCACTAGAATGTAGTGCTAAAAGGGAGCTTGAAGGACTTCTGTCCAATGTGTTACCTTCGGTTGTAGCTTAAAAGCTTGTTGCAGTGCGGGAGGAGTGTCTCTTGATGAAGATGCATTTGAAGAACTTAAGAAGAGCCGTGGGGGGGGCTTGTCAAAGATGCAGACCGCAAGTACTTTTCAGTTCTTAGGGTTCACCCCATTCAGATTAAAGCAATTACTGTTGGCCGTATAGCAGGTATTAGCAAAACAATCGCTCAAAAGGATTTGGTGGAAATTTTCAAGAGGAAACAAGATGGTGCTACTATTGTGAAAACGGTGGTGTTGGTGCAAGTATTTTCTGAACTTTGGAATAATCTCATATATATGCTATACTTCAGATCGATCTTGGAAGGTGATTAGGGCCTTTATCTCGATGGCAAGAAAAAGGAAAAACCTTCTTTTTTCTCTGGCCCGTAAGGAGGCAGCTGGAAGGTTTTTTTGGGTGGCCACGAAGAAGGGGAAGGATAAGTGACTGTAGGAGGATGATGTTGGGGTGTCTCCTGTTTTTCGACACACCAGAAAAGGTTATTCGGAGCGGTGGTCATTCTGCGTCAGAGGTATGATGGAGAAGGTAAACCATCGGAGCTGGCTGCAGTTGATATCTTCTATGCTCTGCAATTAGAGTCGTTCTTTGTGTATTGAGCATCGCTTCCCGAAGGCCGTCTCTTTGAAGTAGATCGAGTTTCCGTGAAAATTTTGGATTTGTGAGATCACTTAATGTTTCAAAGCAGCGCATGCGAACAGAAGTACACATAAAGAGATACAGGACAAAGGGGAGGGCGGCAGCCCAAGTCAGTTCACCGTTGCCATCTCCAGGAGCTGGCAAGGGCTCCAATGCTCTTCGTCGTGATGATCATAAATATGGCAGCAGCTAGAACAGAGAAAGAAGGCTCACTTTCATCGGAGAGTGGGAGGCTGCACAAGAGATAGAAATAAAGAGTGTTATTATTGGATTCTCTAAGTGAAGGAAATGGTCGAGGGTCTGAATTTAATCTCCGAATGGATACATCTGTACATGTCATGTCTGTCAGGAATGGATTCCCCTATCTGATGACGCGTTAGGAGCCTCTTTACCTTGAGAGCAGTGTTTCAGACTCTTGTTTATAGAAGGCCAGTGCTAAAAGGAGAAGCGGGGAGCAGATAGAAGTTATGAAGAGCAGGCATGTTTTGATCGTATATGAATGAGGAGTGTCTATAGGCTCGACCAATGCCACGCAAACTGTTGAACCAAAGGAATTGCTGCTAAAACATCATTCCGACAGGGAATTTTGTTTGGGTGCTATGTTAATGATCCGAAAAGAGGAGGCGGCTTGGTCTTTGGAGATGAAGCCATATAATGAAGCTTAGATAGAGTTTTGATCCTTTCAACGTTGATGAGGAATATCTGCAGTGTGATGCGTTTCTACAAAGGCAAGAATCTGCAAAATTTACATCTTGCTCCATTTTTAATCTTCCGAGTCTCAGGTAATACTCACATCTCAGAGCCATACGCACCTATCAATGCTGGAAGAACCTTGATTCTCATGTTTTCACTTTCATAACTTCCCCATCACCTCTCTCTTGAACTCTAAATGATTAGGTGGACGTTTATATTACATTTCTTAGTGTTCTTCACTCTTCGCTTTCGTCTTGATCTCCAATGAAATATGGTTCTAAAGCTTCTATTAATTCCCATACCATACATTGAGGAGTATGATGCATCTTTCTATGCTACGACGAATTCTCTGAAGACGCGCATCTCAACTAACTTCTGTTCTGATATAATTGAACTCCTGAATTGATTGGGTTATAGTTAGGCTGTGAGAGTTTTTCTCGAACTTGTGGCACGCAAGGCTTTTCTCACTTAAATTTCAGCTTGTTGATTTGATGAAAAAAATCTTTACTTGTCATGGTATGAAAGAACGAAATAAATCAAGGTTTGAGAAATCATGTTGCATCGAAACATTTTAATCTATCTGCGAGCCTCGAAAAATGTTAACAAAGCACACACTTGAAGCTTGACCATGATTTGATTTGCTTTCTTTATGTAAATGTTTCTTAAGTTTCCATTTTATAGGCATTTAAAACAAACATTCACAATTCGCAGAGAGGAAAATTCATAATCTCTGGTTAGCTCGAAGGTTCTCAACTTTAGTTATATGAGCCTGTGAAAGGGTATGTGGGAAATTGAGTGTTTGTAAGTGAGAAAGTTTGAGGGAGAAAGGAACAGTGAGCGTGTGTGGACATTTGCGCATAAGAGTGGGTGTTCTTGGAAGTACCTGGGGCGTGAGCAAGGAAAGAGAGAGGCCCCAAGGATTAACCACTAAAGTTGGACATCCATTGGTGCATGTATTTTCCCCTATTCCCCGTCAGTATTTTGGAAGTGAAATTGTGGACTTAAAGTGATAAAAGCTGACCTAGCATCAGCGGGTTGGGGTAAAATACCATTGAGTGTATGCACTTTCCTTAGACAAAGAGCCTAACATTTTGGTGCGTCTGCCGGGAACATATGAGCTAGTGCATAGACATAGGAAGAATCCATTGCGAGATAATTGTGGGCCTTAGGTGATCCAAGTAAACCGATTCCGAGGGATTTGCGCAAAATAAAGGCTTCCACAATCATCTTTTCCGTGGGCTTAAGAGACTAATCATTTGGTGCGTCTGTCGGGAATTGGCTTAGCACATCTCATAGAGAGTGCTACGAGTTCGCTTGGTGCCCCAATCGTGTGGCACAGCCAAGTCGATCCCAAATCTGCTTCAACCTTCATTAAAGAAATGGCTCAACAAAGGCAAGCATGTGGTTTGGAGAATGTCAATATGAGGCAACCGAATTTTGGACAAAATAGGAGATGGATAGATTCTCGTCCGACCATGAGACATCATGTGAACTGAGGGTGGCGATTTGGCCCGATATCAAATTATGTGAGATGCTGGTGTTGCGAGCAGATTGGGCATATAGCCAAATATTGCCCTCGTGTATGCACCCCGTTGGATTTTGTTCCCACATGTGCGGACTGTGGGAAAAAGAGACTATGTGAGCACGTGTGTGGCTCAAAAGAGATGACTGACATAAAGGTCGCAACGAATGAGCCAGATAAGTGCTTATCCTCTTTGTATGTGGAAGTTGACAAAGGTAGAGTTACTTCATCGACGGGAACTACGAGAGCAAGTGAAAGCAAGGATACTGGATCTCATGATCGAGACTTCGTAGAACTCGTAAAGAGCTTGGAATGTCAAGTCAATTTGCTTCGGGTAGAGCGAGATAACGAGAGGATCAAAATAGCGAAATTAGAGGAAAATCAAGTGAAAATGGCCGAGATCCTACGAACTTGGGAAAAGCAAGTACGAATGTTGAAAAATGAAAACAAGGAGCGGAAAAGAGTAAACAAAAGCTGGAGGCAAGATCTTGTGAAGCCCGAGAGTGAAAACGTGGTCTGGGACTTGAGATCCGGTTTGATGGTAGCCGACTGCTTTGGAGTTGCGATCGAAGAAGAGTTCTCAAGAGACGAGGATGACCTGATGAGGAGGATCGAAGGAATGGAGCATGAAATTGAGAAGATACAAAGCATAATCCATCGATACAATGATCAAGCGGGTAAGGCATGTGAGGAGTTCCACCTGGAGTTAGAAAGAATGAAAAGTGCCCAAGCGGAGAGTGATGAGAAAATGAGACGTGTAGAAAAAGAGAATGCAAAGCTGAGTAGCAAGCTTGGTAGGTGGATGAATCGGAAAGACGACGAGATGCGAGGACAAGTGGAGGATTCGAGAGCAAGGAAAACGGAGGAAGAGCTGAAAGTGGTGTTGGATAGGTTGGATGCGTTCGGAGCAGAGTTAGAAAGAACGAAGAATGAATTGTCGAAAAAAGTGGATGATCTGGAAGTAGAAAATATGAGTAGAATCTGGGAGGAGAGATCGATTCGAGAAGAGGTTGAAAAGTTGTCTGGCCAAGTCGGGAGGAGCGAGGAGGTTCCTTTGGAAATAGAAAGAAAGATGAGCCATTTAGAAGAGGAGAAGAAGAAAATGTGGGTTCGGTTCCATCAAGTGGATGATGAGGTTTTTCGACTCCAAGGCAGTGATGAGCGAAAAGAAGAAGGGATAAGGGATTTAGCTTTGAAGCTCGAGGCATTAAGAGGTGTAGTAATGAATGGTGGCCTTCCAGACCGTATCGCCTGGCTAGAGGACAATATCAACAAGCTGTCGAATCATGTGGAATCTCTGCGAGGCAGAGGATGGAGATGAAAAAGAAAAAGATGACATGATGGATGCCGGTGAGGACGGCTTGAGTTTGATTGGGGTTTGCTTTGCGGATTGCGAGTCAAAGATGTGAGGACGGGTGGACCAAGTGTGTTGTACACTTAGGAACTAAAGTGACACTTTTTGAGGTTTCAGGTCGACAAAGTGGTTAGTATGTGCGGGTTTTGCGAGGACGGGTTGACCATGGCATTAGTGGCTGGATTTTGGCTTGATTGGTAGCATAGAGGAGATATGTCTCATTGGGATGTCCACAGGGAGTCTATATGTGTGTGTTGTGATCGGGATGGTTGGGAAAAAGTCCTTTCTTTTGTCTCCTAATTCTCGAGATACGAGAATGAAAAAAGATGAGAAAAATATATGTTTATGTATATGTGCATGTGGCTATGCGCCTATGTGGGCTGATAGGTGGGTGGATCCACTTTGGCCGGGTGGTCAAAGCCACGAACCCATGTCGGTTTCGCATAGGGCTAGCTATGTGTGTGTCGTGCGCTGCGTTGGGTTGGTAGATGGGTGGAACAAACTCGATCGGGTGGTCGAGTCCACGAGTCGCATCCAGCTTCGGCGTAGGCCGGCAAGTGTGAGTAAATATGTGAAAAAAAAATGATGAAAAAAAAATGTGAAAAAATGAATGAGAAAAATTCCTCGCTCGAGGGGGGACATAAGAGAGGTGAGAGAGCATGATGCTCGGATGGGAATATATGTGTTTGTGTTGTGGGGATTTGGGTTATGTGTGGGCTCCCGATGAAACATGTCAAATTGAAGCTTAAGCTCGGCTAGGGTTTTGGTTGCGATGTGTCTATGGAAAGCTTGGACTTGCGGAATCCAATCGTGCTAGTTGCATTGTTTGTCTGCAAACCTTCCGGAAGTGTTCAGTTTGGCTCTTAGGTGGTATGACAACTTGAGAAGTCCTGAATCGCGTCGACGATGAGTGATCTTGTTAGAGTGAGCTCGTGTTAGGCTTGAGTGGTCTTTGTCGTGTGTCCATCAATTTAGGAGAGGTGGTGGCGACCAAGCATAGGATCTGATTGATGAACAAAAGAGCATAGAGGAGATGAAAAGGTAAGTGGGAATCGAAAACCCTAGGTGGGAGAAAATGGGAAATTGGCAAGAGAACTCGGTTAGAAATGAGACAAAGGGATCAGCAAAACGATCATGTGACCGGGAAAAGTATCGAAAACGGAACTCGGAAATGGTTTTTGATGGTGTGTGTAGAAAGTGTGTTGATATGTGGAGTAGAGATTCATGACGTGTTGAACGAACAGTCTAGAAGAGTAATGAGAGAGAATGTGGACATGTCTTCTTTTTGCATGTATGTATGTTGTGTGTGACGAGAATGCATGTGTGATATGGGATCATGATGTGTTTGCCGAGTATATATGTGTGATGTGGATGATTGTCTTTTCATTTTGGTTGTACATATTGTGATTTGATGAAGAAAGGTTCTAATGTTTTAATGAAGTTTGCACACAGGTGGACATGTCAATGAAGATGCGAGAAGATGGACAAAGATGGTAAGTGAAATGATTGGATTGTGGTACTAACAAATGATTGTATGAGTATGATTTCAGGTGCTACATTGAGGAAGAAGAGTATGGTCATGCAAGGTAAAGATTTGTATTTGATTGAGTGATGATCACATATTGGGTGATTTGAGCGCAGGAACAATTTGGCTCGTCGAGGACGACTTCGCAAATAAGTGGAGGGGAGTATGTTAGCTCATGAACCGGTTGATTTTTATGCACTAATATGCTTTTGTTGTGTAGAATACATGCTTGATTGCAGGTACCTTGAGGAGAAAGTGGGTGTTATGATGAGAAGAAGCACTAGAATGTAGTGCTAAAAGGGAGCTTGAAGGACTTCTGTCCAATGTGTTACCTTCGGTTGTAGCTTAAAAGCTTGTTGCAGTGCGGGAGGAGTGTCTCTTGATGAAGATGCATTTGAAGAACTTAAGAGGAGCCGTGGGGGGGGGGCTTGTCAAAGATGCAGACTGCAAGTACTTTTCAGTTCTTAGGGTTCACCCCATTCAGATTAAAGCAATTACTACTGGCCGTATAGCAGGTATTAGCCAAACAATCGCTCAAAAGGATTTGGTGGAAATTTTCAAGAGGAAACAAGATGGTGCTACTATTGTGAAAACGGTGGTGTTGGTGAAAGTATTTTCTGAACTTTGGAATAATCTCATATATATGCTATACTTCAGATCGATCTTGGAAGGTGATTGGGGCCTTTATCTCGATGGCAAGAAAAAGGAAAAACCTTCTTTTTTCTCTGGCCCGTAAGGAGGCAGCTGGAAGGTTTTTTTGGGTGGCCACGAAGAAGGGGAAGGATAAGTGACTGTAGGAGGATGATGTTGGGGTGTCTCCTGTTTTTCGACACACCAGAAAAGGTTATTCGGAGCGGTGGTCATTCTGCGTCAGAGGTATGATGGAGAAGGTAAACCATCGGAGCTGGCTGCAGCTGATATCTTCTATGCTCTGCAATTAGAGTCGTTCTTTGTGTATTGAGCATCGCTTCCCGAAGGCCGTCTCTTTGAAGTAGATCGAGTTTCCGTGAAAATTTTGGATTTGTGAGATCACTTAATGTTTCAAAGCAGCGCATGCGAACAGAAGTACACATAAAGAGATACAGGACAAAGGGGAGGGCGGCAGCCCAAGTCAGTTCACCGTTGCCATCTCCAGGAGCTGGCAAGGGCTCCAATGCTCTTCGTCGTGATGATCATAAATATGGCAGCAGCTAGAACAGAGAAAGAAGGCTCACTTTCATCGGAGAGTGGGAGGCTGCACAAGAGATAGAAATAAAGAGTGTTATTATTGGATTCTCTAAGTGAAGGAAATGGTCGAGGGTCTGAATTTAATCTCCGAATGGATACATCTGTACATGTCATGTCTGTCAGGAATGGATTCCCCTATCTGATGACGTGTTAGGAGCCTCTTTACCTTGAGAGCAGTGTTTCAGACTCTTGTTTATAGAAGGCCAGTGCTAAAAGGAGAAGCGGGGAGCAGATAGAAGTTATGAAGAGCAGGCATGTTTTGATCGTATATGAATGAGGAGTGTCTATAGGCTGGACCAATGCCACGCAGACTGTTGAACCAAAGGAATTGCTGCTAAAACATCATTCCGACAGGGAATTTTGTTTGGGTGCTATGTTAATGATCCGAAAAGAGGAGGCGGCTTGGTCTTTGGAGATGAAGCCATATAATGAAGCTTAGATAGAGTTTTGATCCTTTCAACGTTGATGAGGAATATCTGCAGTGTGATGCGTTTCTACAAAGGCAAGAATCTGCAAAATTTACATCTTGCTCCATTTTTAATCTTCCGAGTCTCAGGTAATACTCACATCTCAGAGCCATACGCACCTATCAATGCTGGAAGAACCTTCATTCTCATGTTTTCACTTTCATAACTTCCCCATCACCTCTCTCTTGAACTCTAAATGATTAGGTGGACGTTTATATTACATTTCTTAGTGTTCTTCACTCTTCGCTTTCGTCTTGATCTCCAATGAAATATGGTTCTAAAGCTTCTATTAATTCCCATACCATACATTGAGGAGTATGATGCATCATTCTATGCTACGACGAATTCTCTGAAGACGCGCATCTCAACTAACTTCTGTTCTGATATAATTGAACTCCTGAATTGATTGGGTTATAGTTAGGCTGTGAGAGTTTTTCTCGAACTTGTGGCACGCAGGGCTTTTCTCACTTAAATTTCAGCTTGTTGATTTGATGAAAAAAATCTTTACATGGCATGGTATGAAAGAACGAAATAAATCAAGGTTTGAGAAATCATGTTGCATCGAAACATTTTAATCTATCTGCGAGCCTCGAAAAATGTTAACAAAGCACACACTTGAAGCTTGACCATGATTTGATTTGCTTTCTTTATGTAAATGTTTCTTAAGTTTCCATTTTATAGGCATTTAAAACAAACATTCACAATTCGCAGAGAGGAAAATTCATAATCTCTGGTTAGCTCGAAGGTTCTCAACTTTAGTTATATGAGCCTGTGAAAGGGTATGTGGGAAATTGAGTGTTTGTAAGTGAGAAAGTTTGAGGGAGAAAGGAACAGTGAGCGTGTGTGGACATTTGCGCATAAGAGTGGGTGTTCTTGGAAGTACCTGGGGCGTGAGCAAGGAAAGAGAGAGGCCCCAAGGATTAACCACTAAAGTTGGACATCCATTGGTGCATGTATTTTCCCCTATTCCCCGTCAGTATTTTGGAAGTGAAATTGTGGACTTAAAGTGATAAAAGCTGACCTAGCATCAGCGGGTTGGGGTAAAATACCATTGAGTGTATGCACTTTCCTTAGACAAAGAGCCTAACATTTTGGTGCGTCTGCCGGGAACATATGAGCTAGTGCATAGACATAGGAAGAATCCATTGCGAGATAATTGTGGGCCTTAGGTGATCCAAGTAAACCGATTCCGAGGGATTTGCGCAAAATAAAGGCTTCCACAATCATCTTTTCCGTGGGCTTAAGAGACTAATCAGTGTGTGTGGTCCTATTAAGAGAGAGAGAGAGAGAGATGAAGTATAGATGAGATAGAAAGGAATAGTTCATGAGTATTGTATCATCTATCAGATGTATGATGAGTTGAATAGAAAGAATTCTTAGGAAATTGTGCGTCGATCTTTTCTCCATTTCTCCTTCTGTGTTTGATTATATCAGAAATCATTTTGTAGATATTTAATTCCATATTTAATGCATCTATGGTTAAGATTTGAGAGCCTAATTGCAAACAGGCTGAGAGAATTATGTGTAGGAACATTTGTATGTGAAGAAGTGTTGAGTGTCTTTTGAAACAAGCTCAATCTTGATGGTCAAAGAATTGATCAGTTCTCAGTGCACAGTGTAAGATTTTGTGCAAATGAGGAGTCAAAATCTAAGTTGGAAGGTAAGCCATCTATGGCTAAAAGCATTTGCTTAAATGGGTTCTAGTTTGGGAGAACCATGTGTTAGAAGTTGTAGGTGTCAAAGTCGACTCTACAAGAAGGCAATTTCAGACATAGGTAGATTGTTTGGATCATTTCTCATAATCTACTGAACTTTTTGAGATTTTTTAACTTTGGAGTAGGTGCACAACCTTTAGATGACACCTTATACAAAGTTTCATCAGAAACTTCACACATTTGATCAGTCAATGAGTGAGTAATGTGCATCAGACTTTTCTATGAAGTGACTTTCTTCACAGTTATCTAAAGACTTGATAGTTTGGCATTTTTCTTCCAAAATTGGTTGAAGTTTTAAAATATTCTTGATATAGAGGTATTCTAAAATCAAGGATAGCTTGTCTTTTAGAGATTAACACTCTCCATCATGGTTGAATGGTTGTCTTTGTGCCTTCCCAATCTGACATGCATCACACCTATTGATCATGTGTTGCTTTGATATGTTTGGCATATCTAGAACACTTTGATCCCTGCATATATCCTTCAAGGTTTCTTCATTCACATGAGCAAGTCTCTTCTGCCACACTTCAATCTCACCTAGGGTTTGAGACCCAAAAGTGAATAGAGCTATGTTCCTAGTTTCCCCTACTTCAAAAGTAAAGAGCCTACCATGCTTCTCACCTCTGGCTATCTTCTTGAATCCTTGACATGGATCTTCCACAAAAGCTCCATGTTGGGTGAACCTAACTTTCAAGCCTTTTTTGACTATTTGGCCTACACTTATTAGGTTTTTAGTGATCATGGATACATAGAGAACCTTAATTAGAATGCTTGTCCTGCCATTGGAAGCTTTGACATCACCAATCTTCTCCACATTGTGCTTTTGTATCATCCCTATTTGAACTTCATGTCTATGCTTTGGACTTTCCAAAACAGATAGAAGAGAAATGTTGCCTGCAACATGATTTGAACATCTAGAATCTATGTAGAACAAATTATCATCTTCTTTACCTTGTTTGTGGCTTAGATTGATAAGAAGCAATGAGTCTTCATGTGGTTGATCATTTGAATAATTGTTGAAGTCCCTTCTATTATACCCTCTATTGTTATTGTTGAATTTGTGTCCACCTCTGCCTCTATTGCTGCCATATCCACCTCTTCCACTTCCTTTCTGGGTCTTCCCATTGAACTAGCAATTCTGAGTGGTGTGGTTGGTCTTATCGCAGATGGAAAAAGGTTGAACATTCTGAACTTTGGCTTTTTCACGCTTTGGTCCTTTCTTCTTCGCTTTCCACTTGCTCTTGCTTGTGAATTTGGCTTGAGAAGTCTCCTCTTCATCTTCTTCCTTCTTCTCACTTTTCAGCTTCTTATCCTTCTTCTCTGCATATAGAGCACTAGTTGAATTACCATGATAGGAGTTACCTTCTTTTATGCTATTGTTGGCCTCTTGGTTGAAGAGTTGTCCAAGAAAGATGTTGAAGTCAGGAGTTTTCACATCCATGATGAGATTGTAAGCCGTGGTGAAAGATTGCCATTGTTTATCACGTTGAATCCCATTGAGAATTTGCATCATGATAGCCTCTTCTTCAATCAGCTCTCCAATGGATGCTAACTAATCTGCAACCTGCTTCACCTTGGTAACAAACTCTGTGATGGTTTGTTTAGGTATCTTCTTCATTTAGTTGAACTTTTTCCAAAGATGATTCTTTCTTGCTTTGGTACTAGCAGAAAAGAAAGTCTCGAGGGCATCCCAGGTCTCTTGAGATGTCTTGCATCCTCTAATATGTGGTAATAGAAAGTTAGAGATAGAGTTTAGTATGTACAACCTTGCTTGAGCATCCCTTGCACACCAAAGTGTGAGCTTATCTGTCTCCTCTTGTGTAGGTTCTCTTTTGGATCTTAGAATAGGCATAGCTTCATCATCTGCTACAATTCCATAAAGATTTATACCTTGCAAATAGGCCTCCATTTTGATTTGCCAAGCGATATATTTATGTTGATCAAGCTTCTCGATCATTGAGGGAAATCTTTCATCCATCTTAATCTAGCTCTAATACCACTAAAAGAACTTGGAAAAACTTGTAGGAGGTAGAAAAGTGAGTTGCGAAGCAATGACGTTTGGTCCAGTCAACCGGCACAAGACGAGCCCTTGAGCCTATGGAGACTCAAATAGACCTTATAGGCATGCGATAAGTGCAATAAGATGCAATATGTACTTGGCAGCATTAAGGAGAAGAAGTCGATACAAAACAGATAATTTTGCACATCGACTAGCTCAAAAAACTTACTATCTTTGGAAGAGACAATGAACTTCAAATACTCATAGCAACAAAGTTTGGTCTAGCCAACTGGCAGAAGACCAGCCCTTGAGCTTATGGAGACTCAAATAGACCTTATATGCATGCGATAAGTGCAATAAGTTGCAACATGTACTTTGGAGCATCAAGGAGAAGGCGTCGATACAAAACAGATAGGTTTGCACATCGACTGGCTCACAAAACTTACTATCTTTGGAAGAGACAATGAACTTGAAATGCTCATAGCGACTAGTGTGATTACAATTAGAAAAAATCATTTTATGGGAGTGATACACCTAGGTTTGAGTGTATATAATGCACAAAGGTATAAGGAATAAGCAAAATATGCTATTGGAATGAACCAGGCACTCAACAGTGATGCCTCTTATTCTTCAAGAATATGCAGAGATTGACCCCGAGAAAGGAAACCTAACATTTCTCCCAATCTCCTAAATCAAATGCTATTAACATTCACAAGCATAAACTAGACACTAATATCTTTCCAATGAGCCATCTCCCATCCAATGAGCCATCTCCCATTCAATCAAGCTTATTGTTGGTGAAGAAGATGATGGAGAAAAATGAAGGAGCAAGACAATGATGGTTACAAGCGTATGCATATTGCTTCCATACATTGTACAAGTGATTTGAAGTCTTTATAGAAGTGATCCACGACTTCTACAAGTGGATTTTGAATTCAAATGAAGGCGGTAAGAGTCGTTGGAGGGAATCAATTCATCTTCCTACAATCTAGAAAAAGTGAAGATCTAGTTTGATCTACTTTTAGGTGATTGATTGCTTGATTGATTGCTTGATTGATCGCAACTCAACTACCACAAATTCATGGAACTTGGGCTCTCTCTTTCCACTTTTACATGTGTAAAGCTCAAGGCTTTTACAATGGTAAAAGTTCCATGAAAAATATTTCAAAAAAATATAATAAGTGAGCATAAGTAAAAAGAACTCTCCAACGGATATTCCTTCGACGTAATCCAAGCGATAGTTTTTTATGTAGATCAAATCCACCTCAAGCATAGTGTAAGCTTGATGTTCCAACACTTCTTCCCAATTTTGTTCTAGAGTGGACACTTCCTCATAAACCTCTTCTAAGTTCGGTATGGGTTGATTTTCCTAAGTGTCTAATTCTTCAAAGGGTGGTGCAGTGTTCTCATTTTGTTTCCAACCTTCCTCCTGCATCTTGGCCCATAGGTCGTGTGGCCATTTGGTTTCTAATTCTAGAATCACTGAGACCTATTCTTCCTTGTTACTCTACATTTCTTCCTCCCTATTCTCCTCTTGTTATTTCTTTACTGATTTTAGGTTGTTAGATTCCATGCATTCATTGAACTGTTTTTTTGGTGTCCTCGTCTCCGAAAGGGTTGGTATAGTACATTCTAGTGTGGTTTGAGCTATTTCTATTAGTTTCCTACATATTTCCAATCTCTCCTTCTCCAACTCTCCTTGTGGATAGAGCTTTTCATGTTGCTCTATGCACGGTCGAGCCGTGATCCTAGACTGATAAGCCTTCAAGCACATGTTCAAGTCTTCTGGTACTAGGTCTACTAGAATTGACATTAGGGGAAAAAACGAACCCTCTTTGGGACTTGTAAGGATTCCTAATTTTAAGGGATTAAAGTGCTTAATCTAGGAGCTTAAAGGGGCTCATGAAACCACTAGTGGTTTTTGAAATAAAATAATCTTTGATAAATTCTTGAACATCCATAACCTTTGGATTCTTCAAATCAATGGCTAATATTCAAAGCCATGTAACATTAGAGAGAGAATCCCGGACATTTCGTGGGGAGTTGCACACTCTCTACAAGAATTTAGGCCATTGGATCATGCCTCATCAAAAGGCTAAGCACAAATGGGTCTGAGCCTCTTCTTACAGAATGCTTGGCACTGTCTGATCTTGTGTAGATCTAATGAAGGAGAATGAAAGGTGCAATTTTATATTGGGGAAGGCTAGGAGTCGTGTGATCTTATGAAAGATCCAAGGGGGCATATTAAAAGGTGCATTTCCAAGAAATGGGTGGCTTGGAGCAATTAGATCTCATCCCAATCCAATGGATGAGATGCAAAGGTTCTTTTCATGATGAAGCGCCATCAAGACCCTTCATTTTCAAGGTAATCTAAGGGCCAAAAATGAGGGTGCCCTCTCTTCCTCGAATTCGACTAAGATCCTTTGGATCCACATCAAATCTGAGGGCCCAAATTGAATCCTGCCTTGACTTTTACACTTGAAGCATAGGCATTAGATCTCTGAGCCCATCTAAGGGTTGTGGTTCACTTGAATAAGATCTCAAACCACTAATGTGAAAGAAAACACCAAATGAAGGTAGTTTTTTTGCATCTTTGACCAAGGAAAACCAAGAAAAGCCTATAGCTAGCCTACTTGATTAAGAGACTAGATTGTTTCCACTACCCTCTTCCTATTGGTGGATCACTAATCACTCCTTAAGCTAAAAGGCCGAAGGAGGGTTCATTTTTTCCCCTAATGAACCTACCTCAATTGGCTTAGATGCTTGGATTGTCTAATGAAAGTTCCCTTGCTCTCGTTCTTGAGGTTTTTGCTTTTCCTTTATCGATTTCTCATCCTTTTCACTCTTCTTTATTATATGTTTATTCCTGAGTTTTTCTCTTCTGCTCTTCCATCTTTGCGTTTTTCCTTGTTTTGTTAGTTTCCTCTAGGTCTTTTGAATCCTCAACTGCCTGAATCTTGGTTCCAAACTTTTATTTGTCTCAAGATCGGACTGTATTTCTTTTATCGTGTTTCCTTTGGCTTGGGCTCTAGTGATAGCTTAATGGTATTGTGTACTCCTTATCACTTCCCAATGATTCGATCACTTCTATCACATTGATCTGGTTGGTGTTGGGAACCTTGTTGGAGTTTTTAGGGCGATCTATGAACAGATGTTCCTTGCCACAATCATTGCAATACCCTTCCCATACTTTGGGGGGTGGTGGGTTGTATGGTAGGGTGCACTCTCTTATAAAGTGATCTCCTCCACACCTATGACATGGTCCTCTAGGGATAGGTGGTCTAGTTGGTGGTCTAAGTAGAGTTGGGACCGTAGGTGTGGTGTACATAAGGTTCGCGTATTCTGGTCCATAAGAATTTTCATATCCTTCGTACCCGTAGTATTGTTGCTTGTAGGTTTGGTCATATTCTATCAAGCTTGCATCATAAGGGTAGTACTCTCCCTAGGCCTGGTCGAATCCCTGCTTTGGAGTTTTTGTATTGGCTAAGGGTGTTGCATGTACTATAGCTCTTTCTAGATTTTCCTCCAATTGAGTGTATTTGACTGGCATCACATTCTATGGATGGGGTGGTTGTTGTCCTAGTACTAGTGGTTTGCCATATCCTCCATTTTCATACGGTCTAGGTGCTCCCTGAGTTCCTGGGTAAGGGTTGTACCTAGGAACTTCTCTGCCTTGTTCCCTAGGAGGATATCCATAAGGTCTATACTATGGTTGTGCCACTAGTCTTGGCTACGTGTTAAGTGAACAATGTTCAGTGTTGTGGTTAATATATTTTTTCTCAATGTGGTAGTACATGTTAGGCCCCTGGTTTGGTTGTCTGTTGTAAGAGTAAGGTTGTGGCAATCCTAAGCCTCCTCTTGTGTAGCCATGGGATAGATGATCTCCACCAGACAGTATGCATCTTCTTAGCATAGGCATTCTCAATGGGGAGTTTTGGTAGTTTCTCTATCCTTACACTCCTAATTTTTTAGCTACCATCTCTTCTAATTCCTCCACATTACTTGAACTAGAAGTCACATTGCTCCTTGTGTCCTCTGATTTTAGTAGATCTTAGTGTGTTTTTGAGATCATATCATAGGTTGTCTTCCAAATCAATACACTCCTGAAGACACTCACTTAGTGTTTGCAACCGTTTTACGTAGATTAATGTTCTCAACATCCCATTAGTCAATCCATCTAGAAATAATGATATCATTTTTTGCTAGGAAGGTCCCTCTGTCACTCGACATTGATCAATGTACTGGTTAAATCTTCTAGCTACAGTTTTCACTTTTTCATTTAGAGCTTGTTTGAAACTATGGATTATGGATGACAAATTGTGTTTAATCCCTCGCTTGGTGGATTCTCCAATAAACTCTTGGAAGAATTGTTCGATATTGCCAAAGTGATTTGAATCCAAGAGTTGGAACCAAGTCAAGGTTGTTCCCGTGAGGGTTAGCCCAAACAATTCATATTGCACAAAAAAGTCATCTACTTATTCTGCTCGCAACACTTGCTTGAATTCTGCGATGTGGTCATAGGGTTCTCTTGTGCCATCGTAATGATTTCTCATGCATGGATTGGTCTCAGTCTTCTCACTAGCTCTAGGAGTCTGATGACTACAGGAACTACCGGTCTTAATGGTTGCATTCCCGGTCCTAGACCTGGTTGTGGTCTTGCCCTAATGGGTGGTCTATTCATATTTCCTATCCCTGGAATAATGTGGTTGTGGGGATTCATTCTTGGCATAGCAAATTGTATGTGGGGTTTGATGGGAACACTACATTGGCTAGTTGACCTGATGTCGTGTTCTTCATTCCTTGATGCAATGTAGGTGCCTGTTCTCAAGGACGAAATAAAGGCAACCCCATATACTTCAGCCATGACCTATCCACTTCATCTACAGGCCAATATCTCCTTTGATTCTAGTCTAGGTAGGTAACTCTAGACACCTCCTTTGGGTCACTCAACTCGTATATATTTGCTAGATTTATACCTTCTCCTTGTGTCAGCGAATCAGTTTGTAGAAGAAGGTCTAATCCATGAATCAAATACACGTCCCTCAGATAGTCATCTTGAGGTATTAGATCCCCTCTCAAAACTTGAGTCACTATCGAGTTGCCCCTTGGGGTAGTCATAGTGTCTCCACTGTTATGTCTTCCTGAAGTTCCTTGCGCTTCTAATTCCCCTCTGTCATTGATCTGGTCAGGATTCTCGGTCACTACATAGATCTGGCCCATCTTGTCCATGTAAACTCCACCTTCATACTTAATGGAAGGCCTTGGAACTATCTTTGAATCTATAGTGTTTACCATTCATGCTACTGACCTATTTAGACCATTGAGGTAAATGGGTACTCCTTGCAAGTTGGTGGACACATACTGTAGGGATGTCCGGTGTTCTCCCTCTATAGTGGACATAACGCCTTCCTTTGGGACTGAACTATGCATGTCTTCAGAGGCCATGGGTATTTCTTCCTCAGAGTCACTAGATGTGTCAAAGTAGATAGAGTGATGGCTCGATTGGGCTACACTTCCTATAGATGAGATGATGCTTCTTCGATTGCCTGAAACTCATCTAGATCTCAAGTTCATTCACCTCTTAGGTGCTAGGTCTTTTCTATTCTCTCCCAAGTTTTTTGTCTCTCACATTTCACTTTAAGGTTGTTTTGGTCTCCCACTATATACAATACTACTCGGGGCGATACCACACCTAGACAATACATAATACTGGCTTGGGCAATATGATACTAATCTACGATGATACGATACCTCCGATCCAACACGATACATGATACATCTATGGTGACGATATAGATACATCGTAAAAGCGCGCTAGATGGGTCCATATAATACAACTCTCCCACAATTATGCAAAATTGATGATTATACGTAGCCAATTTACAATGAGTAGATGCAGCATTATTGAGGGGACATCCACTGGTTAGAAAAATCATAAGGGTATCATAGTACGAAGGTGCCACAGGTAGCACCTGGGAATCATCCTGAACCAAATGAGTCGCATAACTGGCTAGAGTGGTATCATCAATCCCACCAGGGAGCTCACCGGAATCAAGTCAAGATAGAAAATGAGTAAGAGCATGCGTTGACCCCGGGTGATGTACAACCTCATGATCAAATTCTTGTAGCAACAACACCCACCCGGCTAATCTGCTCCCTAAATGTTGCTCTCGTACAAGATAAACCAGAGCCGCATGATCCACATGAAAGGTAAATGGGCATCCCAAAAGATAGTGCCGGAATGTTTTCACCGAATAAACTAAACCAAGGCATTCGCGTTCAGTTATAAAATAACTACATTTAGCAGCAGGTAATCGTCGACTGACATAATAAATAGGGTGAAACCACTTATCCTATTGCTGCATTAACACACTGTCGATTCCAATGTCAGACGCATCCACAAAGACATGGAACGAGAGTTGCGAGTTCGATGCTTGCAGAATAGGAGCATGTGTTAAAAGTGTTTTCATGCAATCAAATGCAAGTTGGCATTCTTGCGTCCACGCAAACTGTCTAGTAATCAGACGATTAAGTGGTATAGCCACATGAGGGAGCCACCAAAGATGTCATCCATGCCATCGTATTTGTCCAAGGAATCTCATAACTTCCTTTGGTGTCATAGGGGCTGGTGCATTCAACACTGCGTTCACTTTATCGGGGTCCACTTGAATGCCCTATTGTGAAATAATATGATCGAGCAGTTTGCCACAAGAAACTAAAAAGACAAATTTGTTGGGATTTAAGCACAGATGAAACTCCCGACACTTGGAAAAGCAGCAATGTAGGTGATAGAGGTGAGCTGATGCATCACTAGATAACAAAAAATCATCCAAATACACCCGCATAAATGTAGTTAAGTAGGCAGGAAAGATTTCCTGCATGCACTGTTGAAAGGTGCTGGGAGCATTGCGAAGACCAAACCATATCACCATACAAGCATATATGCCCCAATTCGTAATAAATGCAGTCTTTGGAATATACACTACAACCACCCAAAAAGGTATACATTTCTCATCCAGCAACATCATCTAGCATGCTATCCAAGAAGGGAAGTGGAAATGGATCAGGCACCATCGCTGCATTCAACTTTCGGTAATCCATGCAAATGCGTAATTGCTTGTTTTTCTTTGGGGCAATGACAATAGGAGAGATCCATTCAATGTGCTCAATGGAAACAATGAATCCTACTTTCAACAGCAGATCCAATTCAGCTTTCACTTGTGCAGCATAATTGGGATTCATTCGATAACTTGGTTGTTTAATTGGCCAAGCATCCGGTTTCAGCATCACATGGTGTTGGTAGATACCAGGGAACCAATGCTAACGGTTGCCCCAACGGTATCATAATAGATGCTTTCGATAAAATATTCCACATAAAATCAAGATTCGACATACCCGGTATTAAGTTCGGTGTATCCTCTGACAATAATTGGACCAGATTCCTATCTTTCGATAGTGTATTCTGTACTATTTATTGGACAACCAGTACCGGTTCGGGAAAAATAGTTGGTTCTTGACTTGTCCACATGCTAGTATTAGTAAACATTCTCTATTGCTCTTGAATGCCTGGCTGAAAAATCTCAGCAGTTGGTTGCAACTTCTTACTGGACCGTGTTTGAACTACTGTTGCTTGGGTATCTACCGCTGAGATGTATACCATATTTGCCATTGGATGCTATCATTCTTTTCTTCACTTATCATATTTGGATGCTTCTTTGCAATATTTGCCGATATGTCCAATTTTGCCACAAAAATGGCATCTTGGTGGTGGAAGTGCACCTTCACCCAATTGGCCCGAACTCCAATGGCTCTGTCCAAAATTATTTGTTCCTGGTCCTCTGTAGGTTTTGTAACTTTGATAAGAGGTATTTCTCAAATGTGGTGGTACATAGTGGGCAGCCTATTGTCTCTGCTCCTGTATTATGGCATTTATGGTCGGATTGGTCTTCACTTTGGCATTATATGCACAAGTTTTGGTGGAATGACTCGCCGTATTACAAATAGCACAGTACATTTAATTTAGTGCACACATTGGAGTGGTATGTCCCAGGTTCTTACATTTGGTGCAATATACTTGTTTCAGTGGGTCATCGTTCGTGCTCTTCGAAGCCTTTAACCAATCCAAAGCTTCAATAAAACCACCAACCTTATGCTCCGACTGTAATGGCAGCTGCCTTAGATGAGTGCGGAATAAATTTGCATACTCTTGAACACTCTGCTGTGGTTTCTATCTATTTTTTTGTAAATTATCAAGGATTTCTACCGCATTTTTCTTTAATAAAAAATGCTGTAAAAAGGCATTCTTAACATCATCATATGGGCTGAAATGATTAATATCATATTCGGTTAGCCAGCGAGCAGCTTCATTAACAAGGGTAGATTGAAACACTATAGTCTTATATGCCGGATCCGTTGGATAGTTGAGTACAACATAATTAATTTCAAAAGTACAAACATGAGCATCAGGATCATCACCTGGAAATCCACCAAATTTTGTATATGTAACTCTAGCATACTGGCCGTGGGGGTAAAATCTGTTGTTGCTGTTGTTGTTGTTGGTGTTGTTGTTGTTGTTGTTGTTGGTGTTGCTCCTGATGCTATTGCTGCATACTACTGATGTTGGTCTAAATCAAGAGGAAGTATCACTTTGGAATGATTGAACAAGTTGATCCTGATTGTTGCTGGGTCGTATAGCCACTTTGCCAATCTCCAGTCATATGATATCATTGAGTTGATCACACATGTCTAAATTCAACTGCCATTCTTTGCATTTCGTGTCTAAGATGAACTTTTCACCAAAACTTTCATCCACCAATACACTTGTTTCACCGAAATCAAAACCAGAAATGAAGTTGTCACCGAAATTCAACAAACTGTCACCGAAATTCACCAAATTGTCACCGGAATTCACCAAACTATCATCGGAATCAGCGACTACTCCACTGACTATACTTTCAGCAGATGAGGTTGGTTGAACTTTGGGTATACTTTGTAGTCCTTAAACAAGAAAATACTGAGGTGGCACTCCACTAGCCCATATATCCCACTTTCCTTCTGACCATTGTCCTTCACTAGTACGATCGGAAGGTGTTCCCAACACGCTACGAACTTTCTAGGGATGCCGATCACTTCTATACTTCAAGTAAGATTCTCCAAAACACGTTATAGGCATATATCAGAGGATTCTTTCTTCAAACCTTAATCTGCTCTCAGACTGACTACTCCATGCCCCATGGCCGGTGCCAGTGTTAAACTAATGTTAACTAATACTGGGATAAACTGCCACTAGGTTCTTGGGATGGTCAAGGGTTTGTATTACAGAGGCCTGTATTTATTTTCCCAATTCAAATAGTCATTGTACCGTATTCTTCATTACCTTACACTGACTATTCCAACAGACTTAACTATTAATCTCATCAACAAACTACTCAACAATAATGAAGTATTTGCCACAACCGAAATAAGTCACAAAGTATTCCTTATTGATGATTAACGTGCTACCACCATTAACTTATACTTCACCAATGAACACAAACATTGACAAAATCACCACATTAACTCAGTACACAAAGTAGTAAGAGAACAGTACAACCATATGAATAAATGGCATTGGAACCAGACCACAGGCACACCACCCAAACTCACAGTCCGGGGTGTTCGCTCTGCCTCTCACTTACACGCGTTATTTCATTATCAAAGGGTTACAACAATTATGCTACATCCTTTCGATGTGCATCCTTTCCAATTACATTTTCCAATAAGTATAATTACATTCCGTTCTTGTGGCCTAGCACTAGCACGCCCAGTGTTAAACTAATGTTAACTAATACTGGGATAAACTACCACTGGGTTCTTGGGATGTTCAGGGGTCTGTATTACAGAGGACCTATATTTATTTTCCCAATTCAAACAGTCATTGTACCGTATTGTTCATTACCTTACACTCACTATTCCAACACACTTAACTATTAATCTCATCAACAAACTACTCAAGAGTAATGAAGTATTCGCCAAAACCGAAATATATAGTAACGAAGTATTCCGTACTGATGATTAACGTGCTACCACATTAACTTATACTTCACCAATGAACACAAACATCCGCAAAATCACCACAATAACTCACTACACGAAGCAGTAAGAGAACAGTACAACCATACGAATAAATGGCGTTGGAACCAGTCCGCAGGCACACCACCCAGACTCATAGTCCGGCGTGTTCTCTCTGCCTCTCGCTTCCACGCATTCTTTCATTATCAAAGGGTTACAACGATTATGCTACATCCTTTTGATGTGCATCATTTCCAATTACATTTTCCAATCATATGCAGTTGGAGTTTTATCTCAGTTCATGCATTGCCCTAGAAAAGAACGTTCGATTGCAGGACAAAGGGTGCTTAGGTATATTAAGGGCACACTTAAAGAAGGTTTGTACTATGGGTTTACTTCAGATACAAGGATCAAGATATATAGTGATGCAGATTGGGCAGGTAACTCTGATGATAGGAGATCAACACATGGGTATTTGTGTTATGTGGGAGATAAGTTAATTTCATGGTGTTCTAAGAAGCAACATACAGTTGCTTTATCATCTATAGATGCAGAGTACAAAGGTATGGTAGAAGCAGCAAAGGAAGTCATATGGCTAAAAACACATGAAGAGTTTTGATGTCATTCAGAGTACTCCTATCATTTGTGGAGACAACATGAGTTCTTTGTATTTGGAAGCTAATCTTGTGTTTCATGCCAGGACCAAACATATTGAGATCCAATATCATTTTCTAAGAGAGAAGGTTGTTGATAAAGAAATAGAAATCATGCATACTCCTACAAAGGATCAACTTGCAGATATGTTGACAAAAAGGCAGGTAATCACAATTGATGATTAAGGGGGAGTTGTTGGACCAAGAAAATCAACAATTGATGATTATATGAAGCTTAGGAGTGAAGACTTGAAGAAAATATTGAAGCCTAAGAACATGAAGAGAAGAAGAGATTCAGAAAGAGATGGTTTATATACACATGTAGATTAGCCTTGTAAATACTTCATAAAGTACTTGAATTAATGACGAATCCACACTCATATGTATATATACATTTGTATATAGTCGTGATATATATGAGAGATGAAGAATATATGTAAAAGAGGGGATTAGATCATGAGTTATGTGAGCATCATCCATCAAATGTAAGATGAGTTGAATAGAAGAAGTTTTCTAAGAATTGTGCATCAATCTTTTCTCCATTCCTCCTTCTGTGTTTGATCATTTTAGGAATCCTTTTGTAGATCTCTAAGTCCATAGCTAATGCATCTATGGTCAAGATTTGAGAGCCTAATTGTAATCAAGCTGAGAGAATTGTGTGTAGGAACATTGGTATGTGAAGAATTGATGAGTGTCTTTTGAAACAGGCGCAATCTCGATGATAAAAAAATTGATCAGATCTCAGTGCATAGTTTAAAGTTTTACACAAATGAGGAGTAAGAATATAAGTTGGAAGGTAAGCCATCTGTGGCTAAAAGCATTTGAATAAATGACATCTAGTTTGGGAGAACCATGCATTAGAAGTTGTAGGTGTCAAAGTCGACTATACAAAAGAATAGTTTCAGACATAGGTAGATTGTTTGGATCTTGTCTCAAGATCTGCTAAATCTTTTGAGAAGTTTTAACTTGGATAAGGTGTGCAACCTTTGTGCAACACCTTGTACAAAGTTTCATTAGAAACTTTACATATTTGGTCAGTCAATGAATGAATTAAGTGCAGTAGACTTTTCTATGTAATGACTTTCTTCACAGTTAGCTAAAGTCTTGATGAATCGACATTGGTCTTCCAAAATTGGTTAAGTTTTTGCATTGTTCTTGACATAGAAGTGTTCTAACATCAAGGATAACTTGTTCTTTTGGAGATTAACACTCTCCATTAACACTTACCATAGAGTCTACGACTAACCCAATAATGTTGATAGGAGTGATTTTCGGCATATTTTTTAGGTTCTTACGACAATCTCGTAAGAGGTGCTCCTTCCCACAATCTGGACAGAAACCTTGAATTGTCACATATTAGGTTTGTGTAGGTGCATGCATAGGGCAGTCTCAAATAAGGTGATCTCCCTGAAATCAGTAGCATGGTCCTCTAGGAAATGGGGTCTTATTTGCCTAAGTTGAGGTCTAGAGTTGGGGTTTGCATACATGAGATTTGCATACTCTGGCTCCCAACTAGGTTCACTCGGGTCTTCATAATAATATGACTCATTATGCTCAGGTGATTGCATGTAGTAAGCATGTGGGCTATCAATATGAGTAGAGTCGAAACTATGATCACTTGGGTCACTTTCTGAAAGTAATGGAGTTACTGGCACTAAGGCTCTATTCAGATTTTTCTTCTACAGCTGCATACTTCACTGGAATCACATTGGCTGGAGGAGGGGTTTGTTGCGCTAGAACTGGTTGAGGTCTTTCTTGTCCTTGATAGGGTGGTTGATAGAGTTGCAGGGTCCTAGCATATTGCTATGAGTATTGACTCTTGTATCTCCCTTGTTGTGGATAATTTTGCCTAACCGCTTGCTTATTATATGGGCAGTCTTGTGCAGTATGGTTAGTGTATTTCCGCTCTATGGTGCAGTATTGGCTGCTAGGGTTTGCTTGGGGCTGAGCCATAATGGGACATACATTCGCCATATGGTCACCTCCACAAGTATAACAGCTTTTCACTCGAGCAAACCTTGGTATATGTTTGCTTGAGACTCCTAGTTTTTGAGCTACCTTCTCGACAAGTTCCTCGATAGATGTGGATTTTTTTGGATATGAGACTAGTAGGGCTATCTAAATCTTTGTAGATTTTGAAAGCTCTAATTCCTCCCCTAGATTATCCTTAATGTCTATGCACATGCATACACTCTCTTCTATGGTTCTAGGGTCCTTCAAGTACACATAAGATCTCAATTTGGTACTTAGCAATCCATCTAGGAATAAAGCCACTTGTTTGGCAAGTGTTGGTTACTCTAGCACTGGGCATCTCTCTAGGTATTGCCTAAATCTTCTTCTTGCAAGTCTGATTGTCTCTTGAGGTGTTTGTTTGAAGCTATGGATCAGTGAGGAGGTGTTGTGTTTGATGCCACTCTTAGAAAACTCAGTGATGAATGCTTCTAGAAGTCATTCTATGTTCCTGAACTGCCTCTCACGTAGTGGTTGAAAGCATGTAAGGGCTGTGTTCTTAAGAGTTAGACCAAATGCATTGTACTGTGTGAACAGGTCATCCACTTGCTCTACCCTCAAGACTTGCCTAAATTCTACCACATGATCATACGGGTCTTCTGTGCCATCAAAGCAATTCTTCATGGACTTAACTAGTTTTGTAGGCCTCAAGGTCTCCTCGTGTGTTCCTTAGGCCTTGGCAAAGGGAATTTTTTTGTATTTCTTTGATTCCTTGGGTCTCTAGGTCTCTCAATTTCCATTCTATCCGTCTCCGTTCTTGTTGGTTCTCTTCCTATTGGGTTAGCAAAGCTTACCTCCGACCTATCTCTACTCTTGTCCCTTTGGGCTCCATGAGCTTGGGATGTTCCAGCTCCTTGGTGACCATAAGAGACATTAGATCTTGGTTGGGGGAATACAAATTCACCCTTTCAAGTGTAGGCATGCCTACTATGCTCTGAGACCACAAAGATTCTCTCTAAAGTATTGTTTAAATAGGTCACTTTGACTGGGCTATCAAGATCTTTGAACTCATAGATTGTGAGCATTCCTACTTCATTAGGCTGGTCAGGCTTATACCTCCAAAAGCTTCATTGGTCTCTCTGTTTAAGAGCAGATCTATGCTCTTATTGTCTTGGGGAACCCACTCTGGAGTGATGATTCTAGTCAAGACTGATTTGCCTCGGGGAGTTCTGGGATCTCTTCCTAAGTTCCCTTGCTCTATGTCACCAATGTCAATCTCTAGAATCACATCACCAAATTCATATGTTTTATCCGATTGGTTGGTGACTACGTACATTGTTCCTTCCTTATCTATGTATGCACCATTCTCAAATTTCGTGATTGGATGTTCTAGTCCAATGGGTTGATCTGGGTTTTTAATCTGGACAACGGATCTTCTTAGACTGTCCTCATAGATGCGAGCACCTAATCAGTTGTTCCTAATGTTTTCAAGTTGAGTTTTGTAAGGGCCTTCGGGCTTCCCTAAGTAAGCCACACCTGAACTTCCTTTGGGTCTCTCCATACCATAAGACATCTCTGATTAACTCGCTTCAGACTTAGGATAGTGCGGATAATCGCTCAACTGCTAGGCCCAAGACCTGGCAGTGTGATATAGGCTAACAGGCAAATAGGATCCTTCAAATTATTTCCTTGGCGGCCTCACTATGCACCAATTGCTTGAAATGTATGCCCAAAATCGCCAAATTTCGAAAACTAAAAAACCCTAAGAATTTGGCCGACAATGGCTATCAATCGCAATGGACAGAGCTTTCCATTGTGGCCTATTAGTCGCGATGGATAGATTCAATCGCGATTGATGGTGTCGATCGCGATCGACGGTGTGAATCATGATCGACACTTTTTTTGCAAATTTTGGCATGATTTCAGTCAATCGGGGGTGTGTCCGTTGCGATGCATATGTGGGCACGTGAATTTTTGCATCCATCGTGAAATTTCAATCATTCGTGATCGACGATGTCAATCGCGACTGACAGAGTCAATCGGTGATGGCTATTGATCGCGATCAATGGTGTCGGTCGCGATTGACAAGGTCTGTTGATCAATGGTGTCGATCATTGTTGTCGGTCATGATCGACGGTGTCGATCGCGATTGACAGAGGTGTTGGTCCTGGTTGTCGGTCATGATCAACAATGTCAATCGTGACTGACAAAAAATTAAGGAATTTTTTGACTGTGATTACTGATCTAGAATGTGCGTACTTTGTGGTGGTGCACTTTGTTTTACCAAAAGTCAAACTTTTCTGTCGATTGTGATCGAAAGAGGTCAATGCCCCAGAACCTGCACAGATAGTTTTCTCACCTGCTCGAGCTACTACAGCTGCAATGGAAGCTGCTACCTGCAAGAACACTCAGAAAAACACAGAAAACACGTGCGCACACAAGCTCTCTCTCTCGCTCTCGCGCTCAACTAAAAATGAGGAAATGAATGGAGATGGAGGTATATGGTCGCGATGGTGAAGATGATGATGATGGATATGGTGTTTAGAAGTGAAGAGGAAGGTGTTGAAGCTCAAGGTCAAGGACAAAGCATGGAAGCACATCAAAGAAGTGGACATAGAATAAGAGAAGCACATCAAAGAAGTGGACATAGAAGAAGAGAGAGCAAGTAGGGAGCTCCAAGGAGTGTATGTCAATTTTTCACAAGAATTCCCTACAAAAATAGTGATTTTCATCACTAAAAGCCATTGTAAATACCATTTTCTATTTTGGTAACTCCATTTTGTTCAAGCCAAGGAGTCCTTGAGCTTGAGGAGTATTAGAACTATCATCCTACCAAGTTTCATAATTTTTAGACTCCGTTTGAGCCCTCAAATAAGCCCTGGAACCTAATTTTTAACTAGGCCGGACACTAGGTCTGGACAGGGCCAAAACTAGTCAAAAAACTATAAAAAGAGCTAGAGAGCTCATTTTTGGGGGTTTAGCTTGTTAGAGAATAGAGCTTTTGTAAGAGAACTCGTTTGCAATAGAAGCTTTCCATTGTTCCTTGCTTTGATCTGGCTTTGTGCGCGTGTGTGTGTATGTGTGTGCATGCTTGTGTGCTTTCTCTCACACACTTGTGCCTTCACTTGCTCATGGTCTTCATACCGGTCCTCACGTCTCCACGGATTGACAAGTAAAGGAGGTGGTGCTTACGCTTGAGCTACACCAAATTTTGGCGCTGTTGCCGGGGAGAGTGCTTCGAGGACGAGCGTTGTGATGGTAAGATCGTAGATTTGCGACGTTGGAAGGTAAAAAAACTGTCATTTCAGTTCATTTTCTGTTTTTTCCTCTTCATCTTCATCATCATCATCATCTCCACCTTCTTCCATCTTCTTCTTCATAGAAATTTCTTGTTTTTAGTGCATTTTCACCATTTTCATACCATTTTTCATGCATTATTGTGTGGGAAGGAGTTAGGAGGTGCAAGGGAGAGCAAGCGCTGTGTTTTTTTCATGATTTCTGCTCATACGGAGCTCGCCATAGCCGGCGCTCATAAATTTGAATTTCCCGCCAAAAAACGCGATTCTGTGATGAAAATCGCGATTCTGTGAAAATTCAAAATTTTTGAAAAATCACGATTTTCAGTTTTCCCGCCTAAAAGTTGGTTGAAAAGAATCGCGATTCTGTGTTTTTTCTCAAAAAAACACGATTCTCTGCTCAAAATCGCGATTCTCAAAAAACACGATTCTCTGCTCAAAATCACGATTCTCACCAATCACGATTTTCAGCAAAAACACGATTTTGTGAAAAACACGACTTTCTGCTCAAAATCGCGATTCTCACAAATCACGATTTTCAGCGAAAAATACGATTTTGAGAAAAACACGATTCTCTATGACAAAATTGCAATTTTCATGCCAAAAACACGATTTTGTGAAAAAGGCGATTCTGTGAAAACACGAATTTTTGCTCAAAATCGCGATTTTCAAAAACACGATTTTGTGCTCAACATCGCGATTTTCATGTCAAAAACACGATTCTGAGAAAACACGATTTTCAGTCAAAAACACGATTTTGTGAATCACGATTCTCTGAGTCAAAATCGCGATTCTCTAAAACACGATTTTGTGATCAACATCGCGATTTTCAGAAACACGATTTTGTGATCAACATCGCGATTTTCAAAAACACGATTTTGTGATCAACATCGCGATTTTCAAAAACACGATTTTGTGATCAACATCGCGATTTTCAAAAACACGATTTTGTGATCAACATCGCGATTTTCAAAAACACGATTTTGTGATCAACATCGCGATTTTCAAATCACGATTTTCTGCTCAAAATCGCGATTTTCAAAAACACGATTTTGTGATCAACATCGCGATTTTCAAATCACGATTTTCTGCTCAAAATCGCGATTTTCAAAAACACGATTTTGTGCTCAACATCGCGATTTTTTTTACTTCACAGCATCGCGATTTTCAGAAAGTTCACAAAATCGCGATTTTCTCCAAAGGTCCTGTTTGCCTGTTTTGACCCCCAGGAGCCTGATTTGACATAACTTTCTCATCCAAAGTCCATTTTTTGAGCTCTATAGCTTGTTGGAAAGCTCGTTTCAAATCCTACACGATCTCAACTGTTTTTTTCAAGAATAATGCGTTGATTTTGAGATAGGATAATTTGAAGTTGACCCTCAGGTGGGACTAGGGAACCAAGGGGGCTCTAAAGAATTTTGAACCATACCAAAGGGAAAATTTGGACTCTTGACTAAAGCTTATGAACCTGAGATCTGGTAGACACTTAGGCAAGGATAAACCATACATCCAAGTCTTGGACACAACAACTAAGTGGTGATCTTTTACTAAGTTCAGACACAAGTGATTCAGAAATGTCTTTTAGCATGGGAAAACCTGCAGGTGGCTCAGGGACTGCCCATCTACAAACACCGTAAGGTCCCTATAAGACACAGTTGGAATATATTCGGACCAACCAATTAGGTGCTCGCATCTATGAGGATGGTCTGAGGCGATCAGTGGTCCAACTCAAAAATCTAGATCAATCCTTTGGACTTGAACACCCGGTGGTCAAGTTCGAAGAGGGTTCATACATTGATAAGGAAGGAACCATGTATGTGGTTACCAACCAACCAGATAGGACCGATGAGTTTGGAAATATCATTCATGAGAATGAGATAGGAGACCTAGAACAAGGAAATATAGGACAAGGACCCCAGACTCCTAGAGGCAAGTCAGTTTTGACCCGAGTGATCACTCCAGATTGGATCCCTCAAGACAACAAAAGCATAGAACTATTTTTGAATAGAGAAACAGAGGAAGCCTTTTGGAGATTCAAGCCAGAACAACCTAGCCAATTGGGCATAGTCATCATCTACGAGTTCAAGGATCCAGAGATACCAGGCAAAGTTGTCTACCTAGATAACACGTCAGAGAAAATTTTCTTGGTAACAGAACATGATAGACATGCATATACTTGGAAGAATGAATTGATTTTCCCTCCACCAAGATCCAATGTTTCCCACGGCCTCCAAGGAGTAGGGTCATCCCAAGCTCAGGAAGCCCAGAGAGAAAGAACTAGAGAGAGACCGGAGGTAAGTTTTGCACACACAGTGGGCAGGAATAGGTCAAGATTTGAAAATGAAAGACCTGAAAGAGAGAGATATCAAGCACATAGGCAACAAAGAAATGAACATAAATTTCCATTGCCTAGAACCCGAGAGCACCCAAGAACCCTCAGGCCCACTCAAGTGATCAAGGCAATGAAGAATTATTTTGACGGGTCAGGAGATCCTTATGATCATGTGGCTGAGTTCAAACAAGTGTTAAGAGCTGAACAGGTTGAGGATTTGTTCACCCAGTACGAGGCATTTGGTCTGACTCTTAAGGGCACTGCCTTAGCTTGGTTTCAACCATTGAGTAGTCGCAACTATCGCAATATAGGTCAACTGCTAGACGAATTCATTGTAGAATTTTCCAAGAGTGGTATCAGGCATAACACTTCATCTTTGATCCACAGCTTCAAGCAGACACCCCAAGAAACAGTGCGACTAGCAGGTAGAAGGTTTAGACAGTACCTAGAAAGATGCCCTGCTCCAGAGCTACCCACACCAGCCAAACAAGTGGCTTTGTTTTTAGATGGCTTACTGAGCACAAAGTTAAGATCCTATGTATACTTGAAAGAGCCTAGATCCATAGAAGAGTGCGTGCGGACATGCATTGACATAGAAGATAACCTGGGTGAGGAATTAGGATTATCCAAACTCTATAAGGATTCAGATAGTTCTACTAGTCATGCTTCAAAAATCTCCACGGAAATAGAGGAGATAGCTGAGCAAGTTGCCAAGAAGCTGGGAGTCCAAAATAAACAAACACAGAGAGTCACTCTAGTGAATCGGTGTTATACTTGCGGAGGCGACCACATGGCTAATGTATGCCCATTGCACAACCAGAACGTGAGAGAAAGGAATGCTCCATATTGCACTATTGAGAGAAAATACACGAACCACACGGCTCAAGATTGTCCCTACAATAGGCAGGCTGTTAGACAGAATTATCAGCAACCTTACCCACAAGGTAGGTATCATAACCAATACCAACAGCCATATTATAGACCACAACAGCAATATCAAGCACCATATAGGCCACAACCTGTCTTGGGAAACCAACCACCAGCTCCTGCCAACGTGATTCTAGTCAAATATGCTGTGGGAGAGGAAAATCCAAATAGAGCATTGGTGCCACTAACCCCATTGATACCAGATAATGACTCTCATGCCCATAGTTCAGACTACTCCCATGAAGGTAGTCCACATGCTTATTACACAGAGTCACCTGAACATAGTGAGATTTACTCGTATCAATATGAGGCACCACCTATGGAGCAAAATTGGGAGCCAGAATACTCCAATGTCATGTACACAAATCCTAACCCTAGGCCCCAGTTGAGACAAATGAGACCACAAGCCCCGAGAGGATCTTGTTTTAGATGTCAAGGTGATCATTTCATTCGTGACTGTCCCCACCCACCATCTCCGAGTCAAGGACATGCTATCACAATACAAGCTTTTTGTCCTGATTGTGGCAAAGACCATCTCCCTAGAGATTGTCCAAGAAACCCCTCCAGTGCACCCAAGATTACTCCCATTAATGTGGTAGGCTTAGTGGCAGAATCAAGTGCCAGTAGCAGTAACGTGGCACCTGTATAGGCAGTTACTAGGGCACAAGCATTAAAACAAGATAAACCAGCAGAACAATCGGGGTCGAGTGAATCAGGAGAGCCTAGTAAGAGGAAAACAAGAACATGGAAGGATACCAGAGAAAAGGCCAATCGTAAGTGGAATAAAAAGTTATCGGAACTAGAAGAAAGCTTGAAAGACGCAAAAAAAAAAATAGAAGACATTGCATCTCATAACCCCTCGCATGCCGAAACTCCATCTAGTCCACCTCATCCCACCCCACCACCCATTGTGAATAGACCACAACCAGGGTCTGTTCTTGCAGATCCAACCCCAGAAGGTTTGGACATGATGTTCAAGGCCTACCAGGCTCGACTTCAAGAAGGGCCTACAGCTGCAAACCTAGACAAGAGTTACCCTAGAGCAGATTTAGAGATTGAACGGATGAAAATGTGCATGAAAATGGTAGAACAAGCTCAAGCTATACTTGAGACTAGTCAAAAGGTCAATCAGACGAACTCTGTCAAAGCGGATTTGCATTTCCAGGGCTTACTAGAACGATTAGAGCAGTTGGTAAACAAACCACAAGTTTCTTTACCTCCACAGGCTCAACCAGTTATTGAAAGAGGAAGCTCACCACCAAGGGGAGCTTATGTTCCTAATTCCACGGATGCTGGAATACCTCCTTCTATTCAACAGTACTCTCAAGAGTTCTTGCGGGAAATACAAGAGGAGAAATGGGCCAAGGAGAAGGGTAATTCCCCTCCTATTCCTGAGATTGATGATCTTCATGATCAATTTCCCCAAGACATTCCATCTATTTACGAAGATGAAGCAGAACAAGAAGACGAAAGATTAGATTTTGAATCTAATACCTTAGAAGAACTGCCTCAATTTCCAGGCCCATGGGAATCTGAATCACTCCAGATTAGAGCTCCCACAATACTAGTAAGAAATGAAGACTCAGTGGTTCCAAGGAACACGGATGTCGTGAAGAACACTAAGGTTCAGTGTCATCTCACTGTAGAAGAGCTGCTCAAAGCAAAACCTGAGTTATGGAATCATGTGAAGGATCAGGTCCCAGAACTTGAGTCCAATATGCCAAAAGCAAGCTCTAAGCAAAGGGTACCAGAGATACCTCTAGACAAAATAGGGGACATGTGTGAGGGTGAAGAAGGTAATACTTATCTTCCAATCACCTACCAAGGTTACACAACCAAAGCAATCATAGATTCAAGTGCTGGTGTTGCTATTGCAACCACCTCCTTGTGGAAGCAATGGGGCAAGCCCACATTAAGACCAACTAGAATGAAGCTTCAAATGGCCGACGGTCATTTTGAAAGACCTCTAGGATTGCTCGAAGGGATAACTCTAACCACTCGTGGTGTGGAGTTTGAACATACATTTGCTATATGTGACTTTGAGAAAAATAACGTCTATGAGATGATCCTAGGAAGACCCTTCCTACGACAATTGCAAATAGTACAGGATTGGGGAACCAACTCCTTGTACTTACAGCACTTAGGGGTCACTACCAAGGTCAATTTGAAGGATTACTCTTTCAGAGATGTACCACCCCTACAGTGGAATCCTATCCACAAAGCGAAAGAAGATTCCATCTCTGTGCATTCTGAACGTTCACCAGATCCATCATGGTTGCATGAAGATACTCATTTGTGGATGTGCAAGGTCGCAGAGGAAGAGGAAAAGCGCTTGAAGGCAAGAGAAGAAGGAACTTCGCCAGGAGATAGACCAGTTAGAGACCCAGCATACACACCGATGATCTTTCCAGATGAGGAGTTCGAACCTCATGGCTGGCCAGAAATCTTAGCCACCATGGACATTGTTGTCAATGAAGAACAATGGACACCTCATTGTGATGAGGAAGGTTATGATATCTCAGTGTTCATGTGTCAGCCCTTGCTAGAAGAATGTGACCCTAGTGATGTCATAGAAGAAGAAGAGAATGACGATGATATAGAGTCCATTGTGATGGATAGTTGCTTTAACTCAGAGCAGCACTATCTAGAAGATATAGGAGTGTTCACCCAGAAAGAAGAAGAACCTCTCACAAGTATTAAAACGGTAAACTCAAAGGATGGAAGCGAAAGTAGTCAAAAGAAAAAGAAAAGAAAAGCAGTGAAACAAGAAGAGGAGGAATCATTGTTTGAAGTACCAGAAAACTTCAAGAAATATGAAGTTGACGACCGCAAAATTTTGGTACGAATGCCTAAGAGAGAGGCCATCATAGGAGAATCATATGATAATAAAGAAAAGACCAAGAAGATTGTAGTGACCATTGAAGAGAACGAAGAGAGATGCACATATATAGGAGATGACCTAAGTGCAAGAGAAGAAATAGAGCTTGTAGCTCTGTTAAGGGAATATAGGGATGTGTTTGCGTGGCACTATAGAGACTTGAAAGGGGTAGATCCAAGAATTTTCTCTCATACTATCCCCATGACTGCTGATGCCAAGCCCACCAAACAGAAGCCCTACACATATAATGATACCTATGCAGCCAAAATAAAAGAAGAAATTGATAGGTTGATTGAAGCTGGATTCATCTATGAGATTGAGCATACTGAATGGGTGTCCCCCATTGTAGTAGTGCCCAAGAAGAACGGAAAGTTGCGAGTGTGCATTAACCTGAAAAAAGTTAATGCCGCTACAATCAGAGATAGCTATCCGCTTCCAATAACCGAACATTTATTGGAGCGTGTTGCAGGCAAGGAAGTTTATAGCTTTCTTGATGGATTTTCAGGTTACAACCAAGTAGCCATTGCCCCAGAAGATCAACACAAGACGGCTTTTGCCACCGAATGGGGAATCTTTGCATTTCGTGTGATGCCATTTGGGCTCACCAATGCACCTGCAACATTCCAAAGGCTCATGTGTCATGTCTTCAAAGAGTTCTTACCAAAGAGCTTAGAAGTGTATGTGGATGATTTATGTGCTCATTCCCAAGAAAGAAGATTTCACATCCCTGAGCTCAGACAGATCTTCAACAAGTGTAGAGAATATCGAGTGTGTCTGAACCCAGAAAAGTGTGTGTTCATGGTGCGTCAAGGTAAAATCCTCGGTCATATTGTTTCTAAGAATGGAATCTCAATGGATGAAGATAAGGTACGAGCCATAGCGGAGCTGCCAAGGCCAAGGAATGTTAAAGAGGTACAAGCCTTTATGGGCCATTGTGGATATTACCGTAGGTTTA
Source organism: Ceratopteris richardii (assembly GCA_020310875.1). NCBI lineage: Eukaryota > Viridiplantae > Streptophyta > Polypodiopsida > Polypodiales > Pteridaceae > Ceratopteris > Ceratopteris richardii. The sequence continues at coordinate 160,964,374 of CM035429.1, read as the reverse complement.
TCCACATGTACGCGATCATAGCTAGACCCCTTTATGCCTTGTTGTCTAATTTTGAGTGGAACGACGAATGCGAGAATTTTTTCAATGAACTGAAGAAACGTTTGTGCACAGCACCAATATTGACCACTCCTGATTGGAATAAGCCATTCCATGTCCATGTGGATGCATCCAATCATGCCATAGGATGTGTGCTAGCACAACCCACAGGTGAAGGGAATTTAGATTTGCCCATAGCATATGCTAGTAGACAACTAAACCTAGCCGAAAGAAATTATACCACAACCGAGCGAGAAGGGTTAGGCATGGTATATGCTGTAAAGAAGTTTAGACACTATTTATTGGCCAACAAGTTCAAGTTTTTCACTGATCATCAAGCTTTGTTATATTTGGTCAATAAACCTTGCAATACTGGACGCTTAGTAAGATGGTTCCTCTTACTAATGGAGTATGACTTTGAAGTTGTTGTCAGGAAAGGTAGAACCCACCTTCGGGCAGATCACCTTTCTCGCATTACTTCAGGAGAGTCACCACAAGGAGTGTCTGATGAACTACCTGATGCTTATCTGTTCAATTTGGAAGTTGTTCCTAAATGGGCAAATAAGTTGGTACCAGTCCTAACCTTCGGCCCTGCAAATAAGAATGTGAAAACATCACAAGAAGAAATTGTAAAATCACAAAAATATCACATATTGGCAGGAAGCATGTACAAACAAGATACTGAGGGTGTATTAGCTTGTTGTGTCGAGGATGATGAACATAGTAGTTGGTTGCAGCAAGCTCATGAGGGATTGCTAGGAAATCACTATTCTAAACAACGAACATTGCAGAATTTGAAACGTTTAGGAGTGTATTGGCCTAGCATGGACAAAGAAATACATGAGTGGATCAAGAATTGTCCAATGTGCAGAGAGAGACCACCAGTGGAGCATGCGACCCTTTATCAAGTATCATTAATTCCAGATTGGAGTGCTCCATTGGTAGAGTTTATGAGATCGGGAAGATTACCCAAAGAGGCCAGTCTAGCAAGAAGACGAAATATGGAGCAAGAGGCTCAAGGCTATGCCTTAGTAGGAGAGAACCTATACCGAAGAGGTAAAGATGGTTACTTAAGACTGTGCGTTCATGAATCAGACTATTTAAGGGTCTTAGAGACTGCACACAGTGGTGTTGCAGGTGGACATTTTGGTCCTGACCGAGTGATTAAGACCATTCTATTCTCAGGACTTTGGTGGCCCACTCTTCATATGGATGCACATACCTATGTGAAGAAATGTGACACATGCCAACGTGCACAATATCCAGTTAGAAAAGACGAGATGCCTTTGAGGCCAATGATGGGAGGGCGTGCATTTTCCAAGTGGGGCATAGACTTCATAGGTCCTATTAATCCCCCTGCTAGAAACTCCCATGCAAAGTATATTATTGTAGCCACAGATTACCTTACCAAGTGGGTAGAAGTGAAAGCCACAACAAAGAATGATGCTCAGACGACGGCTAAGTTCTTATTCGAAAATGTGTTCACGAGATATGGGCTACGAATAGAGTTAGTGAGCGATAGAGGCACACACTTCTTGAATGAAGTCATTGAAAATCTTCTCCAAGAATTCTTGGTGATACATAAGAAATCTGCCCCCTATCACCCACAAGCTAACGGACAAGCCGAGAGTACCAATAAGATCCTTTGTAACGTATTGACAAAATTGGTAAATAATAAACGCTCTGATTGGGACAAACAACTTCATCATGCTGTTTGGGCTTATCGAGTTGCCTACAAAACAGTACTCAATGCCACCCCATTTCAGATGGTCTTTGGACAGAATGCGGTGCTACCACTGGATTTCTTAATCCCTGCTTTAAAAGTAGCACAAGAGCATGAGTGGAATGGACATGAATTGTCATCTAGGATCTTTGATCTAGAACGCTTAGGTGAGACAAGGCTACAAGCGGCTGCAGGCATCTACGCTGCAAAGAAAAGGCAAAAGGCCTACTTCGATGCACACATTAAGGATAAGGGACTGAAAGAGGGAGATCTAGTGTTGGTTTACACACTGAAACAACATGCCCGTAAGTTGGAAAAACGAGGATATGGACCCATGATCATTAACAGAATTTCCACTAGTGGCGCGGTTCAATTGGCTACTTTAGAAGGTGATATCTTGCCAAACTATATTAGTGGTTGTAGAGTCAAGTTATATCAAGAACCTCTTACAGAGGACATGCTAATGAGACTCAACACTGCTAAGAAACAAAAAGAAGAAGAGTTAAGAGTGAGAGAAGAAGCACAGGCAGAGGCTAGAGAGCGCATAAGGCGAAATAAGTTAAGACGACTTGGCCTAGATGTCAACTCAAAAGCTCCAAAATATCACATGGATATGTGCCAAAAGTCAGGCATAGCGACTTCTCAGGTCATTGACCGAAGACCCTTTGTGACCATAGAGATAGGACAAGGGAAGGGTGCAAGGACGGTGAAAGCATTGATTGACTCAGGTGCAGCAAGTAGTGCAGTTAGACTTTCCTACTGCCAAGACTTGCAGTTGAACATCAATGCCATAGAAGCTTATCTCATAGGATTGGGAGGTGTGGAAACCCCTTGTTTGGGCGAGGTGGAACTTCCCATCTACCTTCAAGATGTTCCAATGAAAGTCAAAGCGCTAGTATGTCAAGATGAGAACCTTACAGAACCACTTGTCTTGGGTCAAGATTGGATCTATGACCATGCAGTTAACTTAAACCTAAGAAGTCAAATTCTTCAAGTTTGGGTACATAAACAATGCATTACATTAGAATTAGAGAACTGCATGCTCCTAGATCATGGCACCACACACTCTCTTAGTTCTTCCAAGACTAATCATATGAAAGAAGATGTTGTATGTGTCAAAAGCTCTATGATGCAGAAGGAGTCAATCGTGGACGACCAGGTTCGAAGGCGGGTGGATCTTTCTTCTTCTCCAAAGAATCAAGTAGCCACAGTAGTGAGTCCACCACACAAGCAAACACAACCGTTCACGACAACTACTACATCAAATAGAAAGACACCATTCGATAAAAAAGCAGTTCCGAGCATGAAGCAGATATGGGTACGCAAAGGAGAGCAACCACCAGCCTTGCCCCCACAAATCCCATCTAGGCAAGCCAACCAGGCCAGAAGACGAGGGAAGCAGCTCAGACAAGCTCAATCACAAGGTATCCAACAAGTTTGGGTGCCTAAGAAGTTAGCTGCAGCTCAACAAGGGCAATTACAGATGTGGGTACCTGAGAAGCTCCTACATCTACAACAACCTATGTTCTCCCACATGCGAAAGGTCTCAACAAAGAATCCAAAAAGAGAAGAGGGTAAGAACCACGTACAGAGACCGAAAGAAGATCAAATCAGCTCTTCAACAATAGTAGGAAGACGTGCAAAAAGGATATGGGTTTGGAAGCCAAACGTACAAGTAGCCTACACCGAACCAAAGGGCCAATCACATTGGATACCACAGTTCAGAAAGCATCCAAAGATGAAGTCGCCTGAAGTGATCTCTACTGTGCCAAATGCTGTTCTCAAATGGATTCCAATAAGAAGGAATACATCATCTCGCGATCCCATGGAGACATCCAAGAAAGATGGCGTCCACATCTGCAAGTAACATCAAGCCTCGACGAGCAACAACCATGTGCTCCTTGCACAACCCTGTCTTTTGCACCATTCAGGTCATGCATTTCCAAAGTATGCATTAATATAGGGCCACATTACACGGCCGTGCATAGACACACTTGAGAATCCCAGGCACAAGAGCACATTGACATATGTCAAAGATTTTTATTGATTGATACTAAAATCTGTCTTCTTGTTTTGTGATATTGTTACAAAAAAAAAAAAAAACGAGGAAGAACTTGTTCCCAGGTTTCGCTCATGGAACATGAATGAGTCATGCTTAGTTGAAGATTGAACCATCGATTACTGGGCATTTATCAGTTTGGATAGAAGTGTGTCTTGGCTAGCAGATGATTTAATTGCTGCCTTATCTCATAGATGTCAAGAACTTAGCATGAGCAGGGCATCCACAACTATGGTTTCCTCTTACTATGGTAGGAGTGAAGAGCTTGAAGGTCCACAACTTGAGTGATGCTTAACTACTGTATGTACAAGAGCATCCAAGGAGATATCTGCAAGGGATAGTTCTGGAGGAGAGGGGATCTGCCATTCAAAAGATCTCATCAGTGGACCATCAACACGGACATCCATCAACAATGGTCCATCCCAAACGCCAAGTGTACAACATGAAGAGATGAACATCCATCGACCTTCTCCATGGTAAGCATCTTTACTTTGGAAACATCATAGCCATAATAGCGTAGGAAACCTCTTCGTCGGCATACCCTTGAGCACTTAGCTCAAGAGCCCCAATTTTTGCACCATTCTTCTTCCAATGCATTTCCCAAGTAAACATTCATAGGGCTACATTACAAGGCCGTGCACAAGGCACATATTTTCCTCAACCCATGCACGAACACACTTACCCATCACTCAATATGGGTTATGAGTACTTGGCATGACTACTATGAAGATCAACTTTGGAAGATCTAGAAAACATCAACGGAGACTCACAACGACACAGTCATGCTGGAATCCAAGGCAGAAGCACATACCAAGAGACTACAACCTGCAAAGACTCACAGTGATAGATGAAGAACGTCGGACGACTTGTGTTCATACAGAAGGGACACTCCCTCTCAAGGCACTACTTGGAACAACCACTACAACAAGGGTCTGTCAGGGACGACAGACTCGAGAGGGGGGGGAGTGTTGAAGCTCAAGGTCAAGGACAAAGCATGGAAGCACATCAAAGAAGCGGACATAGAAGAAGAGAAGCACATCAAAGAAGTGGACATAGAAGAAGAGAGAGCAAGTAGGGAGCTCCAAGGAGTGTATGTCAATACCATTTTCTATTTTGGTAACTCCATTTTGTTCAAGCCAAGGAGTCCTTGAGCTTGAGGAGTATTAGAACTATCATCCTACCAAGTTTCATAATTTTTAGACTCCGTTTGAGCCCTCAAATAAGCCCTGGAACCTAATTTTTAACTAGGCCGGACACTAGGTCTGGACAGGGCCAAAACTAGTCAAAAAACTATAAAAAGAGCTAGAGAGCTCATTTTTGGGGGTTTAGTTTGTTAGAGAATAGAGCTTTTGTAAGAGAACTCGTTTGCAATAGAAGCTTTCCATTGTTCCTTGCTTTGATCTGGCTTTGCGCGCGTGTGTGTGTGTATGTGTGTGCATGCTTGTGTGCTTTCTCTCACACACTTGTGCCTTCACTTGCTCATGGTCTTCATACCGGTCCTCACGTCTCCACGGATTGACAAGTAAAGGAGGTGGTGCTTACGCTTGAGCTACACCAGAAGGTAAAAACAAGTAAAAGAAAATGTTTACCTAATCTTCCAACATCTCTACTCTATGTTTTACCATCACACGCTCGTCCTCAAAGCTCGATCCCCGACAGTGGTGCAAAAATTTGGTGTAGCTCAGTGGTGAGTAGCACCTCCTTTAATGTCAATCTGGGAAGACATGAGGATAGTATGAAGACCTCGAGCAAGTGATGTGCACAAGTGGTGATGGAGAAGCACACAAGCATGCACACACATACACACACACAAGTAAGAACAAAGAGTGAGACAATGGAAGCTTTGATTAAGATCAAAAGATAATTACAAGAGCTCTTCTTAGTTCAAACTACAATTTGTTCTCCTCAAAAATGAGCTCTCTAGCTCCTTTTATAGTTTTTGACTAGCTAGTGGCCTTGTCCATACTTAGTGTCCGACCTAGTTAAAAATTAGGTTCCTAGGCTATTTTGGAGGCTCAAATGAGCTCTAAAAATTATGAAAATTGGTACATAATTACTTCTAATGTTCCTCAAGCTCGAGGACTCCTCGTCTTCAACAAAATGGAGTCTAATCTACCAAAAACAATATTTACAATGTTCATGTAGTGATGAAAATCACTATTAAAAGGGAGTTATCTCGAAAATTGCATGGCATATTTGCCGGATCTTCTTTGATTGCTTTGCCTACTTGGCCCTTCTCTTTGCTTTGATTCCTTATGTCGGCTCCCTTATCGTAAGATGCCCTGACTACTGCCAACACTAGGGTAGCGATACCTTATGGATAGTATGACTAGACAAAGTAATGATGCACCTCCAAATAGAAGGAGGAATTGATGAAGCCTTGGGAACTTCTCAGGTTGTTCTCCATCCAAAGCAAACCGTAGAGGAAAGAAACAAGAATAATAGCAGAGAAGATGAAGAGATAATTGAATAAGAAACCAAAGGAGCAAGCATTTGGGCTAGGCCACCACCACCATGGATCCTGGCACATGCAAAAGCATCAAGATAGAATTGGGTGCTTCACCTCCCAGAAATGAAACATGTGGAAATTGGGTGTCTCCACCTCCTAGGAATGGAAAATGTGAAGAATGGGTGCCGTCACCTCCAAAAACTTGTAGATACAAAAATTGGGCGCCTAAACCTCCTGGAATGTGGGAGGGTAAAACTTCTCCACCAATTCGGGCACCACCGAACTGGGTGACTCCAAAGGCCTGGGCTTCATTCTTAGCTCAAGGACCTCCAAGTTGGGCACTTGAATGGGTGGCATACCCTCCTTCTTGGAGTACCTCTATTGTTGGCTGGGTGGCAGATAATGGACAGGATTGAAGAGACTAATGATTCATGTTTTACAATAGCAATTAGGGAAGAAGAAGAAGAACCTATTGTGGAGTCCATAGTTCTAGGAGAACTTGCCAAATGTTGATATATTTCGGTAAGGATGTGTGTGAACACACTAGGATTGCAGGGGCACTTCTTTCCCTCTTTAGGAGGGCTTCTTCCCCCCAACTTGTATATACACCTATAACCCTAATGGGTCACTTATCTTTTTATATTCTCTTGGTAATACATTCGATATTGTGTGTTGTGCTCTAAGAAGCTTCTTCTTCCTTGTGCTATTTGCGTGCTTCTGCATGCCTCAAACTCCAACAACTAGTATCAGAGCAGGTCATCGCTTCATCTAGGGCATCCTTGGCATTCCTAAAATCGGTGATCATACTCAAGTTTATTAGGAGTTCAAAACAGCTTTGTTGTGTGGTGTCAAAATTGAGATCTGAGCTCGTTTCAATCTTTGAACACACTATTGCAACACTTGTGCAAGCAATTTCATCATTTTGTGCCAAAGATATATAGAGGTTTCAGTTCACCAGTATAAGCGGCTTGAAGTCTAGTACAAGCTCTAACAAAACTCGATAGGGTAGTTCTATTCAACTTTTTGAGATACAATCATTTTTCTACATCACGGTATTTTATTCACTGGCCATGGCTGAAAGTAGTGATGTATTTTGTATGTTGGCTATTGAGGATAATTTGGATGGTACCAATTACCCATTATGGGCTTATATGATGCATCATGTATTGGTCCCCAAAGGACTGTGAAATATTGTGCAGGGTATTGAAAAATGTCCTACTACATTTGCAAATATAGTTATTGAAGGTGATGCAGATGGCATTAAAGATGATGTTCTTCAAGTTCCTATTTGTGTTGTGATTCCTGTTGCACCTACTATAGAGCAAATTCCTTGGGATGGTAGAGATGCTCATGCACATGCATTGATAGCCCTATCTATCAAACATACCATTACTCCTCACATTCGCTCTTGCAAAACAACAAAGGATGTTTAGGATACACTTACCACTTTATACCAGGCAAGGAATGAGGCTCATGTTGCTTACCTCTTAAAATAGTTCGTGAGTGAGTACATGAATGAAGGAGATTCCATGGATAATATTTTAACAAAGATAAAGGATTTGAAGGAGCAATTGATTTCTACTGATGAAGTCTTGCTAGATAGTTCACTTATCCAAAGTGTTCTAAATGATCTTCCAGATTCATATCAGAGTTTTTCTTCTACTCTTTGATTGATGATGAAAGGAAATCCAAAAGCCTTAACATTTGAGGGGTTAGCCTCTATTCTCTTACAAAAAGATCACTCTAGGCAGAATAGGTCCACTATGCATGTTGCAGATCAGGCTTTCTTGGCTAGTGAGAAGGGCAAAGGTAAATGGAGCTCATCTACTAGTAAGCAAAAATCTGCTAATTCTACACAATCAAAGAAGGATGACAAAGATGAGAACAAAACAAAAAGTAGATTTTTTTTAAAAAATATTATAAAGGAAATGATCATGAAATAATGAGTTTTCCAAAACTTGTTGCAAAAGAAGCAAAGAAGAAAGAGGCTAGAATGGTTGTTGCAGAGGCCTCTATACCCAAAACAGAGTCTACTAATCTTGTGCAGAATGAAGAATGGGCATTTACTACTGTTTGTAGTTATGACCCATCTTCTCATGAACAGTGTATGTCTGCAGTAGACTCAAATGTTAGGTACTTTGATAGTGAGGCAACAAAAAATATTACCTCACAATATAGTTTCTTCACTTCACTTGAGCCTATCCCTATAGGGAATACTGTCACATGTGCCAACAACTCCTCTTATCCTATCATGGGAGTTGGAAAGATCATTTTCACTACTATTGATGGTAGTTCTTTTACATTGTGAGATGCTTTATTTTTGCCAAGGATCAAGAAAAATTTGTTATCAATTTTAGCATTAGCCAAGATTGGCTTGGTTGTGAAATTTGTTGATGACAAATGTACAGTTCATGATCCATCGAATGGTGATGTCATTATTGCTTCTAGCATTTTATGTCATGGGTTGTATAAGTTCATAGACTATGAAAAATCTGTGAATGATTCAGCATGTGCAATATATGATTCTGAGGCTATGTCAGATACAAAGCTTTGGCATGCATGCTTTGGGCATCTGAATTTTGCTAGTTTTCTATGCCTTTAGAAATATGAAATGGTGTCCTCTTTGCCCAATCTTTAGGCACCTGGTAAACATGTTTGTGAAGGCTGTGTTTTGGGAAAAATGCAGTGTTCGTTGTTCTTAAAAGATAGTTTAGTTCGAGCTACTTAGAAACTGCAGCTTGTTCACAGTGATGTCTATGGTCCTATGCAGACACCCTCCTTTGGGAACTACCTTTACTTCGTGACTTTTATGGATGATTTTTCCAGGCATGCATGGGTGTATCCATTGAAAGAAAAATCCAGAGTGTTCATGTGCTTCAAATAGTTTTTGGTTTTGGTTGAAAATCTATCAACATGTAAAATGGACACCCTCGGTTTTGATCGAGGGGGGAATATATGTCTTTTGATTTTAATGCATTTCTGGCTGAACATGGGATAAAACATCAGTGTACAATGTCGTATACACCTCAATAGAATGGAGTTGCTCAAAAGGAAGAATAGGTCACTCATGGAGATGGCCAGGTGTATGGTCAAGAGTTAGGCTTTACCACATTGTTTCTAGCTTGAGGCTATTATGTGTTAGAATTTTAGCAATCTCAAGTGTGGGAACTCATGCTAAGTTGAAGTGCCACATCACTCACACTTTTTGGTAGGATACACAACCACTTTTCCACGAGTTTTCTCAGCCCTTTACTCACCTAATTGATGGAGAAAAGGCAGGATCATTTGGAGGGCATTTTTGAATTCAAATTTACAACCATCTTTTTTAGCATTATATAAGCAAAGACATGGAGCAAAGTCGTGCCCATCCTCATCTACCATCTGAGCACTTGTAGGCTCTCATTAGGAGTGTTTACTCCAGGTCTAAGCTAGCCCCTAGCTAAGCAAGCCCCTTGCTTGCTGGAGTTTTCTCATAGAAAGTGATCTTTGATCACCCATATTTCTTTGTGTAGTAGTCTGATTCATTTGCAAGATAGCTCATTTTGTTACTATCATTATAAGCTTTCTTTTGAATGTAATCTTAGTATCAATTGTTCATTAACCTTGATTATATTGATCTTGAAAGCTCTCTGGTCTGATCTCTGCATATTCCCAAGGATATGTGTGTTGGAACTTGGAAGGTACACATAGGTGCAAACTGCCACTTTGGGTAGAATTTGGTCTATTTTGTTCAACGCGTTTGGCATAGCTCACATTCTTCAAATTGAGTAATCTATGGCTTGTTGGAAAGCTTTAAAAGTCTATTTTTACTGTGTAAAATTTCATAATTTCAGTCTTCAGGTCGAGAGAGAAATTCAATTTTTGGTGGACTGTGGTAGTGAACTGTTTGGTCCTAGGAAGGGCCTATCATTCTTCTGCTACAATTAGGAGTGGATATACTCCATTAGTGGTATCAGAGCATTGAAGACATCAAGAGGAGGCCTTGAAGTTTCTTGAGATCCAAGGATTGAAGCAAAGACCAGCAAGATTTGAAGAAGGATTTGAAGCAAGGGGAAGCTTCTATCATCGTCGAAAGTTCAGGACAAGTGGAGACTCTTGTGGGAAGGTAACATATCATTCTTTCTCACATCTATCACAATCCAAGGAGGGATTAGGAGCCACATATAGTCTCATACACAATGGGAGACTATAATACTTAGATTGAGAAGCTTGAAAAAAGCAATTACCAACCTTGGAAGTTTAGAATCTCTAACTTCCTCATGGGAAAGGGTCTTTGGGGGTTGGTTAGTAGTACTGAGGTGAAGCCATACATAGATCCACATACACCTACTGAGAATCAAAGGAGAGCCGTTAGAGAATGGGAATAAAGGGATAAGAGAGTGATCTTCATTCTTTCTCAACACATAAGCAACTCCATGATAGGTCATATCCAAGACCTAGATACATTTAAGAAGGTTTGGGAGTGTTTAGAAAGGTTGTACTCTACCTCTACAAAGGCTAGAAAAATTCAGCTCAAGAATGAACTTAACAACCTTAGGAAGTCATCAAATCAGAGCATTAATGACTTCAGACTCAAAGTAAAAGAGATCTCGGATGCACTTGGTTCAATAGGATGTGTTGTATATGATGATGACCTAGTTTCCCACACACTTAATGGGCTTAGAGAAGATGATAAATGGAAGGCAGTCACAACCTCTGTGTATGTAAGGGATTCATTACCAGATTTTGAGCAACTTACTTCTCTTATGGTGACTGAGGAACTCAACCATGGAGGCAACAAGTCAAAGGGCAGCCAACACCAACATCAATTAGATGTAAAGAATGCTTTTCTTAATGGTGATTTGCAGGAGACAATCTACATGACTCAACCATTAGGGTTTGAGAACCCTAAATATTCAGATTTTGTTTGTAAACTTAGAAAAGCATTGTATGATTTAAAGCAAGCTCCTAGGGCATGGAATCAAAGGCTTGTGGAGTATTTGTGCAGGTGTGGATACAAGCCAAGTGATGGAGATCCTTCCTTATACCTCAAGAAGGAAGGAGGACTAGTTGTCTATGTATGCATATATGTGGATGACTTGATTATAACAGGAAGTGATGATGCACATATCACATGGATCAAGGCCAAACTTGGAAATGAATTCAAGATTTCAGATCTTGGAGTTCTTAAATACGTTCTTGGGATTGAAGTTATTTATGTGGAAAATGGTATTTACTTTGCTGAAAGGAAATACTTGCTAGATGTACTTTATAAGTATGGTATGAGTGGATCTAAGCCACTCCCACAACCTGTGGATCCAAACACTAAGTTATGTGTAGGTGAAGGACAACCTCTTGAAGATATTTCAAAATATAGAAGCATAATTGGAAGCCTTAATTATGGTACCATCACAAGACCTGACTTGTCTTATGTTGTAGGAGTTCTTTCTCAATTTCTAAATTCACCAACTGATGTTCATATGCATGCAGCCAAGAGAGTGCTTAGGTACATCAAGCACACTATCAACCAAGGGTTGTACTACCCTTATGGAGACGGATTACAACCTCAAGGCTTTAGTGATGCTGATTGGGTTGGTTCAAAGGAGGATCGAAGGAGCACATCTGGCTATGTCTTCATGCTAGGTCAAAGAGTCATTTCATGGATGTCCAAGAAGCAACCTACAGTTGCATTATCATCTATTGAGGCTGAGTACAAAGCTTTAGCACTTGCTACATGTGAGATCATGTGGCTCAAGAAGCTCTTTAAAGACTTGGATGTGGAGGTCAAAGAGTTCACTCTATTTGGAGATAATATGTCAAGCATTCATCTAGCAAGCAATCCTATGTTCCATGCGAGAAGCAAGCACATAGAGATCCATTATCACTTCATCATAGAGAAGGTACTAGCAAAAGAAGTGGACATCAAGTACATCACCACCAAATATCAGCTAGCAGATATCATGACCAAGTTTATGGATGCAAGCAAGTTGGAGAAGTTCAAGATCAACCTCAACTTGAAGGAGATCAATGGAGACTAACACTTGAGCTTGAGGGGGAGTGTTAGAATTTTAGCAATCTCAAGTGTGCGAACTCATGCTAAGTTGAAGTGCCACATCACTCACACTTTTTGGTAGAATATACAACCACTTTTTCACGAGTTTTCTCAGCCCTTCACTCACCTAATTGATGGAGAAAAGTCGGGATCGTTTGGAGGGCATTTTTGAATTCAAATTTACAACCACCTTTTTGAGCATTATATAAGCAAAGACATGGAGCAAAGTCGTGGCCATCCTCCTCTACCATTTGAGCACTTGTAGGCTCTCATTAGGAGTGTTTACTCCAGTTCTAAGCTAGCCCCTTGCTTGCTAGAGTTTTCTCATAGGAAGTGATCTTTGATCACCCATGTCTTTGTGTAGTAGTCTGATTCATTTGCAAGATAGCTCATTTTGTTCCTATGATTGTAAGCTTTCTTTTGGATGTAATCTTAGTATCAAGTGTTCATTAACCTTGAGTATATTGAGCTTGAAATCTCTTTAGACGGATCTCTGCATATTCCCAAATATATGTGTGTTGGAAGGTACACATAGGTGCAAGCTACCATTTTGGGTAGATTTTGGTCTGTCTTGTTCAAGGAGTTTGGCATAGCTAAAATTCTCCAAAATTGAGTGATCTATGGCTTGTTCAAAAGCTTAGAGAGTCTATTTTTACTGTGAAAAATTTCATAGGTTCAGTCTTCAGGTCCAGAGAGCAATTCAATTTTTGGTGGACTGTGGTAGTGAACTATTTGGTCCTAGGAAGGGCCTATCATTCTTCTGCTGCAACTAGGATGGCCGCATGCCATCTCTTTCTCACTTGTGTGTCTTTGATTGCCTAGCATATGCATTATTTGTTGACATATTTAGGTAGTGATGTGTGTGAACACACTAGGACAGTCGGGGCACTTTTTTTCCCTCTTTAGGAGGTCTATTTCCCCTCGGCTTGTATATAGGCCTATTGCCCTAACGGGCTACTTAGCTTTGTACATTCTAGTGGTAATTCGTTTAGTATTGTGTGTTGATCTCCAAGCTTCTTCTTCTTCCTTATTCTATTCGCATGCTTCCTCAGACGTCTAACTCCAACAATTGGTATCAGAGTAGGTCGTCGCTTCATCTAGGGTGTCATTGACACTCCTCTGGTTGCATTTCAGAATCGCATGAATTTTGGTGAGCATACTCAGTGTGTTTTTTAGATCAAAACTACTTCGCTCTGTGTTGTCGAAATCGCGATCTGAGATGATTTCAACATGAGCTCGTTTCAACCTTTGAACGCGCTATCGCAGTGCTTGTGCAGGCTATTTTGTCTTTTCGTGCCAAAGGTATATACCAGTTTTGGTTCACTAGTATAAGTGTCTCGAAGTGTAAGGCTGATGGTAGAGTTGACAGGTATAAGTCTAGGCTTGTTGCAAAGGGTTATGCACGGGAAATATGCATTGATTTTGATGAAACCTTTGCTCCTCCTTGTCGTATGACTATTGTTCGTAGCATCTGTGCACTTGTAGCTCATCATGGTTGGAATGTACATCAAATGACATTAAAATAGAATTTCTAAATGGTGACTTGCATGAAGAAGTGTATGTTTTTCAGCCCCGTGGCTTTGTGTAGAAAGGGCATGAAAACCTGGTGTGCAGGTTAAAGAAGGCACTATATGGTTTAAAGCAAGCACCACATGCTTGGTATGAAAAGATACATGCCTATTTGATTGCACATGGTTTTGATAATAGTCCAGCAAAAAGCCCCTTATATACAAAACATGCTGCTCAGTGGTCCTCATGAGAGGCATATTGCTTATTTTAAGGCTGATTTGCATGCCTCATTCGAGATGTCTGATTTGGGGCATTTGCATCACTATTTGGGCATTCAATTTATGCACGTTGATGGTGGAATGGCTTTGTGTCAAACGAAATATATTGACACATCATTGCAGTGTTTTGGCCTTGAAGACTGCAAACATATTGCCACTCCTATGGAAACAGGTTTACAATTAAGTCTTCATGATGCTGGAGATGCATTTGATGTTGTTCTCTATCAGTAGGTTGTTGAATGCTTGATTTACTTATGCATTACTCAGCCAGATATTCAGTTTGCTCGTTGTTGGATGCTTGATTTACTTATGCATTACTCCGCTAGATATTCAGTTTATGCATTGCCTAGGAGTCAAGCATTGGCAGGCAGTTAAGCTCATCTTTTGCTACTTGAGTGGTGTACTCGGCTACTTTGGTTTTTTAATCCCAGGGGGGATCATTATCGCCAGATTTGCATGCTTTTTCTGACTCTGATTGGGCTGGTTGCCATGACACTCGTGTGTCCACTAGTGGCTTTTGCTTCATGCTTGGTAGCTCATGTATATGTTGGTTGAGCAAGAAGCAGCCTACTATGACCACTTCCAGTTGTGAGGCTGAGTATATGGCAACTTTCACACTGACTATTGAGTGTGTGTGGCTCAGACCCCTTATGGCTGATTTGGGTGTTGGTTAGTCTTCTATCACCACCATCTTCACTAATAGTCAGAGCACATTGGCAATTGTGAGAAACCCTCTGTTCCATGCTTGCACTAAGCACATTGAGGTGCATTATCATTTTGTCAGGGAGAGGTTCTCTGCTGGGGAGATGAGCTTGGCATATGTCCCCAGCAGGAGAACATTGTAGAACTTTTCACAAAGGCTCTGCCTAGGGAGAAGTTTGAGGCTTTTCGCAAAGCTTTGGGCTTACTTCCTTTTGTGGAGTGATTTCCACATAGCTTCACACTTCCTTATACATGAGTGTCAACTCCTTGTTCACCGCATCACTCCAAGGGGCGATTTGTTGACATATTTAGGTAGTGACCACTCCACCATCTCTTGGAGTTGTACTCAAGTCTCTCTCTCTCTCTCTCTCTCTCTCTCTCTCTCTCTCTCTCTCTCTCTCTCTCTCTCTCTCTCTCTCTCTCTCTCTCTCTCTCTCTCTCTCTCTCTCTCTCACTTGTGGAAGGCGCTCGCGACGATTTCAAGGATGGACCCAACAAAGAATTAAGTGTAACTTTCAATCCGTAGGTCGGATTGAGGCGTGTAATATACCGTTGGAAAGCTCTCGGAACGAACTTTCCAATGAGTTAGCTTGGAAGTGTGATTTCCTACAAAATCCTTGGGTGGAACTTGATTGAGTGTTCAAGATACCTAGCAAGGTTGAGAGCAAGGATCCAAGAGCACTATGCAAGATTTCAGTAATTCACCTTTACCTGGAGTTTCATTCGAGCAAGAGTTAGAGATTATTTCTTTTTCGATGAGTTATATTCAGAAAATAAGAAAATCGAGTTTGCCACTAATTATTTGGTCGGAAGAGCGCAGCAATGGTGGAATGATCTTTCTCAGACTGCAGATTGTCCACGCACCTGGAAGGCTTTTCAGGAAGAGTTTAAGGATTCATTTCTACCTTTAAAGTTTACCCTACATGTTTGATGATTGTGATGCATTTACATATTGAATTTAGTCCATAGGAGCATATTCAAGTTTTGCTTGCCCAAATTCATTAGAAAGACTATGTCCGCATCTCACAGATACTTTTAATAACTTAACACCTCCATGAACATTTCCATGCATGTGTTTTTACATGGAACATGCCTATGTTTTTTTTCGTTCAGTGATGAAACATGTGACTGGCTATCCATGTTTATTATTTTATCAACTGAGGTCAGTTGTCTTTTCAACTGAGGGGCATGTTATGAATTATGGAGGATGTTGAACAAGTAATTGTTGGAGTGTGTTAAATTATTAATGTATTATGGAAGATGTTGGCCAATGCATTGTTGGATTGAAATATGGAATAGCCAATGCATTGTTGGATTGTAACATGGAATATGTTAGCCAATGCATTGTTGGATTGTAACAGTAACATGGAATATGTTGAACAATGTATTGTAATTGTTAGAGTGTTAAATTATTTTATCAACTGAGGTCAGTTGCTTGTCAACTGAGAGGCATGTTGTATATTATTGAACAATGCATTGTTAAAGTATTATATTATTAATGTATTAATATGTTTTTGATGTTTTTGATATATAGTAGCTGAAGGTTCGTGAGGAGCGTGCAAGGCGTGAAAGGGCGGACATCAATAATCCGAATAATTCTTATTTAGTTTGTAAATAAACCTGCGTAGAAGGTTCTATTGTTAGAAAAGTAATGGTTAGAATAAGGGTCATTGTAGACCGTAGTTTCTGTTATTGAAAGCAATGGCTTTCTGTAAAAGTTATCAACTTTTAGTTTCACGCCTGCTTTTCGAAGCCGCCCTCTTGTAACCACTCTTTTCGACGTAATCAAAATTCCTATAAATACATGCACTCTGTGGACTGTCGAAACAGAGTGCATGGGGGGAGATTGCACCCAATCTTGCGTTCGGTCTCGTCTCTTGTTGCCTCTATTTTCTGTGTGTTTTTCTACGTCCGTAATCTCTGTATGCGCGTGAGCAAGATCCTGACAACAGGCAATTTCTCAAAGTTTAGAGGTTTCACATGATGATTTAGATCATTCCATTTCTGACACAGATTTACATGATGCACTTGTTGATGAGAGAAATTGTTGGAAAAAATTTCATATAAGTACATTGTCCATGGTTCAGAAGTTTTGTTTCAGACATAGTTATTAATGTTATGAAAAATTAGATTTATGAAGGAAGACGTTCCAGATTTCATAAAGTCTGATATATTTGAAGAATTCTGGATACGAGTGTTAAATCATCCAGGGGGGTGATGAAACATGAAGACTTATTTTCATCCATATGTGAAAGAATGCGGATCCATACCTATAAGTATTCCAGGTATTCCTATATTTTCTTTGTCAGTTTCTCTTTATGTTCCAACTTTGAGAGAAGAAGGAAGAAGGAGAATGTCTCAAGAAAGTTCTTGTTAGGTGTTCTTGTTCAGGAGAAGGTTCTAGAGTTCTATTGAATAGAAATTTGATATTTCAGAAAGGTATGTTCAGAAGTGCACACATATATGTTTATACCAGGTTCTGAAGGAAAGAGGTACAAAGGACTAACAGGTATGAAAAAAGGTGAAGGCATGATGACATCATATATATGATATTTTGATGAGACTCATAGGATGAGTTGAGTTGAGTTGAGTTGAGTACAGTCAGAGGTGAACCAGCTAGTGTTCATAATACACTTTGTGAGTTGTCAGTCACAGGTTCCAGGATTCAATTCTTGATTTTGTTTAGTGTATTTACATGAGGTAGCAGAAGTACGTTGAGAAACCTTTTCTAAGGTAAATGCAAATGTGTGGATCGTAGTCTATGTTTTCAGGTTTGAGAAGACTCAATATAGCAGGTTCAAAGTCAATACATGCTATATTTGTTGTCAAGCAAGTGATTGCTTGATGAGTACACTATTGGATATCTAGTTTGCATATTTTCTTAGGTATTATGGTTCATATTGAACAAGTTCAAGTTTTTGAAGTTTGAAGAAAAGTCAAATTCAATTTTGAAGAAGACTTTTGAAGAAAAGGTTTGAAGGTCAATTTGGGGAGTCCAAGTTTGAAGATTATGAAAGTTTGCAGATGAATGAAGTTGTATATCCAGTTCATTTAGTACCAATATGACATTTCAGGGGGGATTGTTGGAAACAATGTCATATAAGTACAGTATCCATGGTTCATTTGCTCAAGATATCCCAGTTTACAGCATGTGTAGACTTTTGTATTACTCCCTCTATAACCAAAAGCATGGGGCGACGTGGATAAAAGAACACACTCTCAAAGAACCTGCCTGGGTTTGAGTCTCATCAACCACAGATCCTGTAATCACTTTTTGAAAAGCGATATTGTTTTTCTATTAATGATTTGGTGAAGGAGTTTTTGCAATAGCGTTTTGAAGAGAACAATCCCATGAGTTATTTGTTTATGTTATGCTTTTCAAGAGAAGCTATCCTATATAATAACAAGCTTGGGTCACTTTGTTATTCATCACACACCAATTGGAAATGCCAGTTTTTGGTCCCTCAGTAGAGGTGGTGCTCTAGCACACATGGGGCAGCCATGTGCACTCTAGGAGCATGTTGAGGAGCAACTATGGAGTTCTTCTTGGAGAAGAGTGTGCTCACACTCTTGCGTATGGAGAGGACTTTCCCATCAATAGCTTGGTGGTGCGGATCAGCCATCTACGTAATGTATTTGAAAATTGTCTTCTACATGAAGATTTCCGTGTACTTCAAAGACATTGGATGGTGGTTAATATAAGATTTACATCTTATGTTAAGAATTTAGGTACATATTCTCTTTATGCACACAGGTACTACTTGAAGTATATGGAAGTGGCATTTATATCAGAAGGAGTCCTATTCGGCATAGGTACAAGAGAATCAGTACATGTATGCTTTATGCATATTTGGATGAGGTGTTCGAGAAGGTATGTTCATATGAGTTTGAGGATTTCTGGTAGCAAACTTGTTAGCATTCTTTGCTACTTTTATAAGTATGTGATCTTTCACACACGTATCTCACTTAGAGTCTTCTGAAGCCTAAAGTTAGATGGTTTGCTGATTATCAGTTTTAGACTGATCCTTCCTCTTTCTGTCACTCATATTCACTCTTCTACAACCTATTAGGTCACACATCTCATATATATTCAGATTTCTATCCATACATCTGAATATTCTTGTTACATTTGTACATTCACTCATCCATCTATTTTTGTTCACATAGAGTGGTTGAGACTTTTGACTCTCACATTGTAAATTGAACATTTGTATATATGAGTATGAGTAAGCAGTGGCTTACGTAACACTTTACACATGTTGTCTAATCTTTCTCTATCTTTGTCTCATCATTTGTATGATTAAATGTGGTATGTTCATGTTTTGTCAATATTGGAAGATTGCTAAAATATGTGTTGTTGATCCTGGATCTATGGAACTTGTACCTGTCGTATTAGTTATGGGCCTACTAAATTTCCAACAGAAATGATATAGAGGAGGCAAAGACTATGCCTAAATGGCTGGTGTAGACATTGCTAGAGAGCAAATTAGATGAATCTTTGTCATATCATACGCGTTCATGCTCTCATAGTGCTTCTTTTGGATCAGATTGCTATGCTATGGCTTCCTCAATTTTTGTGATGAGAATGAGCATGTTTCATTTGATGAAGCATGAAATTCAAAAAATTGGATGGCTGCTATGCAATCAAAATGTGATGCTATTATGAAAAATGGTACTTGGTCTTATGTGACTTTCCTCCTGGAAAAAATGTCGTTGGCACTAAGTGGGTATACAAGCTGAAGCGTAAGCCTGACAAAACAGTTGACAGGTATAAGGCTAGGCTTTTTGCAAAAGGTTATGCTCAAGAAAGAGGTATTGATTTTTATGAGACCTTTGCTCCTACATGCTGAGTGACTACTGTTATGTGCATTTGCAACTGATCATGGTTAGATTGTACATCAATTGGACATTAAAACTGCATTTTTGAATGGCGACTTACATGAAGAAGTGTATGTTTTTGAGCCTGGTGGTTTTGTGTAGAAAGGGCATGAAAACAAAGTGTGCAGGTTGAGAAAGGCATTATATGGTTTGAAGCAAGCACCATGTGCTTGGTATGAAAAGATACATGCCTACTTGATTGCACATGGTTTTGAGAACAATCCAACTGAGAGTACCTTATATGTTAAGTGTGCAAATGATATGCTTATGATCATTGTTGTCTATGTTGATGACATGTTGTTCATTGGTCCTAATAAGAAGCATATTGTTGATTTTAAGGCTGATTTGCATGCCTTATTTGAGATGTTAGATTTGGGGCTATTGCTGAGAAAAGAAGCATAGAAAAGCGAGCCCCAAAAACTTTTCAAATTATGGGCACAAATTTTCTTCTTCAAGTTTCTATGAAATACCTCATGAAGCCATGTAAATGCACTAGAGGAGTCCTCTAGATGCATGAATCCCAATTATTGTAATATAATCCTTGTAACATAGTAGGATTTTAGCATTTTTCAATAAAAGTGTCAGTCTCTTGTGTGAAAGGACCATTTTTAGGGCACATGTATATAAGTCACTTGATGACTCTTTGTAAGGACTTTTTGCCATTGTGAAGACTCAAGCTGAAATTTTGAATTTGCCTCTTCTCTATTGATTATCGTCTTCTCCAAAATCTTGTGTGTGTATTTCATGCTTGATATGTGTACTTAGAATTGTTGTCTATCCCTCCCCTTCATTTTTGAACTGCTATAGTGCGTGTGTGAGGCTTGAGGAGTTGTTGAGTGGGTGTTGGCGTTTCCTGCCATTCACTATTTTGCTCATAACTTGACGCAAGTTTGTTAGGTTCAATTGAAAGTAGGACCGTAGGACCATTAGATGCATCTTGTCGAGAGCTTTGAAATGAACCGGCTATTGACCATATTCACAGTTTGGGGCTAAGAGAAAAGTTCAAATTTGTGTTTTCTACTGTAACAAGTATTGCGACATGCATTTTCAGAGAATTAATGAGTAGGAGAGGTAGCTTAGTTAAATTACATGCATTGTAGCCTTGTCACTTCACTTACTATCATGTGTGCACATGTCGTCATACACTTGATATGTCTAATTTCACAAATTGATACTTAAACGTGTATTAATCCACCACTATATGCACTTGTAGGGCAACTGAGGTATAGTCTTAGTTGACACAAGTCCCTAAGGCTCTACGACTTAGGTGCAATTTGTTTTTGGTGCCATTTTCAGGTAATTAGCCCAATCAAGGTGCCTTTGTGATGGTTATAGCTACGGAGTGAATGAATCATGTGAGTAGGGGTAGTTTTAGTTAGTGGCAAGTCACCAAATACTTCAACACTTGTTGCTTCACACTTTAGGAGTGCGTGTGATGCGTTTTTGGGGTTAGGAGTAAAGGGGTGAGGAAGAGTTAGGCTTTAGAGAAGAGAGAGGTAGGATTACGATAGGTCGGTCACCATAAAAAAATCCTAAAAAATTGTTCTTTTTAGTTCAGACTAAGGACACTTCAAAGGCTTCAAGTATAGGACTTACTTCAATGAGAAGTCATTTCCCTGAACATTGGTATCGTGAGCAAGGAGTGATTGGTATCGCATGCGAAGCATCGTGGAGAGCACATAGATTTGTGGGTTGTTGAGCACAAAATTCGAAAGGTCTTGAAGGTGAGTACTTCACCCTTATAATCTCAAAAAATCAAAAAATCACTCACAAACGTAACACGACACCACACCGATATTGCGGGGTA
The DNA here is from genome assembly GCA_020310875.1 of Ceratopteris richardii. NCBI lineage: Eukaryota > Viridiplantae > Streptophyta > Polypodiopsida > Polypodiales > Pteridaceae > Ceratopteris > Ceratopteris richardii. Next base: position 160,942,902 of record CM035429.1, on the reverse strand, counting down.
GAACAGAGGGGTTGGAGTGAGTTTTTGTCATTTACAATGGGCCAAGAGAGAAGAGGAGAGTGTGAGGCACACATTGCACAAAAAATTTTAAGTATTGGATCACATTTGGTTGTAGTGTCGTGATCGGTTGAGTTTTTGTATGGTAATATCAAAACTCCCTAGTATCGCGATACTCGCCAAGTATCATGTATTGTGAGCACCTCCTTGAGGTATCACGATATCGACAAGGTATCATGTATCGCCAAGTTGAGGTATCACGTATTGCAAATTTAGTGGTATCGTGTATCGTGAGCACCTCCTTGAGGTATCATGATACACTCCCCACCTTCCTCTTCAGCTACGGTTTTTATTAACCCCTCTCGACCAGTATCAACCTTTATAGTACCAGATTCGTTTGCCCAGTTAGCCCAAATTGGTGATTTCCTACTGCCCTAACCAAGCAACTCCCTACTCAAATGCATGATGCTCACCAATCTCTCCGTACCGAATATCAAGCAAAGGTGGATTTGTTGGAAGCCGACATCACTCCCTTGCAGGAAGAGATTCTGGAGGTTAAGGCCAATGCATGTCTATTACAGGAACAGGTAACCGTATTACAGGAATAGGTATCAGTAAAGGATGAAATTATTTCGGCCAGAGATGCAGAGATTGCCCTACACGAATAGGTAGTGATGAACAGAGATGATGCCATGAAAGCTCTCGGTTGTGAGTTAAACAACACTCGCACCATATTCATAGTTGTGGAATAGGCCAATCAGGTATTGTCTGATAGAGTGTTACACGCTGAAGTAGAGTTGAAAAAGGTTACAGAGGAACTGTTTCAAAAAGGTCAAGTACTAGATGAATAAATTGGACAGACAGCTAAGTTAAAGAAGGAAATTGAGGCCATACAAAAGGAACGCCACGGCTTTTTCAAGACCATGCAATTTCAACAGAAAGAGTTGGAGAGAAGAGAAAAGCAACTTTGTATTCAGTACGGACGTTTGTCACGCATTGATGCAGAAATTGTTGATGCCAAGTTACACAGAGATACAGCCATGGCCAATGATTTTTATTTACAAGAAGCATTTTTGCAAAACTACAGTGAAATTTTGCTTTCCCAAGTTATTTCTTCTAGCTCCGTGCGAGCCGATGCTCATTTGGTAGAACCCCATGTTCTCCAAGAGATGTTAGAATCCTTGAAGAAGAAGATATCCCGCACATTTAATTTATCTCATACCATGTATATTTAGGGCATCGTTGATGACTCTTAGTTTCTTTTTTTTTGTAATACATCCATTCTAGGTTTGAGTCCACCATGCATGATACTATTAGGCCATCGGAACGGAATGTAATTATACTTATTGGAAAATGTAATTAGAAAGGATGCACATTGAAAGGATGTAGCATAATTGTTGTAACCCTTTGATAATGAAAGAACGCGTGGAAGCGAGAGGTAGAGTGAACACGCCGGACTGTGAGTATGGGCGGTGTGCTTGTGGACTGGTTCCAGCGCCATTTATTCATATGGTTGTACTATTTCTCTTACTCCTTCGTGTATTGAGTTAATGTGTGACTTTGTCGATGTTTGTGTTCATTGGTGAAGTATAAGTTAATGGTGGTAGCGCGTTAATCGTCAGTAAGGAATAATTTGTTACTGTATATTTTGGTTACGGTGAATACTTTGTTACTGTTGAGTAGTTTGTTGATGAGATAATAGTTAAGTCTTTTGGAATAGTCAGTTTAAGGTAATGAAGAATGCGGTATATTGATTGTTTAAATTGGGAAAATAAATATAGGGCCTCTATAATACAGACCCCTGACCATCCCAAGAACCTAGTGGTAGTTTATCCCAGTATTAGTTAACATTAGTTTAACAATGGGTCTTCATCTGCTTTTATCATAGAAGCATAATCTTTAGTAGTGAAGAATGAAGTATCATAGCTATACCTTGTGGGTTTCCATTTGTGCATGGATGATCTTCTGAGTTCTCCAGTTCTTGAAGTTTCCAGTTCATCACATTCTGGATCAAATCTTGGCATCTCTTCAACTTCAACTAGTGCCTCATTGTCCTCTTCTTCTTCAAATATTTGAACCTTTGATTTACCTTTCTTCTGATTCAATGTTTCTTCAAGTCATGCATAAGTATTATTTGTGCTTGAGTACCAAGTACTTTGTTCATCAAATGTGACATCCTTTGATACAAGGAATTGCTTTGTAGATGGACTCCACAACATGTATCCCATTTGCTTATCATCATAACCAATGAACACATATTTTTCAGCCTTTGGTTCCAACTTATGCCTTAATTGAGAAGGAACATAAGCATAGGCTAAGCAACCAAATACTTTGCAATGATATAATGTAGTTCTCTTAGCCCACCAAGCTTCATATGGTGTCATACCCTGCAAAGCTTTACATGGTAGCTTATTAACCAAATATGTGGTTGTATTTACAGCCTCTACCCACAAATAATTAGGGCAATTCTTTTCTTTCATCATTGATCTTGCAAACTCAACAAGAGTTCTATTTCTCCTTTCTGCTACACCATTTTGTTGAGGAGAGTATCTGCAAGTAACTTCTCTCTTTATACCTGCATTCCACAAATAATCACTGAATTCATTTGGGAAATACTCTCCCCCTCCATCTGATCTTAATCTCTTCAATTTTCGTCATGTAATTCTTTTTGCATATGCATGATAGTGTTTAAATGTACTAAACACTTCTGACTTGTCTTTGATCACATAAATAGTGATCCACCTGGTAGCATCATCAACATATATGACATAATATCTTGAACCATTTATGCTAAAGTCCTTTGAAGGACCCCACACATTTGTGTGTACCAATTCAAGTCTTTTTGAATACATGAAACCATGCTTATTATATGATTGCTTATGAGCCTTACCTAATTGACATGCTTCACATTTGTATGTCATGTTTTGACCTGCAACATTAGGTAATCCAAGTACTGAACCATTATTAACCATCTCTTTGATACCTCTTTCATTGAAGTGTCCAAGTCTTTTGTGCCAAAGATCCAACTCAGACACCTTTTGCTCTCCATATGTAAACATGGCATGTCCAGCATTACCTTGTACTCTCAATCTGAAGAGCCTTCCTTCTTTCTTTCCTATAACAATTTGCTTATACCGTTGGCTAGGGTCTTCAACATAAACTCCATCATTAGTAAACCTTACCTCATATCCTTTTTCCACAATTTGTCCTACACTAATCAAATTCTTTGGAATTGTAGGAACATACAAAACCTTACTCAAGAGATTACTTCCATCTTTGGCTTTAATTGTTCTAATTGACTTCACCTTGTGCTTTGTATTGTCACCTGTTTGAATTGTATGATTGATTGCCTTATGATCTAAATCGGTCATCAAAGCAATGTTTCCACTCAGGTGATTGCTACACCTTGAGTCAATATAGAATACCCTTAAGTCTTCATTTGAAGCTTCACATGTTGCATTCATAATAAGAGTTGAATCTTCTTTCTGATCTGATGCATAATTGTAGTAGGTGTTATTGTAGGATTATTTTTGGAAGTTTCTTCCTCCATTTCTTCCAAAGAAACTCCTACCACCTCTACCTCTGTAATTTCCTCTCTGATTTCTTCCACCTCTTCCTCTTTGGTTAAAACTCTGATTAAAGTTACCATTTCTTTGATTATTATGCCAACATTCATGAGATAAATGATTGGTCTTACCACATATCCAACAAGCTTTGACATTATCTTTGTTATTTTTGCCTCTTCCTCTACTTCTGCCACTTCCTCTTCCTCTTAGGAAGTTTGCTTGGCTTGGAGTACCGTCATCTTCAATTGATTGTTGCTTTCCTTTGATAGCTTTCTTCTTATCTTTAGAATACATTGCATGACATGCACTCTTATCAATATCCCTTTTGATATCATTCTCAAAAGTTAGCATATGTCCTAAAAAATGATTCAAATCAGGAGTGAAATGATCTAATGAAAGTTATGTTGACAATATGAAAGGCTTCCACTTCTCATCTCCTCTTAGACCTATGAGAATTTTTTTTACCAATTTATCTTCATCAACTGCACCTAAGGAATCATCAATGTCTTTCATCTTTGTCACATAATCAGATATTGATTGTGAAGCCCTTCTTGAATGTGGTAAACTTTGTCCATAGTGATGCTTTCCTTGACTTGGTTGTATTATGAAAATGCTCCTCCAAAGCACTCCATATATCACTTGCACTTTCAAGTCCTCTTATATGAAGAAGCAAGTAGTCATTTACTACCATGTAGATAATGCTCCTTGCTTGAGCATCTTTCTTCATCCAAATCTTTAAATCTATAAGCTCCTCCCTAGTAGGAACACTACGATCTTTAAACTCTTGCTTTTCTTCTTCTCCTGTGATGTATCCCATCAGATCTTTACTCATAAGATGAGCTTCCATCCTCATAGAACAAGCTGGATAGTTCTCTGTATCCAACTTCTCAATTCGGAGTCTATCTCCCATCCTTTCTTCACCTTTACTAACAAATCTTCAACCTTATGAGGAATGAATGTACCTTAGCTTCAAAATTTACTCCTTTTGATTGCTCTCGTGTGTCTCCCTTTAGCTTTTCCTTCACACTTTGTCCTTTTGAATCTTCAAATGTTGAATTCTGTATAACTGCAATAGCCAATGCCCTCCTTTCTTCAATTTTGATAACTCCTGCTCTGATACCACTGATGGAGAGTGTTAATCTTCAAAAGAACAAGTTATCCTTGATGTTAGAAAACCTCTATATCAAGAACAACTCTAAACCTTAACCAATTTTGGAAGACCAATGTCAATTCATCAAGACTTTAGCTAACCGTGAAGAAAGTCATTACACAAAAAAGCCTGGTGCACTTAATTCATTCATTAACTAGCCAAATATGTAAATTTTCTAATGAAACTTTGTAGACGGTGTCGTCTAAAGGTTGCACACCTTTTCCAAGTTAAAAATTCTCAAAGGATTTATTAGATCTTGAGATATGATCCAAACAATCTACCTATGTCTAAAATTGTTCTTCTGTATAGTCGACTTTGACACTTGCAAATTCTAATGCATGGTTCTCCCAAATTAGACCCCGTTTATTCAAATTCTTTTAGCCACAGATGGCTTACCTTCCAACTTAGATTTTTGACTCCTCGTTTCTGTAAAAATTTACACTATGCACTGAGATCTAATCAAATCTTTGATCATCGAGATTGCGCTTGTTTCAGAAGACACTCATCACTTCTTCACATACAAATGTTCCTACACTCAATTCTCTCAGCCTGATTACAATTAGGCTCTCAAATATTGACCATAGATGCATTAACTATGGACTTAGACATCTACAAAAGGATTCTTGAAGTGATCAAACACAAAAGGAGGAATGGAGAAAAGTTTGATGCGCAATTCTCAGAAAACTTCTTCTATTCAACTCATCTTACATCTGATGGATGATACTCACATAACTCATGATCTAATCCCCTCTTTTAGATATATTCTTCATCTCTCATATATATCACGACTATATACAAATGCATATATACATATGAGTGTGGATTCGTCATTACTTCATGTACTTTATGAAGTATTTACAATGCTAATCTACATGTGTATATAGACCATCTCTTTTTGAATCTCTTCTTCTCTTCATGCTCTTAGATTTCAATATTTTCTTCAAGTCTTCACTCCTAAGCTTCATATGATCCAAACAATCTACCTATGTCTAAAATTGTTCTTCTGTATAGTCGACTTTGACACTTGCAAATTCTAATGCATGGTTCTCCCAAATTAGACCCCGTTTATTCAAATTCTTTTAGCCACAGATGGCTTACCTTCCAACTTAGATTTTTGACTCCTCATTTCTGTAAAAATTTACACTATGCACTGAGATCTAATCAAATCTTTGATCATCGAGATTGCGCTTGTTTCAGAAGACACTCATCACTTCTTCACATACAAATGTTCCTACACTCAATTCTCTCAGCCTGATTACAATTAGGCTCTCAAATATTGACCATAGATGCATTAACTATGGACTTAGACATCTACAAAAGGATTCTTGAAGTGATCAAACACAAAAGGAGGAATGGAGAAAAGTTTGATGCGCAATTCTCAGAAAACTTCTTCTATTCAACTCATCTTACATCTGATGGATGATACTCACATAACTCATGATCTAATCCCCTCTTTTAGATATATTCTTCATCTCTCATATATATCACGACTATATACAAATGCATATATACATATGAGTGTGGATTCGTCATTACTTCATGTACTTTATGAAGTATTTACAATGCTAATCTACATGTGTATATAGACCATCTCTTTTTGAATCTCTTCTTCTCTTCATGCTCTTAGATTTCAATATTTTCTTCAAGTCTTCACTCCTACGCTTCATATAATCATCAATTGTTGATTGTGTTGCTCTAACAAGTGTGGCATCCACTACCCCAGTGCAAGTGGTCACAAGAGCTCATGCAATACAACAGAACCAATGCTTAAGCCAAGAAAAGAGTTCTGAGGTTAGTGAGACTGAGAGCATAACCAAGAAAAGGACCAGAGCTTGGAAGGATAGTCGTGAGAGAATGAGAAGACAATGGTCGAAGAAAATGAGTGAACTTGAGGAAAGTCTCAGAGAGACAAAGGCCAAGATAATTGAATTAGCATCTCAATGGCACTCTCACCCATCACCTTCCATCCCAAAACCTTCTAATTCACCACTTTCTATCCCACCTCATACATTTCCACCACCACCTAGAGTAGGATTAGTCCTAGCAGATCCCACTCTTGAGGACCTAGACGTGATGCTTAAAGCATATCAGGCTAGAATCCAAGAAGGGCAAAACATAACGGATCATGAAAAGTGTTACCCTAGAGCTGAACTAAAACTCGAACAAACTAAAATTTGTGCTAAGATGGTGGAATTGACTCAAACCATGTTTGAATCTAGCCGCCTCTTTAACTTCTCTAGTTCAACCAAGACTCAACTGCATTTTGATGGAGTATTAGATAGATTGGAGAGGCTAATTGCAAAATCTGAAAAGGACCCCGCCTCTCAAGGTAAGGACAAAGCAAGTGAAAGGATAAGCCTTCCTGCCCAGGAAGCTTATGTGCCTAACTCCACAGAACCAGACACATCTTCTATGAATCGATACTCCCCATAATTTCTAAGAGAGATTTAAGAAGAGAAATGGGCTAAAGAAAGTGAAGATCCTCCTCCTATTGAACTTGTGGATCACTTACATGACCAATTCCCACAAGACAGTCCCTCCATTTATGAAGATCAAGAAGATACCCAATCTCGTGAGAGATTAGACTTTGAGTCTAATTCATTGCACGAACTATCCCATTTCACAAGTCCATGGGAAGCAAAGTTTACTTGTATGAGAGCACCCACGGTCATGGTAAGGAATGAAGAGACAATCATACCTAGGAATACAGAGGTAATAAAGAACACTAAAGTGCAGTGCAATCCCACTTTAGAAGAGCTACTCAAGGTTAAGCCAGAATTATGGAAACATGTAGCCAATCAAGTGCCAGAAGTAGCAAAACCGTGTTCTTAGGTAGGATCTCATAGAACAGTGCCAGAAATACCTTTGGACAAGATATGTGACATGAGCAAAGGAGAAGAAGGAAACACCTATCTTTCCATTACTCATCAAGGTTACACCACCAAGGCAATTTTGGACTCAGGTGCAGGAGTTGCAATTGCTACCACTTCCCTATGGAAGTGTTGGGGCAAGCTAGCACTCAGGCCAACAAGAATGAAATTGCAAATGGCCGATGGTCACATAGAAAGGCCCTTAGGACTGCTAGAAGGGATAACTCTCACTACCTGTGGTGTAGATTTTGAACACACTTTTTCCATATGTGACTTTAGCAAAACTCGGGCCTATGAGATGATTTTGGGAAGACCGTTTATGAGACAATTGCAAATAGTACAGGATTGGGGAACCAATTCCTTGTATTTTTAACACTTAGGTGTCACTACCAAAGTCAATCTCAAGGACTACTCTCATAGAGAAATATCCCCTATACAGTGGAATCCCATCCATAGAGCTATAGATGATACGGAGTCAGTGCATTCCATAGGATGAAGATCCTCATAGATGCATGAAGACACCCACTTATGGATGTGCAAAGTAGCAGTAGAAGAAGAGAAGAGAGAAAAAGCCAGAGAGGTAGGTGCGAAGGAAAGTCATAGATCAATTCAAGACCCAACCTATGCACTTGTAGTATTTCCAGATGAAGAATTTGAATCTCATGGTTGGGTGGAAATTTCAGCAGCAATGGATGTAGCCATCAATGAAGAACAATGGATACCCCACTGTGATGAGGATGACTATGACATTTCAATCTTCACAATAGAGCCAATCATGTGTAATTCGGTTATTGAAGAATGTGAACCTAGCACTGATGCATTCAAAGATGCAAGTGACTCCGATCTAGAGTCAATTATTATGGACCCACCTTTTGCATCAGATGAGGAATATTTCTACGAAGTAGAAACTCACCCTCAGAGACACAAAGAACTTACGAATGATGTGAGGTTAACCACAAAAGTGACCACCAAGAGTGAAGGCAAGAAAAGGAAGAAGAGAGAGCCACATCAAATGAGGAAGAATCTTTGTTTGAGGTCCCTGAAAACTTTAAGAAGTATGAAATAGAAGATAGGAGATCATGATAAGAATGCCTAAACGTGATGCACAAGCAGGAGAGGCCTATGACAAAAAAGAAACCACAAAGAAAATCATAGTGACTATAGAAGAAGGTGAGGAACGATGTACCTACATAGGACATGACCTGACTGAGGAAGAGGAGCAAGAGTTGATAACCTTGCTAAGAGAATATAGAGATGTATTCGCATTGAGTTACAAGGACTTGAAAGATGTAGACCCTGACATATGCTCACATACATTTCCCATGACCTCATATGCCAAACCCTCTAAGCAGAAGCCATACACCTATAATAAAAATTATGCGGCCAAGATCAAGGAGGATATAGATCGATTGGTAGAAGTCGGATTCATTTATGAGATTGAGCACATTGAATGGGTATCCCCCATTGTACTGGTGCCCAAAAAGAATGGCAAGTTACGAGTTTGAATTAACTTGAAGAAAGTTAACACAGCTACTATTAGAGATAGTTATCCGCTTCCGATCACTGAACATCTATTAGAAAGAGTAGCAGGCAAGGAAGTATACAGCTTACTTGATGGATTCTCTAGCTAGAATCAAGTGGCCATAGCTCCAGAAGATAAGCATAAAATAGCTTTTGCCACAGAGTGGGGCATATTTGCTTTTTGGGTAATGCCATTTGGTCTCACCAATGCTCTGGCTACCTTTCAGAGGTTGATGTGCCATGTCTTTAAAGAGTTCTTGAGGAAGAACCTAGAAGTCTACTTTGATGATCTCTATGCCCATTCCAACATTAGACGGATACATATCCTCGAGTTGAGGGCTATCTTTGACAAATGTAGAGAATATCAAGTTTGCCTAAACCCAGAAAAGTGTGTTTTCATGGTCAAGCAAGGCAAGATTTTAGGACACATAGCATCAAAGAATGGCATATCCACGGATGAGGAGAAAGTGAGAGCTATTGCAGAGCTACCTAGGCCAAACAATGTGAAGGAGGTACACGCTTTCATGGGGCATTGTGGCTACTATCGTCGATTCATTCATATGTATGGGATCATAGAAAAACCTCTGTACTCCCTCTTGACTAACTTTGAGTGGACTAAAGAATGTGAAAACTCATTTAACAAACTAAAGAGAAGATTGTGTTCAGCACCAATCTTGACTACACCAGATTGGAACAAGTCGTTTCATGTTCATGTGGATGCATCCAATTATGTTGTTGGATGTGTACTCGCACAACCTACTAGTGAAGGTAATATGGATCTCCCAATAGCCTATGCTAGTAGATAGTTGAATGCAGCTGAACGAAACTATACCATGACTGAGAGAGAAGGGTTAGGCATGGTATATGTGGTTAAGAAGTTTAGACATTATTTTCTTGCAAATAGGTTCAAAGTTTTTACAGACCATCAAACACTACTATATCTAGTGAAAAACCCATGCAATACTGGCAGATTAGTAAGATGGTTCCTCTTACTAATGGAATACGACTTTGAAGTTGTGGTTAGGAAAGGTCGGACTCACCTTAGGGTAGACCACCTTTCTAGACTAACTTCTGGAGAGTCTCCTCAAGGAGTGTCAGATGACTTCTCTAATGCCTACTTGTTCAATCTAGAGGTAGTGCGGGAGTGGGCCAAAAGTATAGTGCCTATCCTTACCTTTGGACCTAGACATTCTATGTTTAGAACTAGAGACAAGGGAGTAGTCAGGTCTCAGAAGTACCACATAATGGAAAGCAGCATGTACAAGCACATCAATCAAGGAATACTAGCTTGTTGTGTAGACGAAGATGAGCACACCAAATGGTTGTAATTAGCACATGTAGGTTCACTACAGCAACACCATTCGCAACATAGAACCCTTCAAACTCTACAGAGGTTAGGGGTATATTGGCCAGCAATGGAAGCAGATGTGCACAAGTTATGCAAAGAATGCCCAATCTACAGCACTAGACCCCCAGTGGAACATGCCACTCTTTATCAAGTGTCTTTAGTGCCAGATTGGAGCAAACCATTAGTAGCCTTTCTGAGGACAAAAACATTCCCTCAAGAGATGACTTTGACCAGACAAAGGAGCTTAGAATAGTGTTATAACTTATGGAATATGCTGAACAATGCATTTTTGGAGTGTTAAATTATTAATTTATTAATGTGTTTTTGATATAGCAGCTGAAGGTTCGTGAGGACCGTGGAAGGTGTGAAAGGGTGGACATCAATAATCTGACTTATAATTTATTTATTTTGTAAATAAACCTGCGTAGAAGATTCTATTGTTAGAAATAGTTAGAAAAGTAATGGTTAGAAAAGGGTCGTTGTAGATCGTGGTTTCTGTTATTGAAAGCAATGGCTTTCTATAAAAGTTACCAACTTTTAGTTTCACACTTTCTTTTTGAAACCACTCTCATGTAACCACTCTTTTCGACGTAATCAAAAATTCCTATAAATACATGCACTCTGTGGACTGTTGAAACAGAGTGCATGGGGGGAGATTGCACCCAATACTGCATTCTGTCTCGTCTCTTGTTGTGTCTATTTTCCTATGTGTTTTCAGCATCTGTAACCTCTGTGTGCACGTGAGTTAAGATCCTGACAATAGTGGTATCAAAGCTCTACATGCGTCACTACAGAGGGATCTGTTTCTGTTTGTTTTGGCGAATTGATCTCTGTTTTGTTGTTCACTGTTCGCAATCCCATTTTGATTCTGATTTCGCTTCTGGTTCTAGTTCTTATTTCTGTTTCTGTTTTTGTTTCAATTCCAATTCCATTTCTAGAACCAAAACCTACGTTTACACCTACATCCAATACTTCATTATGTCTCGTCTCTTGTTGTGTCTATTTTTCTGCATGTTTTCAACATTTGTAACCTCTGTGTGTGCATGAGTTAAGATCCTGACAACCATGGTATCAGACCTCTCTGCATGTGTCACTACAAAGGGATCTGCTTTTGTTCATTTTGGTGAATTGATCTCTATTTTGTTGTTCACTTTTTGCGATCCGATTCCGATTCCGATTCCACTTCGGGTTTGGTTCCAGTTCTTATTTCTTTTTCTATTTTTGTTTCAGTTCCAGATCTAGTTCTAGAACCAGAACCTACATTTACTCCTTCGGCTTACTCCAAGGCGTCGACTAAGGCGTCGACTAAGGCATAGAACTTATGCATAACTAAGGCATAGAACTTATGCATAACTAAGGCATAGAACTTATGCATAACTAAGGCATAGAACTTATGCATAACTAAGGCATTACTTTGGCATCTTTGGCACCCAAGGCTCCCTTGGCGACCGTTGGCAGCTGTTGGCTACGCGCGAACCAATTTTAATGTATAAGTGGCAATAAGGACTTTTAGATTCACCAAAGTGGGAGGATTTGAACCCACAACCTCATCCATACAAGGGAAGTGCTTTACCACTACACTCTCTCTTAGAGTTGTCATCAAGTTCTCTGCTCTTATATTTAACATAACTTGCAGCTTTTTCTTACTTTTTCAAGAAGGTTTGGGCACGACGCGATGCGGCATGTCTCAGGGTACATCCTGTCAGAGTACAATTTTCAGGGTACATCCAGACAGGGTACATCCAGGCAGGGTACATCAGGGTACATCCTAGCAAGGTACATCAGGGTACATCCAGATAGGGTTCATTCTGCTAGGGTACATTTCTTGAGGGTACATACCGAGGGGGAAGCACTAGCTTGAAGATCCAAGAGCACTATGGAGGATTTCAGTAATTCGCCTCTACCTGAGGCAACACTCGAACAACAACTAGAGAGCTTTGAGGGGCTCAGAACGAGATCTGGCAATGGAATGAAGTCCTCCAAAAGATACAAACTGATGAACACAACCTTAGGAGAGTAGTAAAAGCTATTGTTTCTGCCCAATCTGATGTTAATCATTCAAATATTGGTGTTAGAAATTACCAGTTTCTATGGTTTGATGGCCGTAAGGATGGGCCTTTAGTCCTATCATGGCTATCACAGTTTGATGATTTTTATACTGATGAAACATATGCTGAAATTGAAAAAGTCAAATTTGCCACTAACTATTTAGTAAGAAAAGCTCAACTCTGGTGGAATGTCCTACGGCACAGTACCAAGCGTCCAACAATGTGGAAGGCCTTCCAAGAGAAAGTAAAGGATTCTTTTCTTCCTCCTCAATATCATCTATATGTGCGATGTGCATGGACGACCCTTACATGGAAGGAGGGTGATACGGTTACTACCTACACGGAGCAGTTCTGGAAAAATTTAGTATTGGTTCGAATGCTTAAAGATGTACCAGAGGATAGCTTGTAGCAGAAATATGATGATGGTTTGGAGGTGGGAATCCAAGCTAAGCTTCACACTCTATGATCTACAACCCTCAACGAGGCTATATCTTTTGTCTATGATGCAGAGAAGGAATTACAGTCCATAGCCAAGTCACTTCGACTACAACAACCATGTCACCGACCACTTTTTGTTAAACCAAATCTTCCCATGAGATGTAATTTTAATGCCCCATCTTACCCTAGTTTTCCTCGTACACCGCAATCCAATTACTCAACTGCACCTGTTGCATCATCTCTTCAAACTATCAAACCACCTACCCTCCAAACTTCAGCACTAGATGCCCAACAAAAGCGACCATGAATCACCTGTTGGAATTGCGGTAAACCTGGACATACAAAAATAAGGTGCCGATTGCGACCTCTTCACATGAAACCGGCTATAGCTCAATTGCATAACATGGAGGTCCATAATGAAGAAATTCCTCCTTTTTGGACAGAGGAATCATTAGAGAAGGACTTAAGTACCTTGGGTAATGATATCTCTCTTCACTCTCCACTTTGCATGCAGGGTACAATAAATAACAAACTAGTTAAAATTCTACATGATGATGGTAGTTCACATGACTATATTTCATATTTATTAGTACAAGAACTTAAATTACAAATGTTTCCTTCCTTGTATAAAGTGAAAGTTGCATTTCAAGGTAGTCGTTATAATGTAACACGAGAAGTGCAAGATGTTATGATTAGCATAGGCCCATATGTTGATTCACGAACATTTTAAATTGCACCTTTTCAATCTTACAATGTTATACTCGGTATGCCTTTTCATCACCATTATAACCCATGCATTGACTACCATACACATACCTTTAACTTTGAATTTAAAGGTCAAATCATTACTTTGTCTGCATGGCATGATTTCCAGCCATTTCCATTGATTAGTCACACTCAAGTTAAACGTGCATTTAGGAAAGGATTCAACTCATGCATTGTTTTTGTCAATGCCATCAATTATTATACTCATACACTTCTTGATGCATATAAACCTTTCATGAGTATTTATAAGGTATCCTATTCCTGAAATAGATGATCTCTTAGATAAGTTACGAGGAGCTCATGTCTTTACTAAAATTGATCTTAAATCGGGTTACCATCAGATTTGTATGACACAAACTGATATTTTTAAGACTACATTTAGAACTCAAACATGTTGATATATTTAGGTAGTGATGTGTGTGAACACACTAGGACCGTCGGGGCACTTTTTTCCCTCTTTAGGAGGTTTTTTTCCCCCGGCTTGTATATACGCCTATTGCCCTAATGGGCTACTTATCTTTGTACATTCTCTAGTAATACATTCAGTATTGTGTGTTTGGGCTCCAAGCTTCTTCTTCTTCCTTGTGCTCGTGTGCTTTCGCAGACGTCTAACTCCAACAATTGGTATCAGAGCAGGTCATCGCTTCATCTAGGGCGCCATCGACACTCCTCCGTTTTCAGTCTCAAAATCGCACGAATTTTGGTGAGCATACTCAGCGTGTTTCCGAGATCAAAACAGCTTTGCTGTGTGGTGCTGAAATCACGATCTGAGCTCGTTTCGGTCTCCAAACGCACTATCGTAGCGCTTGTGTAGGCTATTTCATCTTTTTGTGCCAAAGGTATATACCAGTTTCTGTTCACCAGTTTAAGCGTCTCGAAGTCTGCTACAAGTCTAGCAGAATTCATCTCGGCAGTTCCGTTCAACTTTTTGAGATACAGTCAATTTTCTGCATCAAGGTATTTTAGTCACTGGCCATGGCTGAAAGCAGTGATGTATTCCGTATGTTGGCTGTTGAGGATAAGTTGGATGGTACCAACTACCCATTATGGGCTTATATGATGCGACATGTATTGGTTGCAAAAGGATTGTGGAACATTGTGCAGGGTGTTGAAAGACGTCCTATTACACCTGTAACGACAGGTACTGCAAATACAGGTGCTGGAGTTGATGAAGATGGTGTCGAAGATGATATTCTGCAGATTCGTGTTCATGCTACTGTTTCTATTGTACCTACTACAGAGCGAATTCGCTGGGATGGCAGAGATGCCCAGGCACATGCATTGATAGCTTTGTCTATCAAATGTGCCATTATTCCTCACATTCGCTCTTGCAGAATAGCTAAGGATGCTTGGGATACACTTACCACATTGTACCAAGCTAGGAATGAGGCTCGTGTTGCTTACCTCCGAAAACAGTTGGAGAGTGAGCACATGAATGAAGGTGATTCTATGGACAGTTTCCTAACAAAGACCACAGACTTGAAGGAACAGTTGATTTCTGCTGATGAGGTTATACCAAATAGCTCACTTGTGCAGACCATTCTGAATGGTCTTCCTGACTCATATCAGAGTTTTGCTTCTACTCTTCGGTTGATGATGGAAGGCAATCCGAATGCCTTATCATTTGAGGAGTTAGTCTCTGTTCTATTGCAGGAAGATTAATCCAGGCAAAACAGTTCCATTATGCGAGTTGCAGATCAAGCTTTCCTGGCTGGTCAGAAGGGCAAAGGAAAATGGAACTCTTCAACTAGTAAGCAGAAATCTGCTAATTCTACATATTCGAAGAAGGAAGATAAAGATGAGAAGAAATCACAAAAGCAAAAATTGTTTTGTAAGTACTGTAAAGGGAATGATCATATCATAAAGAACTGTCCAAAACTGGCTACTAAAGAGGCAAAGAAGAAAGAGGCTGGAATGGTTGTTGCAAAAGCCTCTAAACCAAAAACAGAGTCTGCAAATCTTGTGCAGGAAGAAGAATGGGCGTTTACTACTGTCTGCAGTTTTGACCCATCTTCTCATGAGCAGTGCATGTCTGCAGTAGACTCAGATGTTTGGTATCTTGACAGTGGGGCGACCAAACATATTACCTCGCAGCATAGTTTCTTCTCTTCACTCGAGCCTGCCCCTATGGGGAATACTCTTACATGCGCAAACAACTCCTCTTATCCTATTATGGGAGTTGGTAAGATCATTTTGACTGCTACAGATGGTAGTTCTTTCACTTTGTCAGATGCTTTATTTATGCCAGGGATCAAAAAGAACCTATTATCAGTTTCTGCATTAGCCAAGATTGGCTTGGCTGTGAAATTTGTTGATGACAGGTGTACAGTTCATGATCTGTCAAATGGCAGTGTGATTATTGCTTCTAGCATTTTACGTCGTGGGTTGTATAAGCTCATAGTCTACGAAAGATCTGAAAATGATTTGGCATGTGTAGTAAATGATTCTCAAGCTATGTCAGATGCAAACCTTTGGCATGCATGCTTTGGTCATCTGAATTTTGCTAGTTTGCTACACTTGCATAAATCTGAAATGGTGTCCTCTTTGCCCAAACTTGAGGCACCTCGAAAACATGTTTGTGAAGGCTGTATTTTGGGCAAAATGCAGCGTTCCTCCTTTCCAAAAGATGGTTCAGTTCGGGCTACACAAAAATTGCAGCTTGTACATAGTGATGTATGTGGTCCTATGCAGACACCCTCTTTTGGAAATTACCTTTACTTCGTGACTTTCATTGATGATTTTTCTAGGCATGCATGGGTATATCCACTCAAAGCAAAGTCCGAAGTATTCATGTGCTTTAAACAATTTTTGGTTTTGGATGAAAATCTGTCAGCATGTAAAATGGGCACCCTCCGTTCTGATCGAGGGGGGGAATATATGTCTTTTGATTTTAATGCATTTCTGGCTGAACGTGGGATAAAACACCAGTGTATAGTGTCGTATACACCTCAACAGAGAGGAGTTGCTAAACAGAAGAACATGTCTCTCATGGAGATGGCGAGGTGTATGGTCAAGAGTCAGGCTTTACCTCATAGTTTCTGGCTTGAGGCTGTCATGTGTGCAGCATATGTACTGAACAGGTGTCCCACTAAAGCACTGCAGTCTATCACGCCATATGAGGCTTGGCATGACCGCAAGCCATCTGTTGCTCATCTGCATGTTTTTTGTTGTTTGGCATATGCACTAGTGCTTGAACAACATCGCAAAAAATTGGATGATAAGGCAGTAAAATGTATTTTTGTTGGGTACAGTTCTGAAAGTAAAGGCTATCATTTGTATCATCCATAGACTAAACGCATTCTGGTTAGCCGTGATGTTGTCTTTGTGGAAGATGCTATTCACCCATTGCTTTCATGTACTAAGGAGACATCTCTTAGCTCTAAAGACATGTATGACACTTTGATGCCTCTTTTTATAGGTGGACAATCTAGTGCTGGTCCTAATGAGGCGACTTCTCAGACTTTGCAGGTTTCATATGATGATGCAGATCATTCCATTTCTGATGCAGATTTACATGATGCACTTGTTGATGAGAGAGCTGATATTGAGCAAGCAAAAACTATGCCAAAATGGCTGGTGCAGACTTTGCGTGACAGCAAATTAGATGCACCTTTGTCATATCATACTCGTTCAGGCTCTCATAGTGCCTCATTTGCATCAGATTGCTATGCTATGGCTGCGTCTAGTCTCTCTGATGAGAATGAGCCTGTTTCTTTTGATGAAGCACAGAATTAAGAAAAGTGGATGGTTGCTATGCAATCTGAATATGATGCTATAATGAAGAATGGTACATGGTCTTTATGTGACTTGCCTCCTGGCAAGAAGGCCATTGGCACTAAGTGGGTATACAAGCTTAAGCGAAAACCTGATGGTACAATTGACAGGTATAAGGCTAGGCTTGTTGCAAAGGGTTATGCGCAGGAAAGAGGCATTGATTTTGATGAGACCTTTGCACCTACATGCTGTATGACTACTGTTTGGAGCATTTGTGCACTTGCAGCCCATCATGGTTGGAATGTACATCAGTTGGACATTAAAACAGCATTTCTGAATGGTGACTTGCATGAAGAAGTATATGTTTTTCAGCCTCGTGGCTTTGTGCAGAAAGGGCATGAAAACCAGGTGTGCAGGTTAAAGAAGACATTATATGGTTTAAAGCAAGCACCACATGCTTGGTATGAGAAGATACATGCCTATCTGGTTGCACATGGTTTTGAGAACAGTCCAACTGAAAGCACCTTATATGTTAAGCGGGCTAATGATGTGCTTCTGATCATTGTTGTCTATGTTGATGACATGCTGCTCACTGGTCCTATTGAGAAGCATATTGCTGATTTCAAGGCTGATTTGCATGCCTCATTTGAGATGTTTGATTTGGGGCATCTGCATCACTATTTGGGCATTCAGTTTATGCAAGTTGATGGTTGAATGGCTTTGTGTCAAACAAAATATATTGACACATTATTGCAGCGTTTTGGCCTTGAAGACTGTAAACCTATTGCCACTCCTATGGAGAAAGGTTTACGATTGAGTCTTCATGATGCTGGAGATGCATTTGATGATGTTCTCTATCAGTAGGTTGTTGGATGCTTGATTTACTTATGCATTACTCGGCCAGATATTCAATTTGTTGTCTCACATATGAGCAAGTTTATGCATTGCCAAGGAGTCACACATTGGAAGGCGGTTAAGCGCATCTTTCACTACTTGAGTGGTACTTGGCTACTTGGGTTATTTTATCCCAAGGGGGGATCACTACCGCCAGATTTGCATGCTTTTTCTGACTCAGATTCGGCTGGTTGCTATGACACTCGTGTGTCCACCAGTGGTTTTTGCTTCATTCTTGGTAGCTCATGTATATCTTGGTTGAGCAAGAAGCAGCCTACAGTGGCCACTTCTAGTTGTGAGGCTGAGTATAGGGCAGCTTTCACAGCAACTGTTGAGTGTGTGTGGCTCAGACGCCTTATGGCTTATTTGGGTGTTGGCCAGTCTTTTGCCACCATCATCTTCACTAATAGTCAGAGCGCATTGGCAGTTGCGAGGAACCCTGTGTTCCATGCTCGCACTAAGCACATTGAGGTGCATTATGACTATGTCAGGGAGAGGTTCTCTGCTGGGGAGATCAGCTTGGCATATGTGCCCATGCAGGAGAACATTGCAGACCTTTTCACGAAGGCTCTGCCTAGGGAGAAGTTTGAAGCTTTTCGTAAAGCTTTGGGCTTACTTCCTTTTGGTGATTTCCACATAGCTTGGCACTTCCTTATACATGAGTGCCAGCTCCTTGTTCACCGCATCACTCCTAGGGGGGATTTGTTGATATATTTAGGTAGTGATGTGTGTGAACACACTAGGACCGCCGGGGCACTTTTTTCCCTCTTTAGGAGGTTTTTTTCCCCCGGCTTGTATATACGCCTATTGCCCTAATGGGCTACTTATCTTTGTACATTCTCTAGTAATACATTCAGTATTGTGTGTTTGGGCTCCAAGCTTCTTCTTCTTCCTTGTGTTGTTCGCGTGCTTTTGCAGACGTCTAACTCCAACAAAACCAGCCATTATGAATTTATGGTAATGCTCTTTGGACTTACTAATGCCCCTGATACTTTTGCACGAATGTTGAACAACATTTTTCTTGATTACCAAGCTTTTGTTCTTGTATTCTTTGATGATATACTTGTTTACAGTAAGAATGATAGTGAGCACGAAAAGCATCTTGAAATAGTTTTTCATTTGTTTCGAGAGAACACACTTTATGCTAATCCTGAAAAGAGTTACTTCTTTCAACATAAGCTAGAATATCTAGGACATATTATTTCAAGTGAAGGTGTGCATGTGGACCCGAAAAAGATTAGAGTTATAGTAGAATGGCCTACACCACAATCAATCAATGATGTTTGTTCTTTTCTTGGGTTGGCTAGTTTTTATAGGAAGTTTGTTCGAAAATTCTCTTATTTAGCATTGCCTCTCACTTTGTTATTGAAAAAGAAAATAAAATTTGCATGGGGACTTACCCAACAACAATCCAAACTTAAACATGCACTTTCACATGCACCTATTTTACAGTTACCTGATTTTTCACAACCCTTTCATGTCATTACTGATGCTAGTGGTTCAGGAATAGGTGTTTTTTTAATGCAAAATGATCATCCTATTGCATTTGACAGTAGGAAGCTTAAGCCTTCTGAAAAGAATTATAGTGCATATGATAAAGAATTGTTAGCAATTGTGCATGCTTTACGAATTTGGAAACACTATCTTATGGGCTCTGAGGTCTTAATCAAAACCGATCAATAGGCTATTAAGCATTTATTAAATCAACCCTTAATCTCTCATAGGCATCTTAAATGGGCATCATTCATTCAAAATTTCCAACCCATGATCCTATCAGCCTGGTAAATCTAATGTTGTAGGTGATGCCCTTAGCCGATTTCCTTCACATTCTGTTGTATTGCATAATATTTATGCCATTCAAATACATTCTTTTCAAGAAATGGTTTCCACTTATGCATCTTATTTGTATTTTTCATGTGCATGGCATGACTTCAATAATGGTGCATCTTTATCTGATGAACATTATACATTTCATAATGGTTTTCTTTATTTTCAGATTGTGCATAACCCAAGATTTTAAAGATTTTGTCATCAAAGAAATGCATGAAACATCTTACATGGGTCGTAGAGGCATACAGAGCACCATTTCTGCTTGCGAAGATTTCTTCTTTTGGCCACACATGGAAAAAGATATTGCACATTATGTTTCTCAACGCATTGTATGTCAAAGTGTAAAGCGTCATCATGATAAACCATTTGGATTATTAATGCCACTTTCCATTCCAAACGAACCATGGGAACAAATTTCTAAAGTCTTCCTATCACTTCATCACATAATGATATGATTTGGACAATAGTTGATAGGTTTAGTAAATATGCATATTTCATTCCATGTAGAAAAACTTTGTCTACACCTCTAGCTGTGAAATTATTCATTAAATGCATTTTTTTCACATCATGGATTTCCTAAAGTTATGTTATCTGATCATGATGTTCATTTCTGCAATCATTTTTGGGTTGCCTTATTTCAACATTTTGGTTCTAAAATAGATTTTAGCTCTGCATTTCATCCCAAAAGTAATGGACAAAGTGAGGCTACAAATAGTATTATCTTTGATTTTCATTAGATAATCCTAGTAACTGGGATGAAAAGTTGCCATTGCTTCAATTTGCTGACAATAACACCACACACACCACTACTGGTCATGCACCTTTTGAAATTTTTTATGGTAAAAACCTTCCCACTCCCATGTCCCTCACCCAAACTGACATTCCAATGGCTGATTCTATTGCTCAAGATCACATTCATGATGTTCACGAGCACATTAGGAAAAGTCAAGAGCGATATACACGTCATATCAATACTAAACAATTAGCCAAAGACTTCAAAGAAAATGATTTTGTATGGTTGTGTATCATTAAAAGACATCTCAAAAATATTTTGCACCATCCTAAAATGAAACTTGCACCACGTTATTATGGACCGTTTTGCATTATACAATTAATGATAATTCATTTAGATTAGATATTCCATCTCATTGGAATATACATAACTCTTTTCATATTAGTTTACTTAAACCATTTAAAGGAACCTTACCACTTACTCCACTTCTTGATGACCCTCCTTTAATTGAAGAACAATCTGAAATCTTGGTTCCTAAGAAAATAATTGATCATGATGTCACTACTACATGCACAGGTACTCAATATCATCGATATTTAGTTAAGTACAAAAATCATTCTCTTGAAAAATGTCAGTGGATTCATAAAACACAATTAACACCCCATTATGACCACTTAATTTCTACATATCATACACAAACACATTAATGTAACACCTCCATGAACATTTCCATGCATGTGTTTTTACATGGAACATGCTTATTTTTGTTCAGTGATGAAACATGTGACAAGCCATCCATGTTTATTATTTTATCAACTGAGTTCAGTTGCTTTTTCAACTAAGGGGCATGTTATAACTTATGGAATATGTTGAACAATGCATTGTTGGAGTGTTAAATTATTAATGTATTAATGTGTTTTTTATGTTTTTGATATAGAAGCTAAAGGTTCGTGAGGAGCGTGGAAGGCATGAAAGGTCAGACATCAATAATCCGACTTATAATTTATTTATTTTGTAAATAAACCTGCATAGAAGGTTCTATTGTTAAAAATAATTAGAAAAGTAATGGTTAGAATAAGGGTCGTTGTGGACCGCGGTTTCTGTTATTGAAAGCAATGGCTTTCTATAAAAGTTACCAACTTTTAGTTTCACGCTTGCTTTTCAAAGCCGCTCTCATGTAACCACTCTTTTCAATGTAATCAAAAATTCCTATAAATACATGCACTATGTGGACTGTCGAAATAGAGCGCATGGGGGGAGATTGCATCCAATACTGTGTTCTATCTCATCTCTTGTTGTGTCTATTTTTTTGTGTGTTTTCAGCATCTATAACCTCTATGTGCATGTGAGTTAAGATCCTGACAACAGACAGAAGGCACTAGACTATGCACTCATTGGAGATAATTTATATAAGCGTGTTAAAGATGGTTACCTATGAGTGTGTGTCCATGAGAGTGAATATCTTAAGATATTAAAAACTACTCATCAAGGAGTAGCAGGAGGACACTTTGGACCAGATCACGTGATCAAAGCAATCCTATTTGCATGATTGTGGTGGCCCTGGATGCACATACCTATGTGAACTAGTGTGAGGTATGTCAGCGAACTCAATATCTGATAGTGCATTCTCTAAGTGGGGATTAGACTTTGTTGGTCCTATTAATCCCCCAGCTAAGGGTTCACATGTTGAATACATCATTGTTGCCAAATACTATCTAACCAAGTGGGTAGAAGTGAAGGCCACAAGGAAGAATAATGCTCAAATGACAGCTAAGTTCTTATTTGAGAACGTGTTCACTAGGTATGGGTTACCAATAGAGCTAGTAAGTGATAGCGGCACTCACTTCTTGAATGAATTCATTGAAAATCTTCTCCAAGAATTCTTGGTAGTACATAAGAAGTCTGCCCCCTATCATCCATAAGCTAATGGACAAGCCGAGAGCACCAATAAGATTCTATGCAATGTGCTGACCAAATTAGTCAATAATAAATGCTCTGATTGGGACAAACAGTTACACCATGTTGTTTGGGCATACAGAGTTGCCCATAAAACGATGCTCCAAGCCACACCCTTTCAGATGGTGTTTGGACAAAATGCAGTGATCCCATTAGACTTCTTGATACCCACACTGAAAGTAGCATAGGAGCATGAGTGGACAGGTCATGAACTCTCTTCGAGGATCTTTGATCTTGAACGGTTAGGAGAAACAAGATTGAGAGCAGTAGTAGGGATTTATGTGGTTAAGAAGAGACAAAAGGCATGCTTCGATGCCCATGTGAAGGATAAATGCTTGAAGCCAAGAGATTTAGTCTTAATTTACACATTGAAGCAACATGCACGAAAGTTGGAGAAGCGTGGCTATGCACTTATGATCATAAATCATCTCAACTAGTGGAGCAGTTCAATTAGCTACTCTAGAAGGTGATGTCCTCCCTAGTCACATCAGCGAATGCAGAGTCAAACTATATCAAGAACCCCTCATAGAGGAAATGCTAAACCGACTCAACACTGCAAAGAAACGTAAGGAAGAAGAAAAACGAATTCACAAAGAAGCACAAGCAAAAGCTTTAGAACGCATCCAAAGAATGAAATTGAGAAGACAGGGTAGAGGTGAGCCTAGATCAGATGCATATGAAGCTCCAAGATATCACATGGCCATGTATGACACGCCAAGAGCCCATTCCCATAGAATAGTTGATCGACGACCTTTTGTAACCCTAGAAGTAGGACAAGGAAATAATGCAATGAAAGTACGAGCCTTGATTGAATCAGGTTCCACGAGTGTTGTTAAGTTGTCATATTGTCAAACTATGCAACAGAATGTCAATCCTATAAAAGCTTATCTTATAGGATTGGGAGGAGTGGAAACCCCTTGCGTAGGTGAGCTTAAACTTCCCATTAACCTTCAAGAGATTCAAATGTCAGTAAAAGTGCTAGTATGTCAGGATGAGGATCTCATCAAATGCCTCATCCTAGGTCAAGATTGGATCTACAATAATGCAGTTAATCTTAACCTAAGAAGTGGACTTCTTTAGGTCTGGATGCAATAGCAATATTTAACTATAGAACTGACCACTAGAACATTTGAGGAAGTAGGAAAGACACCAACTCCTGGTCCTTCCAGGAGCACACTTATGGAAAAAGATGCTTTTCTTGTCCAACACTGTGATGTAGAAAATCGCCAATCTAGGAGTTGTGAAGTAGTTGGAACTCCCTTTTGTTCTAAAGAAAGTCACGGCCAAGGAACTATCAACCCATGGGAAGAGGACGAAGCAGAGAAGCAGTAGTCACAAACAATGGATAGCCCCTATCAAGGTGTCTCAACCACCAAAGCAAATATGGGTATAGAAAGGCGATCATCTTGTTGTGGCTAAGCTAGAACCACCGACTAAATGTCACACGAGTGATCGATGACAGGACACTAATAAGAAGTCTCTTAAAGATTTTCCAATGAAATTAATGTCTATCTGGGTAGCCAAGAAGACAATGAAGTCCGACCCACAATCAAGAAAAATTTGGGTGCCTAAGGCTTGCTTGCGGGCTCTAATAGCTACACATAAACCACAAAATGTATAGCATTACTGACACACTCGAACAAACGATACCCATAATTGTTTGACATGCACACTCACATATTCATCCACGAGCACGAGCAGGATCACTTGTAAATGGGTTCCTAAAAGGCCTCATTTCAAAGTAGAAATTGTTGTGAAGCCTTCTGAAGTTTCCACCAAGTCAGAATGCAAAGCCATACATACACTATGTGTGGCAACTCAAATCTTGTAGTAAACCCCTTGACCCCACTGTGTAAACCCACCTCCATATACTAACTTCTACACTACATTGCACTACTCCAGTTAGCACCTAGGAACCCTTCATCCACTAACCACACCACATCCACAATCACATGAGCACTAACTAACCTGCTGACCATAGCACAGTTCATCATGTTAATGTTGTAACGGGGAAAAATGGGCATTTGTGTCATTAACATGTATTTATATATTCTCACACAACCGGCAATCATCACCCTCAACATGGCAGAGGCTGCAAGAATGAGCTCCCACGTAGGCACAAGTGGGAAAGCCCTAATGAACCAGATACTTGAAGAAGGAGGTGTGGATGACCACTTCATAGCTTCCCTCGACCTGCTCCCAGGTGCATTGGGAGTATCGGAGGATGTCCACACCACCTTTTCCCACTCTCAGAGATTCAAACAAAGACATGGAAAACGACCACCAAGATCAGGAAAGCACGTACACATTATAGTTTCAGAACCACACGACACCACTTCCACGACCACTGCCACAGCACACTCCACTCAACATACTGACAAACCCCACATGTCAAGTGCACTCCCATCCCCATCCTTACCACCCTCCCCTCCAACTCCACCCCCCTCACCTCATACCACAACCACCATTGTCTCTACTGTTACCACCACTGTCTCAATCGCTCTTGGTGAATCACACGATATAGGTCAATCCTCACAACTATCATGATCCGACACCACCAACTTTGTAAATATCACCATGGGCTATAGGGATTTAACCATGGTTATAGGGAATCCCATTTCCCCTGTCATGCATCTAGGTGGCCCACATGCACAAGTAGGCACACCATTGTACACTTTCACCACAGTCACCACACCTACCATCCCCGTGTATATGGTAGCCCCCACGACTGCATCCACTCACGACCAAATGGACATATCACCCCAAAGTGCACCAATCCCTCCCCCCATATTTCCACAACCTCCCATTCCCCTACCACCAAACATCACCATTTCCCACCACGGCATTCACCACCCCTTTCCCTCTTCCCTATCTCCCTGCATTCCAAACCTTTATGGCACCCACCCCTCTAAATAATTGTTGGAAGTCAATGTACATATGGTCCACTTCTAGCAAATCTACATTTTGGACTTAGCATTTCTTGTAAAGTTTGCGTAAAACTTTTTAAGGCTAGATAGATAGAGCTTGGCTAGAGCTACCTAGTGGTATGCTTCATCAGAGGTCATAATAGGGAGAAAAGTCAAACCCTAATTCAGTCCAAAATGGAGGATGAACATTTTCTGAAGGACCAAACTCAAAAGTAGCTAGGTTTTTATGTCAAGTGACCAAAAGTAAGCAAACTTGGGCAATAAAATTAAAGCTAGGCAATTTGTGGGTGATCGCAAGTTTTTAAAGAAGAAAAGCAAAATCAAATTAAAAAATAGTGATTGGAGTTTTTTAAATTAATGATAGCAGCTTTTTACAACATTGTTGGATTTTTTCACCAAAAACATGTGCATGTTTTATTTGGGAGACTAAAACCTATGTAAGAAGCACCTTGGCACACTTTTGACATATCGTGAAGCTAGAGTTGATGCTTACTTGTGTCAATCTTGGAGTTCTGAAGCTTTGGAGGTGAAGGAGAGGCTACTCTCTTGGAGCAAGGAGTCTTCTACAAGGTGGTGGCAGCTATCTTTTCTAAGTTAGCCTTATATTCTGTTTTTAGGGTTTTTGAACCCTAATTTCAGATTTGTTGCACTTTCTTGTGAGGTCAGGTACACTTCGTTGCTCATTCGCTTCACACACACTCAGATTATAACAGTATAATCTGAAATTCTGTATCATCATCTTCTTGGTTATTCTTCCATTAGTGAGTGCACCACATCATATGGTTGAGTAGTACTCCCATGTTGTAATTCAGCCATCTATATGTAGTGAGTAATCATTTTGCTTATGTTACTTATCCTTGTCTCAAGATCTCTTTCTTTCTATCTCTCATTTATCATCTTGCTTAATTAAGTGTATGCTCAAAGGTTTTTATTATTGGAAGATCCTGGCGCCCCAAATTCCAACACTTGGTATCATAGCATAATTGACATACACACTTAGTTAAGATGAGTGAGATGAGAATTGAGATTGAGGACAAGTTGGATGGATCATCTAATTATCCCATGTGGAGTTTCATGATGATGAATTTGTTAGTGACAAAGGATTTATGGAGTATCAACAATAGATCCTTAACAAGACCAAGATGAGAAGGCAAAGAAGAGGATACAACTTCAAGAGGTATTGGTGTTGCTATCACAGAACCAACTGAAGAAGAGGAAACCACTTCTACATCCAGAGTCACGGGTAGATCCTTACCCAGAGTTTGTCCTACTGAAGATCAGGCAAGATGGGATTCTAGAGATGCTTTAGCACTCTCATTCATAGAAATGAGTGTTAAAAAGCATATTCTACCGTAGATCAGATCTTGTAGAAGTTCTAGATAAGCTTGGTTGAAGTTTGAGAATCTTTTTCAGAGTAGAAATCTTGCTAGGAAAGCTCACTTGAGGAGAGAACTAGCAAATACAAGGATGACGACTGGTGAGTCAATTCAAACCCACATTACGAGACTCATTGACTTGCGAGATCAACTTCTAAATGTAGGAGTTGAGATATCATATGAAGAAATGGTAAATACGCTGATTAAACACTTCCTACCTCATATCAGTCATTTATAACCACTCTTGCCCTTACCACAAGAGATAGAGAGGTTACATTTGAAGAATTAGAGTTCTTGTTACTTCAAGATGAAGATCAATTGAAGGGAATGGAAGAGAATGAAGAAGCACTTTTGTCTTCATCAAAGGGTAAAAATAAGAAGAAGGATAAGAAGGAAAAGCAATCCAAGATGGAAAGTAAGTCCTCTTTACCTTCTACTTCAGATTCTGTTTCTACTACATCTAAAGAGAAGTCTTCTAAGAAGAAGGAAGCATTATGTCACTATTGCAAGAAACCTAGACATTCCATTGCAGTGTGTCAGAAAAAGATTGTAGCAAAAAAGAAAAAGGTATCAGGTAATGTTGCAGAAGATGATAAAAAAGGGAAATCTCAAGGTGATTCTTATGGATGTATCACCATTGAGGAAGTAGCTTTTGATCAGGCAGCTTTACAAGTTCTTTCAGCAGATCCTTGGATATTTGGCTCAGGT
Source organism: Ceratopteris richardii (assembly GCA_020310875.1). Taxonomy (NCBI): domain Eukaryota; kingdom Viridiplantae; phylum Streptophyta; class Polypodiopsida; order Polypodiales; family Pteridaceae; genus Ceratopteris; species Ceratopteris richardii. The sequence continues at coordinate 160,915,061 of CM035429.1, read as the reverse complement.
GCTACAAGGCATATGACAGGGTGCAGAGATGTGTCTTCTTCTCTTTCCTATTCTACAGGTAGAAGAGTTACTATTGTAGATGGCAACGATATGGATGTTGTGAAAATAGGTACAGTAACTCTAAAGTCAAGAGAAGGTGGTAATTTTCAGATTTCAGATGTTTTATATATACCTAAAATGAAGAAGAATCTGCTATCTATATCTGCATTTTTAGGTGATGGTTTCAAAGTTGTATTTGAGAGAGATATTTGTAAGATCTTATCACACAAAGAAGAGAAGTGTATTTTACAAGGTGAGCATAGAGGAGGTATTTTTATTTTGTTAAAAATCAGTCAGGCATATGCTGTCAAATCTTCATCACCAGTGGAAGATATGAAGCTATGACATGAGAGATTTGGACATATTAGTTTTGGAGCTCTCAAGAGTATCAAAGATATAGGTATGGTTGAGAGTTTACCCTCATTCGAGCTACCAGATGATTCAGATATATGTGAAGGTTGTCTTGAAGGTAAGATGCAATAAACTACCTTCCAAGAAACATGGTCATATTATAGCTACCAAGAAATTGCAGATTATTCATTCACATGTTCTATTTGTTGATGATTTTACAAGATACTCATGGATCTATGGTCTTAAGTTGAAGTCAGAAGTCTTTCCTTTGTTCAAGAAATTTGTAGCTATGGTTGAAAATGAAAGTCAGGTAACTATCCAGATTATCAAAAGTGATAGAGGTGGAGAATACTTGTCAAATGAGTTCCAGACATTTCTTGAAGAAAAAGGTATTACTCGACACCTTACTATTGCTTATACTCCTCAGCAGAATGTTGTTGCAGAAAGAAGGAATAGAGTACTTGTTGAGATTATGCGGAGCATCATGGAGTCCAAGAAGCTTTCACCGAAATTTTGGTTTGATGTAGTACATACAGCTAATCACATTTAGAACAAGTCATCTACAAAATCTTTAAAGGTAATCACACGTTATGAATCTTATCATGGTAGAAAACCTAGTGTGAGTTACTTCAGAGTATTCTGATCACTTTCTTATGTACATCTTGAGAAAAAGGATTGAAGCAAACAAGATGTAAAGGCAAAGAAAGCTATTTTTATTGGATATCCTATTGAAAGTAAAGGATATAGGTTTTATGGTCCAGAGACAGGTGAAGTTATTCTTTCACGCAATGCATATATTGCTGAAAATAAGGTATATGATAAAGAAGCAGGGATTCTAGAGTTCATTAGTGAAAATGATTATGGATGTTTTAGAAGGAATTTGGAAGTACATGTTCAGCCATATCAAGAGGGAGTTAAAATTCCTAGGATTGAAGAAAGTGGAATTTCACAACCTTCTATAGAGTCAGTTCCACATGAGACTTTAGTTCCAAAAATGGAAGAAAGTACTAGAGTTCTAGAAATTCCTAGTACCTCAGAAGGACTAGTTCCAGAACTAGTGGAAGCTGAAGGGTCAGAAAGAGTTTCACCACTATTTAAGGATACACCTACTTGGTTATATCAGACATGGAAAGATAGTGGTATAAAAACTTTTACAAGAAGAACAAGGAGTCAGACTAGACAACAACAACAACAAAAAGATCATGTAAGTTTTGCTAAAGACTTTGAGATTCATGATATTTTGGCACTTACAACAGTTGAAGATGAATCTGCATGTGTTAAAGATGCACTTAACATTCCTATTTGGAGAAAAGCTATGCAAGAAGAGATTGATTCTATTCATAAGAATCAAACTTGGTAGCTATGTGAGTTACCAGAGGGAAAGAAAGCTATAGGTGTAAAATGGATCTTCAAAATCAAATGGAAAGCAAATGGTACTATTGACAAGTACAAAGCCAGATTAGTTTTCAAAGGATATGCACAACAAAAAGTTATTGATTATGATGAGACATTCGCTCCTACGTCTAGGATGACAGTTATTAGGTCAATACTTACTTTAGCATCACATTTTGGTTGGCATATATATCAACTTGACATAAAGACTACTTTTCTAAATACATGAAGATGTATATATTCAACAGCCAGAAGGTTTTGAAGGGACAGGTAAAGAACACTTAGTATGTGTTTCCATAACTCAGATGCAGCCCCAACTCTTTATGTCAAAGCTGAAATAGGCACGATGATTATAGCAATCATTTATGTGGATGATATTATAATCACAGGTCCCAGAGATGAAGATTTGCAGATGTTCAAAGAACAATTGAAGCAAACATTTGATATGAATGATTTAGGAATCTTGCATTATTATCTTGGGATTCAGTTTTTGTTTAAGGATGAATGTATCTATATGACACAACAGAAGTACATTGAGAAACTTTTAGAAAGGTTTCAGATGACTGATTCTAAACCTATGCAAACACCTATGGATGAGAACACGTCTTTATAGATGGTAGCAGATGAAGAGTCATTTGATGCTACTTTATATAGTCAAGCAGTTGGATGCTTGATATATCTTTGTAATACATGTCTTGATAAACAGTTTGCACTTTCTCAAGTATCAAGGTTCATGCAAAATCAGACAATGTTACATTGGAAAGCAGTAAAGCGAATCTTCAGATATTTGAAGGGAACTTCAAATTATGCTATGGTATTTTCGAAATCTACACATTTGTTACTAAAAGGATTTTCATATTTTGATTGGGCAGGAGATAGAGACACTAGAAGAAGTACTAGTGCATTTTGTTTTTATCTTGGAGATTGTCTTATCTCATGGCTATCGAAGAGACAACCCACTATTGCAACTTCATCGTGTGAAGGTGAATATTGGCAGCATTTACAGCTACTTTGGAGTTAGTTTGGTTGTAGAAGTTTTTTAGTTATCAAGTGTGAGAGTACATGAACCCATTCAAATATTTTCAGATAGCTAGATTGCAATAGCTATAGCAAAGAATCTATTGCATCATGCAAGGACAAAGCATATAGAGGTACACTACCACTAAATTTGAGAGCAGATAGCAAAGAAGCACATTGAGCTAGTTTATGTTCCTTCTACTGAGAATGTTGCAGATATATTTACCAAAGCATTGAATAGAGATAATCATGAGAAGATGTGCAGGTTACTGAAGCTTGTACCAGTATGACATTGAAGGAGGTATTGTTGGAAGTCAATGTACATATGGTCCACTCCCAGCAAATCTACATTTTGGACTTAGCATTTTTTGTACAGTTTGGGTAAAACTTTTTTAGGCTAGATAGATAGAGCTTGGCGAGAACTATCTAGTGGTATGCTTCATTTCTTTCATTAGAGGTCAGAATAGGGAGAAAATTCAAACCCTAATTCAGCCCAAAATCGAGGATGAACATTTTCTGAAGGAGAAAACTCAAAAGCAGCTAGGTTTTTATGTCAAGTGACCAAAAGTAAGCAAACTTGGATGATAAAATTAAAACTAGGCAATTTGTGGGTGATTGCACTTTTTTAAAGAAGAAAAGCAAAAGCAAATTAAAAAATAGCAATTGGAGTTTTTTAAATTAACGATAGCAGCCTTTTACACCATTGTTGGATTTTTTCGCCAAAAACATGCACATGCTTTATTTGGGAGACTAAAACCTATATAAGGAGCACCTTGGCACACTTTTGACATATCTTGAAGCTAGACTTGATGCTTACTTGTGTCAATCTTGGAGTTCTGAAGCTTTGAGGTGAAGGAAGGTGAAGGAGAGGCTACTCTCTTGGAGCAAGGAGTCTTCTACAAGGTGGTGGCAGCTATCTTTTGTAAGTTAGCCTTATATTCTGTATTTAGGGTTTTTGAACCCTAATTTTAGAATTAGGGTTTGTTAATTTCCAGATTTGTTGCACTTTCTTATGAGATTAGGTACAGTTCGTTGCGCATTCGCTTCACACACACTCAGATTATAACAGCATAATCTGAAATTTTGTATCATCATCTTCTTGGCTATTCTTCCATTAATGAGTGCACCACATCATATGGTTGAGTAGTACTCCCATGTTGTAATTCAGCCATCTATATTTAGTGAGTAAGCATTTTGCTTACGTTACTTATCCTTGTCTCAAGATCTCTTTCTTTCTATCTCTCATTTATCATCTTGTTTAATTAAGTGTGTATGCTCAAAGTTTTTTAGTATTGGAAGATCCTGGGGCCCCAAATTCCAACAATAATGTGTTCAACACTTTATATCAATGTGTTTCTCAGCTACAACATGATTATCGGCATTTAGACGCATAGCATACAAACTTGTTCAAAGACCATGAGACACTACAAGAACAAATCACGGCCATGAAGAAGGATAAGGTGGAACTACAACGCAGCTATGATAACTTACAAAAATAGTATGTGGAATTACTGGTCAACCCCCCTGAACCAGATAAAGAAGCGCAACAACATCTTGAGGAAATGCTACGCGTACAACAGGCAGACAATCTCAAGATACGTTGTAACCTCAAATTATTGAGGAAGCACATGTCCACAGCATTGGAAGAGACCAAAAGAATCCAAGAACAGAATGAAGAAAATCTAGAAGCAACAATGGAAGGTTCACCTCAAGAGATCAACTTGGAGCAGTTCAAAGCCCTCCCTTCAACCATCATGCAGACAATATTGGATACACGTGCAGACCTCGTAGAGGCATATGATGCATTAAAAAAAGAGTGTGACAAACTACGGAAGAAATTAACTAGTCAAAGTACCAAACATCTGAGTCTATTGTTGACATGCACTGCTCATGAGAAGATGGGTCAAAACTGCAAACAGTAGTAAACGCCCATTCTTCTTCCTGCACAAGATTAGTAGACTCCGTTTTTGGTTTAGAGGCTTCTATAACAACCATTCCAGCCTCTTTCTTCTTTGCCTCTTTAGAAGCCAGTTTTGGACATTTCTTTATGATATGATCATTCCCTTTACAGTACTTGCAAAACAGTTTCTGCTTTTTTTATTTTCCTCATCTTTATCTTGATTCTTCAAATGTGAAGCATTTGCAGATTTCTGCTTACTAGTAGAAGAGCTTCATTTTCCTTTTCCCTTCTGACTAGCCAAGAAAGCTTGATCTGCAAAACGCATAATGGACCTGTTTTGCCTGGACTGATCTTCTTGCAACAGAACAGAGACTAACTCCTCAAATGACAAGGCATTTGGATTTCAATCGAAGAGTAGAAGCAAAACTCTGATATGAATCAGGAAGACCATTCAGAATGGTCTGCACAAGTGAGCTATCTGGTATAACCTCATCAGCAGAAATCAATTGTTCCTTCAAGTCTTTGATTTTTGTTAGAAAATTTTCCATAGAATCACCTTCATTCATGTTCTCACTCTCCAATTGTTTTCGGAGGTAAGCAACACGAGCCTCATTCCTAGCTTGGTATTGTAATTTTGCTTTATTCTCTAATCTCGACACAATCGCTAGCTTTGGTGACGTAGATAGGCTTTTCGATTGGTGTTAAATAGGGGTCTCATTTCCTTTAGTAGTAGATCTTAATTGGTGTCTTCACATGACTCAACTGGTTCTCTTCATGAGCTCTAGTGTGTCATTGACCATCTTGAGAAATCCTTCCTAGAGAGGACAAAGGCTACAGTCGCCTAAATGCAAAGGCTACAGTTTCCCAAACTTAATCAACTTAGTGGAGGAGGGTCCTTAGGGAGTCACCCAAATGTAATGGAGGAGGGCTTCACTGCACCCAAAATTCTTAGGTGGAAGGTAGGGCTACCCTGTGCCCAATATATTCTCAAATGCAAGATAGGGCTACATTGCACCAAAATATTGAAGTTTCCTAAAATGGCTAACCTTTTTAGTACTCTATCAAAGTGACCTTGGAAGGAATCTACAAAAGCCCTATCCCATCGGGCATGCCAAATTTTCACTTATAGACGTTGAAGAAGTATGTGTCGGTATAGGGAATGCAATATGCACTACTCCTGGCGCATATTGGGGACATCATGAAAATCTCATAAATAGCATGCAACCTCACACTAATGAAATTAGAGGAAGGAAAGACTACTTAAGAGAAAGACATAGATACACTGGTAGAACAACAAGATAGAATGACAAAACAACGAGTGAAATATCTTTATGCAATATAAGAGCCTTAACAACCAAGTACTAATATGTCTTCTCAACTATCCTTCTAGGTACCCTCGCACTAGCACCAACTATCAGGGACTCTTGGTTCCAAGGTATGAGCAAGACACGCCTCTAAGTTGCTAGGATGATGGCTTATGAACTAGCTATGGACTTTATATCCTCTATCCTCATCTATCTATCTTCATGCATCTTCTTAGGAAGAGCCTTCGTTTTATAGACAAGTGGTGGGATACAAGAGGAGGGTCTGTTACATACAACATACAAGAGTAGTGGGCAATTAATGTATTGAGCAGTTGCATTTGTGAGTAGCCACCAATACCAAACTTTGTCTTGTAGTGTTGAGTGGTTGAGCTCCACTTTGCCACCTTGTCAACCTCTACAGCCATCTCGCCTTGTCAGGTGAATTGGTCCTCTAGGTGAATTTGGGCATCTAGGTGCCCTTGTTGTCCCCTTGTGTTAAAAAATAAAGAAGAAAGGTCGTATATATTTTTGCAAAAAAGGATTTTCTTCAAATGGAAGGAAAGTAAAAAAATGAAAAATGGAAGCATTTACTTTAGCAAGTAGTGCAGATCAAAAGATAATCAATCAAAAGAGAATCGAATCCAAAAATCTGAACTGGAAGATGAGTGGCTACTCAAAGTAATGGAAGAGTTATGGAGAAGAACTCTCAAACTCATCATGAGAGTTTTTGGCCACTTGGCTATAAAAGAGGCAAGGGAGGACACTCAACAATAGAGGAAGAAGGCATGGAAGTCCCCTTCTAGGTAGTTCATTTGGTTTGAGTCATTTCGTTCTCTTCACTCTCATAGACTATGTCCAACCGCATACCAATTTCTGGGTAGCATAGTTGTAAGAGTCATATCTCTCAATGTATGTATCTATTTTTAGTGTTTAAACATTCGTTGGAAATTTTATCTCAAGCAAGTCCTTTCTCTAGAACAATTTTATCAAATTCTTTATGGTCTGTGAGTTATTCAATTTTTAGTGAAGTCCAGTTTTTAGCCTAACTAAGTGAATAGGTAGCCTGTTTTGAGGCAAAGAATTGCCAAACCAAAACTTTTCCAAATTGAGTGTTTGATAGCTCATTTTAAAGCTATAAGTGTCTAGTTTGAGTGACCAAACTTGGAAGTTCATTGCATTTTTCAATTGATACCAGTTTTCATTTGAATGTTCAGCTATTGGTAAAAGTCTTGATCTTGAGAAGGTCTTCTACACTTTCCGCTGCGAATAGGAGAGGAATTCTCCAACAATTGGTATGAGAGCATTGGAGCTTGAAGAGGCAAAGTATTGGAGCTAGAGTAAAGCAAAGGAGAAGCTACAAATCAAGGGGGAGCTTTGTAAAGTCAAGAAAGAGTGCCACAACATATTTGAGGTAAACTTCAATCTTGGAAGTTTTCAATGGCTGATTTAGGACAATAAGTTGAGAAGTTAGACAAAGATAATTTTTAGTCTTGGAGGTGTAGAATGAAACATTACTTTAAAGGTAAAGGTTTATGGAGTCTAGTTACTAGAGATGATCCACAACCGGTGGACCTTCAAGATCCAAACATTACTCTGGCACAAAGGAGACAAATTGTTGATTGGGAAGAGAGGAATCAAAGGGTGATGTTCCTCATCTCACAAGTTATTTCTAACACTATGATTGGTCATGTGTAAAGCTTAGAAATAGCCAAGGAATTTTGGGAAGCATTGGAGAAGGTGTATGCTACCTCAACAAGGTCTCAGATGATGCAACTCAAGAACAAGCTCAACAACACGAAGAAAAACTCAAACCAAAGCATTAGCGAGTATACATTGAAGATCAAGGAGCTTCGAGATCAGTTAGCATCAGTTGGATGCAAGATAGAAGAGGAAGACATCGTCCAAATAGCCCTCAATGGAATGAGGAGTGACGAGAAGTGGAAGCCCCTCATCACAAACATTCTTTATAGAGACCCTCTACCAACTTTCGACGAGATTATACCAAATCGTGTGGCTGAAGACGTTGCTCAACAAGGAGAAGGCAACAAAGGTAAGGACAGCCATACTCAAATGTTATATGCAAGTCGAGGTAGAGAAGGAACTCAAGAGGAGGCTCTAGAGGAAGAGGAAGAAGCTACAACAACACAAATTCCATCCAACACAACTCACAGGACAACAAGGACAACTCAAATGACAACACGCATGGAAGAGGTCAAGGAAGCAATAGAGGAAGAGGTCGAGGTTCATATAATCCTCATAAAGGTATTGTTGGCGCAAATTCCAAGCCCACACATTTGGCTTGAGGTTCATAAATATGTGAAGCTCCATGAGAACCATTACTAGTGGAGATTTATCCCTTTACCTTTGTAAAAGTCATAAACTTTTTTGACTTGAGAATATTTGTATCACCTACCCAAAAGTTGTGTACTTGATTAGTTGGAAAGTAGCAACTACATTGAGAGAATATCTCCTAGATTGAAGGTTCACTTTTAGATAGAGCCAAAATTTGAATTCAAATTCAAATTTGAACTCAACTCTTATATAAACTCACTTCAAAAAGTCACGGTTAGAGCAGTCATTTTCTCGAGCTCTCCATTGCCATTGTGTATGTGTGTAAGGCCTACATTGTAGAATACACTAATTTCTATCAGAAGGCTATGATTACCAAGCCTATGATCTTGTACAACATTGCTCATTAATATATTATATCTACATTGTTCATCCATGATATCTCTGTTATAGTCATTTCTCACTGTCAACTTGTGCTACTCATATCTCACTCATTTCTCCACCAAATTCCATGATCTATAGCTTGTTGGAATCAGCTCGAGGTTATCTACAAGTTGACAAATTTGAAGCAAATCCATTCAACCAATTTGGAGAAAAATCCATCAAAGCACTCACTGGTGAAAACCTATAGAGATCCTAAAAAATCGGGGGTAATGATTAATTTGCTAAATTGATTTATCTGTGTATAGTTGATCATTTCAAGTGATTCCACTTGGAATCATTAGCTTACTAAGCTAATTAGATACCCCTGGAAGGCATTTTTTCAATTCCTACTGTACTAGCAGCATTGAGCATTACCAGTAGCAGGTGTATGATCAAAAATAGAAGGTTTTCTTGGATTGTTCTACTTAGAAGTAGTCTATTTTGATTCAATCTTTTCATACATCACTTCCAAAGTACAGTTCTACTTAGAAGTAGTCTATTTTGATTCAATCTTTTCATACATCACTTCCAAAGTACATAGGCACTTTTATGGTGTCATTGGAAAGCTAAGAGGGCCCACACATCAACTCTGAAGTCACAAAGGGCTGGTACTAAGCAGGATTTGGTATACCAACTCATCACTTGAAGTGTCCATCCATCTATCCCAATAGTGGTATCAGAGCAAATCTAAGATAAAATTGGAGATGGTTTTCCTTCTTTCATTGATAAATTGGACAGGAACAACTATCAAGCATGGTCTCTAAGGATGAAGACATACTTACAAGGAAGGAGCCTCTATGGATACATCTGAGGAGATGAGGAGATGCCCATATTCAGAAGCAAAGGACAACCTACAAGGGAAGAACATGAAAGACTCAACACATGGTGTGCCAAGGATGCACTAGCAAGGTCTTATTTACTCAACTCAATATCTGATTTTATTCGTCCACATATTAGGAACTGTAAGACATCCCAAGAGACTTGGGAAACATTGTCTTCTTATTTCTCTTCCAACACAAGGGCCAGGAAGAATCAATTGTGGATTGAATTCACAACTCAAAGGAAGCAACATAAACAAGCTATCTCAAAATATGTGACCAAAGTTAAAGATGTAGCAGATCAGTTGGCAAGCATAGGAGAAGAAATTGAAGAGGAGCAGATTGTAAGGCAAGTTATCAATGGTATTAAAGCAGATGACAAATGGGAAAGCTTCACAACTGCCATGGACTTGTACATGGACATGCAGATTCCAAACCTTACCACACTCATGGGGCAACTATTCACCCATGAATCCAAGCTTAACAAGAATGGAGACTCATCAAGAGGTAATAGTTCTTTTGCCCTATACACTTATAAAAATAAGTCTAAAGAGAAAGCAAGAACAAGAAGGTAGAAGATGAAGGAACTACCTCCCAAGCCAACTATGCAGGGAGAGGTAGATCATCAAGAGGAAGGGTCAAAGGAGGTAAGCAAGGTAGGGGGAGACTCTATAACTCTGCACCATGCAATATTTGTGGTTTATCAAATCATACTACAGATGAGTGTTTCTGGAACTTCAAGAATCAGAGAGGTAGAGGATATCAAAGAGGTGGATACACACAATCAAAAGGCAGATTCAATCACCACCAATGATACAACAATAACTACAACAACAACTACAATAGCAACTACCAAGGAGGATAGAAATTCAAGAAGGATTACAACAACTACACAGAGGAGCAAGAAGATTCTCTTCTGATTATGAACATGACTTCAAAACCAGGTATAAATGATGACCATCTCTTCTACATTGACTCTGGATGCTCAAATCATGTAGCAGGCAATGTAGCTCTTCTCTCTGACCTTGAGGAATCAAAGGGTAAGCATCAGGTACAAACAGGTGATGATACCAAGCACTCAGTGATTACAGTTGGAAATGTTAAGACCTCTGATGGAAACAAGAATCTGTTGAGTAGGGTTCTATACGTACCAACTATTACCAAGAATTTGATGAGTGTTGGACAGATTGTGGAAAAGGGTTTGCACGTTAGATTCAACCAATATGGAGCATTTGTGGAGGACCCCAAGCATGGGTTCAAGAGAATTTCCAAAGGAGAAAAGACAGGTAGACTTTTCACTTTTGAACTTGAGGATACAAGGAACATTGCACTTTATGGTTATAAAGATCAAACATTATCAGAGCTTGAAATTTGGAACAAAAGATTAGGGCATGTATGTGAAAGAACCTTGAAACAAATATGCAGAGATCAATGTGTGCTTGGGATAACTAATGTATCCAAGCAACACATGATTTATAAATGTGGTGCTTGTCATTTTGGACACTCTCATAGGTTACCCTTCAGAAGGAAAGGCTACATGCATGAGGACTACCTATAACTTGTTCATATAGATGTATGGGGACCAAGCAAGGATCCCTCAATCTCTGAATCAAGGTATTATGTATCTTTCATTAATGATTATAGTAGGTGGATTGTATTGTACTTTATGAAGCACAAAGATGAAGTATTCAGTTGCTTTAAGAAGTATCTTGCACTTGTTGAGAATCAAACAGGGAGAAATCTAAAAAGGCTAAGGTCAGATGGAGGAGGTGAGTACTTCTCAAATGATTTTGATGCATTCTTGCAAGACAAAGGAATTAAGAGAGAAATTACCACAAGGTATACTCCTGAGCAGAATGGGGTAGCAAAAAGAAGAAATATATTGATTGTTGAAACGGCTAGGTCAATGTTAAATAAGAAAAAATTACCTAACTATTTGTAGGCAGAGAGTGTATCTACTGCCACTTATTTGGTAAACAGGTTGCCATCCAAATCTCTTGATGGGATGATCCCATATGAAGCATGGCATGGTAGAAGACCTTCACTTGATCATTGCAGGATATTTGGATGTGTAGCATATGTGCATATCCCTTCTCAGATAAGAGGTAAGTTAGACCCTAAGGTAGAGAAGTGCATCTTCATTGGATATGATCTAAATCAGAAAGGTTACAAGTTCTACAATCCTTTAAACAAGGGATTCATGGTCAGTAGAGATGTTGTCTTTGATGAAAATGACTCTTGGTTTGATAGTGAATGCAGGAAGATAAAATTACCTTATGAATTGGAAGAGGAGTTTCCAAGCCTCACTAAGGAGGAGCCTACTCAGAATGAAGACACCAACTCAGATGATGAGGACATCATCAACCTTGAAGATTTAAAAGCATGGAAGTCCAAAGGCAAACTCAAGATGAAGAAATTGGAAGATATACCTGAATCATCTAATCAAGCAATCAGAAGATCACAAAGGGAGAGCAAGAAGCCAATCAGATATGGGTATGACACATCTCTTGTTACTAAGCACCCAGTTTATCTTGCAAAACATTTATCAATTGAAGAACCAGCATCATATGAAGAAGCTAATACCAAGGCAGAATGGAAGGAACCTATGGATGAGGAGATTGAAGCACTCAAGGAGAATGACACTTGGGAATTAGTACCAAAGAAGGAGTCTATGAAGGTAATTGGTTCTAGATGGATCTATAAGGTAAAAAGAAATGTTGATGGTCAATAAGCAGGTACAAAGATAGACTTGTGGCCAAAGGTTTTGCACAAACCCAAGGCATTGATTATGAAGAAACATTCTCACCTGTGGCCAAAATGCCAACCATCACGATATTGGTAAGTGTGGCTGCATCAAAGAATTGGAACATGTATGAGTTGGATGTTAAAAATGCATTTCTAAATGGCTGGATTTTAGAGGAGGTGTACATGTCACAACCTCCTGGCTATGAGGATCCAAACAAGGTAACATATGTATGCAAATTGAATAAAGCTCTTTATGGATTGAAGCAAGCACCTAGGGCATGGAACCATAGGTTGACCACATATCTTCAGGATCAAGGTTTTGTCATGAGTTAAGCAGATACTTCTCTATTCATTAAGAGAAGTAATCCGGAGGTAATATACCTATGTGTATATGTTGATGATATCATACTTAGAGGTAATGATGCGAATGACATCAAACAGATCAAGAATCAGATGATGAAGGAGTTCAAAATTAGTGACCTTGGATCACTAAAATACTTTCTTGGACTTGACTTAGTCTATACTAACTCTAGAATTTACATTACTCAGAGAAATTATATACAGGATATGTTGAAGGAGTTTCATTTGCAGGATGCCAAAGTTACAAGTACTCCAATGGAGGTAAACCTAAAATGAAGTGCTCATGAAGGTGATGTACTTGAGGACATTACAAGTTATCAAAGAATTGTGGGAAGCTTGAATTATGCTACCTTGACAATGATAGACATTGCTTATGGAGTAAGTCTGCTAAGTCAGTTTATGCACAAGCTTAGGGCACCTCACTTGGAGGCTGCAAAAAGGATCTTGAAGTACCTACAGGATACTCAACATCATGGTTTGTACTTTCCTTAAACATCAGACTTGGACATTAAGATTTATTCACATGTAGATTGGGCAGGATGCAAAGATGATAGGAGGAGTACCTCAGGATACCTTTCATTTGCAAGTGATAAGCCAATATCATGGTCTTCAAAGAAGCAACCTACTATTGCTTTATCTTCTACAGAGGCATAGTATAGAGAATTGGCCAATGCTACTCAAGAGGCCATATGGATCAGATTGTTGTATACAGAATTGGGCTTGCATACTACATCTCCAATGATATTTGGGGATAATACAAGTTCATTACACCTTGCAGCTAATCCCATTTATCATGCTAGGACCAAGCATATAGAGGTCCACTATCATTATGTGAGAGAGAAGCTATTAAGCAAGGATATTCAGCTGGCATATGTATCAACTAATATGCAATGTGTAGATTTGTTGACTAAAGCACTAGATGGTACAAAACTTTGCAGGTTTAAAGCAATGATTGGATTGCAAGATATTCATGAAGATTAAAGATGAAGACTAAGCCAAAATGTTTGGCTTGAGGGGGAGCTGTTGGTGCAAATTCCAAACCCACACATTTGGCTTGAGGTTCATAAAGATGTGAAGTTCCATGAGAACCATTACTAGTGGAGATTTATCCCTTTACCTTTGTAAAATTCATTACCTTTTTTGACTTGAGAATATTTGTATCACCTACCCAAAAGTCATCTACTTGATTAGTTGGAAAGTAGCAACTACATTGAGAGAATATCTCCTAGATTGAAGGTTCACTTTTAGATAGAGACAAAATTTGAATTCAAATTAAAATTTGAACTCAACTCTTATATAAAGAGTCGCGATTAGAGCGGCCATTTTCCCGAGCTCCCCATTGCCATTGTGTATGTGTGTAAGTCCTACATTGTAGCCTACACTAATTTCTATCATAAGGCTATGATTACCAAGCCTATGATCTTGTACAACATTGTTCATTAATACATTATATCTACATTGTTCATCCATGATATCTTTGTTATAGTCATTTCTCACTGTCAACTTGTGCTACTCATATCTCACTCATTTGTCCACCAAATTCCATGATCTATAGCTTGTTGGAATCCCTCGAGGTTATCTACAGGCTGACAAAGTTTGAAGCAAATCCATTCAACCAATTTGGAGAGAATATGTCAAAGCACTCACTGGTCAATACCTCAGAGGTCCTAAAAAATCGGGGGTAATGATTAATTTGCTAAATTTATTTCTTTCTGTATAGTTGATCATTTCAAGTGATTCCACTTGGAATCATTAGGTTACTAAGCTAACTAGATACCCCTAGAAGGAATGTTTCCAATCCCTACTGTATTGGCAGCACTGAGCATTACAAGCAGCAGGTGTATGATCAAAAATAGAAGGTCTTCTTGGATTGTTCTACTTAGAAGTAGTCCGTTTTGATTCAATCTTTTCATACATCACTTCCAAAGTACATAGGCACTTTTATGGTGTCATTGGAAAGCTAAGAGGGCCCGCACATCAACTTTGAAGTCACAAAAGGCTGATACTAAGCAGGATTTGGTTGTACCAACTCATCACTTGAAGTGTCCATCCATCTATCCCAATAGGTATAACATGTTATCATTGTAGTAAACTAGGACATTATGCAAATGAGCGTTGGCAAAAAAATGGAAGGTTGAATGGAGGCAACTGTTGGTACATTTGGCAAGCCTTGATGCTTGACCAAAAGTCCAAAGGTTTACTTCATATCTTAAGCTTGAATGTTCATTAGTCACATGTGAACACCTCTTGTAAAATACTTGAGTTTAACTAAAGATAAATGTAAAAGAAAAAGGTTGAGGGAATCTCGTAGCTTTACAAGTTGTAAACACAACAACCGAGTGATTCGAATCAAATTAATTAGGAGCCTAAAAGATAGGATTACTTTTAGGTGGAGATTCCAAATTCAATTTGAATTGTCTATAAAAACTCATGACTTTTAGTCGTGAAATACAGAGTAGATCAAGGACATATTGAGCTTCAAGATTATGGGCACACTTATTCCACACATGTCTAAGTAAGCCTATAGCATCTCCTTTGTATCATACATTCAATAAAGTATACATTTGTTTCAAATTTTGCAACTATCTCATGTTCATTATTACCTGCTGCTATACTCTCATTTTCAGTGAGTTTGTTTTGAGGAGTTCTCTGCATATACTTATTCTTTTACTGTGATTCAACTTGGTGCACGTAGCCTAGACCTTCTAGTTCTATTCTATCAATTTTCACGTCATTTGGTTCAAATATCAGCGAGAAAGCTTCATTACATTCTGCCTATGTCTGTTGACTGTCATCCTCCTAAAATGTCGTGATTACACCCCTAACTTCTTAAGATTATTTCTCAGCACATAATCATCCTAAATTAGTGAAATAGCTTCCTATAGCAATCTTAGGGGTCCAATTAGATATGGCTAAAAGCTCTCGATTCAATTGTAATCAGTGAGTGAGCATTGAATGAAGCATTGAGCAGGTTACAGTCCATAAATAGAAAGCTTTGCAACTCTTCAACATTGGAAGTAGTCTGTTTTGATGCAACTATTTGAAGGTGATGCTCCAAAGCACATTATGGGTCCAAATGCATATTTGGGAAGCTAAAAGTGTCTACTAAGGTAATCTGAATTAACATTGGCACGTGTAGAGCAGGATTTGTGCAGCACCAGCTCATTTCTGAAGTGTATCCAACCATCTCCTCACAGTGGTATCAGAGCAATCATTAACTCAACATGGGAGATGGATTCCCATCCCCAATTGAAAAATTGGATCGAGTTAATTACTTTTGCTTGGTCTATTAGAATGGAAGCATATCTACAAGGTAGAAATCTTTATGGTTACATATCTGGAGATGAGTCAATGCCAATACTTAGAAGCAAAGGGCAACCCACTCAAGAAGAACAAGAAAGCTTATCAACATGGTGCTCAAAGGATGCATTGGCTAGGTCATACCTTCTCAACTCAGTTTTTTATTTCTTACTCACACATATTAGAAATGTTAAGACATCACAAGAAACCTGGAATGCACTTGAAGCATTCTTCTCTTCAAGCACTAGAGCAAGGAAGAATCAACTATGGATGGAGTTCACAACACTCAAGAAGATGCCCAAACAGAATGTGACTGATTATGTCACTAAAATGAAGGACCTAGTAACTTGGAAGCATTGGAGAAATCATTGATGAGGAGCGAATTGTGAGACAAGTGATCAATGGAATCAAAGCAGATGACAAGTGGGAAGCATTCACTACTACAATGGATCTATACATGGACATGCAGGTACCTAACTTCAATACTCTAATGGGACAACTATTTACTCATGAAGCCAAGCTTGTGAAGAACAATAACAACTCAAAAGGTAATCAATCCTCTACCCTATACGCTGATAAGAACAAGAGTAAGGATGGTAAAGGTAAAGGCAAGAAATATGATGATGAAGCTAGTACCTCCCAAGTTAACTTTGCAGGAAGAGGTAGAGGTACAAGAGGAAGAGGCAGAGGAGGAAGACAAGGCAGGGGGAGATTCCAAAGAACCTCTCCATGTGCCATATGTGGATTGACTAACCACACAATTGAAAATTGTTTCAGGAACCCTAGAAATCAGAGAGGAAGAGGCTTCAATAGAGGAAGCTATGGAAGAAGGAAGATCAAACAACTTCAACAACTATAACAACAACTACAATAACCAAGGAGGCTATAGAGGAAGGAGAGACTACAGCAATTATATTGAAGAGCAGGGACAAGAAGACTCACTTTTGTTGATGAACATGACCATGAGACAAGGTATGTTTTATATAGATTCCGGTTGTTCAAATCATGTAGCAGGAAATGTGGCATTATTATCTGACTTGGAGGATCCAAGGAATAAGCATGAGGTTTAGACAAGAGATGATACAAGGCACTCAGTTGAAAAGATTGGGAATGTAAAGACCTCATATGGAAACATGAATCTACTTAGTAAGGTATTGTATGTACCTACCATAACCAAGAACTTGATAAATATTGGACAAATTGTAGAAAAAGGCTTGCAGGTAAGTTTACAAGAAATGGAGCATTTGTTGAAGATCCTCAACAAGGATTCAAGAAGATAGCCAAAGGAGAAAAAACAGGTAGACTCCTTACATTTGAAGTGCAGGATACTAGAAATATAGCACTTTTCAATTATGGAGGACAAACCCTATCAAAATTAGAAATGTGGCACAAAATATTAGCTCACATAGGAGAAAGAAGTTTAAAGCAAATATGCAGGGACTAGAGTGTGCTTGGATTGCCAAATATATCCAAGCAACATATGATATACAAATGCAGCTCATGTCAATTTGGGAAGTCTCATATTCTACCATTTATGAAGAAAGGTTACATTCATGGTGATCTATTGGAGCTAGTCCACACAGACGTTTGGGGACCTAGCAAAGACCCTTAAATTTCAGGATCCAGGTATTATGTATTATTCATTGATGATTGTAGCAGATGGACCATACTTTATTTTATGAAGCACAAAGATGAAGTATTCAATTGTTTCAAAAAATATCTTGCTCTTGTTGAAAATCAGACAGGGAAAACATTAAAGAGGCTAAGGTCAGATGGAGGGGGAGAATACTTCTCCCATGAGTTTGATGCATATCTCCAAGATAGAGGCATCAAAAGAGAAATCACCACCAGATACACTCCAGAGCAAAATGGAGTAGTAGAAAGGAGGAATGGAACCATTGTGGAAGCAGCAAGGTCCATGATCAATGAAAAGAAATTGCCCAACTACCTATGGGCAGAGGCTGTATCCACAGCCACCTATCTTATCAACAAACTTCCATCTAAAGCATTGGATGGGATGACACCATATGAAGCTTGGAATGGAAGAAGGCCTAGCCTAGATCAATGCAAACTTTTTGGGTGCATAGCATATGCACATGCTCCATCACAAATCAGAGGTAAAATGGATCCCAAGACAGAGAAATGTGTGTCCATAGGTTATGATCTTAATCAAAAAGGATATAGGTTGTATAATCCAAGTACTAAAGGTTTTATTGTTAGAAAAGATGTTGTTTTTTATGAAAACAACTCGTGGTTTGAAGATGATTGCAAAAAAGTCAAACTACCTTACGACCCAGAAGAAGACTTTCCTACAATTCAGAAGGTGAATAGACAACAATGTGAAAATTCAAGTGATTCTGATGATGATCAGAAAACACCAAGAAGAATCTTCAAGGTATGGAGCAACAAAGGTAAAGAGAAGATGCAAGACTTGAGGGATATTGCAGAATCCTCTCAACAAACAATAAGGAGATCAAGTACAAAGCAAGACTTGTGGCCAAAGGGTTTGCTCAGACCCAAGGGATTGATTATGAGGAGACTTTCTCTCCTGTGGCAAAGATGCCAACAATCAGGGTCCTCATAAGCATAGCTGCTTCAAGGAATTGGAACATCTATCAATTAGATGTAAAAAATGCATTTTTAAATGGTTGGATTTCAGAGGAGGTATACATGGCACAACCTCCTGGATTTCTTGATGATGTACATCCTGAGTATGTGTGAAAAATCAAAAAAGCTCTCTATGGTCTCAAACAAGCTCCTAGAGCTTGGAATCATAGATTGGCTACATTTTTGTAGGACAAAGAATTCAAGATGAGAAAGGCTGATTCTTCACTCTTCACTAAGAAGAGTAACTCTAAAGTTATATATCTTTGTGTGTATGTAGATGATATTATTCTTACAGGTAATGATGTAGATGGAATCAAGAAGATCAAAGCCCAAATGAAGGAAGAATTCAAGATAAGCGACCTAGGATTGCTCACTTATTTTCTTGGATTTGAAGTTGTCTATACAGATGAAGGGATCTTTCTTACTCAAAGGAAGTATGTTAAAGATGTAATTGCAAAATTCAAGATGCAGGATGCTAAGGTTGTAGGTACTCCCATGGAGGTCAATCACAAGTTAAGTGATCATGAAGGGGAACCTATTGAAGACATTACAAGCTACCAAAGCTTAGTTGAAAGCTTGAATTATGCAACCCTAACTAGGGTAGATATCTGCTATGGTGTAAGTGTGCTTAGCCAATTTATGCACACTCCTAGAAAGCCTCACATGGATGCAGCAAAGAGGATATTGAAATATCTGAAAGGAACTATGAATGAAGGATTGTATTATCCTTATACATCTTACTTGAGTGTAAAGCTATTCACTGATGCAGATTGGGCAGGATCAAAAGATGATAGAAGAAGCACATCTGGATATTTATCCTTTGTAGGTACAAAGCTCATTTCTTGGTCTTCCAAGAAACAACCCACAGTAGCAGTCTCTTCAATTGAAGCTGAATACAGAGGATTGGCAAATGAAACTCAAGAAGCAATGTGGATCAAGACCCTATATGCAGATTTGGGGTTAGATTTTGGATCTCCATATATATTTGGAGATAACATGAGTTCTTTGCATTTAGCTGCTAATCCTATCTTTCATGCTAGGACTAATCATATAGAAGTCCATTATCACTTTGTTAGAGAAAAAATAGAAAGAAAAGAAATTCAATTGTCTTATGTGTCTACTCAGATGCAATGTGCAGATATGATGACAAAAGCACTTGATGGAAGCAAAATCAACAGATTCAAATCAATGATTGGAATGCAAGAGATACCTATGGATTGAAGACTCGAGCATCTTAGACTTGAGGGGGAGCTGTTGGTACATTAGGCAAGCCTTGATGCTTGACCAAAAGTCCAAATATTTACTTCATATCTTAAGCTTGAATGTTCATTAGTCACATGTGAACACCTCTTGTAAATATCTTGATTTTAACTCAAGATAAATGTAAAAGAAAAAGGTTGAGAGAATATCATAGCTTTACGAATTGTAATTCTCAACAACCAAGTGATTGGAATTAAATTAGTTAAGAGCCTAAAAGATAGGATTACTTTTAGGTGGCAGATTCCAAATTCAAATTTGAATTTGTCTATAAAAACTCATGACTTTTAGTCCCGAAATATAGAGTAGATTAAGGACATATTGAGCTTCAAGATTGTGGGATAACTTAGTCCACACATGTTTGAGTAAGCCTATAGCATCTCCTTTGTATCATACATTCAATACAATATACATTTGTTTCAGATTATGCAACTATCTCGTGTTCACTATTACCTGCTACTATACTCTCATTTTTAGTGAGTTTGTTTTGAGACATTCTCTGCATGTACTTATTCTTTTACTGTGATTCAACTTGGTACATATATCTTAGACCTTCTAGTTCTATTCTATCAATTTTCATGTCATTTGGTTTAGAGATCAGTGAGAAATCTTCATTACATTCTGCCTATGTCTGTTGACTCTCATCCTCCTAAAATGTCGCGATTACACCCCTAACTTCTTAAGATTATTTCTTAGCATATACTCATTCTAAATTAGTGAAATAACTTCCTATAGCAAGCTTAGGAGTCCAATTAGATATGGCTAAAAGCTCTTGGGTCAATTGTAATCAATGAGTGAGCACTGAATGAAAAACTGAGCAAGTTATAGTCCATAAATAGCAAGTTTTGCAACTCTTCAACATTGGAAGTAGTCTGTCTTGATGCAACTATTTGAAGGTGATGCTCCAAAGCACATTATGGGTCCAGATGCATATTTGGGAAGCTAAAGTTTTCTACTAAGGTAATCCCAAGTAACATTGGCAGATGTAGAGCAGGATTTGTGCAGCACTAGCTCATTTTTGGAGTGTATCCAACCATCTCCTCACAGCAACCAAAGAAGCCAAAATAACTATGCGAGTACATCAAGTGAAGGAGACAAGCAAACCATGCTTGCCATGAAGAATGAGTACAAAAACCCGAGAAGTGATGATCAAAAATGGTTTATAGATTCAGGTTGCAGCAACCATACGACATGCCAAGGAGACTTATTCACAAAGCTACAAGCTCCAAGTGGAAAAGGATGTGTGGAGACCGGTGATGAAACTCAACACGCAATTGAGCATGTTGGAGATATCAAGCTTGGAGACAAGGTATTGATAGATGTTCTTCATGTTCCTACTATTGCAAAGAATTTGATTTCAGTAGGACAAATGGTAGAGAAAGGATATCATGTTATCTTCAATGAAAAAGGTTGCTTTATAAAGAATCAAAAAGAAGGATTCAAGGTCATTGCTCAAGGAAAGAAAGAAGGTAGGATGTTCACTTTGGACATTCAATAACCACATGGAAAGGTGATGTATATTCAGTTTGGAAACAAGAGGATTGTTGAAATCGATTTTTGGCACAAAAGGTTTGGACATATCAACATTCTCAAGCTCAAGGACATGAGCAACCATGAAGTGGTAAGAGGTCTTCCAAGTTTCAATGATGCTGGACTACATGAGTTTTGTGAAGCATGCCAACTAGGAAAGCAAACTCGACAACCATTCAAGAAGAGCAATTATGTGGCAAGGAATGTCCTCGACTTGATACACACGGATATATGGGGACCATCACAACAACCATCGGTGGCTGGTAATAGATATTTTGTCACTTTTATTGATGATCATTCAAGAAAAGTATGAATGTTCTGCATAAAACAAAAATTAGATGTATTCTCCATGTTCAAGAGATTTAAAACACAGGCAGAAAAGGAAACAAGACGCTACATAAAGACCTTGAAGTCTGATGGAGGACGAGAATATTTATCCAAAGAATTTTTAGATTTTCTTTATGAGAATGGCATCAAGTGAGAATTTACATGTAGGTACATGCCTCAACAAAATGGAATTGCTGAAAGGAAAAATAGACATATCACAGAAGTTGCAAGATGCATGCTCAATGAGATGAAGGTGCCACTAAACTATTGGGCTGAAGCAGCTAGTACAGCTGTTTATTTGATGAACAAATGCACAATGGCTGGAGTTCATAAATTAACTACCGAGGAGGTCTATTCCGGTAAGAAACCTGACCTTACACATCTCAAAGTTTTTGGATGTGTGTGTTATGTTTACATCCCTCAAGAACTAAGGACAGAGATGGAGGCAAAGTCAGAAAAATCTATTTTCATTGGATATTCATTAGAGCAAAAGGGATACAGGTGCTACAATCCAGTGACAAAGGAGCTACGAGTCTCACGAGATGTGGTATTTGATGAGCTAAGACCATGGTTTGAAGAGAAAGGGAAAGAGAAGATTCCTGAAGAAGATTGTGAAGATGATGGAGGTGTTTTGCAAGAACAATTTCAGCAAACAAGCACTCAAATGTCAGGTCCAGAAGCTTCTACATCACTTGGAAAAATCTGAACATGGAAGGGGAGACTAAGGAGTCATTCCTCATCACCAACATCAGGTTATGGAAGATTTGAAGCTGAAAGTGCTGCCCAAAATAGTGATTCAAATGCAAGTGAAGAAGAGTATGAAAAGGTGATTACACCAAAGGTAAAGTTGAACCGGTTGAAGAAGCAATATTCAAAAGGAAATGAAAGGAGCACTTCAAGAGCAAGGTATCCAATTCAAAGGCTGATTTGTAATAGTTTTATTGCAAAGCATTTGCATATATGACATAGGTGGTCAAAGACAAAGAATCGGATGCATATGAAGAAGCATGTACACAAAAAGAATGGCAAGAAGCTATGCAAGAAGAGATAAAAGCTCTCAAGGACAAACACACATGGGAGCTAGTTCCAAAGGCTGAAGGTATGAAGATTGTTCCAAATAAATGGGTGTTTAAAATAAAGAGAAATGTTGATGGTTCTATAGCTAGGCATAAAGCTAGACTAGTAGCAAAAGGATTCAAGCAAACTCACGGCATCGACTATGAAGATACTTTCAGTCCGGTTGCAAAGATGGGAACAATTAAAAGTTTGATTGCAGTGAGTGCAACAAGGAGATGGCCATTGTACCAACTTGACATAAAAAATGATTTTCTCAATGGTGAACTTCAAGAAGAGGTATACATGAGTCAACCGATTGGATTTGAAGATAAAAAGCATCCAGATTTTGTTTGTAGATTGAAGAAAGCTTTGTATGAGTTGAAGCAAGCACCACGTGCTTGGAACCAAAGATTGGTTGAGTACCTCACAAGGTGTGGGTATAGTCCAAATAGTGCAGATCCCTCTCTCTACATGAAGAAAGAAGAAGGCAAGCAGGTAAACATTTGCATATATGTTGATGATCTCATCATAACGGAAAGTAATGTTGCAGGAATACAAGAGATAAAAAGAAAACTCGGTAAAGAGTTTAAAATTTCAGATCTTGGTGAGCTGAAATACTTTTTAGGCATTGAGGTAGTCTATGGGAAATATGGCATCTACTTGATGCAAAGAAGGTACCTATTGGATGTTCTTTTCAGATTTGGAATGAGCGAATGCAAACCACTCACTCAACCTATGGAGACAAATGTGAAGCTATGCTCAAATGATGGAGAGAAGTTACATGATGTAACTACATACAAGAGTATTATAGGTGCATTGATCTATGCTACGATCACAAGACCAGATTTGTGTTATATTGTTGGAGTTCTTTCTCAATTTATGCAAACTCCAACAAGTGAACATTTAAATTCAGCCAAACGAGTGTTAAGATATGTGAAGCACACAGTCAATCATGCCTTGTTTTATAGATATGATGAAGAATTGCAATTAAAGGGCTTCAGTGATGCTGATTAGGCTGGTTCGAAGGAAGACAGAAGATCCACTTCAGGTTATGTGTTCATGATAGGTAGCAAACCTATCACATGGAGCTCGAAGAAGCAACCTATTGTTGCACTATCATCTACAGAAGTTGAATATAGAGGATTAGCTTTTGCAACTTATGAAGCTATGTGGATTAAGAAGCTCTTGGTTGATCTTCATGTGCAGGTAGAGACCATTCCAATTTATGGTGATAATGTGTCAAGCATTCACTTGACAAACAATCCAATGTTTCATGCACGAAATAAGCACATAGAAATGCATTATCATTATGTTCGAGAAAAAGTTTTGAGCAAAGATGTGGATATAAAGTTCATTAGAACTAATGGCCAGGTTGAAGACATGTTTACAAAGTCCTTAGATGCTTCTAAGCTAAAGAGGTTCAAGGATGAAGTCAACTTGCAGGATATGGCTGAAGGTGCAAGCTCACATGTGAGCTTGAGAGGGAGTGTTAAAAAATAAAGAAACAAGGTTGTATATATTTTTGCAAAAAAAGATTTTCTTCAAATGGAAGGAAAATACAAAAATGAAAAATGGAAGCATTTACTTCAACAAGTAGTGGAGATCAAAAGAGAATCAAATCCAAAAAGTTGAACTGGAAGAAGAGTGGCTACTCAAAGTAGTGGAAGAGTTATGGAGAAGAGCTCTCAAACTCGTCATGAGAGTTTTTGGTCACTTGGCTATAAAAGAGGCAAGGGAGGACACTCAAAAATAGAGGAAGAAGGCATGGAAGTCCCCTTGTAGGTAGTTCATTTGGTTCGAGTCATTTCGTTCTCTTCACTCTCATAGACTATGCCCAGCGGCATACCAATTTCTGGGTAGCCTACTTGTGAGAATCATATCTCTCAATGTATGTATCCATTTTTAGAGTTTAAACATTCGTTGAAAGCTTATCTCGAGTACGTCCTTTCTCTAGAACAGTTTTATCAAATTCTTTATGTTCTGTGAGTTATTCAGTTTTTAGTGAAGTCTAATTTTCAGCCTAACTGAGTGAACAGGCAGCCTGTTTTGAGGCAAAGAGTTGCCAAACCAAAACTACTCCAAATTGAGTGTTTAATAGCTCATTGGAAAGTTATAAGTGTCTAGTTTGAGTGACCAAAGTTTCAAGCTCATTGCATTTTTTCGTTGATACCAGTTTTCATTTGAATGTTCAGTTGTTGGTAAAAGTCTTGGATCTTGAGAAGGTCCTTCTACACTTTCCGTTGCGAATAGGAGAGGAATTCTCCAACACCTTGGGCATCTTGGCACCCAATGTCAGCAATTGTGCTCCTTGGCACCCAGTTTCAGTAATTGGGCACCTTCACACCCAGTTTCAGCAATCTGGCTCCTTGGCGTACAATTTCAACAATTGGGCTCCTTGGCGCCCAGTGTCAACAATTGGGCTCCTTGGCACCCAGTGTCAACAATTGGGCTCCTTGCTGCCCAATTTTAGCAATAGGGCTCCTTGGCACCCTACTGCCTTATCTTCCCAAAAAAAAAAAGGTTCTACACATGCCCCTCCATTGGAATCCACTCTGAGCTTGCGACACACAAAATCTAAATCCAAATTAATAAAAGGATCTATAAAATTGGAGACTGATCTCTATAAACATCTAGTTCTAGAAAAATCAACCGAAAATTATCTTTGATGTGATAAAGTAGATCTTGGGCTTGAGGCAGATTGGGACTATATAGATAACCACTACCAACTCTAGGTATGAATCTAATGGTGCAATCTACATTAGGCATTCAAGTGGTTCCAATGTGGCAAAACTTTTCCAATGATTACTCGGTGGCAGGGAGGCAATGCCGTGCATAGGCACTTTTTCTTTGTGCCCATGCACTGCACTAAGTAGTATGCCTGGATTGTTGTCCAAAACAGAAAAGAAAAACGTAGAAATCTCACTTGTGTGTGTGACTCCTTGTGCATGTGTGCATCATTCCTAGTGCAATGAAGGTCTTCATACCTCCAAATCTCTGGCATTGACATTTTATGGGCAAGAATCCATTGATTGATGTCTGTTGGTACGGGTGTCTTATGACAAGTCTACATCAAACAAGGGTCATGACACCATTTGTGTGTTCACTAACCCATTCAAATTGAGGGCAAGATTTGTGGCTATTAGTTCCACAATAAATTCATGTGTCGACTACTTACTGCCTCGTGGAATAGATGCATACCTAGTGTGTTTTGCTCGTGAGGGGCTAGTAGTACCCTAGCAACTCATAGCATGTGGTTTCCTACAATAGGGTATTTGTCTGTACATGTCATATTGTGAATATATGGAGATCAAGCGATACATCGAGTACATGTTGGAGACTACAAGATCTATTGGCACTTGAAGAATTGCATCTTGGAGGTAAAGTGAACGTAGATGGTATGGGCATCATGACACCAATGTAGACAAGATTGATTAGCAGTTGGATCATATTGAGGATGTTGCCCATGATCACGTTCCTCTCCACCCCTTTGTCATGGCAATGGCCCTTTAAGTGTTTGTTCAAGAATCTTTACCCTTGGAAATATGCTCCATTGGTGTGTTATAGTTGGTATAGGAATGTCCATCATCTATCTCCCATACATAATTTGATTTAGTGAGCAATCTTTCGCACTTGCAAATGCCTATTAAAGCACTCAACATCGACTATCAATATACTGAATTGATGTTCATGCATATTCAAGAGTCCTTCCCACCCATTACCACTAGAATCAAAGATGTGCAACAATGGTTTGCAATCAATCCTCTGCACATATGCAAGAGACATTACATCAAAGCGTGGAGAGAGAAAGAGAGCTTGCAGATGAACTAGTGCCATTTCATCTTCCATGCTACCTTGCATATGTAAAAAAAAATCCAGCACCACAATGTCTTTCATACTATCTTGCATTGTAGGCCTCATGGACCTCAAGATGGAATAGGGGAGTACCTTCAAGTATTGTGTGCATGGAATTTTCTCATGATTGTGGTCAAATTCACATCAAAAAGAAGGTAACTAGTGTCTTCTAAGTTGGATATGCCTCAAGAAAACACCATGCTTCCTATATTATGCATTGGCCTCTTGATAGATAGAACCACAAAAGATCTTCATGGGAAAATCTCGAGCTTAAAGGAATTCACCCAATATGTTCTACTAAACTCCAATTGGTCCCAAACTGAAGGCATCTTATCAATTGGAAGCATCAATCCACCTCCATTATAACTTGGTAAAGTTACCAAGGATTCAAGTCCCCGATTTCACTACCAAGAAAATTATTGAGAACAAGAACTGAACATAAGGGGGAAGTGTTATCTCCCTAAACCCAAAGAACATCTTCTGGACAAATGTAGTTAAAGTGGTTGTGGTTGTCCTAGTCTAAAGTGTCTGCCTAGTATAAATTAATTCACCTCCTTAAATGAGTTTATACGGACCCTTGGATTCATTTGTGAGACATTCCTCATATGATGCACTTAGAATCTTGGCCCTTAGTGCAGTCATCTGAACAATTGTATTGGTGTGGATGAAGGGTATGGGACACCGATCCTTGTGATGGCCACCAACTTAGTTGCAAGCTCCCAGCTTGAAGATGAGCCCATTCGTCTCGATGGCCAAGAAGTGAATCTAATGTTCATTGTTTTATGTTTGTGAATGTGGCTTGAGTTTGTCCTAATAGCAAGCAGGATCCTAGCATGGCACAATAAAAGTGCCCTATTATAAATTCCTTTGTTTGCATTCCAGTCAGAAGGCAGTTGATTCTCTTTTTCTTCATCTGCTTAAAACTCCTCAAAGGCCATTGTTTTATTTTATACATATCTTTTTTCTCTGCCTTTATATTTGTATCAAACAGCTCTTCTTTCAAACTGAAACTTATATTGCTCATCTTTGGATTAAACTTGGTTAGATAACCCTATGACTTACAATAATCATGGTGCATAGCTACATGAAAAATTTCACTAAAAGTTTTCTTTCTATTTACGAAATAACCCATCTCTTTCTATGGCCCAACTTGAGCATTCATTGGCTTACATTACCATAATATCAGGAAGCAAGATGCTAAAACAACATTGATAGATGTAACGTAACTTAAGCATTTACAAAAGAAAAACAAAACATTAAGAGAGATTTCCCATGTTTTGAGCTTCTTGAAAACCGTCTCAAGTTCCTGAAAGTTCTGCACACTGAACTCTGAAAGGCAGTTCTATCATACTTGTAGATACGTTAAGGAATGACATGGAAAATCTTAGCTGAGACTGGGTGGAGAACAACTCGAAGATGTCACTACTGGATAACAATCCATTTAGGCATAGGGAACCACAGCACAATTCATGCTTAGTAAGGCATCCTCATATCCTTGCAAAGCCAGGAGTTGCTGCGTATTGGAGCACTAAATTGACCTTTACAAATAATCGATCCATACCTAATATATTTTTCTGGATCCAGTAAAGGGATCTGCATCACAAGCTGGACCTTCAAAATTGTTTAAACCATAATTCGACATATAGATACAGCAGATAGTATTGCATTCAGCGACATACTACCAGATGGACAAATAGCAGACACAAACAGAGCAAATTTTAAATGGGTAATATCGCTTACAGAAAAGAGGAAGCTCATTTTCTGCCATGAACATCTCTCCACACCTAAAACTGAATAAAAATTTTTTCGGAACCTTAAACTGCTTGTGACTTAACATAGACCCATTTCCCCTACAGTTCCAGGTAGACAATGAATTAAAATTGCTACTCTCGTAAACTGCTTATAGTGGCCATTGGTCCTAGCATGCACCGCATTTTGCTTGCAAAAACAACTTCATGGGTTGCAAGAAGAGTTAGATTTCCATGAGTTAGAACTCATGCTTTGCACTGGAATATGTAAAAGTCGCCTTCAAAAGAACATGTAAAACTCTGGCTTCAAAACCTTTTGCCAGGCAGCTGTATTTTTTTTGAATGGCCAGCAACCCTATGAACATTAGTACCTTGACCATTCTTGCCTCGGTTATCTTGGGAACCCCCATAGCTACCTCTGTACTTTTTTCTCTTTTCAGCCCTATAAATTTTACTCTTATGAAGGGACTTCATATGGCTGAAGTAAGCGACTGAGTCATCACCAGCATTACCACCAGAACTTCGACTATCCTTACCTGGGTTATCTTGGCAGCCCCAACAGCCACCTCTCCGTTTTCTTTTCTTTTTAACCCCAAATCTTTTGCCATTCGGTGTTTTGAATCTGTCTGGAAGGGATACAATATTATCAAGACACTTCCTGTAGCTAAAATCGGTGACTGAACCATCACATCGTATTATGTGATAGCAACGGCTGTCAAAATCTGAATTGACACGCACTTGGAAAGCCTTAATGCCAGCACCCCTTTTTGACTCGGAATCTGAATGGCCCTGATTGAGAAGATGATCCAGCATCATATGCTCGTACTGAAATTGAGAAAAAATAAATAAATAAATAAGCAAATAAAAAAAGGAAAAAGATTCACAAAAGCCTATATGCCGAACATGGTTTAAGATATCGAACTCCATAATGATGTCTTTATGGCAAGAATAAAGAGAACTGCATGGTTCAAAACATCTGAACTTGTGAATTGAATTTGGGAGCAAAATATCTGTAGATGCCCCATTGTCACTCGTATTACCAAGCCCAACCTTCCAAAACAAAATCCTTTACAAAGAAATTATTGTTTGAAATGTGAAATGGCTTTAAAACAAGAATAAAGAAACAATGAGAGGAGGTGCAAGAAGGAACATGATACTAGAAGAACAATGCAAAAGAGACGTGAAGCTCAAATAAAGATGGAAGAACAAGTTTCAAGAAAAATAAGTGTTCGCCTGCACACCAAGCGTGTAGAGAGAGAAAGAGAAAGGTGCTCACATGTACATGGAGAGTAGAGAGAGAGTGTGTGCTACCCTTACTTCAACAAGGTTATTCAGTGCATAAGGTGCATAAGGTGAGGTGTGTGTAAGGATCGAGTACTGAATTTTAACGTAAGGTACGTTCAATTAATTTTCAATATGTAATAAATGTACTTTAATATTAACCACATATCTATGTGTAAGGTTCGAGTACTGAACTTTACCTCAAACGTAAGCTACATTCAATTAATTTTCAATATGTAATAAATGTATTTTAATAATTAACCACATATCAATCAAATGAATTTAACTTATATGAATGATGGGTAAATTACAATATATCATAAACTCAAGAGTCAATGTTTGTTCATAGTAGATACACACTATGATCAATGTTCGCATTACACAAACAAAGTCAATATTGCAACACATGACAAAATGTAGAAATCAGGATGTACCTCAAAAAGATAAACAAGTTGTACACAATACATCTGCACATGATACATTTGCAAGATTAGCAATTGTATGCGATATTTACATGTGATGCCGTAAGTTCCAACTTCATGCATAGTATAAAAAATTCGTGAATTATTGCCCCAAAATAAAATTAGTTTAATTCGTTTGCGCATTAAATCGTTGGGCACGAGGTTTATCAACTTTCTTTATGCAAACTTTTTGAAGATAGCTTAACGTTCCACTTCTTTAGTTA